>BDMV01000010.1:10614167-11214167 GCA_008326285.1 Oryza officinalis
GGCAAGCTCGCCGGTGAGACAGGAGCGGAAGGCGACAGCCGGTGATGTCGTAGCGGCCTCGTCGTAGCGGCGCGGCGTGCGGCGACGTCGTCGCCGAAAATAGTATGGGGGGAGAATTAGACTTTATTTTTACTACCAACCCAATAGGAATGAAAGGGCTCGGGGAGGCAACATGGACTTTTCCAGAAAAAGCCCAGCAGGAATGCCACGGTAGAGGGAGTGGAAATGAACTTGTTTTGCGGAATGGGTTGGGTTAACAGAGGGAAATGTGGCCCAAAGAAATAGGATGTTCGAATATTTTCTTTGGGATATGAAATTTGGAAATTTGAAGGGGGTTTGAGATAGAATTTGTACAGAGGACAACCTTTTCGGTAAAAGGATTTAGTCGAGATCTTTTGGCACAGATTCTAGACACACACAAATAAACAATAAACAAGCAAACTAAAATTATGCCTGAGGACTAGACTTTGCCTGAGGAGGTCATATCCTTGAAAATAGCCTATTAGGAATTTATATTTCGCAATTAAGGTTTCTAGTAAATATTTTACCAATAGACATTATTTTGCAAATAATTTCCAAAAGCTTATCACTCTATATAAAGGTGCATAGAAAATAATCAAAGCTATTTCTTTAGTGGAACAATATTTGTTTTAATAAACTATCCCTTAATGGGTTTTATCCAAAATGGTGATACATTTAGATATATAGCTTTATTTATAAAGTAAATATGCTCAAGGGTTTTTGTTTTTCGAAAATAATTGGCATATGCAAATCATAGCTCCTTGAATAAATAATATTTGAAATCAAATATCGACGTATCCTCAGACGTTCGTCTATTAGCCCACGTGTAAACGAAAAACGACAGATCGAAAAGAGTTAGTTCAGGCATGAATGTATTTTGAAAAAGATTTTTGGTTATTCTGAATTTTTAATTCCGTATTCCAAAGTCGAAATATTCAGGATGTTACAGATAGGATGCCCAAAACGTAAGGTTCGGTTTAAGTACAGATGGCATGAATCCATTTGGAGAGATGAGCAGCGGCTATAGCACTTGGCCTGTTACCATCTGTATCTACAACCTTCCCTCTTGGCTATGCATGAAGCGAAAGTACATCATGATGCCAGTTATCATTCAAGGCCCAAAGCAACCTGGTAACGACATTGATGTGTACCTAAGACCATTGGTTGAGGATCTGCTTCTGCTGTGGAACAAAGAAGGTGTCTCCGTGTGGGACGAGGACAAACAGGAGTAATTTAACCTGCGAGCGTTGTTGTTCGTGACCATTAACGATTGGCCTGCACTTAGCAACCTATCCGGACAGTCAAACAAGGGGTAGAAGGCTTGCACCCATTGTTTGGATGAAACTGAAAGTACGTATCTGAAGCACTGCAGGAAGGTTGTTTACATGGGCCATCGTCGATTCCTTGTTGCAACCCATCCTGTACAAAAAAAAGGCAAGCATTTCGAACAGAAGGCAAACCACCATACTAAGCCTAAACATCGCAACGGAAAAGCCATGTTTGCTTTGGTGAAAGATATGAAAGTAGTATTTGGAAAGGGACCTGTCAGCAACCCTATAGAGAGCAAAGATGGTCAAGCGGCGATGTGAAAGAAGAAGTCTATTTTTTGGGAGTTACCCTATTGGGAAGTCTTAGACGTTCGGCACACGATCGACGTGATGCAACTCACAAAGAACCTTTGCGTCAACCTGTTAGGCTTCCTAGATGTATATGCGAAGTCGAAAGATACACTTGAAGCACGTAATAAACTCAAGCATATGCAACAACGCGAGGACCTTCACCCAGAACCGAAGGATAAAGGAAGCCATTACTTGAGTCCTGCAAGCTACACCCTGAGCAAGGAAGAGAAGGAAAGTATGTTTGAATGCCTGGAGAGCATCAAGGTACCGTCTGGATACTCCTCGAATATAAAGAGAATAATAAGTATGAAGGAGAAGAAGTTCACAAACCTAAAGTCTCATGACTGTCACGTGTTCATGACACAACTGCTTCCTGTTATAATTCGTGGTATCCTTCCTGATAATGTCCGGGGAACAATAACAAAGCTATGTGCTTTCATGAACACAATTTCGCAAAAGATCATTGATCCAGACAGTTTAATAACCCTTCAAGAGGATGTGGTCCAATGCCTCGTCGGCTTTGAGATGATCTTTCCACCATCATTCTTCAATATAATGACGCATCTTCTATGTCACCTTGTGAAAGAGATCAGTATTCTTGGTCCTGTGTACCTACACAACATGTTTCCTTTCGAGAGGTACATGGACGTTCTAAAGAAATACGTTCGTAACCATTCTCATCTGGAAGCAAGCATCGCCAAGGGTTATGGAACAAAGGAGGTCATTGAGTTCTGCGTAGAATTTATTGAAGACCTTCGTCTAATCGGGGTACCTAAATCAAGCCATGAGGGGAGACTAAGGGGAAAGGAGACTCTTGGAAGGAAAGCAATAATGACTGTGCACAACGATTTATTTCGTAAAGCACATTTCACGGTTTTGCAACAATCTTCGTTGGTGGCTCCTTACATCGAGGAGCACCTGGCGATTGTTCGGTCGAAAAACATCGGCAAGTCCGATGCATGGATTACACGCCATCACATCGATACTTTTCCCGTTTGGCTACGACAACATCTAATGGGTGCCGAAACCATTGACCGACAACTAGCCTTCTTGGCGAGGGGGCCTTCTTGCTCGATATCGACATTCCAAGGATATGAAATCAATGGGTATACATTTTACACAAGAGCCCAAGACAGAAAGAGCACAAACCAGAACTCTGCTATTCGTATCGACGCCATGAGATATGATGGTGCAACTAGCACGTATTACGGTGTCATCGAGGACATATGGGAACTAGACTACGGACCCCTGAAGGTACCTCTGTTTCGATGCCAATGGGTTAGGCTCACCGGTGGAGGCGTAACGATTGATGACAGTGGGATGACAACGATTGACCTAAGCAAGGTTGGATACTCAGATGAACCTTTCGTCCTAGCCAATGATTTAACACAAGTTTTCTACGTGAAGGACATGTCTAGCAAACCAAAGAAGGGTAAAGGACCCGACGAGCCACAGCGCCACGTGGTTCTTCCAGGCAAAAGAAAAATCGTCGGAGTCGAGGATAAGACTGACGAAGATTACGATCAGTTTGACGGGCAACCTCCGTTCGCGGTGACGGTTGACCCGAGCAACCTCCTATCAAAGGAGGACACCCCTTACTCACGCAACGATCATAGCGAAGCAACATTAGTGAGGAGAAAGTACGTGAGAAAAACTATGACATAGGTTGTTGTATGGACAATGCAAATTATTTATAATGTATTGAAGGCCATGCAATGTTTGTGTGTTTTACTGATACAATTATGTAAGGAAAACAGTGACATAGGTTGTTGTATAGACAATGCAAATTATTTATAATGTATTGAAGGCCATGCAATGTTGTATTTTTTAGTACTAGAATTATATATGTAATATCAATTTTAAACTATTTAAATAGGTAATATGTTATTAGATAGTTTAATACTATTCAAATATTATTTAAATTGGTGAAATTTTAATTATATATCATTATTGAAATGTAATATCAATTTCAAACTATTTAAATAGGTCATATGTTATTTATATGTGATTATTTATATTTAATAATAATTTCAAACTATTTAAATAGGTAATATGTTATTACATAGTTTAATACTATTCAAATAGTATTTAAATTGGTTAAATTTTAATTATAGATAATTATTGAAATGTAATATCAATTTCAAACTATTTAAACTGTTTCAATCTTTAGTCCCGGTTGCTAAACATAGCCGGGACAAAAAGATATTTTAGCCGCAGTGGGAAAAAATCTTTAGTCCCGGTTGATCCCGACTATAAATAGCTGTGCGCATCGTCTTCTCCGGATACACACTTAGCCGTTTGATTCTCTCAAGTCTCAACGCGCACGTCCTCCGCCTTTGCCGCCGCCGTCGTCTTCGTCGTCTCCGGCGCCGTCCTCACCGCGCCTCCCGGCTGAGGTTAGTGCCGATATCTCGATCCACCTCCATCTTTAGTTCCATCATTTCTTTCGATCGCATCCGCACGCACGCGGCCGCCGTCGCCATGCATGCCACCCCGCGCCACCGCCGCCGCCACCCCGCCGCCGCCACACCGCACCGCGGCCGCCCCGCGCCACCACGGCCGCCGTCGGCCCGCTACCCCCACACCGCGCCACGGTTGCCCCGCGCCACCACGGTCGTCACCGGCCCGCGCCACCACGGCCGCCGTCCCCCGCCGCCACCCCGCGCCACCGCCGCCACCACCCGGCCGCCACCCTGCAGTGTCGCCCGAACTCCACGGCGCAGCCGTCACCCCGCTTCCCGGAACGATAGAACGAACATGACCGAACGAACGTGAACGATATGTAGAACGAACATGAACGAATGTGAACGATATGTAGAACGAACATGAACGAACCTGAACGATATGTAGAACGATAGAACAAACGACCGAACGAACGGCAGAACGATAGAACGAATGACCGAACGAACGATAAAACGAACGACCGAACGAACGAACGATAGAACGATAGAACGAACGACCGAACGAACGATAGAACAAATGACCTATTGATCGATAGAACAAACGACCGAACGAATGATAGAACGAACGACCGAACGATCGATAGAACGATAGAACGAACGAACGAACGACCGAATGAGGAGTAGAACGAATGAATGAACGAACGAGTGAACGAACGAACGAACGATAGAATATGTATGTATGGAACAAATTGTATCAATGTAAGCCAAATTGAATGTATGTATGGAACAACCATGTGTATATTTCCTCTGTCTTTATTCATTCATATGTTTGTATGGAACAAATTGTATCAATGTGAGCCAACTAAAAGGTGGACTAACTTAATGGTTCAAATAAAATACAGTTATTGCAGTAATAGTTCTTTAGATCACCCATATCACACATAGATCACTATGGATCACTCATATCACACGGAACCAATGTCTCTAGTCGAATATGACCGAACGACGGAACGTGACCGAGATATGTAGATATGCACATATGTTTTCATGTTTTCACATGGATACACTGAATATAATATTGCACATCTTCTTACATTTTCAAATAGTGATTTAATTTTTTGTCTAATTTTTTTTCTAATAGCTGCTGACCGCCGTCGTCGCTCAAGCTTAAGTAGCCCCAATAACTCCAAGCAAAACTAAGGCAAGTTTCATGAATTCCCTGGTGTGTGTATATATATATGACATATGCACGTAGGTTGCATGTATAACAATGAATTAACTGGTCATTGTACGTATTTCTCAACAATGTCATTATATGTAAAACAATATACTCTTAGTTGATGTGTACCTCATAATGTTACGAACAAATGGCAGATCGTGATGATGAACAGATCCTCATGGACGAGATCGCAGATGGCAGCAGCCAATATTGGGCGGATGAGGAGCGAGACGACCCTAACCAATACCTGAACGAGGAGGGAAACGAGGGCACAAACCAACAGGAAAGTGAAAGGCAACCGGCCGTTGGAGAGAAGAGGGCAAACGGACAATGGGGTGCCGCAAGGAAGCTAGAGGGCAGGCACATTATTAGTGAAGTGGCCCCAGACGGCGAACCAGTAGCCCCGGCGGGTATACTATGAAAGTTTGTGGGCCACAGTGGTTGGGTCGTGAGGGATCACGTGCCCATTAGCACAGTACACTGGCGTCAAACAAGAACAGCAGAGGATGACGAAAGTTATCTTCCAGATACGGAGAAAGCAATGCTGTGGACCACCATGCTCGAGACCTTGACGGTCCCTGAGGTAGATTAGCCAAGGTTGAAAGAATGGACGATGAAGAAAATGGCTGAACAGTTCTAGAAGTACAAGTCAACTCTGTACAAGAAATGCGTCGTGAAGGGTCTGACACCTGATTTCGACAAGCTAACCAAGCTGAGGGATCATTGGGATGCATTTGTCGCATACAAGACTTCCGAGCACGGGAAAATGCAAATAGCAAAGAATAAAGCCAATGCCGCTAAGAAGCAGTACCATCACCGGCTAGGGTCAGGTGGCTATATGAAGGCAATCCCCAAGTGGGATGAACTGGAAGCCGGGTTGATTGGAAAGGGTATTGAGCTGGCCACAACAAACTGGCCTGAACGTTCCAAAAATTGGAAATACGGATGCAACAGGAGGTCGAACGACGGGTGGACCAACACCTGGCGGAACGACAGAGCCAGCAGACGGTGCAGCCGTATGCCCCTCCAATCATGGTGAGCCCCTCAGGCAACCGCAGCAGCTGTGCTTCTACAGGGCAAGCAAGAGAACAGGGCATGGAAGGTGCAGCAGGGCCTACTCACGCCGACCCATCGTACCCCGTAGATGAAATCACGCGGCGGACACCTTGTGAGCTGCACAGTCCCTTCAAGAACATATCACTCAAGGTATGCTTGTAGTTTTATGATATATGTCTTGTAAATTGCATAACCGGTGGTGCATGCATCTGTTAATTACTAAGTAATCTTGATTCTCGTGAAGGTGGCGTCGGGCATGGCCATACCAGTGGACCCTTCGGGGACATACCATTGCAGACCGATTCCGCCTGGGTACTCAAAGGTCGAGGTTGAATTGGTAGAACGAGGGTTCGACGATCTCGAGCTGGACATCCATGGAGGAGACGGGGAGACGAAACTAGGAGACACAGCCCACGCCATTATACTATGGTGCAAGCGGCACATCGTGTTTCTCGGGCGAGCAGCGGCGTCTTCTCCTCCGTCTCCTCCGCCTACACCCTCTCCTCCGCCTGCACCAGCTCCTCCACCGCAGTCTCCTCCGCTTGCAACCTCTCCTTTGCCTGCACCGGCTCCTCTGCCTGCACCGTCATCGTCTGCTCCGCCTTCATGACCTAAAAAGTCATGCCCACTTCGTCCCGCGTCGTCAAAGTCCACACCACAAAGAAAGAAGCCAACACTTGACGAGCCAAAACTCCCCGCTCTCAAGAAAAGGGCGTACGACCGCACTCCTGAGGAGAATGAGGAGGTCGTATGAGCAGAAGTGAAGGCGTTCATTGAGGCACGGAAACCACCAAAGAAGATTCCAATAGATCCGGCTGGTAAGAAGTTCTTCTAAAAGATGAGCGAACCGGTCAAGAGGGCTTTACTTTCCGATTATGACCGATCGGTGACGAAGTCATACAAAAAACAAAGAGGAAAGGCCAAAGAAGTGCCTCAGCTAGGAAAGCAGCCAAAACAATCGGTTGAGCCGTTGCTACCACCCGGTGAAGAGGAGCTGAGGCAATGGATGAAAGAGACGGGTCTGACCAGGGCGCAACTGGTGGAAGGCACACCGATAACCATGGCGACAGAAGCCGATTTGAAATACAAATTTAAACTCGGTGAACCGCTTGTCAAGCCTGGTGAGGTGAACACTCTCTCAACACAAATGCCATCAATGGTATATGGAACTTTCATCCAGAGGTAGAATGATGGTTGGAGCGAGGATAAGAAACACAGACTACTATCAAGGAGATGATGTTCTGTGGATCAACTTCGAGAATGTGTTCGATGTATACCAACTAGACGCTCTCGACATCTCCATTCTCAGCTGCTGGGTTTTGTAAGTATCATTTTAGCAAACTTTATTTTGTTCCTTAGCTCCTTCTATGTACCATTCAATGGTTACACTGTGCCGATAAGACTGATGCAAATTCCTTTATCTTTTGTAGAATGCAGATTCAATCGTGCCGTAGGCAGGGGATTTACAATATTGGATTCATGGACCCCCGCAAAGTCAATGACGTAATGATACGAGACTTTGAGAAAGATACAGAGGACAATATTGTTCATTTCCTGGTGCAGCAGCATTATAAGACCTACATACTATTGCCCTACAACACAGAGTGAGTTTTAACTGTCTTTCAAATTTGTACCAACTTCCTCCTCGTACTCATACCGTTACATATATATCGTCTGACGCAATTTGCAGATTTCACTGGGTCCTTTTCCTCTTCGACCTTGAACTTTGCAAAGTCCATGTCTATGACTCAATGGATAAACCAGAGTCTACTTTCACCAAGGTTTTTGAAGTGATAGATAGGTAATGCCATCTATTCAACTATCATTAATTATGAACACTGCTATTTGTACTATGCAGATCTCCGGTATTTAATCATAGCTTCCAACTGTACATAGGGCATGGGCAAAGTTCCGTACATTGGTCCGCGGGGTTTGGAAAGAAAAACTTGGTAGGAGGTTTAATTTTCCGGTGAGTACATGCTCCAAAACATATTTAATCATTAATTGGTTCTAGAAAAAACTAGTACATTAAATCTCTCATCGTTTCTCCTTATGTGTGCAAAATAGGAGCAGGGGAATAACTTGTGCGACTACTACGTCTGCGAATATACTCACGTACTTGTACACCAAATCAACAGTGACAAGGATCTGGAAGTACGTAAAAATTTTTCATACATTATGTCCTGATTTCTTATTGACTTCATATACTTACATCTCAATTTATTTCAAATGATAGATTATGTACATGAGGGAAAAACTATCCAACGAAGAATTTATCAAGGCTGTTCAAGAACAACTGATGGGATTTATCAATGAACAAATAATTGTTCCCGCGGGTATAACATACCCAAAATTTGAATTTCAAATTTTGCATCTAAAAATGTCGAGAATAATTTTTCCTAAATAGGAATACTAGAATTTTCCAACTAAAAACCTAGGTAAGTCTAATATGACCAGTTTTAATATACAAATTTGTGAATAATTTAAATCCTTTACTTGATAGCTCAAAAGAAGAAAACTAAAACATAGTGTGTGCATGTATTTGCATAATGCATTGTTGAGACTTGAGTCTTTTGCTTTTTTTTGGATCTTACTAACGTTTCATAATAGGATGAATATAAATTAAAACTTTGAGGCAAATACTAAGTATATATTTACAAGAATGTATATACATGTAAAACATAAAGTTGAGTAACTAAAAATATAAATCATGTTCAACAACATCATGTCAGGTCAAGAATCATCTAAATATAATTTTACAATCCTTTAATTATATTTTATAATAGAAAACATATAGGTAAGGATAAGCTTAGTGAATTTCTAAAAATAATTAGTGTAAGATAAAATCATGGAAAAATTCATGTGGGTTATACTCAATATGTTAGACTCACTGGAATTTTGGCATGATTTTATTTATATATCTAGACCCTCAATTAAATTGGTCAAAGGAGTCAAAATCAGGTTAAATCCAAAACCCTAATCGGCAAAAACGACACACATCTCATATATGTATTTTACCACATGAAAATGTATATGGAACATAATTTATTCAAATACTACCATATTTATCATGAATTGATATAATTTTTCCAGAATTTATTTTATTAGTTTTGACCTCTTAAAAATTCAAAGTAATTTCAGCTGGACTAGATTTCTTTATTTTCCTGGGAATAAAATATAGAGTATTTTTGAGTGCAACCAAAGAAAATGGAAACTAGGCATTTTTATCTATCTCCACAAAAATCTACTTTATTTTATCCAGCCCACAGAATAAATTATAGCATTATAAAGAAGGGAGAAAGAAAGAAATAGGAAAAATTCTGATTTTACTCAAACAGTAAGGTTACCAAGAGTTTTACCCTTCCCCCTCACCCTATCTCTGTCTGCACCATGAAGTGGACCCACATGACAGTGTCTCCAGCTAGCCCAGCCCCTGTTCATCTCTATTCCTCACCGCCCAACTCAGAGCAGCCGAGAGAGAGAGATCAAGGGCGGTGGCATGGCTCATGCTCGACGCGTGGACTCGACGTGGCGACGCCGGGCTCCTCCCTTTTCTTCTCCCAGCCGCGTCGCACATCTCTTCTCTTCTCCCCAGTACCGACCAAAACGAGGAGGAGAAACCCTAGCGCCTCTGTCACCCTCAAACTCACCGTCGGCCGTGAAGACGACGACCGCTGCCAGCGCCGATGAGCCATCTTCATCCCTATTTCTTCCGCGTTCCATGCTCACCTCTCCATGCCGAGCAAATACCCTTTTGACACCCTCTCGTTTCGTGCAGCCGATCGACGGGAACGCGATCGTGCTCTCGGGAGCTCCGGTGCGCGCTCCAAGTGCCGTCGCAGCGACATCGTGCCGTCCCGACTGCTGTGGAGCAAATCCAGCCGAGCCACCACGCCATCAACCTCCCCTTGGAATCCTCTTCAAAAGCCCCCAAGTTTCCCAGCCGATGATGCACCGACGAGGGAGATCGCCATCGTCTTCTCCAACTCCGGCCAACCGACTTCGCCTCCGATTCCATCCACTCCGGTGAGTCGCAGATCAATTCCTCGCGCATGTAGCTTCTCGGTGAACTCCCTAACCCTGTACGCAACTTGCTTTGCAAGCCTGTTGGCCGGTTTGTTCTACCGTCGTCGACCCGGAGTTTTTCGCCGTCGCCGAGCCAATCCCGGAGTCTTTGACGCCATTCAAGCTTCGCCGACGCGTGGGAAACGTTGAGTAAGTATCCGAGGATCCCATAGTCTCATTTGCGTCAATCAATTCGGCCGGATGCGATCGATGACCTAGTTGGCACTTGCAGCCCGAAAGCTGTCGCCGCTTACACCGTTGCCGCCGTCGATTTCCCCCATCACCGACGACAAGCCGACCACCGTCGGGTGCGCAAGGAGCAGGAGCATCTTTTCTCCTTGGGCCGCCTCGTCCATCTCCCTGCCATTCGCCGTCGGCATCGCCATCAAGCTCGCCGGCCGGTGAGTTCTACTCCTGCTGCTGCTGCTCTCAGTGTAGTGTACTGCGGGTTGGTTTATAAATTCTGCAGGGACCTATTTGCATATTTGCTCTCACTGCCATGTGGACCCCATCCTTTTGAAATCTGGAGATATTAAGAAAACATACTCAAATTAATATTTGTTCAACAGAAAAATGCACAAATTTGTAAAATGCATATAAAATTCATCTTAACTCCAATTTGAGTGAACCAAATTCCAGATGACTCATAAAATTATGATCTTCAATATGGTAGTATAAAATTTTTCACTCACAGTAGAATAAATATCTCTAAAATTTAGTATAAAGAATAAATAACATAAAACATAATCTAACTTGTAAAATTTGTGGAAAATTCATTTTAGCTCTAAATGAATCAAACCAAAACTTGTTAGCTTCACAAAAGAATGAACTTTATTTATATGAGCTAAGGTCTGGAATATTTAGTATACAAAATACCTTCACTTTTAGATAGATGTAAATGATTGTAATTAATATGAGAATTTGTAAAATTCATAGGAAATTGATTACAACTCCAAATTAGGTGATTCTAGTTTTATTAGATCCATAATTTCATAAACTTAATTATCATGAATTAAGATATGGCATATACTGTAGTAAAAATGCTTCTAAAATTTTATATAACGAATAAATAGTGCAACGTGGCACCTACCTTATAAAATTCATAATAAAATCATGTTAACTATAAAAATTGTGAAACCAATTTTATTAAACTCCTCGAGAACATCCCTTTCACTGCAGCAAGCCAAACACTTCACAAATCTTGAACCTAAATTGCATTTGAATACTAATAGAGCTTAATTAGCCTATGACTAGTATAGAACTTATAAAATTCATATACCCTAAAATATAAATGATAAAATGGAAATTCCTTCACTATAAATCATGTATAATCAGTACCTATTTACTATAATGAATTCATGCATATTAGAAGCATTTTGGATCCTTGTTTGTTTTGGTGTTTATATCGTTACCGTTATTTCGTATAGTGAACGATACCGCTTTCGGTGAGAAGTTTGGATTTTATTGCTGACCGTGAGGGAGATTCTAACTAAGGCAAGTGCCCTCCTCCTTTGAACAATTTGATCCTATGTTTATTGGGCAAACGTTTTCTATTGCAAAGTTGCACACGTTAGATAGTTATGTTTGGAAAAATTATTTGAAAACAATGGAATGGTAGTTATGACCTATTTGTTACATAATCCTCCTTGAGAATTGTTGTCCTTGATGTTTGTAACCTTAGAATGGTTTAGAGTACTCTTCATGTGCTCAAATGGGTTTATAATTGCTAAATATAATGTCGTATGCTTAGCCATGCCTAGTGAAATGGTTTCAGACATTGTGATCACCTTATATATTTGAAAATGGGCAATTTACAACTTCTGAACAGAGGTGAAGCCTCTGGTTATTTGTGAAATAAAATGGAGTTAAACATATTTCTAGACTTGGGCGGCGAGTGGTGTACATATGGTAGTAGTTGTGCACCGATAGGGGGAGCGTTCGCCTGAGTCGATTAAGGACCGAACTCTATGTTACCAACTAAGTATACAGTACTGCCACATGTGTTAGTATGGGATGACCTTAGCTTATTAAGTTGTTTAGTGTTTAGCCTTGCATATTGGTAGGCCGGAGTAGAATGAATTAGTCTGAGCGATGATTCATAGGAACTACCCATGTGTGTGTGTTGATTATAATGCTAGCAACAAGACTAGCAGGGTGTGTTCTGTGAGGGGACGGATGGTCCGCCTCACAGCATGGGCGTCTAAGTCTATCCAATTCAACGGTATAGTGCCTCGTGGGGGAACGGATGTGTTCGCTGCCATGGCGTTAGGTTTAAGGCATGGGCCCGCCACCTAACGGCTCTGGGTCATTCCTAGGGTGGATTCACACTTGCCATCGCTGATGCAAGGCTAGACACTAGGCAATGTAACGGCTAAGTTGTGACCTCTAGTCCGCACTCAACATGTAGAGTGTGGGGTGCTAGGCCAGCACCGAACCAACTAGAGTGTAGCCTCCGGGCTTTTATCGCATCATGTGGACTTGTACGAACTCTGCAGAGTTAAAACTAACCGGTTAGCCGTGCTCACGGTCAAGAGCGACTTGGGGAAATAGCATGAGTGTAATTTTATCTTTTCTAAAATGTTTTATAAAAATGGTTGAGGATGGGAATTTGATGATGATTTTCGAGGATAATGATGGCTTGCTACCAGGGAAGGTGCAAGTTGATGTTTATGACTTATGATAATGATGATGAGGAGAAATGATGATTATGTTGCTAAAATTATTTATATTGATCACCATGCTCTACTTTATATACTTATTCTATAAATGTTTACAAAGTTACCGTTTTGTGAAATGTTGTGAACCAACTTAGCTTTATGCAAATGAACCTACAAATAGCCATTCTTTGATATTTAGAGCTTGCATGTATGTAGGATTGTATTGTCTTGCCAGTACATTAACATAGTTAATGTACTAACACTTGTTCGATTGGAATATCCATTTTGCAGGTTTAGTTGAGTGCTATGGGTTCCGTTGATCTCTTCAGGACAGTTCATTAGGGGTTTACCCCTAGTCGGATTGCTTAAGGGTCTTGGGTAAATAAGCTTCCGTGCGAACCTTTAAATTATAAGGCCGTTTGGCCATATATATATCTTAGACTTAAATTCTAAGTTATTTGTTTATTAGTAGTCATTTATGAATATCATTTGCTTTGATGAAAGTGTCTGGGTTTGTTCTAGCTTATAGAACTATCTAGACATGAGTATGGATGTTGAACAAACGAGATGTTGTAGAGCTTAGCAAATTGTCAAGTCTCCTGGGATGCGTAACACATCTGGTCGCTGCCTTCGTGTGGTTTGACGGGCACGTCTCAGGCTGAAGTTGATTGGCACGCTAAGTCCCAGCAATGTCTCTTTTGTTCAATATTCGGCACCATGTTATTTATATTGAATGGTGATTAGTTGTGATCATGGGGCACATTGAGGCTTGAGTGGCTATAATGCGTGTATGAATCCCACTCTCCCAAAACCATGTGGTGATCACAAATGACACCGGACAATATAAATTTTCGGGTGCCTGACAGCGGGAGAATTCCACTACGATGGTAGGCCTATTGATCATCATCTCCATATATAACATGTATTTATACATATATATATATATATATATATGCATATTGCATATATATATATAAATACATATACTACATATATACACATATTATATATACATATATATTATGCATATATATGTATTTATACATATATATGTATAATATATAAACAAGCAGCTGGCAGAACCAGCAAATGTTTTTTTTTAAAAAATATATCATTAGTCCCGGTTGGTAACACCAATCGGGACTTAAGATGGCTGGCCAGCAACATGGCGCAACCATCTTTAGTCCCGGTTGGTGTTACCAATCCATCTTTAGTCCCGGTTATTTCACCCGGGACTAAAGATGGGCATCTTTAATCCCAGATTCGTAGTCCCGGTTGCATAACCGGGACTAGAGGGGCTTACGAACCGGGGTTAAAAACCCCTTCTCCACTAGTGGTTCTAGTTGTTGTTAAGTCAGATTATCCGATCGATCAGAGTATCCGAAGTTTCTTAGAACTTGAGTCTCTGTTTGAGGGTGAAGTTCTTGCTCTTGAAATATCGGACTATCCGACATGACATCGGATTATCCGATCAATCGGAGTATCCGAAATTTCTCAGAACATGAGTCTGTTTGAGGGTGATGTTCTCATTCTTAAAAATACCAAACTATTCGAAATGACATCGGACTATCCGATCGATCTAAGTATCCAAAATTTTATAGAACTTCGTTCTCTGTCTCTTGCTTGCTTGGGGGGCTAAAACCTCGGACTATCCGATGTCACTTCAGATTGTCCGACGTGGAATGAAAAGATTTCCCTCCAACGGCCACATTCTATAAATACCCCCCACCTAACCCTTCTCTAGGGTTACCCAACTGATTCAACTCTCATTTACTTTGGGTTAAGCTTGGTGCTAAGGTGCTTTAGATCTTTGAGCTCTTTCTCTCTCTCTCAAATTCTTCTTTGTTCTTTGTGTGTTGGATCTTGGTAGGTGTGGATTTGGAGTGTGGGATCCTAGTATATGTGTTTTACTCGATCTTGAGCAGTAGGATTTATCCAAGGGTTGTGTGGTGTTTGTTACTCTTGGAGGTTGAGGACTCCTAGATGGCTAGGCATCGCAATTGAGCCATCGATCTACTTGTGATGAGCCAAGAGAAGTTTGTGAAGGCTGAATCTCGCCCCCGAAAGGAAAGAGATACCTATAATGAAAGAAGGAGTGCATTTGTACAACCTCAAGAGGAAAGAGTTGGAAAAGACCTGGCTCTTTGTGAGCCCCTTAACGGAGAGTAGAATCGTTTCAAGGATTGGAACTCCGGGAAATACTTCAACACAAAACCGCGGTGATATTCACTCTCCTTCCTCCTCTTCTAATAGCCTTGCTGTGTCGCTATAGCTTAGTTGTTGGTTGTGCTTATACTCTTGTGTGCTTAGACTGTTGTTGTGCTTCTTTTACTATCGGACAGTCTGATCCAACTTCTGACTATCTAATTACATCAGATAGTAATCAAATAGTCCGATTGTGTATCAGACTATCTGTAACAGCCCATCCTCCAAAACCGCGCAGCCCAGCCCAACCGACAGGCGGGCCCACTTACACATACCACTTCACTTACACTTTCGTCCTCGCTTCGTGTAAAAGGGTTAACCCGATAGTGATATGGTTAGAGGGAAGAGGCCTTATAAGTTGGTTCCACTCTTGCTAAACTAGCAAGGTGGTACTAAACATGTGCACACAGCTCTCATGGGCCACATAGGCCAAATCCCAATTGGGCCAGGATGTCACATACACTCCCTCTCAAAAGACTCGACATCCCCGTTGGTCCAACTCACCCACATAGCCACACAGGCATATAGGCAAATGCCCAGGAACACAACCCCTCTTAGCGCACCTCCGTACATCCAGTGCCGACGCCATATGCCATGCCATGTGCCTCACACAGAGCCCACATGTGACATGCGCCATATGCCCGCACACTGACCCGTACGTGCAACCGCGAGGGTCGGCTCTGATACCATTTGTAACAGCCCATCCTCCAAAACTACGCAGCCCAGCCCAACCGATGGGCAGGCCCACTTACACATACCACTCCACTTACACTTTCGTCCTTGCTTCGTGTAAGAGGGTTAACCCGGGAGTGATATGGTTGGAGGGAAGAGGCCTTATAAGTTGGTTCCACTCTTGCTAAACTAGCAAGGTGGTACTAAACATGTGTACACAGCTCTCATGGGCCACACAGGCCAAATCCCAATTGGGCCAGGATGTCACACTATCCAACTTGTTTTGAGGTTTAGCTTCCACATTTTTTTAAATTAGCCTATTCACCCCCTCCCCCCCATCTAGGCCTAAGTGATCCTTTCAGTTGGTATCAGAGCCTAATCTTCTTATTAGGCTTAACCGCTTGGAGAGATCATGTCGAGTCAAACGGAGGATAGGAAGGAAGTGGTACCATCCGGAATCGAAATTCCGTATGAGTATCTTCCACATCATCCACATCTTATGTACGGATGAGTACCTATAGTGGCAAGGCTCTGTACTTTAACGATACGGACTATGCCGCTTGAAAGCATAAGATGAAGATGCACTTGAAATCTGTTAACCCGTCTATGTGGAGAATAGTTGAAAAAAGCTATATTTTGCAGAATTTCGAAGATCCCACCAAGGAGGACGACGAGAACGAGCACAAGAGCGCTTAAGCCGCCAATGCCATACTTAGCGCCTTGAGCGGAAGCGAGTTCAACCGAGTGGACGGTATCAAGAGTGCTAAGGTGATTTGGGACACTCTTCGGAATGTTCATGAAGGCATCGATAGCTTTCGTGAATCTAAGGTGGAGATCTTGAAGGGACAATTCGAGAGGTTTGTCATGTTGGATGGAGAAAGTCAAAGTGACATGTATGACCGATTGAGCAACATAGTAAATGAGATCAAGGGCCTTGGATCAAAGGATATGACCGATGAAGTTGTGGTCAAGAAGATCATCCGAGCCATCACACCAAGGAACTCTACCTTAGTGATAATCATTCATGAGCGTTCGGATTACAAGTCGCTCATGCCTCATGATTTGCTTCAACGAATTCTTGCCCATGACATGCTCGAACAAGAATCCAAGGATGTTATCCAATACATCAACCAAGGCTCAACTTCAAGCCTTAAGAAAGAAGACTTGGCATTGAAGGTAAAAGAAGAGGAAGAAGAATAAGAGAGTCACAAGAGCAAGAAGGACAAGGAAGATGAAGAAATGACTCTCTTCGGCAAGAAATTTGGAAGGTTCATGAAAAAAAGCGGTTTCTTCAAAGGGAGCTCTTCGAAGAGGACCTTTGACAAGTCAAGTAGAAGGCACTCCGCAAGGAAGTGCTATGAGTGCACGAGCCCAGACATTTCATAGCCGATTGCCCCAACGTCAAGGAAGAGAAGAAGGGCAACAAGCTGGAAAAGCACAAGCATGACAAGCGTGAGCAAAAAGGCCATGCTCACTTCGGAATGATCTTCGAGTCCAATGACTCCGGGTCGAGCTCAAGGGATGAAGAAGGAATGGACACCCTCGCCATCAAGCCTACATCACCTTTTACACCTAAGCTCTTCAACTACTCGAGTGATGATGATGCTCCTATTTGCCTCATGGGAAAGGAGCCTAAGGTACCTTCCTCTCCCAAGTCATTCAATGTTGATCTTGTTAGTGATGGGGAAGAGGAAATTGATGTGGAAGTTGAATTCAAGTCCATAACAAAGAAATCATTGTCACACTTGAATGAATTGTTTAGGAGAATTGAACAACAATATGAAACTCTTGAGAGGCAAGAGGCCTTGCTCATTCGTGAGAAAGAGCGGACTAATGAACTCAAGGGTGAGCTTGCTAAGGAGAGAGAAAGAAATGAGACCTTGGTACGACTTTACAAGCAAACCAAAGAGTCTCACGCTAATCTTGAGGTGACGAACTCACAACTTCAAGAGAGAGTGAATGGCTTGGATAAAGCTTACCTCACCCTTGAAGAAAAGTTCGAAACTTTAAAGAATAGTGTCTCTCCCCCTAGTGAGGCATCTTGTTCCAAGATTATCCCAAGCAACGAACAATGCTCAAGGTGTAAGGATATTGATGTTGATGCTTGTGCTACTAACTCTAAATCCTTGAGTGCTTTAGCTAAACAAAATGAGAAGCTCATGGGACTACTTCACAATTGCCTTCTAAAGTGCCACATGGGTAGTAAGGCCCTAAAGGAGTACCTAGGCTATCAAAGGGACAACTTCAATCGTGAAGAACTTGGGTATGTCATGTCACCTAACGGGAAGGTGGACAAAAGTGTGATGCTCAAAAAGCCACAAGGACTTGACAACTTTGTTAAGGCCAAAAATATCCTTCCTAATGATTATGTTTCGTGAAATTATTTTGACGCTTCTTATGTTCTTAGGAAGAATGCTAATGGTCGTGTTGTGGCTAAGTATGTTGGCCCTAAGGGCAAAAATGTTTCTATCAAGAGAGTGCTATGGGTGCCAAAGGCAAGTGTAACTAATAAGAGAGGACCCAAGCAAGTATGGGTACCTAAAACTAGAAATTGATCTTTTGTAGGAATATGTCTTCAGTGGAAGAAGTTGGGTGATTGATAGCGGTTGCACAAATCACATAATCGGAGAAGAGTCAATGTTTTCATTCCTTGATCCTAATGGTACATCAAAAGACAACATCGTCTTTGGGGACAATGGAAAAGGAAAGGTAATGGGTTTAGGTAAAATAGCAATCTCAAATGACCTTTGCATCTCCAATGTCCTCTTGGTAAAATCTCTTAACTACAATCTTTTATCCGTTTCTCAAGCTCTATGAGTTATAATTGTCTTTTCACTGGTGTTCATGTGACCGTGTTTGGAAGGAATGATTCCTCGATAGTCTTTAAGGATGTTCTCAAGGGAAAGCTTTATCTTGTAGATTTCACTTCAAATAAAGACAAACTTGAATCATGCTTAGTGGCTAAGTCCAACGCGGGGTGATTTTGGCATCAGAGGCTAGCCCATGTTGGTACAAGAAATCTTCACAAAGTTTCTAAAAGGTGATCATACCTTTGGACTAACCAATGTGCATTTTGAGAAAGATAGGGTGTGTAGCGCATGTCAAGCCGGGAAACAAGTTGGAGCTCGTCATCCGGCCAAAAACGTGATGACTACCACAAGACTATTGGAGCTTCTTCACATGGACCTCTTTGGACCAATTGCCTACCTAAGCATTGGAGGTAACAAATATGATCTTATGATTGTTGATGACTTTTCACACTTCACGTGAGTGTTCTTTTTGTATGACAAGAGTGAAACACAAGCCGTACTAAAAAAGTTTGCAAGAAGAGCCCAAAATAAATTCAAACTCAAGACCAAGAACATCCGAAGCGACAACGGCAAAGAATTCAAGAACACGTGCATGGAGAGTTTCCTTGATGAAGAAGGAATCAAGCATGAATTCTCGGCTCCATATTCACCTCAACAAAATAGAGTAGCCGAGAGGAAGAATAGGACCCTCATCGAGATGGCAATGACCATGTTGGATGAGTACAAGACTTCGGACCGTTTTTGGGCCGAAGTTGTCAACACCTCATGTCATGCCATCAACCGTCTCTACATCGCCTTCTTAAGAAGACTTCCTATGAGCTTATTACCGGTAACAAACCAAATGTCTCATACTTTCGAGTTTTCGGTAGTAGGTGTTACATTCTTAAAAAAAAGGCAAGATGCTCAAAGTTTGCTCCTAAGGTTGATGACAGGTTCTTACTTGGGTATGGGTCAAATGAGTGTGCATACCGTGTTTTCAACAAAACCTCCAGTGTTGTTGAGATCGTGCATGATGTGACATTTGATGAAACTAATGGCTCTCAAGTAGAGCAAGTTGACTCACATGTGTTAGGTGAAGAGGATGATCCTAGCGAAGTTATGAAGAGATTGGCTCTAGGAGATGTTCGTCCTAGAGTGCAACAACATGGAACCTCTTCCTCAACACAAGTGGAGCCATCTACTTGTCCCCAAGTCAATGATCCCTCCCCTTCAACCTTGGATCATGATGGAGGAGACGTGCACCAGCCATCTTCACCAATCAAACTTGCTCACCCAAGGATATACCAAAGCATTCAACGTGATCACCCCACCAACAACATACTAGGTGATATCAACAAGGGAGTATCCACTAGATCTCGAGTTGTAAATTTTTGTGAGCATTACTCTTTTGTGTCTTCCATTGAACCATTAAGGGTAGACGAAGCACTCGGTGATCCGGATTGAGTGATGGCCATGCAAGAAGAGTTGAACAAGTTCACTCGAAATGAAGTATGGTCATTGGTGGAGAGACCAAAGCAAAACGTGATTGAAACCAAGTGGATCTTCCGAAACAAGCAAGATGAAAACGGTGTGGTGGTAAGAAACAAGGTAAGGTTAGTGGCTCAAGGGTTCACCTAAATCGAAGGTTTGGATTTTGGTGAGACCTTTGCGCCGGTAGCTAAGCTTGAGTCAATTCGCATTCTATTAGCCTATGCTACTAACCTTGATTTCAAGCTCTACCAAATGGACGTGAAGAGTGCTTTCCTCAACGGTCCAATAAATGAGTTGGTGTATGTGGAGCAACCACCAGATTTCGAAGATCCAAAGTATCCATATTATGTTTATAAGCTTCACAAGGCGCTCTATGGGCTTAAGTAAGCACCAAGAGCATGGTATGAATTCCTTCATGATTTTCTTGTCAAAAATGGCTTTGAGATTGGCAAAACTGATTCTACTTATTTTACTGAAAGACATGATCGTGATATCTTTATGTGCCAAATATATGTCGATGACATTATATTTGGTTCTACTAACAAGTCTTCTAGCGAAGAGTTTAGTAAGATAATAACTAAGATATTTGAGATGTCCATGATGGGTGAATTCAAGTTCTTCCTCGGTCTTCAAATCAAGCAACTCAAGGAAGGAACATTCATTTGCCAAACAAAATACTTGAAGGACATGCTCAAGAAATTTAACATGGAGAATGCCAAGCCAATCCACACACCCATGCCATCAAATGGGCACCTAGACCTCAACGAACAAGGTAAAGACATCGACCAGAAAGTATACCGTTCCATCATAGGCTCATTGCTTTACCTTTGCACACCTAGGCCCGATATCAAGCTTAGTGTGTGCATGTGTGCAAGATTTCAAGCCGCTCCAAAAGAGTGTCACCTTGTGGCCGTGAAGAGAATCCTACGATATTTGGTGCACACTCTAAATCTTGAGCTTTGGTATCCTAAGGGATCAAGGTTTAATCTCATTGGTTATGCCAAGACGGATTATGCCGGATGCAACGTGGATAGGAAAAGCACTTCGGGTACTTGCAAATTCTTGGGTAGGTCTCTTGTTTCTTGGTTCTCCAAGAAGCAAAACTCCGTCGCCCTGTCCACCGCCGAAGCAGAATATGTTTCGACGGGGAATTGTTGTGCTCAATTTCTTTGGATGAAACAAACCTTAAGAGACTATGGCCTCAATGTGAGTAAAATTTCACTCCTATGTGACAATGAGAGTGCTATCAAAATAGCCAACAACCCCGTCCAACACTCCCGAATCAAACACATTGATATTCGCCATCATTTCTTGAAAGATCATTCCACAAGAGGTGACATAGACATCCAACATATGAGAACCGACAAACAATTGGCGGATATCTTTACCAAGCCACTAGATGAAACTAGGTTTTCTGAGTTAAGGAGTGAGCTAAATATCTTGGATTTTCGGAATGTGGCTTGATCTATTGCATATTTTTACTTATGAGCTTAGGATGCATATCACTTTGTGACAAAATGGACATTCAATTAATGGATGAATACTAGTCACTAATTCACGGATAAATTGAATCTATGTGTATGGGATCTCATTTTTCAATGAATGGTGGTCCTAGCACAACTTGAAATTGGTTCAAACATTCTCTCTCTTGGAGGTAAATTATCCTTTCTCATGGTAATTCATTTCTTTTGATCTTCGGATCTAATTGCTTCACATGTGATTTTAGTTTGGTTGTTCGATTACAAATCATGTGTGATGTAATTGCGAAAGTGTTTAACTAGCCATCATGTTCCTTTTTGTCAAAATCTTTTCAAAAACATCTTCTTTGTGCCATTCTTGTTATTTCTGCCAAAAGGATGTCGGACTGTCTCACACAAAGTCAGACAATGCGACCCACATCAAATAGTCCGATGCCAAATCAGACTATTCGATGTGGAGCCCAGGGCAAGGGGACTTAAACCCCCAAGGGTAACTTTATTTTACCCCTCCTCACTTTTACCCCGTGCATTCTCTCTCCACCCTACTCAAACCCTAGTTTTAGGCCTTCATATTTTTCACCTGGGAGACTCCGTTTGCAAATCTGTTGACTCCAGGGTATTTCCTCTTCATCAACTCCTCCCCAAAGCACTGTTTTCCACAGTGGTTTTTACTATTTTGAGGTATTTCTTCATTTTCCCGATCTCTTTACTCAAGTATTCTTTTGAGATTCCCTTTGGTGAATTATCTTGTCTTAGTGCCTAGAACTAGTCCCTAGAAGATCCTTTGATTCCATCGGCTATTTTTGTGTGAATCAAAAATTTTTGGTCTAGAGCAAACGAGAACGGATTGTCCAATCTTATGTCGGAATGTCCGATTTGAATCAGACAATCTGATGGAAGATCGGACTATCCGACCTCTTTTACCCCAGAACAAAGTTGTTGTATTCACACTAGAATTGTCTTCCTTTCACTTGTCATTTTAATCTATATCCTTTGTTCTAAATCAGTGTATGTTGGCGGTCGTTACAGATCAATTTTGACCGTCAATATTCCTAAAAACAACAAAGAACTAGCAATGCTTGCACGCATATTTATTTATAAATAACCTAATTCCACATGTACTTGACAAAGTATTTGACTATAGGAGATTACCTTATAAATGGAGGAGAAATGGTGGAAAATATACGTTCAACCAATCAGAGGTTGACATGTGGCATACACATGGATGGAAGGGCCCACAAACCCAATGAAACATCTACAAATGGGCCCAACCACCATGCTACTAGACCAAGGACCCACCAGAGAAAACCCTGAGTGAAGGACTGGGCCAGAGGGGCCAGCAAGGGTCAGCTGACCCTTGGGGTCAGCCGACCTAGGCCCAGCCCAGCTAGCCCTCAACTTTTACTACCGACCATCTATGACGGTTGTGACCGTTTCTACCGGTGGAAACCGTCATAGAGTGGACACATGGCAGCTTAAGGAAGAAGATGCTCTTTTGATGCTTGGAATCTCCACTTCCTCCACCACTATATAAAGGCCTCTCATTCTCTCATCCAACACACACCAAGAAGAAGAAGAAGAAAAAGCTCTCCATAGTACATTTGCTTAGTTTTAGTGCTAATAGAGTTAGGAATAGAATAGTGCTCTAGTTCTTCGAGTCTTCCAGGAGAATCCTGGTATGGTTATAGTAGCTAATATCTCTCTTATAAGACTTTATGCTAGAATAATGAAATACTCTTCTTTAAATAGTCATGTTACTTTACTCTATTTGCATAATTATTTGAGCACCAACTTTAGTCTAAACTTGCCTTGTATTAATTAGATGGCTAGCTTACTGGAGATATGCAATGATATTGGCATAATGTTTATTTATATGACTGCTCTATATCAACTGCAGAGATGTACAGTAATATTTAGTAATGTAAGCATGGTGCTTAGGTTATTAAATTTCATTAAGTGGTGCTATATGCCATGGAACTGTAGAGGTAGGCCGCTGGTGGTGACAACCCAGTACGGGTATTCCTACGTGCGTATATAGGGCTAAGAGAGGTTCTTGGTGTGGGTACTCCTTCGTATCTATAACCGGTTGGATGGCCATGACAAATTGTCATAAAGAACTCGGCAATCCGGGGTGGTTTCTCGATATACCAGGATGGCATAGTTAGGGGGCTCAGCCATGTAAATGTACAATAGCAAGTGTATACTAAAATGAGTATATAATAGAAGTATAGAAATGAGGCTTCCTTTATTCTTCTCTACCTAGCCTAGATTTATTTAGTGAGAGTTATATCTTGCTGTATCTTTTGTGTGTCAACCTACCCTATGCTTTATTGTTATAACCCCTGCATAGACTTCGATCTACATAAGTATGATATGGATTAGTAACATGGCATTGTCTTAACCATATCTTCCCTTGGGATTAAACAAATACGATACCTTGGAATACTTATGGGTGAAATGCTACAGCGGTATATCCGTGCGCTTGCGGATTTATATATGTAATCGTAAGAAATACCGACTAGTATTTCAGGCACCATTGCTAGGAATTATATTTCTAGTAATGTCATTATGAAATATCAACAAGTAGTTCTGGCGCCGTTGCTGGGGAAGATATTTGGTTTAAGAGTTTACCACATGTTATTAATTGATATCTACCTTTGTTTGATCACTGTCCTTTGAAGGCTAACCTTGCTTGTTTTCTCTTTTAATTGAAAACAGGGTAGTGCATGTCCGGTTTCGATATGCCGACAAATTTCAATAAAAACCTGAAGCACTTTTGATGAAAGTTAGATCCCATGTCGTCCCTCCTCAAGTGACTCTGTCAGCAACTAAACCTATCATTTCTGCGCCTTCAACATTCACGATAATGGCTTAGAAGACCCTCCGTGAGTTCGATGCTCCCTTCGCTGACAATGTGCCTGTCGAGCCCAGAGTCAACGTCGAAGATGTGGACTTTGATCTCAAGTCCAATCGAAGATGTGGCCCACCATGAGGTCGGCCGACCCAAGATGTGGCCCACCATGAGGTCGACCGACCCCATGGGTCGGCCGACCCAAGGAGAAGACCCCCGGCCTTGTCTTTTCACAAGGCAATGGCTAGTGGGACCTCCTTTCCAAATGTGGCCGTTGGGAATCCTCTTTAAATAGAGGGTGGCTATGAGAGGAGGGATCACCCCATTCACAACATTTTTCACTCCTTCTCTTATGCCCTCTTTCTCTCAAATTTCATTCCAAGATTTGTGGTATTTGTCTCAAGTTGTTCCCTGCAACTTTGGTTTGATTTTGAGCATTTGCAAGTTGCTTTGGTTTGATGCAAGACTAACCGACGAAAAGAATCGATTTTGTTCCACTAACGTAACCCCCCCTCGAGTTCGTCTTGTATTCGTGCTCATTTTTTGTAGCCATGAAGAAATGGATTTTGAACATGTTCAAGAGAGGATCCAGCTCAAGATCAAGCCATCACCATGAAGAATCAAGCGCGTACTCCTCCGACGAGCCCATGCCAAGACATGAAGGGCCGCAAGATGTACCTATGGAGGAGGTGAATGCTACACTGAAGCTCCTCGTCGACTCCGACCTCGACCTCGCGGGTGATTGGGAATTGCAAGCCTACAACATGCTCAAAGATCGGACGTTTGCTCACACCCAAGCATATGACCCGAACCTTCTACAAAAGATAGGTATGGATGTTGATTTCCATAATGTTTAGCAAGCTATAGGATGGGATAATTTTGCATGTGTAAATGAGCCAGGTTCTCGCTTCCTTACCATTCAATTTTTATGCACCCTACTAGAAGTAGATGATGATATTACTTTTTGGTTTTTCCGTAAAGAGTACCACCTTGCTTGGAAGGAATTAAGTCTGCTCCTAGCTAGGCCTTGACAAAACTTGCAAAGTCAATTTTAGGAAGGCAACTTCTAACTTTGACAAACACAGATTTTTGACAAAGTATTTCCGGCGAACCATTTTGTAGAAAGCCTAGAACTAATGACATCCGTAATCCTACTTTGAGGCTTATGCATAAATGACTTGGCTTGACTTTTTTTCCTAGAGCTGATGTAAGAATTGTGCGTGAAGATGAATTAATTCTCTTGTATGCCATGGTTAAGAAGATAAAAGCTTCTCCTATGCAGTGCATGATCCGCCAATGGTTAGAAAATTTTAAGTTCACTAGATCAATTGAGTGTACTTCATCAATTTCTCGTATAGCTTATGAAGCCAGGGTAGTGTCAAATGCTCAAATTTCTTACATTTCTACACCCCGCTCTTATGTTAATGAGGAATATTTGGTGCAAGGCCATACACTAAAACATGGTCCAGATGATTCACTTATATTTTTCTCTCTCGGATATAAAAATGAAATCCTATTACCTAACCCGGGGTTTTATTTGTATAATTACCGAGTGCTAACCATTCCTCTCCAATCGGTGGAGGAACCTCGTGTGCATAATGTTTCTCGCAGAATGACATGAAGCATGGCAAGGGAAGCATACCAAGAGGTGTCATCATCTTCACCTTCGGTGCAAGCTTATGAAGCCAATTGGGTTCCAACTGAGGATGCCCTGGCTAGACCCAAGCTCCTCAACAAGAGGCCGGAAGTTCATCTTGGCTAAGCGCAAGCAACAGCCAGTGGCAAGTGCCTCACGAAATGCATTGAGGACAATACTCACACTCCTCCAGCTTAAGTGGCCTACCTCCATCATCTAGAAGACGTCACTCTGTTTCCTCTCAAGGGGATATGGGTCAACTCACTCTGAGGATAGGCAACCTCGAGCTGCAGGCCGAAGATATCCAACACACGCTTGAACAACACATTGTGCAGACACAAGAGTGGCAGCAGAATGTTGACGCACAATTTTCCAACTTCAACAACATGATGCATCAACAGCAGGCCGACTGACAGGACTACTTTCGCTACCAGGGGTTCAACCCCCATCATGGACTATGAGCAAAGAAGCAAGCTTGGGGGGAAAGATGCCTCTCCCCCCTCCCCACTAAGGTAACTTGTATCGTTTTCCTTTTCACATTGCATTTATAAACCTAAAAACAAAATAAAAAGAGAAAAATAAAAAGAACAAAAATATAGGATAGATTTCCCTATGCTAGGTAAGACTGCTTAGTTCTTTATGTTGAGATGATGAATAGTTGCTCTGTTCTATTTCTCTCATGTGCTAGTTCATAGTTAAGTACCTTCTCAAGTTTTAAGTCAGTATGGCCAACCATTATCCGGGAACCTGAAACTTGTGAGTAGCACATTGCATGATCTAAGTCTAAGTTGTTGTGAGATATGACATGGTAAACCAGAGTTGCTATGATCCTATTTTAAGTTTGACTCGAATCCCGGAGTTTAATCTTTCAGAATGAAAACTTAGCAAGTTCCTCATTTGATATAAATTCCTACCAAAGCCATACACTTATTGAAAACTTTATACTATGGTTACTTGGACTTTCATTGAGCTTTGTCAAAAATATTGTGACCCATGTGAGATGCTTTTCATACTTTTATGATCAAGATCATGCGCATGCCACAAACATCCACATAAGCTAAACTTCTACATTGGAAGCTAGCATCCATTCCATCCATCATCCACAAAATAAATACTCCATATTATTTATGCCCCTCTATCCAAAGTACCGTTCAAAGATAAGAGAGACATGGCTATGTAAAAAGAAAGAGAAAAACAATTTTGCTCATACAAGTATGGAGCATGAATATATATATATATATATATATATATAGCCATGCACTCTCTCAATTGTCTTTTTCAAAAAATTGAGGTACACAAAAGAGGGAGAAAGAGGTATGCAAAAGGAGTAATCTTATTTCATATCCATTACCATGTCACACACATGCACATTTTTAATCAGAAAGTATGACTTGCTATCTTCTTGGATTCGTTTTTTGACTTAGCAACATATGAAATGCAAGTATGTCTAATTTTATCCCTACCAAGCTCCTCATATATGACCCGTAGAATAGGGACAAAAGGGCATCATCTTGGTGAGGAATACAATACACATGTTTGAGTGAATGAGAGAATCACTTGAGGAACTTGGTTTTTATTTGCAAAAATCTTTTGAAAACCTCCAGAATGAAAGTAAGACAAGGAATGAGTAAGTAGTGCTCTGCTAATCATTCTGTCTCTCAACCGCCCAAGATAAGGAGAAGCATGATGCCCCACAGGAATTGGGCGTATGGGTAAGCCTTCGTACCAATTGACTTAACTCAAGAGAGAGTGCCCATACTTTGCATTTAGTACCTTCGAGAAATAAAACATTGCAGCAACTTCTGATCAACAACCAAGTTATTAGCATTGCATGTTCTTAGCTTTCCTCGGGACGAGCAAAGGTTCAAGCTTAGGGGTTTGTTGACAGTCGTTACAAACCAATTTCGACCGTCAATATTCCTAAAAACAATAGAGAACTAGCAATGCTTGCACGCATATTTATTTAGAAATAACCTAGTTCCACATGTACTTGGCAAAGTATTTGACTATAGGAGATTACCTTATAAATGGAGGAGAAATGGTGGAAAATACACGTTACAACCAATCAGAGGTCGACACCTGGCATACACATGGATGGAAGGGCCCACAAAACCAATGAAACATCTGCAAATTGGCCCAATCACCATGCCACTAAACCAAGGACCCACCAGAGAAAGCCCTAAGTGAAGGACTGGGCCAGAGGGGCCAGCCAGGGTCGGCCTACCCAAGCCCAGCCCAGCTGGCCCTCAACTTTCACTACCGATCATCTATGACGGTTGTGACCGTTTCTACCGGTGGAAACCAACATAGAGTGGACACATGGCAACTTAAGAAAGAAGATGCTCTTTTGATGCTTGGAATCTCCACTTCCTCCACCACTATATAAAGGCCTCTCATCCTCTCCTCCAACACACACCAAGAACAACAAGAAGAAGAAGCTCTCCATAGTTCCTTTGTTTAGTTCTAGTGCTAGTAGAGTTCGAAATAGAATAGTGCTCTAGTTCTCGAGTCTTCCGGGAGAATCCTGGTATGGTTCTAGTAGCTAATATCTCTCTTGTAAGACTTTATGCTAGAATAATGAAATACGCTTCTTTATATAGTCATGGTACTTTACTCTATTTGCATAATTATTTGAGTACCGACTTTAGTCTAAACTTGCCTTGTATTAATTATATGGCTAGCTTACTGGAGGTATGCAGTTATATCAGCTTAATGTTCATTTATATGATTGCTCTATATCAACTGCAGAGATCTAGAGTAATATTTAGTAATTTAAGCATGATGCTTAGGTTATTAAATATCATTAAGTGGTGCTATATGCCACGAAACTATAGAGGTAGGCCGCTGGGGGTGACGACCCAGTACGGGTATTCCTCTATGTGTGTATATAGGGATAAGAGAGGTTCCTGGTGCGGGTACTCCTCCGTATTTATAACCGATTGGATGACCATGACAGATTGTCGTAAGGAACTCGGCAATCCGGGGTGGTTTTTCGATATACCAAGAGGGCATAGTTAGGGGGCTCAGCCATGTAAATGTACAATAGCAAGTGTATACTAAAATGAGTATATAATAGAAGTATAAAAATGAGGCTTCTTTTATTCTTCTCTACCTAGTCTAGATTTATTTAGTGAGAGTTATATCTTGCGGTCTCTTTTGTGTGTCAACCTACCCTATGCTTTATTGTTATAACCCCTATATGATATGGATTAGTAACATGACATTCTCTTAACCATCTCTTTCCTTGGGATTAAACAAATACGATACCTTGGAATACTTCCGGGTGAAATGCTACAGCGGTATATCCGTGCGCTTGCGGATTTATATCTGTAATTGTAAGAAATACCGACTAATGTTTTGGGCACCATTGCTGGGAATTATATTCATAGTAATGTCGTTAAGAAATATCAACAGTGTATCCTCATGATCAAGGGCAAATACAAAGGTCAAGTGTACTCTCGCAAAGGTTCCATGGGAAAAGAAAAATCACCGGCTTCCAAAACCCGTGTTGGTGTGAAGAAAGTACCTCTCTCTCGTGGATCCTCTTGTGCAAGCCTTGCTGTTGATGAGAATGCAGCCCAAGTGGCAAATGTGGAGTGTGGAGGTCCTCTCCCTCCTCGCCGAAGCAGGGTTAGTGGGGAAGGTTCAAGTGCTCCCGCAAGCAATGTTCGCAAGGGGAATCCCCCTGTGAGCCCTGTTCAAACTGAATAAAGTAGAGGGTCAGCTCAGACCTTTGAGGAAGAGATTCATTTAGAGGAAGAACTGGCAGCTCAACAGGCCCAAGCAGAAGAGGGCCCCTTCCATGTCACCACTCCAACTAAAGATCCTAGTCATCCAAGGAGAGTTATTTGGTGGAACAGGAAGTGGAGTGAAGTAGAGAAAGAGAGAAAGAAAGATCCTTTTAAGTATCAACAGCTGTCCTCAGATTATCACTTTTGGAATCACTTCCAACAAGATTACTATGAGACCGCCATCCAACCAAAATAGGGTGCTATTCTTATGCAGTGTATTGATTGGAAGTACATAGAGGATTAGAAGGACCCAATTGTGAATGAAGTTATTGAGGCTTGCTACCGGCAGAACCTGAAGGAGTTAATGGGAATGCAACATCCATGGTGCAAGGAGATCATTGCACAATTTTATGTCACAGTCTACTTTGAGAAGACCATTCATTGGTTGACTAATAGAATCAAGTATTCCATCTCCTATGCCAAGTTTGCTGCTATCTTGGGTTCCCGGCACGTTCACGGCTTAACAGGGTCAAGATTCATGATGAGAAACCGTTGGACACCAATGCTCTTCACTTGATGTTTCAAGATGTGGATTATGAATTGGGCACCATCAAATGTCTCCTTCCCTTCTATGCCTACCTCAACAAGCTTTTGCACAAGTCCTTAACTCCAAAGGAAGGTGATGCGGGCAACGTTCTTGCCTACACGCAGAACATCATGCAAAAGATGAAGGCAAGGCCGCAGCTGTTTGATGTGTTTGATTTCATCTTCGAAGAAATCCGCCTTATCTCCATGATGCCTAAAAGAGGTCTTGCTTATGGGCCTTACATCATGAAGATGATTGAGATCGTGTCCAAGAAGAAGTTTCACAAGGAAGTGTCTCACACTGGCTACCAAGTTCGCCTAATCAAGGCAGCTCCTATGGAGGCAAGATGAGGTACACGTGCCTCAACTCGTGCCGGCACATCCTCTAGTGTGACTAAGTCGGATTCAAATTCTTCCTTGAGTTACTTCATGGCAATTTTCAACATGTGCAAGTCTATCTCTGTTCGACAAGCCAAAGAGCACAAGGAAAGGAAGAAAAACACTAGAATGGTCAAGCTCCTCCTTCGCAACTCAGATTTGCCTTGCTCTCCGAATGGTTCGGAATTGGATGAGAGTGACGACGAAGTGTTTGAGGACCCTTTTGTTGTGAGGCGAGCTCCTCTCGTGGTGATTGTGGCAAAGCTCCCATGGAAGAGGAAGAAGAGGAATCCAGTGAGAAGGACGAGGATACCGATGAGGATGATGAGTGATTTCCTACCTTCTCTCTCTTTTTGGTGGTTTGATGCCAAAGGGGGAGGATCCTTAACCAACCACTTGCTCCTTTCAAATCATTTATCCTTGGTGGCTAGTTGAACTTGTGGGCAAAACTTGAACCGTTTGTGCTTTTGTGTTCTTAGAGGTTTAATTTCTCATGCTTAAAACCATGTTATCTAAGTTTATGCATCATTATGTAGTGTTGAACCTTATATGCTTGGATGATGCAATGTGCATTTACTCTCTATCTTTGCGTAATGGTGTGAAATGTCCTGTCATATGCATGTAATTGTTGATTAAATTAAGATATATTGAATTGTTGCTAAGATTGAGGGCGAGCTCTCCTATGCATATCGAGAATACATTTAGGGGGAGTTCAACCAAAATCTAGCCTATATTGTTGTTTCTAATTGTGTTGTCATCAATCACCAAAAAGGGGAGATTAAAAGTGCATCTAGGACCCCTATTTTATTTTGGTGTTAATGACAACACAAATAGAAATACACTAATGACTTTTATTGAGATGGATGCAAGGGTCAAAAAGGAATTGAAGGTTGAATATGACTTAGCGGCATTGGTGTTATGGTAATTTCTTGTAAATCTGGTTTCTATTGAGTTTAGAATGTCGTACTATTAAGAGGGACACCACATGCAAATAATTGGTTGAACACTAGTACTCAAAATCTCTCTTTCGAAGTGTTCTAGTTGCTGTTAAGTCGGATTATCCGACATGACATCGGATTGTCCGATTGATCGGAGTATCCGAAGTTTCTCATAACTTGAGTCTGTGTTTGAGGGTGAAGTTCTTGCTCTTAAAATATCGGACTATTCGACATGACATCGGATTGTCCGATCAATTGGAGTATCCAAAATTTCTCAGAACTTGAGTCTCTGTTTGAGGGTGATGTTCTCGTTCTTGAAAATATTGGACTATCTGATATGACATCGGACTATCCAAAATTTTATAGAACTTCGTTCTCTGTCTCTCGCTTTCTTGGGAGGCTAAAACATCGGACTATCCGATGTCACTTCGGATTGTCCGACGTGGAATGAAAAGATTTTTCTCCAACGGTCACATTTTGAGGGATCTATAGATACCCACACCTAACTCTTCTCTAGGATTACCCAACTGATTCAACTTTCATTCACTTTGGGTTGAGCTTGGTGCTAAGGTGCTTTGAATCTTTGAGCTCTTTCTCCCTCTCTCAAATCCTACCTTGTTCTTTGTGTGTTGGATCTTGGTGGGTGTGGATTTGGAGTATGGAAGCCTAGTGTATGTGTTTCACTCGATCTTGAGCACTAGGATTTGTCCAAGGGTTATGTGGTGTTTGTTACTCTTGGAGGTTGAGGACTCCTAGACGGCTTAGGCGTGGCTCTTGAGCCATCGATCTACTTGTGGTAAGCCAAGAGAAGTTTGTGAAGGCCGGATCTCGCCCTCGAAAGGAAAGAGATACCTATAGTGAAAGGAGGAGTGCATTTGTGCAACCTCAAGAGAAAAGGGTTGGAAAAGACCCGGCTCTTTGTGAGCCCCTCAACGGAGAATAGAATCCCCTCAAGGATTTGAACTCCGGGAAATACTTCAACATGAAACCGCGGTGATATTCACTCTCCTTCCTCCTCTACTAATAGCCTTGTTGTGCCTCTATAGCTTAGTTGCTAGTTGTGCTTATACTCTTGTGTGTGGTAAATCTATAGACCATTACCGTGCTTCTCTGACTGTCGGATAGTCTGATCCAACTTCGGACTATGTGATTACATCGGATAGTCTGACTGTGTATCAGACTATCCGATTTGTTTTGAGGTTTAGCTTCCACATTTGTTTTTAAATTAGCCTATTCATCTCCCTCTAGACCTAAGTGACTCTTTCAGTATTTTTTGATGACATGACTAAGCAGTAAGGCAGGAATTGCAAATCTTTTATTCCCAATATATATCTGGGTATTTGCCTCATCAATAACATACTTCGTCTATAGTAGTGATTCAACTTTACAAATTCACGTCCTGTATATAAGTTAGGGCATGACAGTAACATGGGTTCGTTGATATTTTTTGGTTTTGGAGAATCCACTGTTCTTTCTCAAAATCAGGGTTTGTTTGAGTAGTACTTCATCAGTTTCATATTATAAGTTATTTTGATTTTTAATTTTTACTCAAATTTTATTAAGTTTGATCAAATTTATAGAAAAATTTAGCAACATCTAAAACACCAAATTAGCTTCATTAAATCTAACATTGAATATATTTTGATAATATGTTTGTTTTAGGTTGAAAATGCTACTATATTTTTCTATAAACTTATTCAAATTTAAATAAGTGTGGTTAAGAAAAAAGTCAAAGCGAATTATAATATGAAATAGAGGAAGTAGCGTCCAAGCCGATACCAATAATTGGGATTACATAGTGTTTCCATGAGTTGATTCGATTTGAGAATTTAAAAATAGGAGCCTAAGATGTGCAATATGTTGGTATCCAAATGCCCCTAAGGGTTTTTTTTCCATATTATATTGAAGAAGGTATTGCAGGAAGGGGTACCAAGATTTCTTAATTATAATACAATTTATTCATTGTACATTTTATGTAACTAAATACGCTAAAGTAAGGGTTAAATTTTATCGAGAGCCGGGTTGAATAGGTTAATCTAAAATCAATTTCAGAATTGTGGATAAAGTTTCCTCATTTGTTCATAGAATGATAGAAATTAGGCTGTAGGCTTTAGGTTAAAAATAAAAATAGGTATACAAATAAAAAAGGTAACAAAAGGAAAAGAAATATATTCCTATTCATGTGTCTTGACTTCTATTCAGGACATCATCCCCCTAAATCTGTTTTCAAGGAAGGGCTATGCATCATATTTATACTTAATGCTTCCCATGCCAATTCTATCAGAGATACTGTAAGAATCTGATAAGAGTAAATTCTTAGAACTGATTTATCCATAAAAAACCCCTTTTTATTCTGTATCCTTGATTTTATGATTATTCATCAATAGTAGAATATTTTCTTCGTAGAAATAGGAAACATATATATAGTTTAGATATATATAGCTAGCACAGGGGAGAAGTGGACTCTAGGGGCTACTAATTGATTGAGTCAAATTGTTGTATCAATTATTTTCTTTAATTGACAATTTTGCATTAATCATTTTGCCCAACTTTATTCCTTCTCTTTTTCTTTAATTTTGTTTCACTCCTATATGAAAAAAAAACTCTTGTAAGAAAGAGTCTTTCTATTCTTTCTATTTCAATTATGCTATATAGGAATCGGAAGAGTGATTACAGCAATTCATAATCACTACTAGAAGTGACCCATAGTTAAAACAGTTCTATACATAACAAAATTAGACTTTCTTATGCCGAGCTATATATTACCAACATATTGAACATTTTTCATTTGTTTTGTACTCTTTTCTTATTCTTAGTTCTTAAAATAAATTTTATGCTCTTTTGAAATATTTTGGGACATGTTTAAGCATGAAATACTCTGGGTTTATTCTTTTAATGTAGTTTATTTTCGTATTACGTTTTCCCCTCCATGGATTCTTTCAATGAAAAAAATGTTATTTTTTATTTTAATTTGACTTGATAAAAATTAAGTAGACACAATGAAAAATAAATTGATTTAGTCAAAATAGTAATCTGTTCTATATAAATTCTTCAAGATGATATAATAATAACCTACCTATATAGTGAAGCGCCAACGAAAATACACCTTGCATGCGCTGCCATTTATTGGCGAATATTAACACCAATGTGAAAAAAGACATCAGCAACCCTCATCACTCTACAGGTTGCAGATATACAGTACATAAACTCGATCGTACTGGTCAATTGTGCAAATGGCCCAAATGGCTATAGGAGAGTCGAGGCCTCTACTTCCTTTGTCTGAAAATAAGTTTATTTTTTACTTATCCCACACATACCAATATAAAGACAAAAAAATTATAATATCTTTGTTTTCAAATTTCAATGTAACTATTCATCACTTTAGATCTACTCCCAATATAATCATTCACTACTTTTATAAATTCCGATGCAATAATGACTTTAGAAATATACTTATTTCGAGACAAATGAAAAAAAAACTAAAAATGATTAATATGTAACGGAGGGAGTAGCTACCCTCATCACTCCACGGGTTGCAGTTTCCAAGCAAGAGGCAGAGCCTGTGTACTTTCTCCCTGCTGCATTGTAGGTTGCATACGCATGTATTTACTCCCGGATAAGGAGGTTGGATAGAAAACAATTGGTCAGAGCCATGAATATATAGCCTAAAAAGGGAAAGGTTTCTAGTTCTCTTTACCCCATCGAAAATAATCGTACGAACTTTGCACAAGAATAGATATTGCTTCCTGCCTGTGCACGGTAAACCAGCTGAACACTCGTCATGGGATGGGCGGTGCACTTCCTGCCCGCGTCTGACATTGCATGGGTTACACGGCTGCCTGTATTAGTCGATGCCTACCTCTGACAATACATCGACTGCACTCAGACTTATGCCGTAACATTAGTCGATGTCCAGTCCATGGGTTAACAAGGTATTCTGACAGTGCAGCAACCGTGGCAACTCACATGTGAATGATGACGTGGTACGAGTAAAGTCTTCCGGCTTAAAGGCTGAATGTGTTGTATTGGATGTCATAAACCTACAAAAGTATTTTATTTTCTTTTGAAAAAAGAAAGCAAAATTGAGTGAGCTCCAAAAATTCTGGGAACATCTTGCACATTTCTAATCTAAATTGACATTGTTTACCAATCTTATACTCGTTGCATTTGTTCTTTTTTTAAAAGTTCTTGGTTTTTATTTTTAACGCCATCTATGTGTACCAAACCAAACCCATCATGAGCACATTAGATCTTATATCCAAGTTCTTGGTCAGCACATCATGAATATCAATAGATGCTACATGCTCCCACATGCCAGTCACTAGGTTTAATGGAGAGCAAAGCCGAGGCTAATCAAATAATTTAGCTCAGAAAACGGAGTTAAATTCCTCAAAACATCATCACTAGACACAACAAATGAAATATGGTTCTCGCATCATAGTCAGGACCAGGAATCGAGCATCACCCTTGTCCCATGCAGTGTTATCCATCGTGCCTTAGGTACAGGCCATCTGTCAATGAATAACCTTAGATCAAAAGTCGATTAAAATTTTTCAATAAAATAATGCTATGTTAGGAAAACCTGTTTTGCTCAATTAAGTCGGTCTGCTTAGCTCTGATTGTTGCAATGTACTCAAAACAGTCACTTGGCCTTCGAATATACACCTATTCTCCACATGTAAAGGTCATACACAAGTCAATGGAATAATGAACTATGAATAAAAGTTTAATAATAATAACTTAGTACTACGATAAATGCAACTACCTCAAAGGGAATTGCTTTGCCTTGTTCCAAAGTGTCATCTGCCTTGTCTAAAATCAATTCATGGAACTGGCAACAAGCATACATATATATATATATATATATATATATAAACAGCATGGCAATAACTCGCTGTCACTGTGGAAGGACGGATGTACGATATAGAAAATTCATAATTTCAAAAAAAAAATATAGAAAATTCAGAGATGATCATATGATTTATGTTACTAGTCAAATGGGACAACCTTACCAGTCCTATCGATCGTTAGTAAGTACTGGCATCATATAGCTAAGTATTGGCACCAAATTATCTCTGTGTATAGTGCTCCCAACCTCCCATTCACCTATGGCACATGACATTGCCAGGCAGTGACATGTTGCTTATTTAACATATTATATAAATAGGGTGACATGTGAATCAAATCTACTCATTAATGCTCCTTCACCACCTCTCTCCCAATCCAATGCACTAATACACTTTCGCAGTCCCTAAGTTGTGCATTTCCTCCTCTAGTTCACTCTGGCATCTCCTTTCTGCTCAGCAGGTGGCTGCCATGGAATCCTCATGGATCTACATCGCTTAGGAACAGGTCTACATCGTACGCAAAGTGGTTCTCCTCGCCACCACCAGCTAGAGGTGCCTCCTTGCCATGTCAGTGCACTTTGTGTTCATGTGCCAGAGATTGACGACAAAAACTCTTGATGAAAGTGGATCCTTGGTTCTGTTCCAACTACAGTTCATTGTTGTCCAATACTCTAAGTGCGTGCATGTGTGTGTGTGTGTGTGTGTGTGTGTGTGTGTGTGTGGCAGGAGTCCAATGCGTTAGTCCAATATTGTGCTCCAGTTAAAGCAAAAGGTGTTCCTTTTAAATTAAATTTAGAGCTATTATTTATTTTCAAGAAAAAACACCAGCGAACAGAGGTGACAACCTAAACAAAAAGCACAAGAAACTAATTTTATTGAAAATAGCAAAGGTTTGCTCATAATATTACTAGTACTCTAAAAACCAGATCTAGGCAGTGCCTAGGCAGAGCATAGGTGCAGTGGCACTTGGCAACCACCCACCGTGAATTTGCCAAAGTCAGCAAGCTAGGTGGATCGGCCACCTGGCTGGAGACAGGCATCACTTAGCTGGCAAGACAGAGGCAGTCAGGCAAGTGCCGAGACAGGCCAATCAGGCGCAGAATTGAACAAGGCATAGGCACAGAGGTATGCCAAGTGGCTGATTCAACATCACAAGCCCCCGCATCAACAGCATGAACAAAAGCATGCTGCTAGGTTATGCTATGGCATGGCAATGGACCGAGATGGAATGGGTAATAGCTGTGCTCAACAAGAGGGTGAGGCCTAAACCCTCTTCCCCGGATCCGTGATTAGTAGCCGGTAGAGAAGAGAGGGAATTGGGTTTCCTTGTTGGTTGATAAATGAAATGCCATCTCCTTAAATAAAGGCGACTTGAACAAACTCACAAGTCCTAACAAATTCTCAAGATAACTAAATGATCTAACAAAGCAACTAATTTGTAGGAATTAGAAACAACTAATTCGCATCAAACAAGAGTTTTGGCAGCAGTAGGATCCCCTGTAGTGCCTGCCTCATGCCGCTACTGTGGCGTATCGTCTGCTTGTGACAACTGAACATACAATCCAACATAACAGGAGAAGACGCTCTGCCTCGTTGGCAACAAAATCGAGCTGCAATGCCCCATCGACCATCATGGCATCTGTACCCACCATTTTTCTACCTCTCCCCTTCCTGTTGCTTTAAAACCAACCTAGGCGGCATTGAGACAGGCTAGGCTAGTTGGCACTCCCCTGGCCAATGGTCGAGTAGTGCCTTGCTCTTTCGTGAACAAAAAAAAAATTACTCAACACCAACAATCCAATTATTTATACACAAGTGACAAAATTGACAAAATTTAAGTCCAATATCACAAACCAAATTGACAAAAAGGACTGAATGGATTTTCATGAATGTAAACAAACCTGTTGCGCATCAGAGAGAACAACTCCATCAAGCCCTGTAATAACATCACCTACAGTAATTCCAGCAACTGCTGCTGGTGATCCATCAATAACCTATCAACCAAAGTATTATGATTTAAGTTCTCAAAAAAATATGAATCGCTCCTGATTTAAGTTCATGTTTACTAGAATTTTAGTTAAAATTTGATCAGAAAAAATCGTAAAGAACATCTTTATCCAAATACATATCTCATGTGTTGCTTCAGTTAAGTGGTTTTAGTTTTCAAATACATGTCCCTTGGGGTTTTGCTATGGTTCTTTCTGGTGTGTGTTATATGGAGATACATGGTGCAAAATAATTTGCAGAGTAAGAAAACCACATGTGAATGATGTGTGTTTATCAGATTATCCCGTTCGGGTAACATGGTATCACGCGCAAAGCTCATATGTTTTGGTGCTTGTTAAAAAGCTAACAAAAGAAAAAAAACACGCGAACACACAGATACACACAAAACCCCCAATAAAAGGACAAACTGATGGAAAAGAATGCATATATCATATTTGTTGGGTGGTGACTTGTGACTTACATTCTCAACATAAACACCCTCTTTTTGTGGGAAGCTGTTACATATTTCTTCGTGGATAGCCAACTTTACATCTTGGAGTGATATGATTCTCAGCCCAAGCCATGGCTGTAAGACTCTCCTGTATACAACACATAATGTGGCACATGATTGAAAAGTAAATTGACAATTGTAATTTTTTTTATTAGTAATAAAACAAGGCTATAGAATGCTAAACTAGTTCTGGACTCATTACTTCTCAGGAAACCAAAATCAGCTTAACACTGTTGGCATGCTTGCCGGCAGCTCGACTGTAATAGTGTCTACTAGTCTCTTGTGGCACTTGGCAAAACCAACAGCTTTTCTTTCCCGGAAAATTAAACAGTTTTTAATTCCTTTTCTGTTCTTCCAAGGGACAATAATGTAAGTGTCATGGGTATTAGGCCATTGGGCCGAAGGTCCACAACCAGGCCTAAGGGGGGCGTGGACAGTACCATATGGTACTGTATTGCCAGCCACCAGGTTTAAATTTGTTACGATTAGATTGAGTATTCCTATTTTAGAGATAAATTACTTACGGGCCAAGTATTCCTATTTTAGAGATAAATAGATATAGATGGGGTTATATCTATTTTGATGAAGCAATGAACCGGAATCAATTTAATCTCTCAGTTCGTCTGCGCAGCCTAGTCGTCCTCTCATCCCAATAAGGCCGACAGAGTCCAGCTATCTTCTGAGAGGTGTTCACCCCTACGAACCCTTGCATGACAAATAGACTGACATGAAACAACAGCTGTGTAGTGCCTACGTTGACATTCAACCTAGCTGAGATGTTCATAACAGTTGGCAGAAGAATATCAAGCACATTTACGTCACGAAACCAGCAGAGAAATAGATGCACGGTTTTAACATGGCTTTTGATGTACTGGAAATATGGTTTAAGTACTTACCACCCATTTCATGAATGGTAAAAAAACACATTTAGGATTGGTCATGCATTGCAATTTTTTCTAGCTAGTACTAATATGATGATCAGCAGCATGCAAAACCAAACATGTTAGCTAAGTATGCCAAAAAAAAGGTGATTAAGCAGAAATAAAAAGGTGATTAAGCAGAAATGCATAAGCACTGCCCTCAGCTCTTCAAAATTGGTCATGCACTTAAAATCTTTCAGTGACCAGCAGCATGAAACAATCAAACATTTAGGAAATTGTTCTAAAACAATTTTAAGTGGTATCTTAAACACCATGCTTATGCATAACTGCTGGAGGATTCAGTTGCTTAGGCTCAGTGTAAATGCTTTGGACGCAAAAGCATGTAAGCACACAAACTCTGGTTAAGTGGGCTGAGAGCTCAACCGAACTGAGCAGAATTAATTCATTATTACATGCAGGTCACTCCTACTGACTGTGATTGACAGTATCTTTTCTTTGTCATAGAAGAGCAAGCCAAATGGTAATAAACGAAGAAAGATAAGTGGTTATAATTCTCACACTGGACAAGTTGACCAAAGGGTAAGCACACAAAAACTCTGGTTAAGTGGGCTGAGAGCTCAACTGAACTGAGCAGAATTAATTCATTATTACATGCAGGTCACTCCTACTGAATGTGATTGACAGTATCTTTTCTTTATCATAGAAGAGCAAGCCAAATGGTAATAAACGAAGAAAGATAAGTGGTTATAATTCTCACACTGGACAAGTTGACCAAAGGGTAAGCAAGATAGAAAGATACAGAAGAGACTTTTTTGCGTAGACAAGAAAATATGATGTCCATATCCATTAATTTGGTTGAAGGATCTCAATGAAATGGACCGAAAAGATGGCATGTGCTATTCATAGAGGATAAACACCACTGCTAGGATGGCCAGGTGCCGCCGGTTGATTACAATGAGAGGAGGCTATGGTTGGGAAGCAGTCTCCAGACACCATGACCATAACAGAAGAACAAACTGAAACTGAGCAAAGGACATCGGTGATAGAGACTTAGGCCAGACCAGACTACTCAATTATTCATAATTTCCTACATTGAATTCACTATAGCTAAGCAGCGATCAGAACTGACACAATTGTGCCTTTATTCCCATTCGAGATCCATGCTGGGGTATAAAATTAAAATGGAGACAAACAGATTTGGTGGTGGCTCATAGGAATTATTTTTAATTATCATACAGATATTATTTTGTATTTTTTTTCAGAATTCAGCTCAATTACAGATAGCACTGCACACGCATGGACACATCTTTTGGAACAAGTTGTGCCCAACAATCCAATGTGTATTCTTAAAAACAAACAGTCCAATGTGATTATTTCGATCTGTGAACTCCAAATTGTTAACATGTGAAATCACCCAATAAAGTTGTATGTCCTTCATCTGTTCATCTGTAGTTAAATTTGTGACAAGCAAAACCAAATGCATTATTTTAAGTGAATATTGACAAGATTTCATCACTCATATAAACTGGAATCCAATTTTGCCTGTGTATCCTCGAAACCAAAGTAGATACATACAGCTCAACAGTATGTGAAAAACCTAGCCAACCAAAGCTTTTCAGATAGGAATGTACAGACAATATAAGATAGTTACAATATAACTATCAATTTAAAGGCTAGTTACAACTCAAAATGCACAATTTAAGATTGTGCATTTAAGATTCCTAGGCTCAGTTTATGGTTGTTGTGCGGTACTGCCCTCCTTATATTGTATGTTGCTGTAGAAATGAAATTTTATAATCGTCATAGTCTATTTTAAACACAGTAATCTTATCATTTGCATCTTATAGATTACAAAAAAAGTAAGCCAAACGCCAAAATCTTTCAAAGCAATTGCACCAAACGAGATTGAGATTATCAAAATCCATATCAATATCAGACATAACCTTTTAATTCAATGATCAATTAAAGGCTAGCTTGTAACTTTGTAATCGTTCGTTGTGCTGCTAAAATAGTAGAGTAAGCCATACAAGCTTTCAGAATTTCTTGGCAAATACCTCCAATATAGGTATTAGAAAGATAGTCAATTAGTCACAAAAAAAGTACACTTAAAGCATGGTGGAGATAGATGGTGGTACAACAGGAACCATGGAAATAGCATGGTGGCCAGGTGGGAGAAATAGATGCAGCTCGAAGATGGTGGAAATGCTGTTGTAGTTTACAGAAATGTGAAGGGACAAACTGCATGCATGAGTGAAAAAATGGAGTTGTTGAGATGCTCATAAGTTATCCCATGAAGCAGCTTCCATCTTATTTTTATTTATTCTAACATTTTATACAGTGGATGTAGGGATGTTCTATGGCAGAGCTTGAGATTATGTAGTTTACTTTTGTTGGTTACTTTTTTATTGTCTGTTGCATATCACAGATCAAAACTATTGGGCTTATGGACAACATTCAGATTCACGAAGCAAAGAGTTCCCCTTGGCGAACCCTGATTCAGGTATGTTCTGGTCAGTTCAAGGAAACTAATGACAATATTTTTCGATAACCAGAAAAGCAAAAACGAAAATCAGAAAAGGAGGAAACTGAATCAAATGAAAGAACACCATTGAAACTCCCAGGAAAGGCATAGATAGGGTTGACAGTACCGAGCCCATAATCCGAGCTGATGTTTGTACTTAACAACTCCTTGTCAGAGATCAACGGATACAGGACAGACAAGTTCATGTAAATTTTAGTTTCAATGAAATTCAAGGCTGAACTCTACTACACAAGTTTGAAATGTTGACAGGTGACATCAGTTCCAAATGCGAAATGCTCAAAACTTTAATAAGGCTCTGTTCGGCTAGAGCTGATTTAATGAAAAACTTTCTCGTTCTCGCGCGCATGCTTCCCGAACTGTTAAACGATGCATTTTTTGCAAAACTCAATAGGAAAGTTGCTTTCAAAAATCATATTAATCCATTTTTAAAATTTAAAATAATTAATATTCAATTAATCATGCACTAATAGCTCATCTCATTTTGCGTATCTTCTCAATCCTCTCTTTTCCCTTTCTCTCAAGCACACCCTAATTCCTTATCAAGAAATGCTCAAAATGTTGACAAAAGTTCTAAACAGGAGCTCATCTTGGTATGCTACTTTTCACCCATCCTATCCGACAAATCTAAGAAACCAATAAACATTTTATAAATGCCTTTCTATTTCCTTCATAACCTAAACCCATCAACATGAAGTTCAAACTGAACAATTTGACCCAAAAAAGAAGCCAAATTTGACCAACAATACATTTACCAAACAACAGTAAGCAAAACAAAAGCATAAACAAGTAGATGTGACTTGGAAACATACCCAAATAGCTCGAGGTGTCTCAAACACTTCAGAAGTATACTGCCAGGTAAGAAAGGAGCTCCTTCCTTAGCATAGAAGTTCAGGCCAATGAAATTTCCACCAGAACTAATAAGAGGGCCACCAATCCCAGCCTAGAGAAAAATTGTAACAAAAATAAAACAAATTTTGCATAAGATTACAGGCGTTCCACATTATAATGAGTTGTATTGTTTGAAATAATACAACAGCACGCTAACATAACCATATTATCAGTTTCCTCTAAAACAATCTATAATTGTGATACAAATATAGTCGCAAGTACCTTTGTGATCTTACACGTAGAGACCATGAGTTCTTGGCAGTCAAGTTTACTATTATTATACTGCAGAATCCCACTTGTAGCCATCAGTTCTCCAGATTCAAAACCACGTCCAATGGCTATGACTTTAATATTTGACCATAAAGGAATGCCGGACGAAGATTTGGTAAAGCTCTGATGTTGACAACTGCAATATTATAATGTAAATCATATTTCCACAATTTTCCTTCAACAGACTTGGCATTAGGCAGGAGCACCTTAATCTGTAATCATCAAGCAATAATTGATGGATATTAAGCCAAAAACGTATAAAGAAATTGGCAAGTAAATATGACCTGCAGTACTAACCTTTAATTTATGAGCTAACTTAGTTTCATCATTGGAGCACCTAACCAAGCTAGCAGATGTAAGAATGCTCATTATGGATGCCTCACACTTTATAATTGTGCCTGTGCAAGCAAACACCCTTGTATTCCCTATGCAGAACCAAAATTGTTATCATAAATTGGTAATGAAAAAATAAACAGAAGACCTCATAAGAAAAAGAACAGTATCATTACCTTGAAATGAAGCAAGGGAGACAACTGACTGAGATACATGTAAAGCAGCTAACTTATCTTGGGGATGTTCTTCACCACCTAATTTCTCAAAACATTCTTCAAAGGTATTCACCAAACGCATTCCCTCTAGTAAGGAGACATTGCAGACAACAATGTAAGTGCTCTAACTAAAGGTCAAGAACATGAGAAAAGAATAAAGAGATGATGCAAACAAAAAGGGATGCAAGAACTTACGAGTAAAAGTAGTTGGTATAGGGTAAGAACGGCCAAGAAGACCCTTGCCAAATATGCGTGTGTAGGCTAGTGCAATAGAATTAGATAATTAGGGATCGAATCACAAGCAAGTTTAAGAATAACAGATGCTAAAGTATAACTAACCATCAGCTCCATACAGCTCTGCAAATGATAAATGATGAAAAGCATTAAAACAACATTGTCATCATGCACATGATAATTCACACAATTCAGTTGGCACCTGAGATGGATTTGCATTTTCTTTACCTTTCGGATTGATGTAAGAATTAAAGCAGGCCTTCTGCTTCTTACTTGTGCTTGCTCCAGGCATGCTTCCACATCTTCTATTCTTTCGCACCATCTCCCAAACCCTGCAGGAAAACAAAAGCCAAACCATCAGTTTTATTAAGCACTCAGCTAGTCAGAAAAATGCGATACCAAAGAAAGAATGCATTCAAACTGTTTTGCCAATAAATTATTGTTAGAACAAAGTAGAAAAAAAGTTCCTTTAGGTCCCTCTCATATCTAATGTAAACAAAGTGCAAGACAGTTCATCATTGTTGACACGTGGGAGCCGCTTCAGTGCATCTGCATAGCCCGGTTACGTGGCAAAAGCAAATAGAACAACCATGAATGCCACCATTAATTTGATTCTATTTTTAAAAGTTGGTGTTGGGGAATGTAAAGTACGCTGCTTTAGGTATGGTGTATATTTTCATGAAAAGTACTTTCATAATATTGCATCCTTTTATAACTTCTATAGAATATATGATAATATATTTAGGAGTCAACATCTAATTGACTTTGCATAGCCCAAAATGTTGTATATTCTTTAAACCAAGAAGGAACCGAGTATTCATAAAAGACACAAGAACCCAGTTCTTGAAGACTGCTAAACTGTTTCCGCTCTATCTATCTATACGAAAGAACATTATGAAACAGATATAACCCAAGTTTAGCAATGTTCCCTGTTTTACCACTCTGTCCATTACCATTACTCTTTTCTGTCTCTCTCATTTCTTTTGGAAAAAAAACACTACTGCCCTCGTTTGAAAATTGATCTGGAAACAAAGTATTGCATTCCTCAATCACGACCTCATATGTGGCCCTTTGCTCCAGTCTGCAGTGCCACAGCTAGCCAGGCACCACGCCCACCCCACTTGGCTGGCACAGCCACTGCTCTAGTGCTTTAGGCCCTCTCCGTTGTGCTCGTGCAGCTACGGTCTCACGCCCTCAACTCTTGAGTCCTGACTAAGCCACCATCTGCAGCTGGACAGTGATGATACACACATATTCTTCCCTATTTGCTTACATGTTGACCTGACTTGCAGAGGTGAGAACATGTATGAAATTTGGTGTTACAAGATGGACCGGTTGAAGAGCTAATATGCGTGACTCTGTACAGCTATTTACCCTCAACATTCAAGAACTTGGTATTGTTGTACCCAGTGATGTAACTCCACTCACAGAAGGAGTTTTTGTGTATGAAATCACCACGATTATGACTTGGTGGAATCTGATTTGGACTCACGTGTCCGATTCGGCACAAGAGAATTTGACACACGAAATCCTTCTTGTCGGAATCCGACTCGGAGTCATTGGCCTTGGTCGGCAACCCTTCCAACCGCCTTTCTAATCGCCTTGGCTGCCTCCCTCCAGTGGTGAGATCGCAGTGAGCCCCAATCACTTTGCGGATCGCGGTGAGTACCAACCGCCTCCACCGTTGCTGCCTCCTCCTGCTACGGCAGCGGACCTTCCTGTTGAAGTGAGTCCACTCCTATTCCTCCTCCAATAGGGTTAGTTTTCGTCATCAATCTCGATGGATTGAACTCAAAATTGAGCCAAAGTAGTTCCGGGTGGCACTCTTACATTATTAGATTTTACTTTACTTTTTTCTTTTTGAGAATTGGCTCCATCATGTCACCATCCTGTTCGTTTGGGTGGTTCCAAATCTGCAATACATATTTACTATGCTACTTGATGTTGAGGTGAAGCATTAATTTTCTTTGCTTCATTTATATAAGATTTTTCTCTAGTTTCTCCTTCTAACATCAGGGAGGGAAGAGGGTGAGATTTTCTCTGCATTCTCATCCTACTACCTCATAGAGAGGAAGAAGGTCCAGCTTTTACTGGATTCGGTTAGCAGATTTGTCTATGGGAGCTGAAAACCCATTATCACACTATTTTTCACCATTATTTATTATTGATGCTAGGAGAAATTGGCTTAGTACCACTGATCACTCATGAATCATCTAAATGCAAGCTTTATCAGTAATACCAGTGAAGAGAAAGTAAACATATGATTCTGGCCATGACCCGATAACATCATCATCTTGCTTGCACTTGGTTATGGCTGCAATGAGATGAGACCCACTAAACTGACAGTACGCACCACTAAGTTTCTTTTCCTTGGTCATGCATGTTACTTACCATCAAACAGAATAAAATACTGCTACTAGGTGTTGCAAAACGACAGACAATGTAATCCCTTTTTATCTCTCTCTAAACATATCATCGTCAGAACTCAGAATTACTAGTAGTAGCATGTTTCTTTGACTTGTTTATTGGCATCTGATGTCATTTCAACTGATGCCTTATGGTCATGGTTGGTAGCTGCTGCTGCTGAACAGATTGATTGAGAGTGGCAAACTGTTTCCTAGCAATCATACACTAACTGCTCTGCCGGCCTGATACATTGCAGGAGCAGGAGTGCAGAACACTGTTCTAAAGGCTGGATATGGACAATTCGTCAATCATTGATTCACTGATCCATAATCCAGCCCCTACCAGGTTTGACACTAAGAAGCAATGGAATAATCATTGTGCGAGGATGGAATTTGAGCACCTGAACGAGAGGTAGTAGAAGATGCCGAGGCCCTCGAGGTCCTTGCCGGGTTTAGGGAAGACGCGGTGGCCGGACGGAGGAGGAAGTGACAGCGGATCTTGCAGGGAGGGAAGGGGGCAAAGCGTAAGCTTCTCCGTCCACACGAACAGCGGCGGGGAGAGGAGTAAGAGGCGTACCTGGTGCCGCGGATCTGGGCTTGGAGAAGGCTGCGGCGACGCCGTGCAACACGAACCTGAGATCCTCGGTGGTGATGGAGGAAGGGAGGCGGCGCCGACGCCGGCACCGGGAAAGGAAGGGAGGCGGCGCCGGCAGATGCGTCTAGAGGCGGCGGATCCGGCGGATGCTGTGAGAGGCGGCGGCGTTTGAGGCGAGAAGAGGAGGCCAAAGCGTACGCAACGCTCGAGCGTAGGGCTCGGGTTTTGGGGTATTGGGTCGTGCCAAATGAACTTTTGAGCAACTCGGAGCCTCCGTGCCTAACCCGAAACATTTTTCTTTAACTCCATTCGTAGATGGCCAAACGGGACGCCCGGCCCGGCACGGCCCAGGCACGGGGCCGAATCAGTCGGGCCGTGCCCGGCCCGACCTACTCACCGGGCCAGGCCGGGCACGCCCACGTGTTTCACCAATGGTCCAGACACGGCCCAATAAGACTCAGGCCGTATCGGGCCGACCCGAAGGCACAATCAGCCCATTGTGCTCGTCCTTAAAATAAATCTATTGTGCCTCTCTCCTCTTTGGGCCATGTCTTACATATGGCTGAAATAAGTCTATATTGCGCCTCTCCTGTTTGGGTCGTGCTTTACATATGCCTAAAATAAGTTTATTTTACATCCCTTATTCTTCGAGCCGTGCCGGGCCAGCCCACCGTGCCAAGGCAGCGGCCTAGGCATAGCCCAACTGTCGGGCCAGACCAACACGGGCCCGACACCAGTCAAGCCAGGCCGACACGGGCCCGACACCAGTTAGGCCGTGCCGTGTTTAGGCCGGGCCAAAATCTCATGCCGTGGGCCGGGCCATCAGGCTTCGGGCCATATGGCCAACTATAGCTCCAATATCATCTGGTCTTAGGTAAAAATGGTGAGAAACCTTGAACCCATCAAGACCCGACCCAGGTAACCCATTCACTAAATATGAAAAGAAACATATGACTATGCTTATAAATAAAAGAAGGGTTAATATTGTACACGCCCTTATATCTTTGTGTCTCTATTTTTTTTGGACTTATGTAACCCCTCCGGACTACGCATGTAGCACAGGGGTTATATAATACATTATCAGCACGACGTTTTATCAAAGACCGAGGAATAAAGAGGTTAAGAACTCATAGATTCGTTTTGCATCTCGCCGATCTAATTGCGAAAACGAACTCCTCTCCTAATTCCGATTTGCCATTCCCGGAAAAATTCGCCATCGCTGACTTGGAGTCGCCGACGAAAGCCGATTGGGGATTTTCAGGAATAGCTAGCCGGAGTGCACATCTCACCAGGCTGCGCTAGCCATGGACACCTCATAACACCGATCCGCAAGGCGGCAAGGCCATGCCCACGCACTGTACGATGGCGAGGTCGCTCCTGCACCTCGCAAAATTAGCAACGAGATCACACCGTGTCGTAGCACAGCTGTCTGCCATGCGAGACGCATGCAAGCAGCACCACCATGCGGTGAAGGCGCTGGTCGAATAGGACAGAAGAAAGAAGAAGAAGAAAAAAAAGCAACAACAGAAGAAGAAAGCAGCGAGAAACCATGGCTACTCGGGCGCCCGCTGTAGTAGTGCCACGCCCATTGGGTTTCGGCAATGCACCTGTTGGTATTTCTTACATTAACAGATAAATCCACAGGCACACGGATACTGCTGTAGCACTTCATTCATGAGTATTCCCAAGGGTATCGTATTTATATTTTCGTAGGGAAGGCGGCGGTGTAAAGACTTAGTTTATACATCATTAGGATAAATATGATTAAGGGGTAGTATAACACATAGGAGATTCATTTCTAGTTAATTTAGTACGATACAACTGTACTTATATATTAATCATGTTTTATATATATTTAACACATACATGCTTACAAGGCTAGGTGTGGAGATTATGTGTACCATATACCCACACGACTGGACTATCCGACTGATTATAGGGGATACGTTGTAAGCAATAATTATGTAACGGTTTAGGACTTAAGTATTACGTTTCCTTATGTATTAAGGAACGGCTTATAGTCTTGAGTAGGTAATATTATAGATATGGTTTAAGAGACTTATACCGTATGTGGTTAAATTTCTATCTTGTAATCCTGCCCTCTAAAGCTATATAAGGAGGGCAGGGCACCCCTAAGAGGCATAACTTCTTCGACATACACAACTCGATCGTCAGATCAATACATAACTCGATGGATACGATTTTCGAAACAGGAGTAGGGTATTACTTCTTTCTAGAAGGCCTAAATCTGTCTAAACCTCGTCTCATAACCCATCCACTTTAGATCTTATGCGCTACCCTCTTTTCTTATTACCGAAATGTCACGCCCAGAAATTCAGTACCAGAATTTCCAAAGCAAATTGTGTATTAAAATCCCTGTCCAGGACCAGCCAGGGTACACAAATGACAAAGTTGCTATACAGATCCACGTCTTACAAAACAATAAAAATCTCTTACAAAACTACAGCGGAAAAAGAAAACAAACTATTCTAATAAACTAAACACTCGCAACGTAGCGACTCCACTCCACAGGCATTCCTCGACAGCAGCAACAAGCCTACTCTTCTGAAAAGTCTTCCTCTGAAACATACTCCAACTCTGGTGTGGGGAAAATAAAGCAAGACTGAGTACTACCCACTGTATTCAACAAGTCATACCGGAAAGGAGAATAATGATGCAAGTAATAACAAAGGAGAGCTGCAAAGGCTATTTTGCATAAAATACACATTTAAAAACAATAGTTGGAAACAGTAAAACAGTTGAATTAATTAAGCAAAATTAAACCATCACTGTCCAACGCTACACCACGTTGCAACAGGCCCAAAACATCCACCTGAACTAAACCAATTCCATTAGGTCAAATTATTAGAAAATTCAACTAATCACGGTGAATCTGGTTGATCATAACCGTGGGCACGGCTATTCGAATAGTTTTACTCTGATTAGAGGTGTACAACTGTACCCACAAGACACAGTCCCACAACACATTACTGTGCGCCGACATACCACCACGGTACACCGGAAAGGAGCTGTGACAGGACCCTTCGCATAACCCTTCCTAAACCAAGCGCACCACACCTCAAGTTTCGCCCCCGCTCCCTTACCCGGCAGCGGGCAGCCCCCCCTCGTGCCTTGGTGAATCCGGCAGCCGATCAACGGGTACACCCCCGCCGACCCAACTCCATCACGCCCACCCTCGCTTGGGTACGTCGGCTAGGAAAAAGCTATACTACAAATCCAGCCATTACCCACGCTGGCTTGTGGAAAGTACGGTAATTCTTTCAGGGTTTCCCGCGAACCGGTCCTTAATTGTCATGAGCACGACCATCAAAACCATGTGCTCACAACCCACCATTAATCAAGTTTTTAATTGAAACAATGATTAAATTACCCACGATTAACCATCGCGAGCCAACATGAAATAACCATCATTAAGTATTAATGAAGCTTTAAATATCCCATTAGTGAACTAATGTTTCTAAGCAAGGCTAAGCAAGTTCTATTGTAGCAACTATTCAAATTATTTCCCAAGCTATCAAAGGAATAAGGTAATTGCAATATAAGGCTGAGTACAATAGGTAAATTAACCCATAGATGACATTATAAAACAATGCAGTATTTAGAGAAAAATAAGACTGTTTCGCAATTTAGGTACAATATGATCAAATGAATAAGTATGACTTGCCTTGCTCTGCGTGTGGATCGACTTCGGCAACAACCTCGAAATAAATGGAAGCGTCGGAATTACGGAATCTATACGACAAACAAAGCAAACAACAATACATGCTATAAGTCTACTGAAACAAAGAAAAAAACTATTTTTAATAGATTCTAAACATTTTTATGAATTTTCTGAGACTTGAACGGACTAAAACGGAGTCCGGATGAATTAGTTATGAATTTTTGAAGTTATCTGTGTTTTTACTATAACAGAAAAATCCTTAGGCTGAGTTCGCGAGTTGCATTTCGTAGCGCCTCGGCGCTTTCAGAACACAAAGTACTGTAGCTGACTGTTGTATACTGTACGGGACACTGCGTATGTACTGTTTGACACTGTAGTTGACACTGTACATGTACTATTTGGCATTGTGTGATACTGTGTATATACTGCGCGTCACTGTGCATCTACTGTTCGCACTGTGCGGCGGTTTCCAACCCACCGAGGCGCTACGAAATGCAACTCGCGAACTCAGCCTTAATTATTTATTGCGCAATAAACCCTTAGGGCTGACATCATGCTGACATCACGATGACGTAATGCTGATGTCAGGGCAGGCGGCGGCGGGCTAGGGTTGACGTCACTGCTGACGTCAGCGGCTAGAGCTGACGTCAGCCGCGACGGTGGCGGCTGCGCACCACGTGGCGCACACGTGGCGCCGACGCGGCAGCCACGCGGCGACCACGCGGCGGGGCGGTGCGGTGACGCGGCGGCCACGCGGCGTGGCGCGAACGGCCCAGATCAGCCCGGGTGGCCGATCGGGTGGCTGAGGCTCGCGGGCGGCCGAGCGGCCGGGCTTGGGCTCGGCCGAGCCAACCATGGCGCACGGCGGCGGCCGACGCTAGGGTTTTGAGCGGCGCGGCCCGGGAGACGGCGGCGGGTGCGTGCGGGCGGCACGGCGGCGGCGGAGTGGGCGCACGCACGGCGGCGGAGAGGGGCGGCGGAAGATGGCGGCCGAAAATGGCGGCGGCGCGGCTTTAGGGTTAGGGTTAGGGTTACAGGCGGCGGCGGCGGGAAAACGAGGGGGAGTGCCTCGGGGGGGATAAATAAGGGCGGCGCGGCGGGAATCCCGCCGGGATTCGCGGGCGGCCCGGGTGTGGCGGCCGCCCGAGTTGGAGACGACTCAGTCCGCGGGCGCCACTCATCAGCGACCGAGCGACGCGGAGGGAGGTGGAGCGAACCTCCCGGCGGCTCGGGCCGCCGCCTCGGGCCGGCCGGGAAGGAGAAATGGCGCGGACGTGGCGCGGCGGCTGGGCCGGCTGGGCCGGGGGAGGGGAAGCGGCGCGCGGAGGCGGCGCTCGGCTTGGGCCGAGGAGGGGGAAAATGGGCCGATCGGCCGCAAGAAGAGGAAAAAGAAAAAGGAAAAGGAAAAAGAAAAGGAAAAAGGATTTCTAGGGTTTTAATTTATTGCGCTTGAGGTTTTAATTGTTTAAAATTATTTCTAGGGCTCTGAAAATTCCACTAAAAATCCTGTTAATGTATTTTGACATGAGGAACTCAAAAAAAATTCCACCTTGCCATTTCCACTTCTTTAATGCATTATTTAATTGGGTTTTTCTCCAGATTTAATTAAACAATTTCTGAGATAAATTATTAAATTAAATTTTTATGATTTGGGAGAACTTCAGGGTGTGACAAACCTACCCCCTTAAACGGAATCTCGACCCCGAGATTCGAAGGTGCTGGCGAAGAGGTGCGGATGGGCAGCCTTCAATTCATCCTCTCTTTCCCATGTAGCTTCTTCCTCGGAATGATGGCTCCACTGAACTTTGCAGAACCTGGTAACCTTGTTTCTGGTCCTCCTCTCGTTGGTTTCGAGAATACGAATCGGCTTCTCCACATAAGTCAAGTCCTCTTGAATCTCAATTTGATCGGGACTGGCCTGTTCTTCCGGTACTCTCAAGCATTTCTTCAATTGAGAGACGTGAAACACATCGTGGATACCAACCATGTTGGGTGGAAGCTCAAGCTGGTAAGCAACTTCTCCTCGACGCTCGCGGATCATGTATGGTCCCACAAAGCGTGGTGCCAATTTGCCTTTAGTTTGGAAGCGATGTACTCCTCGAAGCGGTGTGACCCGAAGGTACACGTAGTCCCCTGTTTCGAAAATTAACTCCCTCCGACGATTGTCGGCATAGCTTTTTTGTCGAGACTGCGCAATTCTCAACCTTTCTCTGAAGGTTCTGACCTTTTCCTCCGCATCGCTCAAGACTTCAGTCCCAAATAGTTGTCGTTCTCCGGTCTGATCCCAAAAGAGCGGGGTACGGCACTTTCTGCCATACAATGCCTCAAATGGTGCCATCTGCAAGCTGGCTTGATAACTGTTGTTGTAGGAGAACTCGGCATAAGGCAAACTCTTGTCCCATGCTCCTCCAAAATCGAGCGCACAGGCTCTGAGCATATCCTCAAGTATCTGGTTCACTGGCTCAGTCTGGCCATCGGTTTGCGGATGGTAAGCCGTGCTAAAGTTCAAACGTGTACCCAATTCTTCTTGTAGTTTCTGCCAAAACTTTGAGGTGAACTGGCTTCCTCGATCCGATACGATCTTCTTAGGCACTCCGTTCAAACACATGATTCTTGCGAGGTAGAGTTCTGCTAACTTCTTTCCGGAGTAGGTAGTATGTACAGGAAAGAAATGGGCCACCTTCGTGTGAGCCCCCGGTTTTGTATACCGGGAACCCCATGTGCATTACAATACCATTCCCTGGATCAGTAGATGGTACACACATGGCACAGTTGTATATCTCAAGCTGACATCGTCTTACAGGTCTTACAATATATTAATAATACAAGGGTAGCCCAAATGGAACCCGAATAGACCAAGCATGGTCGACAGCAACACAAAATACCAAAACAACTAAATGAAGTAGCGGAAGCGAAGCAGCGGCGGTCCATCTTATCCCACACGCATCGACTGGTGAACCTAGGTCCCTATTCCACCGTCCTCGGTAACTCCTTGCCAGCATAGCACATGTACAGGTCGACACCAACACCTTTCTAAAAGATGTAAATAAGCAAGAGTGAGTACCAACCGTACTCAGCAAGCCACCACTACAGAATGCATATAATGTTCATAGGGGTTCAAGGATGGCTTGGTTTATTTGCATAAAGCTAGTTTTCACAAATTATTTCACAAACCTATCCCACTAACAGTTTTAACTGAAAACCACGTTAAGTTGAAGTTATCATTAACCTGCGAGGGTTCATCCACGCTCCCCAAGCCTTGTGTGAGCCCCCGGTTTTGTATACCGGGAACCCCATGTGTATTACAATACCATTCCCTGGATCAGTAGATGGTACACACATGGCACAGTTGTATATCTCAAGCTGACATCGTCTTACAGGTCTTACAATATATTAATAATACAAGGGTAGCCCAAATGGAACCCGAATAGACCAAGCATGGTCGACAGCAACACAAAATACCAAAACAACTAAATGAAGTAGCGGAAGCGAAGCAGCGGCGGTCCATCTTATCCCACACGCATCGACTGGTGAACCTAGGTCCCTATTCCACCGTCCTCGGTAACTCCTTGCCAGCATAGCACATGTACAGGTCGACACCAACACCTTTCTAAAAGATGTAAATAAGCAAGAGTGAGTACCAACCGTACTCAGCAAGCCACCACTACAGAATGCATATAATGTTCATAGGGGTTCAAGGATGGCTTGGTTTATTTGCATAAAGCTAGTTTTCACAAATTATTTCACAAACCTATCCCACAACAGTTTTAACTGAAAACCACGTTAAGTTGAAGTTATCATTAACCTGCGAGGGTTCATCCACCTTCCCCAAGCCTCGCTTGGTCCGGTTTACCCTCGCATCCAATTTCCACAATTTTAACCACTATGACCTTTTTGCATATCAGGCAAGGTCACACCTTCCACACCCATCATATTTTAAGCAATATTACAAATTGACGAGGCTAGTCAAGAGTAATACAAGTCCCGGCGCTCATTAACCGCGAGCACGGCTATTCGAATAGTTTAATTTACTCACACTGCAGTGGATGTACGCTTTTAATCCCACACTCCGTGACTCACCCAACACATGAGACTTGTCACGGCCCGGTTTTTCAGTTACCCTCGCATGGCGGCACCCGCTCCAAGGACTATGAATCCCCATTGCACCCCCGGCGCCACATTCCTACCTCGAGCCGGTTGTGAGGGGAGTCCTGGCGCTCCCGAGATTGAAGGTTACATCATACATATATAAAGCTTGACGTCATTAAACCACACACTTCCACATTTCCATACCGATATCCAGAACCTACCATGTCTGGGGTGCCACCCCACGAGAATAACCTAGTCCACCGGGTCTAACCCCACTCAAGAAGTGTGGTCGTACTCGGTTCGTTTCCTGCTTAGCTTCTTGACTCGGTCCTTAACTGACCAGGGTCGGCGGCTTACCGTTCCCAGAACCACCCATATTCTATCCGTGCCGCCCCAGTCGAAATCACTTTTGTTTAATTAAGTTTTTGGGTTTTCACAAAGGTTTTCATGCTGTGGGTGGCGCTTATGTCTCCACCCGATCTCTATCAATCACTCCCATCGAGTGATCAGTGTAACCACATCCACATATCCCACATATGGAGTGTATAACGTCTATGTAAGCAGGGCTAAGCAGTGAGTAAATAATCACGCGTAAAGTAATATACTCAGGTAACAAAGGTGTGTAAATACATAAGGATAAACAATATCAAAGGTAAGGCTTTAAGCAAATGTGGGTACGCGTTTTATAATTAGCATGCAATTTTATTTGCAATCAACACATTTATAAAAATAGGATCAACATGTTCGAGGAAGGGGGCGTAGTGACTTGCCTTGCTCAATTGGGGGTTCGTTCTCGATTAGCTCAGTTTCCTCCTCGCAGATGTACCCTGTCCGGTTGAATACTAACGTCACAAACTACTCGCTAACACAAAAAGAGCCAAAAATTCTAGAACAATCAAAAATAACCAAACTAGTGCCATTGCGTAGATCTTGATTTTAGAAAGATTTTGACGAAAGTTTCGTTCAAATCCGACTTAAAACGAGGGAGATATGGAATTCGAAAGATTGAAAAAGTTTTAAAACAAAGAAAAGGGAAAGGTCTGACGGGTGGAACCGCCCTTAACTCCTCACGTACAGGTTTTGTTTTTAAAAGAGTGTGCGCATGGTGAGGTGAAGGGCTTGGGCGAGCTACAAGCATGCATGCATATGCATACACACGGCTAGCTAGCTGCGTGCATGTGAGCTGCTTGCGTGCATGCACACGTACAGCCAGCTAGCTGTGTGGCGCATGCATGGCCGGCAGCACAGCGGTGATCGCTGCGGAGGGCAACCGCGTAATGAACGGGTACGGTGTTGCGCCTCACAACGTTACCGTGCCGCGGCAACAACGGCGGTAAGGAAACAAAAGCAAGAGGAAGAGCAGGAGAGGAGCTCACCTTGCGGCAGCCGGGTAGCGGCACACCGAGCGGTGGTCCTCACACGAAACTACGGTCGTCGATGTACAGCCTGGGGACAGTCGGCCCGCGGATCGTCCTCGCACACCACGTGTTCGATCGGTGGCAACAAACGAACACACAGCGTTAAGGAATAAATGTTAGCGGGTTAGTGCAGGTTAGGGGTTAGGGGTTAGCGAGTTAGAGGTCAGCGGGTTAGTGAGTTAGAGGTCAGCGGGTTAGTGAGTTAGAAGTCAGCGGGTTAGTGAGTTAGAAGTCAGCGGGTCAGATGTTAGGGATTAGCCGTTCGATAAGTCAGTCGTTCTCGGGTTCAAATGACGGCGCGGCGGCCTATCCGTCCTCTTGCTCAACTGAGGCCCAGCCGAAACCGGCCGCGGCGGAGCAAGCGGAGAGATGGCGGCGTGTGCGCGGAAGGGTGTGACTGAAGAGAAAGAAAGCCAGGAGGAGGAGAAAAGAGGATGGAAAGGGACGGGTTGCATACTGGCTATGGTTGCCCTTATATAGGCTTCACCGCACGAGCTCGTCTTAAATGGCCATGAAGACAGGGACGGGGCAGTTGCAGCGGCCGCGCGGGTTGGCGCGTATACTGCATAGGCTGTTGCATGCATGCTAGCTTGGGCTCGACTAGCTGCTTGCATGCAGGCATACGCATAGCTAGCTAGTTGCATGGTGCTTGCTCGTGGCTGGCTTGCCTGCATGCACGCGCATGCACAACTAGCTTGCTGCATGGCTCGCGGCGGTGCGAGGTGGGGCCGGATGCGTATGGAATGGATGGCAAGCTCGCCGGTGAGACAGGAGCGGAAGGCGACAGCCGGTGATGTCGTAGCGGCCTCGTCGTAGCGGCGCGGCGTGCGGCGACGTCGTCGCCGAAAATAGTAGGGGGGAAGAATTAGACTTTATTTTTACTACCAACCCAATAGGAATGAAAGGGCTCGGGGAGGCAACATGGACTTTTCCAGAAAAAGCCCAGCAGGAAGGCCACGGTAGAGGGAGTGGAAATGAACTTGTTTTGCGGAATGGGTTGGGCTAACAGAGGGAAATGTGGCCCAAAGAAATAGGATGTTCGAATATTTTCTTTGGGATATGAAATTTGGAAATTTGAAGGGGGTTTGAGATAGAATTTGTACAGAGGACAACCTTTTCGGTAAAAGGATTTAATCGAGATCTTTTGGCACAGATTCTAGACACACACAAATAAACAATAAACAAGCAAACTAAAATTATGCCTGAGGACTAGACTTTGTCTGAGGAGGTCATATCCTTGAAAATAGCCTATTAGGAATTTATATTTCGCAATTAAGGTTTCTAGTAAATACTTTACCAATAGACATTATTTTGCAAATAATTTCCAAAAGCTTATCACTCTATATAAAGGTGCATAGAAAATAATCAAAGCTATTTCTTTAGTGGAACAATATTTGTTTTAATAAACTATCCCTTAATGGGTTTTATCCAAAATGGTGATACATTTAGATATATAGCTTTATTTATAAAGTAAATATGCTCAAGGGTTTTTGTTTTTCGAAAATAATTGGCATATGCAAATCATAGCTCCTTGAATAAATAATATTTGAAATCAAATATCGACGTATCCTCAGACGTTCGTCTATTAGCCCACGTGTAAACGAAAAACGACAGATCGAATTGAGTTAGTTCAGGCATGAATGTATTTTGAAAAAGATTTTTGGTTATTCTGAATTTTTAATTCCGTATTCCAAAGTCGAAATATTCAGGATGTTACAAACCTACCCCCCTTAAAATAATCTCGTCCCCGAGATTACTTAGGGGTTAGAAAAAGAGAGGGATGGTTGCACTCCGGGAGACTTCTGAAGAAACACAGAGGCTGAGGTACCATGAATTTTCCAAATTATACAGGTTCGGTGCTGGGCTGGTGAAGAACATCCTGGTTCACTGTCCTGACCATTTTAAACTCCTTTTTCACGCGGATAAGCTTGCACTTTTTCTGGGGACAGGCGTCGGTACCTTTATCTTTTTTTTGTGATTCATATGCATGCGCATGTGGCAGTGGTTGTAGCGCGCAACGACTGGTTGTCGCAGTGGTACCTTGTGTACTCTGCGAGGTTCATAGCCATTAACCGGGGCATCCAAATATTCAACGGCTCGTTTCGAAATACACCGGTCTATCCAAAATTTCCCATCGCCCTGTACACTTGGGTAGTTGCTTTGCCAGGCGTGCAACTTTTGATAAAAAGGGGAAGAGAGAGGGGGCTGCTTTACGCCTCTTTGCGCGGTAGCCCCGAGCGGAGTGTGAGTGGAGGGTGGTGTAGCTCAACTAAGGGAGGAGATGGAGCGGCGGCTCGGCGGTGGAAGCGACCTGGATGGCGGCGAGCGCGGCGCTAGCTACCACGGTGCCGGTGGCGGCGCGGAGCGAGGCGCTGCGGCGCAAGGTGCTCCGAGCGGGGGCGTTGCGGCCAGGGGTGAGCTACGCCGGCGGTTGGGGTCGGCGACTGCTGCGGTTGAGTCGCAGCGGCGTGCTTCTTCTCCGGCGCAGGCGGCAAGCGACGCCATTGGGGGCGGGGCTGCTGTGATGATGGCGCGGGGACATCCCAATCGAAGAGGGACCTTCTTGTCGTGGGTGTGCATTGCCTTGTACTGGGTGTGGGTATGGTCCGGCCTACGGTTTGTTAGCGCAACTATTTGCGCCACTTTATCTTGGTTGGTGCGTCCAGTGGTCATCCTTTGGGGGTGGTGGCGCGTGCTTGTTGCGGACGAGTATGCCGACCACCTATGTGAGGCGGTGTTCCTCCTCATAGTGTTGGCGCCCATCGTCTTCATTTCCGTTCTGAAGGCGATGTTAGAGTAGGTAGTTGACGACATGGTTGCCAAACCTTGGCATGTATCCCCTATGTATCGATCTTCATAGTCCATCTCTTTAATCTTTGGCCTTTCGTGTCATTAGTGTGGTTGTCTCTAGTTTGTACTTGTGCCTGACTTGGCTTATCCGTTGATGAGGCTTGATTACTAACGGCATTGTGGGTTTTCCGAACAGGTTCATGCCTGTTTTAACTTTGGGTATCTAGGGGTTGCTTTCTCATTAGACGAGATTATCGTTCAATCTTGAAATAGTTCAATCCGTCGGATGGCTTTCTATGGAAAGGGCAGGTCAGCCTAAGTGTGGACACAGACGACCCTTTCTGAACAATGGATTCATGGCAGGCAAAAGGTTGTGTTGCCCTTCATCCAATTTCTCCTTTGAACGAGATAAAAGGGGAATACATCCTTAGTGAGGAAAAGGGAGAGTTGCTACTACTGGATAAGACATTTCCCAACAAGGGTCTACACACATAGCTTGCTCATGGCGACGGTGGAGGCGAGAGTGGATCGAACTCCAGCGGAGGCTTCCTGCGAATCCTGGTCAACTTGTGGCCTTGGATGCGGCGAACTATCTCAGATGCTTGCAAGAGTTGTATGGTAGTGCACTCCAGAGATAAGCGCTGGTAGCGGGCTTCTAGATCGGCATACCGATCTCGAAGTTCATCCAGTTCTTCGAGGGCCTGCTCATAGGCGTTCTCAGTGGTGCAGGCTAGCTTGGAGAGGAGAGTGCACCTGCTCCCTTCGAGTTGTCCAGTCGAGCGGAGGCGGCACCGGTTGTCGTCTTCTTCGCGATAGGGGTGGAGACCAAAGCTGTCGGCTACACCCAAGGGGACGCAAATCTTGCAAAGCCGTAGGAGGGCCTCACGAAACACATCCTTGATGGCAGCTTCAGAGGTGATTCGAGGATGGCGAGTCTGGAAAGCGACCACTTCATCTCCTTGGAAGTGGAGGAAGACTTTCACCTTCCAGCTCTTCTGGGATCCCTGGACGATTTGCTCGCCACAGTAGACGGGCTCCTCAAAGAAATCGAGTTGCCGGAGTAGGTGGCCTAGTTGTTCGGCATACCCGTTAGGGTTTTCCATGGCATGCCCCTCCATGGTTACGGGTGGGTTTTCCATGGGCTTGGGTTTCTGGCTAGCTTAGACCAAAAGAAGGGTGCCCTTTATCGTGGTTGCTTGGGGTTCCTTTTGTAGGCACCATCTTTCGGTGGCTCCTGTTATGGGGTCAGCATCTCCAGTGTTTGTGCTTCTCACGGTAAGTCCTGTTCCACTTACTGGTGGTGGACAGTATCTTGTCATGTATTCCCGAGGACTGGTGGTCATGGTTCTTGTCAGCCTTGGTTTGACGGGTCTTAAGGCGATTACATGCCCATAAAACTGGATTATCTTATGGCTGGGCATTTTGCTGCAGAGTCAGTCCTTAGAGTGTCCAATGAAATTTTCTTGTTCTTCCTGTCATGGGCATGGCTACTTCGGGTCCTTAATGAGTCGTCTGGGGCCGCTTGTTGATGAGGGCTTGAATACTGATTTTATTATTAGTTCATCGCCGTACTTACATCGCTTCCTGCTCGGGTAACGGGGGTCGCTTCTTTCTGTTAGGTGTGCTTATTAACCAAAACTTGGAATAACCCATACTGACAACAATGGGCTTCCCAGAGGAAGGCATGATGATCTAGCTACGAACAAAATGTTCAGCTGCAAACCATGAACTTATGACGGACCAACGGTTTCATTCCATTCATAACAGGATACAGGGGTACAACTCCAGGGGTAGGGTACAATTCAAGGGAAAGGGAAAAGGAACTACTACGCTTAACAGTGCAAAGCCTAATAGAGGTTTGCACACCTAACGGTACTCATGGCGATGGCGCAGGGGAGACTAGATCCATCCCTAGGGGGGACTTCTCGCGTTTCCTGCTCATCTCACCGGCTTTCATCATACTGGCCGCCACATTCGCCTGTGCAAGCAGTGCAGAGGTGTTCCTGTGGGTCAGCCGCTGGTAACGGGCTTCCAGGTCTGTGTACTGGTCTCGAAGCTCGTCCAGCTCCTCGAGTGCCTGCTCATAGGCATTCTCGACAGTGCAGGCTAACTCGGAGAGGAGAGCGCACCGGGTTCCTTGGTCCTGTCTGGTCACGCGGAGGTGGTACCGGTTGTCTTCTTCGGTGCGGAATGGGTGCAAGCCATAGTCATTGACTATACCCAAAGGGGCGGAGATCTTGCAAAACCGATAGAGGGTTTCACGAAGCACATCCTGGAAGGCAGCTTCAGGGGTGATCCGGGGATGACGTGTCTGGAAGGAGATCGCCGTTCCTTCTCCTTCTCCCTGAAAGGAAAGAAAGATCTTCACCTTCCAGTACTTCCGGGATCCTCGGACGATCTGCTCACTATGGTAGATGGGTTCAGTGAAACCACCTAGCTGCCGAAGTATGCACTCCAGCTGTTTGGCATATGCATTGGGGTTGTCCTGAGGTGGACAATCTGTGGTTACCATGGGGTCACTGTGAGGGGGGTTCTCTGTGGTTGCCATGGGGTTGTTCTGAGGGAGACTCCCTGTGGTTACCATGGGGTCTGCCATGGGGCTAGGGGTTTTTTTTTTCTGGCTAGCTTGGTTCAAAAGAAGGGAGAGGAGTGATGCATTTCCTTGGGGTAGCCTGGGGCTCCCTTTATAGGCATCGACCACTGGGCTACTGTGATGGGGTCAACAACTCCAGTGCTCGTGTGTCCCGGTGTGGCCTGTTCCAATTATTGGCGACGAGCAGTATGCTATTGTGGATCCTGTCAATCGAGGCTCCTGTTGTGTTCCTGTGGGTACTGTTGAAATACGGCGGTTCCCGGGTCTTCCGGAGTCCTTGGTCGGTACTGTTTGGGTCGCCGTCCTTGTGGTCGAAGCTTTCGGCTGAGGTCGCACTCCTATCTTCGTAGGTTGCCGAATTCCCAAGTGGTTTTGTTGTGGTCGGCTTACTGTGGCTGTACCGGGTGGGGTCTTAACTTAACACTTGTCGATCCTAATTGTACTCATGTTGGTAATCATCCTTCATCCTGACAACACCGGTATTTGGAAGATTAGGGAGGCATGAGAAAGTCCATCGGGAAGAAAGAAATAGAGTTTTCTAAGAAAGGGCTGCTTAATGGGAAGTTTTAATTGTTCGGGTGATGTGTATCATATACTTGGTGAGCACACAAGGGAGGGGGGGTGAGTAGTTAACTGCTTAAGAGCTACTACACAACAAGAAAATCAATGCACAAAACGATGGGTTGCCACCCCATACTGCAATAACTCACAATAGGAGGTGGCTTATGCACAATACAACGTCTACGACACACATCTAAGGGTATTTAGTCAGATCGGTTAGTGGTTCATGAGGTCATAATAAACCAGCTATCTCTTCATCCTTAATCCTTATAGTCTGTATAGGAGTATTTGAAATTAGAGTGGTGAGTAGGGGTTGGATATAAATGAATTTTCAAAATTACTCGAGAAAGAGGAGTAGTAAGAACCCATGGCTTTATCAAAATAGTTTTTGCAAATATATAGCTTGAGGGTAATAGGCTGCACTAAACCAGTCCTAGGTTTTAACGGTGGTTACAAGGGTCCTTAGGTCCTGCAGTCGTCTTGCTCTGATACCAACCCTGTGAGCCCCCGGTTTTGTATACCGGGAACCCCATGTGTATTACAATACCATTCCCTGGATCAGTAGATGGTACACACATGGCACAGTTGTATATCTCAAGCTGACATCGTCTTACAGGTCTTACAATATATTAATAATACAAGGGTAGCCCAAATGGAACCCGAATAGACCAAGCATGGTCGACAGCAACACAAAATACCAAAACAACTAAATGAAGTAGCGGAAGCGAAGCAGCGGCGGTCCATCTTATCCCACACGCATCGACTGGTGAACCTAGGTCCCTATTCCACCGTCCTCGGTAACTCCTTGCCAGCATAGCACATGTACAGGTCGACACCAACACCTTTCTAAAAGATGTAAATAAGCAAGAGTGAGTACCAACCGTACTCAGCAAGCCACCACTACAGAATGCATATAATGTTCATAGGGGTTCAAGGATGGCTTGGTTTATTTGCATAAAGCTAGTTTTCACAAATTATTTCACAAACCTATCCCACAACAGTTTTAACTGAAAACCACGTTAAGTTGAAGTTATCATTAACCTGCGAGGGTTCATCCACCTTCCCCAAGCCTCGCTTGGTCCGGTTTACCCTCGCATCCAATTTCCACAATTTTAACCACTATGACCTTTTTGCATATCAGGCAAGGTCACACCTTCCACACCCATCATATTTTAAGCAATATTACAAATTGACGAGGCTAGTCAAGAGTAATACAAGTCCCGGCGCTCATTAACCGCGAGCACGGCTATTCGAATAGTTTAATTTACTCACACTGCAGTGGATGTACGCTTTTAATCCCACACTCCGTGACTCACCCAACACATGAGACTTGTCACGGCCCGGTTTTTCAGTTACCCTCGCATGGCGGCACCCGCTCCAAGGACTATGAATCCCCATTGCACCCCCGGCGCCACATTCCTACCTCGAGCCGGTTGTGAGGGGAGTCCTGGCGCTCCCGAGATTGAAGGTTACATCATACATATATAAAGCTTGACGTCATTAAACCACACCCTTCCACATTTCCATACCGATATCCAGAACCTACCATGTCTGGGGTGCCACCCCACGAGAATAACCTAGTCCACCGGGTCTAACCCCACTCAAGAAGTGTGGTCGTACTCGGTTCGTTTCCTGCTTAGCTTCTTGACTCGGTCCTTAACTGACCAGGGTCGGCGGCTTACCGTTCCCAGAACCACCCATATTCTATCCGTGCCGCCCCAGCCGAAATCACTTTTGTTTAATTAAGTTTTTGGGTTTTCACAAAGGTTTTCATGCTGTGGGTGGCGCTTATGTCTCCACCCGATCTCTATCAATCACTCCCATCGAGTGATCAGTGTAACCACATCCACATATCCCACATATGGAGTGTATAACGTCTATGTAAGCAGGGCTAAGCAGTGAGTAAATAATCACGCGTAAAGTAATATACTCAGGTAACAAAGGTGTGTAAATACATAAGGATAAACAATATCAAAGGTAAGGCTTTAAGCAAATGTGGGTACGCGTTTTATAATTAGCATGCAATTTTATTTGCAATCAACACATTTATAAAAATAGGATCAACATGTTCGAGGAAGGGGGCGTAGTGACTTGCCTTGCTCAATTGGGGGTTCGTTCTCGATTAGCTCAGTTTCCTCCTCGCAGATGTACCCTGTCCGGTTGAATAATAACGTCACGAACTACTCGCCAACACAGAAAGAGCCAAAAATTCAAAAAAACAAAAATAACCAAACCAGTGCTATTGCGTAGATCTTGATTTTTGAAAGATTTTGACGAAAGTTTCGTTCAACTCTGACTTAAAATGAGGGAGACACGGGTTTGGAGGATTAATGGATTTTCTGAAATACGGAAATGAATTTATTAAATTGGAAAGGAATATTCCCAAGAATATTCCTTGGCTGTGATGTTGAGAGGGACGAATGTTGGACTTCCTTTTGTGAAGGCTTGGGCTTTAGCGCAGAGATGAAGGAGGTCGGGTAGGGACCTTATATAGACTTTTGGATAAGGGCCTGGGTGAGTGGAGGGATATGCATTAGACTTTGGTGAGGAGGGAGGTTGTTGGTGGGCTTTGGCCCGGAGGATGCAATTTAGACTTTTCAGGTCCATTCTTGGGCTTGGCCCGAGGAAAACAAGGGGATGTTTTGTGGACTTATGTGGAGGACTTTATGGTCTTGGCCCAAGGGACAAGAGGGATATATGTAGACTTTTGGATAGATTGCAAGGCCGGTTGGCCCAATGAAGTAGAGGAGCTTTTATAGACTTTTTAGAGAATTTCGTGGGCTTAGGCCGACCACGAGAGGAAGGCAATGTAGACTTTTTGGAAGGCTTTATGGGCTTCGGGCCGACAAAGCAGAGGAAGGCGATATAGACTTTTTCCAAGTCTTCGGTCAATGGGGCCCGCGGGGAGAGAATAAAATATGGGGCCCACTAGTGGGCCTGACACGGTGTGGCGGCGGCGCGTCGGCATGGCGTGGCCGAGGCCCGTGTCCAGGAGGTGGCCGGGCGCAGGCCGACGCGCGGGCGCGGAGGCTCCGGTCGGCGCGGTGACTTGGCCGACGCCCGCGGCAGCGAGGAGGTCGGCTGAGGCAGCTCGGCCTGAACTGGGCCACGGCATTGGCCGGGCGTGACGCGGTACTGCCAGGACAACGTCGGCCGGGGGCTCGACCGAACGACGGATGCATATACATACACACGGCTAGCTAGTTGCATGCATGTGGGTTGCTTGCATGGATGCATATGCATACACACGGTTAGCTAGTTGCATGCATGTGGGTTGCTTGCATGCATGCATATGCATACACACGGTTAGCTAGTTGCATGCATGTGGGTTGCTTGCATGCATGCATATGCATACACACGGTTAGCTAGTTGCATGCATGTGGGTTGCTTGCATGCATGCATATGCATACACACGACTAGCTAGTTGCATGCATGTGGGCTACTTGCATGCATGCATGCACACGTTCGGCCCGCTAGCTATATGGCGTATGCACGGCCGGCTGTGATGCGGCGATCGCTGCGAAGGACGGTCGCGCAAGGAATGGTTACGGTGTCACGTCTCACGACGCCACCGTGCGACGGTAGACGAGAAATGCGGTAAGGAAACGAAAGCAAGAGGAAGGGCAGGAGGGGAGCTCACCTTGCGGCAGCCGGGTAGCGGCGTACCGACCGACGGTCCTCGCACGAACTACGGTCGTCGAGGTACTGCCTGGGGCCGGTCGACCCGCGGATCGTCCTCGCCCACCACGTGTTCGCTCGGCAACAAACGAACACACAAGCGTTAAGGAATAAATGTTAGCGGATTAGTGCAAGTTAGGTGTCAGGGGTCAGCGAGTTAGAAGTCAGCGGGTTAGTGAGTTAGAAGTCAGCGGGTTAGTGAGTTAGAAGTCAGCGGGTCAGATGTTAGGGATTAGCCGTTCGATAAGTCAGTCGTTCTCGGGTTCAAATGACGGCGCGGCGGCCTATCCGTCCTCTTGCTCAACTGAGGCCCAGCCGAAACCGGCCGCGGCGGAGCAAGCGGAGAGATGGCGGCGTGTGCGCGGAAGGGTGTGACTGAAGAGAAAGAAAGCCAGGAGGAGGAGAAAAGAGGATGGAAAGGGACGGGTTGCATACTGGCTATGGTTGCCCTTATATAGGCTTCACCGCACGAGCTCGTCTTAAATGGCCATGAAGACAGGGACGGGGCAGTTGCAGCGGCCGCGCGGGTTGGCGCGTATACTGCATAGGCTGTTGCATGCATGCTAGCTTGGGCTCGACTAGCTGCTTGCATGCAGGCATACGCATAGCTAGCTAGTTGCATGGTGCTTGCTCGTGGCTGGCTTGCCTGCATGCACGCGCATGCACAACTAGCTTGCTGCATGGCTCGCGGCGGTGCGAGGTGGGGCCGGATGCGTATGGAATGGATGGCAAGCTCGCCGGTGAGACAGGAGCGGAAGGCGACAGCCGGTGATGTCGTAGCGGCCTCGTCGTAGCGGCGCGGCGTGCGGCGACGTCGTCGCCGAAAATAGTATGGGGGAGAATTAGACTTTATTTTTACTACCAACCTAATAGGAATGAAAGGGCTTGGGGAGGCAACATGGACTTTTCCAGAAAAAGCCCAGCAGGAAGCCACGGTAGAGGGAGTGGAAATGAACTTGTTTTGCGGAATGGGTTGGGTTAACAGAGGGAAATGTGGCCCAAAGAAATAGGATGTTCGAATATTTTCTTTGGGATATGAAATTTGGAAATTTGAAGGGGGTTTGAGATAGAATTTGTACAGAGGACAACCTTTTCGGTAAAAGGATTTAATCGAGATCTTTTGGCACAGATTCTAGACACACACAAATAAACAATAAACAAGCAAACTAAAATTATGCCTGAGGACTAGACTTTGTCTGAGGAGGTCATATCCTTGAAAATAGCCTATTAGGAATTTATATTTCGCAATTAAGGTTTCTAGTAAATACTTTACCAATAGACATTATTTTGCAAATAATTTCCAAAAGCTTATCACTCTATATAAAGGTGCATAGAAAATAATCAAAGCTATTTCTTTAGTGGAACAATATTTGTTTTAATAAACTATCCCTTAATGGGTTTTATCCAAAATGGTGATACATTTAGATATATAGCTTTATTTATAAAGTAAATATGCTCAAGGGTTTTTGTTTTTCGAAAATAATTGGCATATGCAAATCATAGCTCCTTGAATAAATAATATTTGAAATCAAATATCGACGTATCCTCAAACGTTCGTCTATTAGCCCACGTGTAAACGAAAAACGACAGATCGAATTGAGTTAGTTCAGGCATGAATGTATTTTGAAAAAGATTTTTGGTTATTCTGAATTTTTAATTCCGTATTCCAAAGTCAAAATATTCAGGATGTTACACTTCGTGAGTCGATCCACGATGACCCAGATAGAATCATGTCCAGACGACGTTTTTGGCAAACCTGTGATGAAATCCATTCCAATTTCTTCCCATTTCCATTCCGCAATTTGGAGAGGCTGTAACAATCCTGCAGGCCTTTGATGCTCTGCCTTGACTCGCTGGCACACGTCACAAAGTGCGACGAATTCAGCTATTTCTCTTCTCATGCTAACCCACCAAAACTTCTCTTTGAGGTCTTGGTACATCTTGGTACTGCCAGGATGGATTGAATACTGAGTTTGATGGGCTTCCGTGAGTATTAACTCCTTTAACTCTTTGTCTTCTGGGATGCACAGTCTTTCTCCCATCCATATCGTGCCATGCTCGTCTTCGGAAAAATCTCGGGCCTTTCCGACCCTCATGTTTTTCTTGAGCTCTGCTATCTCTGGATCTTTAGCTTGAGCTGCTCGGACCTGCTCCACGAGCGTTGGTCGTGCTTCTAGAGCGGACGCAAGCCCATGTTCAACAATACCGAGGTTCAGCCATTCGAAGTCTTGCTGCAACTGGCTACTCATCTCTTCCATACTGGTGGAACTGCAGTAGCTCTTCCGGCTTAAACCATCTGCCACTACATTAGCTTTACCTGGATGGTAGTGGATTCCCAGATCATAGTCTTTAATCAATTCCAACTATCTCCGCTGGCAGAGATTTAAGTCCGGTTGGGTGAAGATATAGTTCAAACTCTTGTGATCCGTATACACCTCGCAACGGTTTCCCATAAGGTAATGCCTCCAGATCTTTAGGGCATGTACCACTGCTGCTAATTCCAGATCATGAGTGGGGTAATTATTCTCATGTGGGCGCAGTTGACGCGAAGCGTATGCAACCACTCTGCCTTCTTGCATCAATACACATCCTAGCCCTTGGCGAGATGCGTCGCAATAAACCTGAAAATCTTTAGTCTGGTCTGGCAGAATTAAGACTGGTGCCGTTACCAACTTCTCCTTAAGTTCCTCAAAACTCCTATCGCATTCTGCTGACCACTTGAACTTCTCATCCTTTTTCAACAACTGTGTCATTGGCTTAGCAATCTTGGAGAAATTCTCAATGAACCGACGGTAGTAACCCGCAAGTCCAAGAAAACTACGGATTTGCGTGACCGTCTTAGGTGGGGTCCACTTCATAACCGACTCCACATTCGACGGGTCTACTGCCACTCCTTGAGCGGTGATGATGTGGCCTAGGAACTGTACTTCCTTGAGCCAAAAGTCACACTTGCTAAACTTGGCATACAATTGGTGTTCCTTTAATTTCTCAAGTACCAGACGGAGATGTTGTTCATGCTCCTCCTTGGACTTAGAGTAAACGAGTATATCATCGATAAAAACCACGATGAACTTATCCAGAAATTCCATGAACACCTTATTCATCAAATTCATGAAAAAGGTCGGTGCATTGGTAAGTCCAAAAGACATGACTGTGCACTCAAACAACCCATACCGAGTAATGAATGCCGTCTTCGGAATGTCCTCCTCTTTAATCCTCAATTGGTGGTAGCCTGATCGCAGGTCTATCTTGGAGAACCATGTTGCTCCCTTTAGCTAATCAAACAAATCATCAATCCGAGGTAACGGGTATTTGTTCTTGACGGTCACCTCATTGAGGGCACGGTAGTCGATGCACATCCTCTTGGTCTTATCTTTCTTCTCCACAAAGATCACCGGAGCACTCCAAGGTGACGTACTCAGGCGAATATATCCTTTCTGCAACTGCTTATCAACTTGCTTCTTGACTTCTGCCAGTTCATTGGCTCCCATCCTATAGGGTCTCTTGTGTATCAGGGCAGTTCCCGGTACTAAATCAATCCGAAATTCAATTTCTCTCTTTGGTGGCATTGTGGTTATGTCATTCGGAAAGACTTCGGGGTACTCTCTAACAATTGGAATATCCTCCAACTTCTTAATATCTTTTCCTTCTTCTGCGATCTGTTTCGTCCCATCTACTTGGTTCAAGCACACTCTCTGCTTCTGGGATGTCGACGACTGGAACGTCACCACTTCTCCTTTCTCATTAACCAGAGTGATAGTGCGACTAGCGCAATCGATCACTCCCTTGTGCCTTGTTAACCAATCCATCCCAAGAATGACATCTAGGTCCTTGGATTCAAGAAGGATAAGATTGGCTAGAAATTTAGAACCCTGGATTTCTATTTTCATAGAGGGGCAATAGTGGGCTGTGGTCATCTCATTCCCAGGAGTGTGAACCCACATAGGCGTTCTAAGTTTCACTACTGACAACCCATATGTCCCACCAACCCTCGCAAGAGGTTGACTCCTGACGAGTTCTTGCTTCCCTAGAGCAAGGTAAGAACTCGTACCCGACGATTTATATCGTCGAGGCTAGCGTGTCGCTTTAGGCACGTTAAGCCCTGATGATGTGATCGTCGTTATCGTGTGTTAGTTAATCTCGACGTGGTTTTCTGATTCTGTCTCGCCAGTGGTTAACTCGTTTTAGGGTTTATTGCCGACGACGGTTGAATCAGTTTGCTCGTTTAGATTATCTAAGGCATTTACCATCCCCAAAAGCAATCGATGGCTTGATTTTCTTTGCGTTAAGTCTCGATTCACACTTTGAGTTGCCATCGACCTTAGTCGTGTTTTGAGATCTAACGCGAAGCCTGCTTTCGATTGTAATTAAGGATAGCGCCGGGGTTTCAGCCGGTCTTATCTAATGCATGTGATCATTTATGTTTTTGCATGTATTTGCCACTTATACATGCGGATTGATGAATATAAATATATTGGTCTCAGGGTGTTCTTAAAGACTTCTCTGTGATTGATGTATTTATACTGGCCGATTGACTTGTATAAGTTTACACTGGAGTATTAGCTAGTGTAGTTATCTTCATGAAATCCTCATCGGCCGATTTTAGTAATTTACTTTAGACGTGTTAATATGGGCCGATGAGATTAGATCTGTTGAATTTACTTATTATTCTGAGTAAGCCGATACAGCTTTGCCCTATCGGCTGGGCTACGACAATGTGACATCGGCCTACTGGCCGATCGACTATTGTTTTCTGACATGGTTTACTTGTTTCTTGTTGATTGCAGATCAAATCAACTGGCACGCTGTTGGCGCAGAATTTCGACCCGTCCAGCAACCAAACGGGTTCCGCGTTACCACGGCGGCCTGGGAGATCTGCTTAACTCCAGTGCAGGTCCAAATGGCTTGCCTAGTCGTAAGTAGAGCGTGCCAGTTGATTTGATCTGCAATCAACAAGATTAAACAAGTAAACCATGTGAGAACCAATGGCCGATCGGCCGATAGGCCAATGTTGCATCGTGTAGGCCTGGCCGATAGGGCAAACCTATATCGGCTTACTTGAGGTAGTAATAAGATAGAACTAATAAAATAGATCTAATCTCATCGGCCCATGTGATCATGTTTATAGCAAATTACTGGAATCGGCCGATGAGGGTAGCATGAAGATAAATACACTAGCTAATACTCTAGTGTAAACTTATACAAGCCAATCGGCCAATATAAATATACCAACCACAGAGAGATCCTGAGAATACCCTGTAATCAATGTATTTATATTTACCAATCCGCCTGCATAAGTGGCAAACACATGCAAGAACATAAAATAATCACATGCATTAGGTAAGACCGGCTGAAACTCCGGTGCTATCCTTAATTACGATCAAAAACAGGCTTTAGGTTAAACCTCGAAACACGACTAAGGTCGATAACAACTCAAAGTGTAGATTGAGAGTTAACATAAAGAAAATCAAGTCTTCGATTGCTTTTGGGGATGGTAAATGTATTGAACAATTTAGCCAAGCATAAGAATTAAACCATCGTCAGCAATAAACCCTAAAACGAGTAAACCGCTGGCAAGGCTTAATTAAAATACCTGTCAAAACTATTCAAGACATGATAATCGACGATCACATCATCGAGGCTTAATGTGTCTAAAACGACACATTAGCCCCGACGATGCAGATCGTCGGGGACGAGTTCTTACCTCTGCTCCGAGGAAGCAAGAACTCGTCGAAGAAGACCTCTTGCGAGGGTTGGCGATGCGCCGAAAGTAGATTGAACTGGTTTTTGTGTGATTGATTCGAGAGAGCTTACATGTACAAACTATCGGGATATTTATACCCGAGGTTACAACAGAACCCTTGTAGGGCACGATCTTATCTACAACTAACAAACAAGTCCTTGCGGCAGACTTAAGCCACAGATTAGATCTATACTACTTAATTTACAAGATACAATTGCCTAAAACCGAGCTTTATCTCTATTTGGCAACTTCCTTGAAGCTTACTTCGAGCCCAGACCAAGCCCACGTTGACACTGTCAACTCACAACCCGCATCGGCCCATAACCAAACCAAATCCGTATCGGCCGATACGCTTTTTATAGCAACACCTCCCCAGTCCGATACGGTTACCGGGTCCGATACAAAGCCTGGTCCGACTCCAACTCAATCCTTCTTCTCTGCTTCGGTTTCCTCTTTCCTTTCCAAGTCGATTACCAAAATCCGTCGTCAACACACGCTCTGCGCACAACTAGGCAAGCCAATTTGGACCTTGTGGATATTATGGGTACCGGATACCCACTCGGCTAGCTTATCTGACTTACCATAGGGGATAGGTTATGTCTCATGATTATGTAAACCGGCTATGACTTGGGTATTACGTTACCATTGAGATAAGGTAATGGCTCATAGTCCAAAGTTGGTAAGATAGAGGAGTCCGACATAGAATATGAGTGGATCTCCAACTTGTAACCCCCCTCCGAGACTATATAAGGAGGGTAGGGGTGTCCCTTGAGGGATAGGTGGATAGACAGAGACACAAGTACACGAGTACACAAATCCACGAAATCAAGAGATCGTGAGATCAATAAATCACTCGGCGGATCGAATCCCCGAAACAGGAGTAGGGTATTACCTCTTGTTAGAGAGGGCCTGAACCTGTCTAAACCTTTGTCCCGAGTAACCCATCGTGTTTGGCACTTGACTGCTACCCCCAATTTCTATTGCCGAAACCAAGTTTCGACAGCTGGCGCACCAGGTAGGGGCAAGCGTCAAGTTTTCTTCTTCATCTCGCCGACTAGCGCGATGGGATCTTCATCAGGCATCGACGACTTCGCCTTCACCCCTGGGCAGCATTCCGCTTCGGCAGCCTCGACTTCATCACCGACAAATTTGGGTTGGAATCGATCCACTTGGGAGAATCTTCTTCATCATCATGCCATGGTCCGAGCTCCAGAGAAATCGCCGCCATGATTCAACCACTCGGATCGCGCTCATGTACCGAGATCGCAGACTACCTCAGCTCTTCCAACTTCGACGACCTCTACGACACCTCCATGAACGACTTCGACGACTCCAACTTCGATTACGACTACGCTCCGGAGTTCTTCAACATCCTCATGGCCAAAGTTGCCGAGACCGACTCAGCCATGGCCCATAGGATTGTACAAAAGAAACGAGTCAAGACCGACACCGTCTTTACCATCGGCCGTCTTCGTCATCGTTGACTGGTTTCTTCGCCTCCACGGTTGGTGTGCTCCGCCGCCGTTGTTGATGGTGACATCGTCTTCACCGTCGGTCATCTTCGTCATCGCCGACTGGTTTCTTTGCCTCCACGGATTCTGTTGCCGACTGGTGTTTTCACTTCCATGGCCGTGCATCTTTGTCACGTTGTTGAGAACCTTCATCTCCACCATCGGTCGCCTCCACGCTTCTTTTTCGATTGGTGTCTTGGTCGCCGTTGATGGACGACATTGCCCCTAGATCGGCCATCTCTACCGTCACCGGTGGAAATATCAAAAAGCTAAGTCATCATCAATTTTCTTCTTTATATGATATTTTCTTTCTCCTCTGCCTTACTACATCAACTGGTCCTCCGTTGAGCAGTGAGTCGGGGGCTACAGATGTTATATCATATTTTTGAGTTAATTTTTATAATATTTATCTTGATTGCTTGCGAAATAATCTGAGTAAAAAAGTGCTGATCGAGTTGTGCAACTCTATTTTCCCTATTCTTTCTGTTTGGTTTGTCGATGGATAGTTGCCTTTGGGCCGAATCCTAGCACCCGGAGGCTCGTTGGATGGAGTGTATAATGCATGGTACTAAGTATTACTCGGAAGAAATCAAAAGCATAGAGATAAGATAATTTGTTTTCTGCTCTAGACAATTGCAAAAGTACTCGAGTAGTAAATTCTGATACGTGAAACTTTGTTCCATTGATGACGAACTCATATGAATGACTAGTCGGGCAGAGTGTTTAAACGTGATGCGTTATCTACTCGGGGAAATCAATATCGACGAGAGGAGAAATACATGTTTATAAATATTTTAAATGCTTGAATTTTCCTCAAGTACTATATTTGCATCAGATACTACTCATCCTATGCGTTTGTATCACAGGATCGATCAATTATACATCTTCATCGTTGGCCTGCCTTCGTCGCCGCCGACTGGTGTTCCCGCCTACACGGTTGATTGGTGACATCATCGTTGTTGGGCGTCTACGACTTTATCGTCGGCCTGCCTTCGTCGCCGTCGACTGGTGTTTCCGCCTACACGGTTGATTGATGACATCACCGTTGTTGGGCGTCTACGACTTCATCGTCGGCCTACCTTCGCCGCCGCCGACTGGTGTTTTTCGCCTACACGGTTGATTGATGACATCACCGTTGTTGGGTGTCTACGACTTCATCGTCGGCCTGCCTTCGCCGCCGCCGACTGGTGTTTTTCGCCTACACGGTTGATTGACGACATCACCGTTGTTGGGTGTCTACGACTTCATCGTCGGCCCGCCTACGCCGCCGCCGACTAGTGTTCCCGCCTACACGATTGATTGATGACATCACCGTTGTTGGGCGTCTACGACTTCATCGTCGGCCTGCCTACGCCGCCGCCGACTGGTGTTCCCGCCTACACGGTTGATTGACGACATTACCGTTGTTGGGCGTCTACGACTTCATCGTCGGCCTGCCTTCGCCGCCGCTGACTGGTGTATCCGCCTACACGGTTGATTGGTGACATCACCGTTGTTGGGCGTCTACGACTTTATCTCGGCCTGCCTTCGCCGCCACCGACTGGTGTTTTTTGCCTACACGGTTGATTGATGACATCATCGTTGTTGGGCGTCTACGACTTCATCGTCGGCCTGCCTTCACCGCCGCCGACTGATTTTTTCTCCTACACGGTTGATTGACGACATCACCGTCGTTGGGCGTCTACGACTTCATCGTCGGCCTGCCTTCGCCGCCGCCGACTGGTATTTTCCCCCTACACGGTTGATTGATGACATCACCGTTGTTGGGCGTCTATGACTTCATCGTCGGCCTGCCTTCACCGCCGCCGACTGGTGTTCCCGCCTACACGGTTGATTGATGACATCACCGTTGTTGAGCGTCTACGACTTCATCGTCGGCATGCCTTTGTCGCCGCCGACTGGTTTTTCCACCTACACGGTTGATTGATGACATCACAGTTGTTGGGCATCTACGACTTCATCGTCGGCCTGCCTTCGCCACCGCCGATTTGTGTTTTTCGCCTACACGGTTGATTGATGACATCACCGTTGTTGGGCGTCTACAACTTCATCGTCGGCCTGCCTTCGCCGCCGCCGACTGATTTTTTCGCCTACACGGTTGATTGACGACATCACCGTCGTTGGGCGTCTACGACTTTATCATTGGCCTGCCTTTGCCACCGCCGACTGGTGTATCCGCCTACACGGTTGATTGGTGACATCACCGTTGTTGGGCGTCTACGACTCCATCGTCGGCCTGCCTTCACCGCCGCCGACTGGTGTTCCCGCCTACACAGTTGATTGGTGACATCACCGTCGTTGGGCGTCTACGACTTCATCGTCGGCCTGCCTTCGCCGTCGCCGACTGATTTTTTCGCCTACATGGTTGATTAACGACATCACCGTCGTTGGGCGTCTACGAGTTCATCGTCGGCCTGCCTTTGTCGCCGCCGACTGGTTTTTCCGCCTACACGGTTGATTGATGACATCACCGTTGTTGGGCGTCTACGACTCCATCGTCGGCCTGCCTTCGCCGCCGCCGACTGGTGTTTTTCGCCTACACGGTTGATTGACGACATCACCGTTGTTGGGCGTCTACGACTTTATCGTTGGCCTGCCTTCGCCGCCGTCGACTGGTGTATCCGCCTACACGGTTGATTGGTGACATCACCGTTGTTGGGCGTCTACGACTTTATCGTCGGCCTGCCTTCGCCGTCGCCGACTGGTGTATCCGCCTACACGGTTGATTGATTACATCACCGTTGTTGGGCGTGTACGACTTCATCGTCGACCTGCCTTCGCCGCCGCCGACTGGTGTTTTTCGCCTACACGGTTGATTGACGACATCACCGTTGTTGGGCGTCTACGACTTTATCGTCGGCCTGCCTTCGCAGCCGCCGACTGGTGTATCCGCCTACACGGTTGATTGATGATATCACCGTTATTGGGCATCTACGACTTCATCGTCGGCCTGCCTTCGCCGCCGCCGACTGATTTTTTCGCCTACACGGTTGATTGACGACATCACCGTCGTTGGGTGTCTACGACTTCATCGTGGGCCTTCCTTCGCCGCCGCCGACTAGTATTTTCCGCCTACATGGTTGATTGATGACATCACCGTTGTTGGGCATCTACGACTTCATCGTCGGCCTGCCTTCACCGCCGCCGACTGGTGTTCCCGCCTGCACGGTTGATTGGTGACATCACCGTTGTTGGGCGTCTACGACTTCATCGTCGGCCTGCCTTCGCCGCCGCCGATTGATTTTTCCGCCTACACGGTTGGACATACCACCGTTGTTGGGCGTCTACGACTTCATCGTCGACCCGCCTTCATTGCCGCCGACTGGTGTTTCCGCCTACACGGTTGATTGGTGACGTACTGACATCACCGTTGTTGGGCGTCTACGTTTTCATCGTCGACTAGTTCTATTGCCTTTACTTTGCAAGCTTCGTCGCTTCACCAACTACGACGTCTCCAAGAGCCTCAAGCAATGACTACTCAATGACAAGCTATAGTTCTTGACTCTATAATAAGTTGTTTCCCAACTAAGCATAGAGTCGGGGGCTACACAAATACAAGACTCAAAATCTTCGCTCCAGAGCAAGATTTCTACTTTAGCGACTCCAACATTTTCACCGATAACTTTGGCTCTCAGTTGATGCTATAGTTTACTCCAAGTTTTTCAAATATCAAGTTCAAGATTTAATTTATATGTCATGGAGTTTGGAGTTCTTCGCCACACACATGCTAGCGTCAAGAAAACTACTTGGGCTTCGATATCTTCTCAACAGTTTGATGGATTATTATCATTGATGTTACCATCGGCACCTTCGTCATCGGCATTATCTTTATCTTCAGTCCACTACTATTGATGGACAACTTTGTCTCTTCAACCGACTGTTTTCTCCTGCTGCGGATCATCATCAGCACCAGTTGCGTCTGTCACAATTGATGGCCTATCACGCCGCAGCTGATTAGCATTTTCATCTTCAACGCCGACTTGCTTTGGTCGCCAGACAACAATCTTTGCTACCGCCAGTCGTCATTACTGCTGGTCACGTTTATCACCGCCGACTATTTTCTTCGTCTTCATGTTGCCACCAATGGATAACTTCGACTATGACAGAAGGATAAGTGGCATGCTCGGGGGCTTACTATCTCTAGCACCAGGATCATACCTTCAATCTTCAATATTGGGCTTATTCTGGATTTATGCAACATGAATTCATGGCCACGAGCTTATCTCCTATATTCATGGTCTGGATCGATCATTATTTTCTACAAAGGTCACAAGATGAGTTCTTGTGTCAGACGGGATTTAATTATCAAATCTATTTTGGTGTATCCCATGAGGGATAACTATTTGGATCAAAAGCTATTAGTTTGAGATGCGCTTGGTCTACGACACCCGAGAGATTTATCCCTCGGGAACTTATTGAGAGGTGATGAATCCTGATGGGGCAAGAGCTTCCGGATGGATGGAGATTGATGAGCATGAGCTTTCGGTTTCTTTGCATGACCTTGTGAACAGGAGTTTGTGAGGGGAATCTTGGAAAGATGAAGCGGCGCGGTGACGACGACGCTTCAGAGATTTGAGGGTATCAGTAGGCTTTCTCGTGTTTGGGTCGAGACCCATGAGAAGCTTACAGCCCATAATTAAGGTGTGGCTTGACACGTGTCCTTGAGGATTTAAGCAGATTTGCCCTGGCAATATGTGCGTGTCTGACTGCCCAATGCCTTTAAAATCCTTTCATACCGCAGTTACACAACTTGTTGAAGGTTGGTACGATGCAACTTGAAAGGTGACAAACAGTAAAGTTTTTTATAACTGTCCTGGTAACTTTTTTATAGGTTGCAGGAGCTGTTTGGTTTTTACAAAGCATTTGATTTTTTATTTATCAATGCTGATTTGCCACCTTGGTGTGCTCTTTTTATCAAGACCAATATTATGGCAAGAGCTATTTAATATTTTGGTCGTATTTTTCAGATGACTGATAAATTTATTAACTCATATTTTCTATTCATGAGAATTGATTGAGCTGTATGTTCCGGGACGACTCGGGCACAACGACTTGGATAAGCATGAGCTTGTCGAGTGCTCGGATTTTTTACCCATAAGGGTTGACTGAGTTGTTTGTTCTGAGATGACTCGGGCAAAACGACTCGGATAAGCACGAGCTTACCGAGTACTCGGATTCATTATACACTATGCCTTGATTATAAGGGTATGTGTTATATGACTTTTTATGATTGCTTTTGGCTTAGGCAAGGCATTTATTTAACTCAGGAGAGTATGATTATTATAGTTCTTGACTATATGCTTAGTTTGTTTAACTAAACACATAGTCGGGGGCTACACCTAATTAGGAGCATCAGTCGATGCACCTAAATATTTATTCTTAAGAAATTTCTGAGATGTTTTCAGCCCTTCACAACCTTTCTATTGGATGATAAAGCACTCGGGAGACTCAGGCAGAGATGATGGAAGAACTCGGCGATAGAAGCACTCGGCTAAGGAGTCATTCGGCTATGTGTTATTCTGGTTCGAGGTGAAGTTATCTTGTCGACTGTGAAGGTCTCGGGGGCTACTGTGGATATTATGGGTACCGGATACCCACTCGGCTAGCTTATCTGACTTACCATAGGGGATAGGTTATGTCTCATGATTATGTAAACCGGCTATGACTTGGGTATTACGTTACCATTGAGATAAGGTAATGGCTCATAGTCCAAAGTTGGTAAGATAGAGGAGTTCGACTTAGAATATGAGTGGATCTCCGACTTGTAACCCCCCCTCCAAGACTATATAAGGAGGGTAGGGGTGTCCCTTGAGGGATAGGTGGATAGACAGAGACACAAGTACACGAGTACACAAATCCACGAAATCAAGAGATCGTGAGATCAATAAATCACTCGGCGGATCGAATCCCCGAAACAGGAGTAGGGTATTACCTCTCGTTAGAGAGGGCCTGAACCTGTCTAAACCTTTGTCCCGAGTAACCCATCGTGTTTGGCGCTTGACTGCTACCCCTAATTTCTATTGCCAAAACCAAGTTTTGACAGACCTGCACTGGAGTTAAGCAGATCTCCCAGGCCGCCGTGGAAACGTAGAACCCGTCTTTTGTTGTGAGGCGGGTCTAAATTCTGCGTCAACACGCTTTTGGCACGCCCGGTGGGACCCAAGAACGCAAGCTCTGCAATAGTAACAAGATCTCCTCAAGATGTCGAAGCAGGCCGAGATCTCCGAGGAAAACGTCGTCCCCATAACCGTCGACCAACTCAGTGCAGTGCAAAAAGCTGAGATGGAAAAGCTGGTCGAGCAGTTCCAGAATATGTACCTGCAGACATATTCTAGGACTCGGCAAGACACCTTGATCCAGAAATCCATGGTAGTTATTCCGAGTCCTGGAGATGGAGCTGGCACATCGGCGACGGCACATGACCACACCGTCAAGACCGAGGATACCACGGCGCCGACGTTGCAAGACAGGATTGACTCCGCAGTTCATTCTGCGCTAGTCAACCAATCGGGGATTCTGGTGAACACATTGACCAATACGGTCAAATCGATACTAGATGGGTCGATCCACCAGTACAAGCCTCAGGGGCCGATTTTCTTGCCAGAAAATAAGTTCCCTGCCTATCGGACCCTGAGGAACGACCTGAGCATGGCTCAGCCGACGGCGCCGATGCCACCCCCATCGGCGCAACCAACCACGACACTGCCGCTAGTCCTTACCAGGCAGACAGGGGGGAGCCCTCAGCACATCACGGAGGAGCAATATACACAATGGACCAAGGGGAGGCAACCAGTGATTGAGCCGATGCAGCAAGTTCCTGTCAACCAGCCATCGGCCGGACAGCCGCAAGCCCCTGTGTTCAATAATCCTCCACCACAAGCTGCTTACAACGCGCCACAAGGCTACCAGCAGCACACCGCAGGGCAGTATGGCGCGCAGAATCTTGATCACCACTACCAGCCGTACTTCCCCAGGCAATATCAGGTAGAGGGCTTGCAACAGTCATATCAGCAAGACCTCCCGCATCGGCCAGCAGGATACTGGGCCGATATGATAGCCGAAGTAATGCGAGATCAGTTCGGCTTGAAGCCCAAGGAGAATTCCACGGTGTATCGGCACCCGTATCCCGAGGAGTTTGACAGAGTACCATTGCCAGGCCGATACAAGATCCCGGACTTCTCTAAATTCTCAGGGCAGGACAACGTCTCGACATATGAGCATGTCAGCCGATTCCTAGCACAGTGCAGGGAGGCATCGGCTATCGAGGCGTTGAGGGTGAGGTTTTTCCCTCTGTCCTTGTCAGGGTCTGCATTTACGTGGTTTTCATCTTTACCCTACAATTCCATCAGAGGATGGATAGATTTGGAGAAGTAGTTTCACAGGTATTTCTACAATGGTGTACAAGAGATGAAACTGTCCGATCTCACCGCCATTAGGCAACGAGCTGACGAATCGGTCCCAGAATATATTCAAAGATTCAGGGACATAAGGAACAGATGCTACAGCATCAGCTTGACCGATTCACAGCTCGCCGATTTGGCGTTTCAAGGATTGCTAGGGCCGATACGCGAGAGGTTCTCCTCGCAGGAATTTGAAAGCCTAGCTCAGCTAGCACAACGGGTATCGGCCCACGAGCAGCGGTTCCAGGAGGCAAAGAAATTTGCAAAAAAGATCAACACGGTCTATCAGTATGCCTCCGACGATGATGACGAGGAAGATGTTGATGTCGACCTGGCCGAGTGGGCCCGGATGAGGAAGCCGACAACTTGCCAATGGGTGAAAAAGGGCGACAAAGAAGACAAGTTTGACTTCGACATCAACAAGGCCGATAAGATATTTGATTTACTGTTGCAAGAAAAGCAAATTCAGCTGCCAGTGGGTCACGTATTGCCATCGGCCAAAGAAATCAAGAAGAGAAGGTATTGCAAGTGGCACAACTCTTATTCACACCATACCAACGAATGCAAGATCTTCAGACAACAAATTCAATCGGCCATCGAGCAAGGCAGAATCAAGATCGATGAAGCTAAAAGGCCGATGAAGATAGAAGGACACCTGTTCCCAATCAACATGGTGCAGGCAGACAGGGCCGACGGCGGTGGCCATCGGGCCGGCAAACGACCTCATCAAACCTCTGAGGGCCTGATCAGAAAGTACCAGCGGAGGCAGGAAGAACAAGCCCAAGACTACACCGATCAAGACAACTCTTACGACCCACATTGGGAGTGCGAGTTTTTTCGATTCTGCTGGAATGAGGGGATGAGGTTGCCATCCATCCAGGAGTGCCCTACGTGCAATGGGGCAGAAGATTATTATCAGGGCAGCTCAAGCAGGCAAGCGCATCGGCCGGCCAAGCAGAGGAAATCTGTGCATGAAAGGTTAGGGCCGATGCGCCAAGAACAACATATTGAAGACGAGGAGCAGGTCCAGAACCCCCAATGGTGCCCAAGCGATGTATTCACCAAGACACAAAAATGGCGGGTTCAGAGGCTAAGGAGGAAAGAATAAACCTAAGAGCAACAGGTGACCGTAGCCCATCGGCCGGCCAGGACCAAGAAAGAATGGAGGATAAAATGCACAGTGGTCACGGCCGATGAGGGCACCTCCGATACAGCCCGGGCTTCTGCGGCTTCAAAAGGTAAATGAATGGCATCGGCGTCTATTAACATGGTTTTTATACTGCCAGCAGAATACAGCGTGCAGGCGGCCGATGAAGCAATAGCCGATGATGAGCAATCTTCGGCTAGACTACAGTTGTCACCAGACCAAGCCATATTCGACAAGCCAGTTGACGCTAGCTACAGGCACTTGCGGCCGTTATACATCAAGGGATTCATCAACGGGCGGCCGATGACGGAGATGTTGGTCGATGGCGGCGCGGCGGTCAATTTGATGCCATATACAACCTTCAGGAAGCTTGGAAAAGTGCCTGAAGACCTTATCAAGACCAACATGGTATTAAAAGACTTCGGTAGCAACGCGTCCGAGGCGAAGGGGGTCCTAAACGTGGAACTCACCGTGGGCAGCAAGACGATACCCACCACCTTCAATAATGCACCAATGTCTCATGCAATGGCAAGGGGACCAGGTTGAGATCATGCAGGCCGATCGGTCAATACACGTGGCCAATGCCGATCTCGCAGTATGGGAGATGGAGGGAATCGATTGCTTGTCCGGGCGAGTCTGGGACGCCGATTTCCTCAAAGTAACTGATTGCAACATCGAGACGATTGAAGATCAAGACAAGCAGTTGCTTTAACAAAGATGTGCCGTCCACCGTTCAAGACGAACAAGCTAGTCCCTACACGGATGATGCGGTGGACGAGCTAGATGGCAAGTTGGGACAGGGTTTTACGTCGGTCGATGAACTTAAAGAGATTGATGTAGGAATAGGAGATAGGCCTAGGCCGACGTATGTAAGTGCTAACCTGCCAAAGGAATACAAGAATAATTTGATAAATCTTTTGGAAGAATTCGTGGATTGTTTTGCGTGGGAATATCATGAGATGCCAGGATTAAGCCGATCAATCGTAGAACATCGGCTACCAATCAAACCAGGCTATCGGCCTTTTAAACAAGCTCCTCGGAGATTTAAGGCCGATATGCACGAAGCTATCAAGGCAGAGATCACACGACTTTACGATGCCAACTTCATCAGACCTTGCCGATACGCGGAATGGGTCTCCAATATAGTTCCAGTAATGAAGAAAAATGGCAAGCTTAGGGTATGTATTGACTTCACAGACTTGAACAAAGCAACGCCAAAAGATGAGTACCCTATGCCTTTGGCCGATTTGCTTGTCGATGCCGCGTCTGGACACAAGGTTATCAGCTTCATGGACGGGAACGCAGGCTACAACCAGATTTTCATGGCCGAAGAAGATGTCCACAAGACAGCCTTTCGGTGCCCGGGGGCAATCGGCCTGTACGAATGGGTTGTTATGACATTTGGTTTGAAGAATGCTAGAGCTACGTATCAGAGGGCCATGAATTATATTTTTCATGATCTTATCGGCTCTTTGATTGAAGTTTATATTGATGATGTCGTCGTGAAGTCCAGAGAGTATGATATGCACTTGGCCGATTTACGCAAGGTACTTGAAAGAGCGAGGAAGTATGGCCTAAAAATGAACCCTAACAAGTGTGCCTTCGGCGTATCGGCCGGTCAGTTTTTAGGTTTCTTGGTCCACGAAAGAGGCATTGAGATTACACAGAAGAACATCGATGCTATAAAGAAAATCAAGCCTCCAACGAACAAAACCAAGTTACAATCTCTGCTCGGCAAGATCAATTTTGTTTGGCGCTTTATATCGAACTTGTCAGGAAGAATAGAGCCGTTCACTCCTTTATTGAAGATAAAAGACGATGAAGAATTCATATGGGGTGATAAGCAGCAGAAGGCGCTTGACGACATCAAGGAATATTTGAGCTCACCACCAGTTTTACTTCCTCCACAGAAGGGAGTTCCGTTCAGGCTGTACCTATCGGCCGATGAGAAGTCTATCGGCTCAGTCTTAGTTCAGTATATTGACGGCAAGGAGCGAGTTATTTTCTATCTCAGCAGGTGGTTGCTGGACGCCGAAACAAGATACACGCCGGTGGAGAAACTCTGTTTGTGCTTATATTTTTCATGTACTAAGTTGAGGCATTATTTACTTTCCAATGAGTGTATTGTGGTAAGTAAGGCCGATGTGATGAAATACATGCTATCGGCCCCCGTATTAAAAGGAAGAATTGGGAAGTGGATTTTTGCCTTGACAGAGTTTGACTTGCGATATGAATCGGCTAAAGCGATCAAGGGACAAGCCCTGGCCGATTTCAACGTTCAACACAGAGATGACTCAATTGCATATTCAGATATTGTGCCATGGACATTGTATTTCGATGGGTCTGTTTGCAGACATTGATGCGGTATCGGCCTAGTCATCATATCCCCTCGGGGGACAAGCTTCGAGTTTGCTTTTACTATCAAGCCTTATTATACAAATAATCAAGCCGAGTATGAGGCTGTTCTCAAAGGCTTGCAATTACTGCAAGAGGTCGAGGCCGATTCCGTAGAGATCATTGGTGATTTACAGCTGGTCATTAATCAACTTTCTGGAGATTATGAGTGCAAGAATGATATTCTCAGAGTTTACAATGAGGAGTGCATAGAGTTGCTACAAGCTTTCAAGATTGTGACGATGAGGCATATACCCAGGAAGCAGAATTTTGAAGCCAATGACCTAGCTCAGGGGGCATCGGGGTACAGGCCGATGACTAAAGATGTTCAGATTCAGATCGCCACCGTGGATGCCGATGATTGGAGGTTTGACATCGTTGATTATTTGAGAAATCCTTCTCAATCGGCGTCACGAAAAATGAAGTATAAAGCTTTACGTTACGTCTTACTGGATGATGACCTATATTATCGGACGATTGATGGTGTCTTGCTTAAATGCTTAAGCATCGAAGAAGCCAAAGTTGTTATGAGCGAGGTCCATGAAGGGATTTGTGGAACACATCAATCGGCCCATAAAATGAGATGGCTCCTAAAGCGCGTTGGATATTTTTGGCCAACAATGCTAAAGGATTGTTTCAAGTACTATAAAGGATGTCAAGATTGTCAGAAATTTAGAGCAATTCAAATAGCACCGGCATCGGCTATGCATCCAATCATAAAGCCGTGGCCGTTTTGTGGATGGGGCATAGATATGATCGGCCAGATAAACCCGCCATCAAGCAAGGGACACAAGTATATACTGGTGGCTACAAATTACTTCACGAAATGGGTTGAGGCCATTCCCCTCAAGAAGGTTGATTCCAAGGATGCAATTCAGTTTGTCAAAGAGCATATAATATATCGGTTTGGACTTCCACAGACATTGACTACAGATCAAGGATCAATCTTCGTGTCCGATGAGTTTGTGCAGTTTGCTGAGAGTATGGGTATTGAATTGTTGAATTCTTCTCCATATTATGCGCAAGCTAATGGGCAGGCAGAAGCTTCTAACAAGACTTTAATCAAGTTGATCAAGAGGAAAATAGATGAACAGCCGAGACGGTGGCATACCACGCTAGCCGATTCTCTTTGGGCGTATCGGATGGCTTGTCATGGTGCAATTCATGTGCCGCCTTATCAGCTGGTTTATGGGCATGAAGCTGTGCTGCCATGGGAAACCAACATCGGCTCAAGGAGAATTGCCTTGCAAGACGACTTGACAGCCGATGAGTATCATAACCTTATGGTCGATGAGCTGGACGATTTGGCGCACGTTTGATTGTGGACATTGGAGAAGATAAAGCGTGATAAAGATCGAATTGCTCGTCATTATAATAAAAAAGTCATTGCCAAGTCATTTGAGGAAGGAGATCTTGTTTGGAAATTAATAATGCCGATCGGTTCTCGTGATAATAAGTTCGGCAAGTGGTCACCTAATTAGGAAGGTCCTTTTCAGATTCATCGCTGTGCTCCACATAATGCTTATTTGCTCAAGGGATTAGATGGACAAGTTTATGGTAGAGCTCTCAACGGCAAGTATTTAAAGAAATATTACCCGAGCCTATGGATCGATTCATGATCGGCCCTCCAGCCGATTTATGATTACGGCCGATGTGTCATACATCGTCTTTAGATGGCCGATATATACTATCGTCCTTAGTTCAAATTTTACAACATGAGCACTTATCTTCTAAAATTTGGGGGGCATATATATATACAAGCGCGGAACGCGGAATTTTTCAAGCAATTTTTCAAGGTTGAGATCGAATTCGGCTTTCTGGCCGATAAGATTTATTTATAGTAAAGGGATATCTGTTTGCGGGATGGATTTCAATATCTGTTTGCAGGATGGATTTCAGAAGTAATTTTCAAGCTGGACTTTTCAGATCAAATTCGGCTGCTTGGCCGATGAAGTTTGTATTTACACAGTAAAAAGACAAAATAGGTTACATCACCCTATGAAGTCTGCAATTGCTGCAATGGCTCTCCGGCGAATTTGTTCAATGTCTTCTATAGCTTGGGCGTCATCGGCCGTCGACCCGGGAATTGGCTTCAATGATTTACTCAGGGTCGCAAGATACTTGGCCGATGCCTTGAGCTTTGCCGTCTGGTCTTCGATAGCCTTGGGTGATGCAGCTATCCCGGCTTCAACTTCTTGGATTTCGTGGCGTGTGGCTTCCAGCTTCGATTCTAGCTCTGCTTCGAGACGACGGAGTTCTTCGAGTCTGTTCTTCAAGACAATTGGTTCCACCGCTAGCTCGTCTAATTTGGTCTTGTCAGCATTGACTTGAGTCTTGCTAGCGGACAGAGCCGATTCCAATTGTTCACGCTCTCGTCGCTCTGCGAGTCTTTCTTTTGCCTTATTAAGCTTGAATCGGTATTGCTCCAAGAAGATGGCCGGTGTTAGGATCTCCATCAGGTCTTCGGGCAGTTCGTCTTGAATCTGTTGTACCCTAACCCTGATGGGGGTGCAATCTTCCACCAAGTACTCCAACGAGGACTCCAGTCGATTGGCGATGTTGGTCAGCCGGTTCTTCAAGTCATCAGAAATTAACGCCCTGGCTGTTGTGGGTGGCTCCTTATCCTCGTCGTCAAGAAACTGGCCGATATCAAAGGTGAACATATCGGCTAGGTTCTGCAAATATCAACATGGGTCAAGGTCAACCTTGTTAAACAGGAACCGGCAGAAAGGGGATCAGAGCAATTCTAGTTACCTGTGTTGGAGCATCGGTGGTGCTTGCATCGGCCTCCCTTTGCTGTGTTGACGCAGTAGGCGAGGGGGTTGGCCGATGTGGTGAAGGTGATGGAGCCCTAGGCTGAAGAAGCAGGAAATTGGTAAATAGGGCTATGTGATTGGTGAGGTAATGCAAAAACCAACTCTTACCGAAGCAATCGGAGAGGGTGGTGGAGAAGGAGAAGGAGTCCTCAATCGGGCCTTGGCTCGTCCTCGCCGTTGTAGAGTGGCCTTCTTTGTTCTTGGTAAAGGGGCCGATCGAGTTCTCTCCTTCAGCACAGACGACACCGCAACCTGAAAAGGACATGAAGTTAAAGTATAATAGTACAAGGGGATTATGTAAACACAAAGAAGGGATTGTATCGACCTTGCGAACTGCATGTCTGGTCCTTTTCGGTTGGGGGGCATCACCTTGGTCATCGGTCGGCGGGATCTCAGTAGCTTCGGCTGATGATTCCTTGGTGGTTTCGGCCGATGGGTTCTTTTCTTCATGTGCATCGGCAGCTGCTGCATCGACCTCCTCCTCCATCACTTGCTCATCAAGGAATTCTTCCAAGGAGGGGTCTAGCTCTTCGGCATCGGCCCGGTCATCGATTCTAGCCTTCTTGCTGGATTTCTGCGATTTGCTTTTTGCCGGCGCCTTCCTCTTAGGGTTTTCTTTAGGCATCGGACCTTGGAGAAGTGACGCCAGCTTTGGGACAGTTAGGCCGATGATTGACTCCATGATAGTTGATCCTAACGGGGCTAAGGCTTGATGATAGAAGATTTCTTGCCCACTGTTGCTTACAGATGGAGTCGGACCATCGGGGACCTGAGGGCTAATGTCTCTGATAAGCTCTGTCACATAGAACCTGGCCGATTGGTGGAAAATATGAGTAGCCCACTCTTGCCACCATGTCTGGAAGCTGATATGGACGAAGGCGCTCAGATGCAACCGGTCGCAATCGCCGAGATTTGGGAGCTCGATTTCTAGCGCTTTGCTCATGACCAGTGCCGATGGAACCGTACCTCTGCTCTCTAGGAGCTTATGAAGAAACAGACTGATAGGGAGTTGCCCAAGCCCACATTGTCTAGCAGCCGCCATTGGGTTGTAAAATTCGTAAGATAGGCTGGTGCCTCTTCCCTGAAATATGCCTACTGGGAGCAGGCATGGAGTGAGGCCGATCATGAAAAGTTCTCTTGACTCTGAATCATCATTTATCAAACTCAGTTGAAGATCGTCAGGGAGTTCAAAGTCTCGGTCCGATGTGTAGACAAACATGTCCATCCTAGCTGATGGGGGGCCGGTGAAGAATCGAATGAACCATGTAGACATGTCCTCGGCTGATTGGTCTGCACCTGGATAAACAGAGGCTGCTTCCCCATAGGTCATGCACCTTCTGGTCCTAGGGTCTTCGTGATCAGCGTACTTGGAGGGGAAGTAGGAGTCCGATAGTGGAGGCCGATTCACCATGGTGTTGGTATGGATGGTAAGCCAGAGTTGAACAAACCACCATGGTCCTCCATGAGCCACAGTTTGTTTTAGTATCAAGTCTTGTGTGGAGGCATGAAGCAGCCAATAGACAGCTCCCAAGAGGTATCGGCCCAAGGGAATTTGTTTCTTGTCAACCAAAGCCTGAGCCAAGTGTTGACAGTTTGTAGTGGGGCCGCAGGTCGATCCACAGAAGACGAATCTTTCCAACCACAGTGTCAAGAAGGCCACGTGCTCTCTTTCCGAGACTGATCCCTGTTCCATGTGTTCAGAGATGTATCCGGACCAGCCTCCAATCTTCTTGGTCTTCAACTTGTGACTGCTATGCACTAGGAGGCTGGAGGGGTTGATCTCGGAGTCGATATCCAGTCCTGTTAGTATCTTGACATCGATAAGAGTCGGGGTCATCGGACCTTGTTTGAACACAAAGGCGTTCAAGGTACTGGACCAGAAGTAGCTGGCGGCCGACATGAGTGGCTCGTTCTTCATGGTATCGGCCAGGGACAAAGTGATGTATTGGCCGATCCCAATCTCGTCCCAGTGGACTTGTTTGGCAGCAGCAATCCTCTTATGCCAGGTTCTGTATCCGTTGAGCTTTGATGGCCAAGACCTGAAGGTATGTTTCCATGAAGACACATTAGGCTTGGTTTGCCTAAAGGGGATTCTGTCCGTTTCAGCGTTGATTAGCCAAGTTGGGTCGCAATCGCCCATGGGCCTAGCAGGAAGCGATGTGATTTGTCGTTGGTAGGGATTAAGATTTGGTTTTTGAAGACCTATGTCACAAGAACAGTGATAAAATAAGACCCGGGGGGGCAAGAGCGGAAACCCTAACTTGGAAAACTCGGTGAGAAGGTGAGAATGTAAAGGGATTGACTTACCACAGGAACCTCAGAGGCGTAGAACGGAGCGGAAGCCATTGTTGTTGCCGAAGGGGTTGTTGTCGAGGGGGTCGATGTAGATGGGACACCGAGGGGTCGCTGGAGTTGAGAAACAAGAAGAGTTTGTTGAATCGGCGACGAAAGGATTTGAATCTAGATCTGCGCGGTTTACAAGCAAGCCCTAGAAGTCGATGGGTTCCTCGGAGCTAATTCTGCCACATTATATAATGAAGCGAAATTGGGGGGCATGTGTTAACGGCAAAATTTGGTAACCGACTTGGAAGGGAAAGAGAAAACCGAAGCAGAGATGAAGGATTGAGTTGGAGACAGACCAGGTTTTGTATCGGACCCGGTAGCCATATCGGTCTAGGAAAGGCGTTGCCAGAAAGAGCGTATCGGCCGATACGGATTCGGTTTGGTCGTGGGCTGATACGGGTTGTGAGTTGATAGCGTCAACGTGGGCTTGGTCTGGGCTCGAGATAAGCTTCAAAGGAGTTGCCAAATAGAGATAAAGCTCGGTTTTAGGCAATTGTATTTTGTAAATTAAGTAGTTTAGATCTAATCTGTGGCTAAAGTCTGCCGCAAAGACTTGTTTGTTAGTTGTAGATAAGATCGTGCTCTACAAGGGTTTTGTTGTAACCTCGGGTATAAATATCCTGATAGTTTGTACATAGAACGCTCTCTGAATCAATCACACAATCAAATCAATCTAGTTTCGGCGCATCGCCAACCCTCGCAAGAGGTTGACTCCTGACGAGTTCTTGCTTCCCTAGAGCAAGGTAAGAACTCGTACCCGACGATTTATATCGTCGGGGCTAGCGTGTCGCTTTAGGCACGTTAAGCCCTGATGATGTGATCGTCGTTATCGTGTGTTAGTTAATCTCGACGTGGTTTTCCGATTCTGTCTCGCCAGTGGTTAACTCGTTTTAGGGTTTATTGCCGACGACGGTTGAATCAGTTTGCTCGTTTAGATTATCTAAGGCATTTACCATCCCCAAAAGCAATCGACGGCTTGATTTTCTTTGCGTTAAGTCTCGATTCACACTTTGAGTTGCCATCGACCTTAGTCGTGTTTTGAGATCTAACGCGAAGCCTGCTTTCGATTGTAATTAAGGATAGCGCCGGGGTTTCAGCCGGTCTTATCTAATGCATGTGATCATTTATGTTTTTGCATGTATTTGCCACTTATACATGCGGATTGATGACTATAAATATATTGGTCGCAGGGTGTTCTTAAAGACTTCTCTGTGATTGATGTATTTATACTGGCCGATTGACTTGTATAAGTTTACACTGGAGTATTAGCTAGTGTAGTTATCTTCGTGAAATCCTCATCGGCCGATTTTAGTAATTTACTTTAGACGTGTTAATATGGGCCGATGAGATTAGATCTGTTCAATTTACTTGTTATTCTAAGTAAGCCGATACAGCTTTGCCCTATCGGCTGGGCTACGACAATGTGACATCGGCCTACCGGCCGATAGACCATTGTTTTCTGACATGGTTTACTTGTTTCTTGTTGATTGCAGATCAAATCAACTGGCACGCTCTGCGCACGACTAGGCAAGCCAATTTGGACCTGCACTGGAGTTAAGCAGATCTCCCAGGCTGCCGTGGAAACGTAGAACTCGTCTTTTGTTGCGAGGCGGGTCTAAATTCTGCGCCAACAGAAACATACCCAGTACCACTTCTGGTGCAGCCTGTGCCTCCTCTGCCGACGCATGGTTGACATGGCCATGAACAAACTTGGGTCCTGCACGCCTTGGCTTCGGGCACTTGTCGGCGAAGTGTCCGGGCTCAGTGTAGTTGAAGCAGACAAATGATTTTCCGCAGGACTCCTTCCTGGGTTGAGTTGATGGAGTTGGTGGGCGCGGAACCGGGTTGCAGTTGGGCTGTCCCCCGTTGTTGTTGCGGTTGCCGGAATTGTTGTTGTTGAAGTTACCGGGCTGGTAGGGTCGATGTTGATGAACAATCATTGTAGAAGGTCCACCCTGCTGTCCGACGGTGAACCGGGGCTTCTGTTGACTTCCCTGCTGCGCCCTGAATTGGACTGTCTTCCTCTTTCGATCCATCCTATTGCATTGATCCTTTTGACTGATCGCCTTATCAACTAACTTCTCGAAATCAGCATAATCCCCTGAGATTTGCTGGTTTGCCAATTCATCATCCAAGCTGGAAAGAAACTTTTCCTGCCTTTCCGCATCAGTGCGCACATCCTCCGGAGCGTAACGTGCGAGACGGTTGAACTCATGGAGGTATTCCGTCACTATTCTATTACCTTGGTGGAGTGCTCTAAACTCCCTCTTCTTCTAGGCTACTATGCCGTCAGGAATTTGGGCTTTCCTGAAACTGCGGCAGAATTCCGCCCAAGTGACCTCCGTTCCGGGTGGACGGGTAACCAGATAGTTATCCCACCAAGCCGAAGCGGGACCCTACAATTAATGGGTAGCGAAAGCGACCTTCTCTTGATCATTGCACTGGAGTAGATTACGCTTCTTCTCAATAACATGAAGCCAATCGTTCGCTTCCATGGGATTGGTAGTACTCGAGAAAACCGGCGGCCTGACACGAAGAAATTCTGGCAACTTGGATTGGGGCGGTGGTTGATTCTGTTGAGCCTGCTGCTGCTGCTGTTGGGCTTGTTGTTGCATCTGTTGTAACATCTGTTGTCGCATTTGTTGATGTTGCTGCTGCATTTGCTGCATCATAGCCGCAATCATCTGAGTCTGGCTAGCTAGCACTTGAGCAAGAGTGGGATTATCCGGTGGTGGAGGAGGAGCGTTGGTGTTTGTTCTATTAGCCTGGGATCCCTCCTGTCCGTTGTTGTTACCACTTGTCCTTGTGTTGGCCATCTGGAGGTGAAGAACCAGCAGAAAGAAATAGAAAAGAAAGAAAACAGACTGCTCAGAACTAAGCTTTAATATATATAATTTAACTGTATTTGTTCTGATTTATTTTAAAACACTCCAAAACAGCAAGCAAAATCCTTAATAGGATAGCCATACCATAAGCACATGGTATCGACTATCGACTAAACCCCAAGCAAGAAACCTAACACACAACATCTAACAAGAAATCAAACTAAGAAAATGGAAAACTAAGGGTAACGAGCCTAATGCTCGTAACGGCTTCTGCGGTCGGTGGAGTCGTAACCAGGCTCCTGCTTATCTACAGAGGACAAAGGAACGGGACTCAACGCATGCTCAAATCCAATTTTAAAAACCATTTTTAAAGAACTCGGGTAACAAAAGAAATTTTTTTGATGCAAGGAACATTTTTTTTTCAAAAAAATCCCAAAGACCACAGTTCCCGGATTTTTCCCAAAACAATTTCAAATCAAGGGAAAATGCACATGAAAAAGTTTTAGAGGGCTCTTAGGGTTTCCAGTTGGCTTGTCCTACGGTCAAGGTCGGCTCTAATACCAACTTGTCACGCCCAGAAATTCACTACCAGAATTTCCAAAGCAAATTGTGTATTAAAATCCCTGTCTAGGACCAGCCAAGGTACACAAATGACAAAGTTGCCATACAGATCCACGTCTTACAAAACAATAAAAATCTCTTACAAAACTGCAGCGGAAAAAGGAAACAAATTATTCTAATAAACTAAACACTCGCAACGTAGCGACTCTACTCCACAGGCATTCCTCGACGGCAGCAACAAGCCTACTCTTCTGAAAAGTCTTCCTCTGAAACATACTCCAACTCTGGTGTGGGAAAAATAAAGCAAGACTGAGTACTACCCACTGTATTCAAGAAGTCATACCGGAAAGGAGAATAATGATGCAAGTAATAACAAAGGAGAGCTGCAAAGGCTATTTTGCATAAAATACGCATTTAAAAAGCAATAGTTGGAAACAGTAAAACAGTTGAATTAATTAAGCAAAATTAAACCATCACTGTCCATCGCTACACCACGTTGCAACAGGCCCAAAACATCCACCTGAACTAAACCAATTCCATTAGGTCAAATTATTAGAAAATTCAACTAATCACGGTAAATCTGGTTGATCGCCCATAACCGCGGGCACGGCTATTCGAATAGTTTTACTCTGATCAGAGGTGTACAACTGTACCCACAAGACACAGTCCCACAACACATTACTGTGCGCCGACATACCACCACGGTACACCGGAAAGGAGCTGTGACAGGACCCTTCGCATAACACTTCCTAACCAAGCGCACCACACCTCAGGTTTCGCCCCCGCTCCCTTACCCAGCAGCGGGCAGCCCCCCCTCGTGCCTTGGTGAATCCGGCAGCCGATCAACGGGGACACCCCCGCCGACCCAACTCCATCATGCCCACCCTCGCCTGGGTACGTCGGCTAGGAAAAAGCTATACTACAAATCCAGCCATTACCCACACTGGCTTGTGGAAAGTACGGTAATTCTTCCAGGGTTTCCCGCGAACCGGTTCTTAATTGTCATGAGCACGACTATCAAAACCATGTGCTCACAACCCACCATTAATCAAGTTTTTAATTGAAACAATGATTAAATTACCCACGATTAACCATCGCGAGCCAACATGAAATAACCATCATTAAGTATTAATGAAGCTTTAAATATCCCATTAGTGAACTAATGTTTCTAAGCAAGGCTAAGCAAGTTCTATTGTAGCAACTATTCAAATTATTTCCCAAGCTATCAAAGGAATAAGGTAATTGCAATATAAGGCTGAGTACAATAGGTAAATTAACCCATAGATGACATTATAAAACAATGCAGTATTTAGAGAAAAATAAGACTGTTTCGCAATTTAGGTACAATATGATCAAATGAAAAAGTATGACTTGCCTTGCTCCTGCGCTGGATCGACTTCGGCAACGACCTCGAAATAAATGGAAGCATCGGAATTAGCGGAATCTATGCGACAAACAAAGTAAACAACAATACATGCTATAAGTCTACTGAAACAAAGAAAAAAACTATTTTTAATAGATTCTAGACATTTTTATGAATTTTCTGAGACTTGAACGGACTAAAACAGAGTCTGGATGAATTAGTTATGAATTTTTGAAGTTATCTGTGTTTTTACTATAACAGAAAAATCCTTAATTATTTATTGCGCAATAAACCCTTAGGGCTGACGTCATGCTGACGTAATGCTGACGTCAGGGCTAGCGGTGGCGGGCTAGGGCTGACGTCACTGCTGACGTCAGCGGCTTGAACTGACGTCAGCCGCGATGGCGGCGGCTGCGCACCACGTGGCGCACACGTGGCGCCGACGCGGCAGCCACGCGGCGACCACACGGCGGGGCGGCACGGTGACGCGGCGGCCACGCGGGCGGCGGCGAACGGCCCAGATCGGCCCGGGTGGCCGATCGGGCGGCTGAGGCTCGCGGGCGGCCGAGCGGCCGGGCTCGGGCTCGGCCGAGCCAACCATGGCGCACAGCGGCGGCCGGCGCTAGGGTTTGCGCGGAGCGGCCCAGGAGACGGCGGCGGGTGCGTGCGGGCGGCACGGCGGCGGCGGAGCGGCGCGGCGGCCACGCGGGGAGGCAGCGGAGCGGCGGAGCAGGCGCACGCTTGGCGGCGGAGAGGGGAAAAGGGGCGGCGGCGGCGGCGCTTACCGGCGGAAGACGGCGGCGGCAAACGGCGGCGGCGTGGCTTTAGGGTTAGGGTTAGGGTTACAGGCGGCAGCGGCGGGGAAAACGAGGGGGAGTGCCTCGGGGGGATAAATAGGGGCGGCGCGGCGGTAATCCCGCCGGGATTCGCGGGTGGCGCGGGCGCGGCGGCCGGCCGAGTCAGAGACGACTCGGTCGCGGGCCCACTCGTTAGCGACCGAGCGGCGCGGAGGGAATCGGAGCGGACCTCCCGGCGGCTCGGGCCGCGGCCTCGGGCCGGCCCTGGAAGGGGAAACGGCGGGGACGCGGCGCGGCGGCTGGGCCGGGGATGGGAAGCGGCGCGCGGGGCGGCGCTCGGCTTGGGCCGAGGAGGGGGAAAATGGGCCGACGGCCCAAGAAGAGGAAAAAGAAAAAGAAAAAGGGAAAAAGAAAAGGAAAAAGGATTTTCAGGGTTTTAATTTATTGCGCTTGAGGTTTTTAATTGTTTAAAATTATTTCTAGGGCTCTGAAAATTCCACGAAAAATCCTGTTATTGTATTTTGACATGAGAAACTCAAAAAAAATTCTACCTTGCCATTTGCACTTCTTTAATGCATTATTTAATTGGGTTTTTCTCCAGATTTAATTAAACAATTTCTCAGATAAATTATTGAATTAAATTTTTACGATCTGGGAGAACTTCAGGGTGTGACACGAAACCAAGTTTTGACACTAGGACTTAGTTCTGGGCACCTAAGTGCTATCGAGAGACCACTCCCTACAGGTCTGCTAGCGTGGTTATGGCATTTACACACTATTACGTCATATCTGAATGTAAAGGAATACAAAGGACAGACAGAGCTGTCACCATCTGCCGTTTACCTCACTTTTTTATGGGGCACACCCTCATCCAATAGCATTTATCTAACCCAAGTATCATGCTTATGCTAGTAAATAATAATAGTAACTCCCCTAGGACTCCTAGCCTCCGGATAGACAAGTTAGAGCTAGAGCGACCCATCAAGGTTATTGAATCGTTATCATAGCATAGATCGACTAGCCTAATCAAGTGAAGGATATAAATGAAGTACATCCTATTCATAAAACATATAACTACCAAAGTAGTGTATGAATTATGAACACATGAATATGTTCAAAAAGAAAATTCCATTAATTCAATTATAGTCTTACAAAAAAAGTAAATTACTAAAGATATACTAGAATCGCTGAGAAGACTACAGGACCGAAGATACTCTAAGACTATTTCCACTAATACTATAGTAGATACAATTTAGATTACAAACAATAGCTCCTTGAGGTGTGTGTTGTGAACTGAGAAGCTCATCTCTATTTATTGCCTTGTAATAATAGTTGTTTGGCGGTTGGAGGCCTTATCCACGCATAACCGTCATTGAGAGTGGCTGAGGGAGTGACACGTGGAGAGTGGAGATGAGAGGAGACGAGGTCGGTTCGGCCGAACCAAGCTGTGGGCCCCACCCCTCTCAATCGCCTTTTACAAGGGGATGACATGTGGGCCCCTTGGCGATTTCCGGTGGTTTGGCCTCACTTTAGGTCAGTTTGATCTGACTTATGGGCCCATCAATCCGTGTGCTCGCACATGATTCACTGGAAGTGTGTTTTCTTGCATGTTGGCTTCATTTCTCCTTCACTTTGGTGTTTATTCTCTATAAGTATAGTGGAACTACATTATTTATTATTAATGTACGTGTAAGAAATGCTAGTTCTTTCTTTATTTATTACGATAGTTGACGGTCGAAATTGGTACTTAATGACTGTAACAGTACTGTGCAACTGCGCATCCCACACGGCCGCCGCGCCACCCCAGGCGAGCCAGCCACGTGTTGACATGAAATTCGTTGTACACACAAAGGCCTGAAAGGTTTGCTTTACTCTAGTGTAGGTGCAATCAAATCGGGTTCAGGACGTGTCAGTTACTTTGATCCCGCAACTAACAAGAAAACAATAGAAATATTAGTCCTTGGGCCAATCGGCTTTGTAGCCAATGCTGATGATAATTTTGGTCCGATCGGCTCTAGTCACAAGAAATAAGAATTTAAGTACAAAACATTATCAGCCAAATGTGAATCAATATATATTTGATAAACCTTGACTTTATTACAATCAATCTTGATAGATCGAACCCAACCGAGACAGTATAAGATTGAACAATAATAGAGGTTAGATCTAAAAGATATATACAATTCCAGATGTAGGCCGATATGTTCGGTTAGTGCATAAAACTTATCAAAGCTCTTAAATAGCAAACTGTTGGCGCAGAATTTCGACCCGTCAGATGTCAAAACGGGTTCCACGTTTCCACGGCGGCCTGGGAGGTTTGCTTTACTCCAGTGCAGGTCCAAAAGGCTAGCCTAGTTATGTGTAGAGCGTGCCAGTTGATTTGATCTGCAATCAACAAGAAACAAGTAAACCATGTCAGAAAACAACGATCGATCGGCCGACAGGCCGATGTCACATTGTTATAGCCCAGCCGATAGGGCAAAGCTATATCGGCTTACTCAAGACAATCATAAGATTGAACTGATAAAAATAGATCTAATCTCATCGGCCCATACTAACATATATATGGCAAATTGCTGGAATCAGCCGATGAAGATTTCATGAAGATAAATACACCAGCTAATACTCTAGTGCAAACTTATACAAATCAATCGGCCAATATAAATACATCAATCACAAAAGAATCCTAAGAATACTCTGTAATTGACACATTTACACTCACCAATCCACATGTATAAGTGACGAATACATGCAAAAAACATAACTAATCACATGCATTAGGTAAAACCGGTTGAAACCTCGGTGATATCCTTAGTTACAATCGAAAGCAGGCTTCGAGTTAAATCTCAAAACAGGACTAAGGTCGATAGCAACTCAAAGTGTGAATTGAATTTAACACGAAGAAAATCAAGCCGTCGATCGCTTTTAGGGATGGTAGATGCTTTAAATAATCTAGACGAGCAAACTAATTCGACCATTGTCGGCAATAAACCCAAAAACAAGTCAACCGCTGGCAAGATAGAATTAGAAAACCACGTCGAGATTAGCTAAAACATGATATAACGACGATCACATCGCCAGGGCTTAACGTGTCTAGAGCGACACGCTAGCCCCGACGATGCAGATCGTCGGGTACGAGTCCTTACCTCTGCTCCGGGAAGGCAAGAACTCGTCGAGAGTTAACCTCTTGCGAGGATCGGCGATGCGCCGAAGGAGATTGATTTGTGTTGTATTGATTGAAGGAGAGACATTTTCTATGTACAAGCTACCGGGATATTTATACCCGAGATTACAACAGGGTCCTTGTAGGACACGATCTTATCTATAACTAACAAACAAGTCTTTACGGCAGACTCTTGCCACAGATTAGATCTAAACCTACTTGATTTACAAGATACAATTGCCTAAAACCGAGCTTTATCTCTATTTGGCAACTTCCTTGAAGCTTATCTCGAGCCCAGACCAAGCCCACATTGACTCTGTCAACTTGCAGACCGTATCGGCCAACGACCATATTGAATTCGTATCGGCCGATACGCTTTTCCTAATAGCGCCTCTCCCAGTCCGATACAATCACCGGGTCTGATACGAAACCTGGTTTGACTCCAACTCAATCCTTCTTCTCTGCTTCGGTTTCCTCTTTCCTTTCCGAGCCGATTACCAAAATCCGCTGTTAACACATGTCCCCCAATTTCGCTTCATTATATAATGTGGCGGAATTAGCTCCGAGGAACCCATCGACTTCCTTGCTAGGGCTTGACTGAAAACCGCGCAGATCCAGATTCGCATCCCGTAACCGCCGATTCAGCAATCTCTTTGTGTTCTTCAACTCCGGCAACCCCTCGGCGTCCCATCGACATCAACTCCCTCAACAGCGACCTCTTCAACGACAACAATGGCCTCCGCCCCGTTTTACGCCTCCGAGATCCCTGTGGTAAGTCAATCCCTTCTAAATCCATATTCTCATTTTTCCACCGATTTCTCTAAACTAGGGTTTCTTCCTCTTGCCCCCCGAGTCTTATTCTATCGTTGTTTTTATGACATAGGTCTTCAAAAACCAAATCTTGATCCCCACCAACGACAAATCACACCGCTTCTTGCTAGGCCCCATGGGCGACTGTGACCCAACCTGGCTGATCAATGCTGAGACAGACAGAGTCCCCTTTAGGCAAGCCAAGCCCAATGTATCTTCATGGAAACATACCTTCAGATCCTGGCCGTCGAAACTTAACGGGTATAGAACCTGGCACAAGAGAATCGCTGCAGCCAAACAGGTCCACTGGGACGAAATAGGAATCGGCCAATGCATCACTTTATCCTTCCGATACCAAGAAGAACGAGCCACTCATGTCGGCAGACACTTATTTCTGGTCTAGCACCTTAAACGCTTTCCTGTTCAAGCAAGGTCCGATGACCCCAACTCTGATTGATATCAAGATACTAACAGGACTAGACATCGATTCTGAGATCAATCACTTCAACCTCTTGGCAAACAGCAGCCACAAACTGAAAACCAAAAAGATTGGAGGCTGGTCTGGATATATTTCTGAGCACATGGAACAAGGATCAGTCTCGGAAAGAGAACATGTAGCTTTCCTGACACTGTGGTTGGAAAGATTTGTCTTCTGCAGATCGACCTGTGGCCCTACTACAAATTGTCAACACTTGGCTCAAGCTTTGGTCGACAAGAAGCAAATCCCCCTTGGTCGATACCTCTTGGGAGCTGTCTATTGGCTACTCCATATCTCCACTCAAGATTTAATGCTGAAGCAAACTGTGGCTCATGGAGGACCATGGTGGTTTATTCAGCTTTGGCTCACCATCCACACCAACACCATAGTTGATCGGCCTCCACTATCGGACTCCCGCTTCCCATCAAAGTATGCCGACCACGAAGATCCCAGGACCAGAAGATGCATGTCCTATGGGGAAGCGGCCTCTGTTTACCCTGGAGCAGATCAATCGGCTGAAGACATGTCCACATGGTTCATCCGATTCTACACCGGTCCCCCATCAGTTAAGATGGACATGTTTGTCTACACCTCAGATCGAGATTTCAAACTTCCCGACGATCTCCAATTGACACTGGTGAATGACGATATGGAGTCACGGGAACTATTCATGATAGGCGTCACCCCATGCCTGCTCCTAGTAGGCATATTCCAAGGAAGAAGCACCAGCCTGTCCTACAAATTCTACAATCCCATGGCGGCTGCTAGACAATGCGGACTTGGACAACTTCCCATTAATATGTATCTCCATAAACTACTAGAGAGCAGAGGCACAGTTTCATCGGCGCTGGTCATGAGCAAAGCACTGGAGATTAAACTCCCAAAGCGACTGTGACCGATTACATTTGAGCGCCTTCATTCATATCAGCTTCCAGGCATGGTGGCAAGAATGGGTCGCTCATATTTTCCATCAATCGGCCAGATTTTATGTGACGGAGCTTATCCAGGGTATCAGCCCTCAAGTCCCAGACGGGCCGATTCCATCTGTAAGCAACAATGGACAGAAGATTTTTTATGCTCAAGCCGTGGCTCCATCAGGATCGACTATTCTGGAATCAATCATCGGCCTTACTGCCCCAAAGCTTACATCACTCCTCCAAGGACCAATGACCAAGGAAAACCCTAAGAGGAAGACGCCAGCAAAAAGCAAATCTCAAAAATCCAGCAAGAAGGCTAAGACTGATGATCAGGCCGACCTTGAAGAGCTAGACCCCTCGATAGAAGAATTCCTTGATGAGCAAGTGATGGAGGAAGAGGTCGATGCAGCAGCCGCCGATGCTCTTGAAGAAGAAAGCCCATCGGCCGGAACCACCAAGGAGCCACGGCCAAAACCACTACGATTCCACCAGCCGATGACCAGGGCGACGCCCCCCAACCAAAAAGGACCAGACATGCAGTTTGCAAGGTCAATACAATCCTTTCTTCGCATTCATGTAATCCCCTTCTAATGTTATACCTTAACTTGATATTCTTTTCAGGTTGCGGCGTCTTCTATGCTGAAGGAGAGAACTCAATCGGTCCCCTTAAGAACCAAGAAAGCAACACTGCAAAGGCGTAAACAGGCCAAGGCCCGATTAAGAACTCCTTCTCCGCCACCCTCTCCGATTACTTCAGTAAGAATTAATGCCCATACTTTGTCTTTCTAACAATCATAGATTTGTTCATCATCTTCTCGTTTTGGTTTTAGCCAAGGGCCCCATCACCTGTACCACACCGGCTAAACCCCTCGCCTACTGTTTCATCACAGCAAAAGGAAGCCGATGCAAGCACCACCGATGCTCCTACACAGGTAACCAGGATTACTCTTCCCTTTTTTTACCGATTCTTGCTTAACAAGGCTAACCTTGACCCACATTGATATTTGCAGAACCTAGCCGATATGTTCTCCTTTGATATCGGCCAGTTTCTTGATGATGAGGACAAGGAGCCACCCACCACAGCCAAGGCATCAATCTCTGATGATCTGAAGAACTGGCTGACCGATATTGTCAATCGGCTGGAGTCCTCACTGGAATTCTTGGTGGAGGATTGTACTCCCATCATGGTCAGGGTACAAGAAATTCAAGATGAACTGCCCGAAGACCTGATGGAGATCCTAACACCGGCCATCTTCTTGGAGCAATATCGATTCAAACTTACCAAGGTGAAAGAAAGACTTGCGGAGCGACGAGAACGTGAACAACTGGAATCGGCCCTGTCCGCTAGCAAGGCTCAAGTCAATGCTGATAAGACCAGGTTGGATGAGCTAGCTGTGGAACCAATTATCTTGAAGAACAAACTCGAAGAACTCCGTCGCCTCGAAGTAGAGCTAGAATCAAAGCTGAAAGCCACGCGCCAAGAAATCCAAGAAGTTGAAGCCGGGATAGCTGCATCATCCAAGGCTATAGAAGACCAAACGGCAAAGTTAATGGCATCGGCCAAGTACCTTGCAACCCTGAGCAAATCGTTGAAGCCAATCCCAAGGTCGACGGCCGATGACGCCCAAGCTATAGAAGATATTGAGCAAATTCGTCGTAGAGCCATCTCAGCTATTGCAGATTTTATCGGGTGATGTAACATATTTTGGTTCATATTTCATAAACACAAACCGCATCGGCTGAGGAGCCGAATTTGATCTGAATGAATCTGAAGAAACACCAGCTTGAAAATGTATGAATTTTGAAATGCATCGTGTAAACAGATATGCTCTTACTATAAGTAATCTCATCGGCCAATCAGCCGAATTCAATCTCAATCTGAAAAAGGCCAATCTGAAGAATTGAGTCCCATAAACTTGAATCCTGTAATCAATCTGACAACCTTGAAAAATCATGAAGAATAAGACTTGAAACTTGAAAAATTCCTTGAAAAATTCTGTGCTAAAAAATTCTGCGTTTATATATATATGCCCCCCAAATTTTAGAAGATGAGGGCTCATGTTTTAAAATTTGAACTAAGGACGATAGTATATATCGGCCATCTAAAGACGATATATAGCACATCGGCTGTAATCATAAATCGGCTGAAGAGCCGATCAAGAATCGATCCATAGGCTTGGATAATATCTTTTTAAGTACTTGCCGTTGAGAGCTCGTCCATAAATCTCACCATCTAGCCCTTTGAGCAAATAAGCATTACGGGGAACACATCGGTGAATCTGAAAAGGACCTTCCCAATTAGGTGACCACTTGCCGAATTTGTTATCTCGAGAACCAATCGGCATTATTAATTTCCAACCAAGATCCCCTTCCTCAAATGACTTGGCAACGACTTTTTTATTATAATGACGAGCAACTCGATCTTTATCACGCTTTATTTTCTCCAATGCCCGCAGTCGGACATGTGCTAAGTCATCCAGCTCATCAACCATAAGATTACGGTACTCATCGGCTGTCAAATCGTCTTGCAAGGCAATCCTCCTTGAGCCGATGTTAGTCTCCCACGGCAGCATAGCTTCATGGCCATAAACCAAGTGGTACGGCGGCACCTGAGTTTGTTGATGCAAAAAACACACACTGGCCTGGGAGATCTGCTTAGCTCCAGTGCAGGTCCAAAGACTTCTCTCGGGTTCTAGGCGTGCCAATTGGTTTGATCCTGCAACCAATAAGAAACACAGAAAGTGCAGTCAAATCCACCAATGATAGCCGATCGGCTGGTTTACCGATGACATATCATTGAGCATTGAGCCGATGCAAGATGCATTAAATCGGCCATAACAGATAAAGCAAGATAAAGCTAAACCTACTCAATCGGCTGTAGATATCAGCAAAATATAATCTAAGTCTCAAAACATATTTAAACTAAGTGATTGGGATAGATCGGACAGGGCGCCGAGACAGTATAAATCACTTATGCCTAAATATATTATGAAGCATAGATTACACAAGCTCATAGCATAGCCGATTAAGCAAATCTAACATATATCGGCTAGTACTCCGATACCACTTTATACAGAGATATTACCACGAACAAAATATATTAAACAAACTGTCAAACTAGTGTTAAGATGACCTTAATCAGATTTGACAACAAGCTCAATATATTTTACTAAGTTAATATCTCGATATAAAGGGCAGATTTAATATATCAAGGTAACAAGACAATTAAACCAGGTAAGGTCGGCTGAAACCCCGACGCTATCTCTATTAGTAATCATGGACAGGCTAGGGATTATGGTTCTGAACATGATTTAGTAGGTCAAACCTAACTGATGCAGCACCAAATATGTAAAGAAACACAATGCCTAGATGATCAAGTCGATGAAAACCTTTTCGAGATGGTAGATATATTGTGTAATCTAAACCAGCATCAATATATAACTCTATCGGCTAGTTTTCTGTAGAACAGTTATTAACCAATCTGAGTTATATGCTGATATCAATCCAGATTACACAATATATATGATAACTCGACGATTTACACAAACAAGATTAGAGTGTCATGAAGATGGAAGCACTAATCCCGAGAGCGCAAGCCGCCATAACAAGTTTTACCTCTTGCTGGAGATCGAAACCGATGCAGCCCAACTCGAAAGCAAGAACTCGTCGAAAAACGATGAAAGAGTAAAGGTGGCGATGCGCCGAAGTTGTTGTATTGATCTGTTGTCTTTCTTTACACGAACCTGGGCTTAATTTATACCCAGAACTCCACAATAAGTCCTTATCGGACACGACCCCTATCTCTATTACAACTCACATTACAGACAGTTTCCTAATACAGACTCTAACCGACAGTATCTACTAGGAAACTAACATTATATCCTAAGCAATAGATACAATTCCCTTCTTCGGACCCAATCCGTATATGGGAATCCTCGTGAAGCTCACCAACCAATCCCGACACAGACTCTGTTATCCTTTCGTCGGAATCGGCTACATCGGCTATCCTTGTCCGACTCTGTCTCAGCCGATGGTCACAATAGCCGATTCGGTCACCAGTCGATAGACACCATAGCCGATTCGGTCACCAACCGATTCTTGCTCTGTTTTGGTAACCGCCAGCTTCCTCCAAATCCGCTTTGATTCTATCTTCAGATCTAATATTTGATTTACCAAATTTGGTCGTTAACACATGCCCCCCAAGTCCGCGATATTTGGAATGTTGCGGATTTGCTTGAATCCTCTCCGAATCGATTTAGGGTTCCGCTTCTATTTCAACCGTTGTCACACACCCCCTTTAAATAGCAACCACCACTTGAAGTTTTTCACGCCGTTACTCCCGTCTTCACCGCTTCAGCCATAATCGCCTCAATTCTCGCAATAGCCTCATTAGATTCCCCGGCGACCAAACAAGCGATTCCCTGGTCAGCAACAACTCCATCTCCGACAATGTCGTCTTCCGCCGCTCCTTCAAGTGCTCCGGTCATCGAGTTTCCTGAGGTAACCCTATCTGCCGAATTCCATCCTTTGTCATAGATTAGTTTTCCTTTGCGATTCATTTCTTCTCCCCCTTTCTCTTCTGTAGCACCTCTCGCATCAAGTTGCAATCCCAAGTCTAATCCATCCCAATCGGTACTTCTTGGGCCCAATCGGCAACAAAGACCCTGTGGAAATCATCAATGCCGAGACAAACAGGATCCCTTTTAGGTTAACCAACCCTAATTTGAATCACTGGAACAACACTTTCAAATCCTGGGCATCGGCTGTCAAGACTTGGTCTGATTGGTACAAAAGGATATCAGCCAGCAAACAAACTCATTGGGAAGAAATCGGCATTGCTCAGTGTTTAGCCCTAACCATAGCCGATTTAGCTAAAGATGAACCCATGCTATCGGCTGCCAGCTATTTTTGGTGCAACACCTTGAATGCTTTCCTCTTCAACCAAGGACCAATGACCCCAACTCTTCTGGACATCACCATGATAACTGGGCTGGATGTCACCTCATCGGCTAACCCCATCAGCTTGAACAGCAAAAACCAATTTTCCTTCAAAACCAGAAGCATTGGAGGTTGGAGCGGATTCATCTCTCTGAACATGGGATCTGGCCCTGTCACTCCTAAGGAACACGCAGCCTTCCTCTTGATGTGGTTGGAAAAGTTTCTGTTTTGTGGTTCAAGCTGTGGTCCCACCACCAATTGGCAACATATAGCCGAAGCTCTAGTTAACAAAAAGCAATTCCCACTAGGCAAATACCTCCTGGGTTATTTATATCAAACATTAAGCAATGCATCGGCTAAGCTTGCTACCAACTCAATAATCGGCACAGGTGGACCTTGGTGGCTATTACAGTTATGGCTCAATCTGCATACCATCAAAGTCGCCGAGAGATCAGCACTACCTGAAGCCGATTTCCCTCTGGTTGCGCCAACCACAGATGATGAAGGAGATGAAGTCACAACCAGAAGATGTATGTCCTTTGGAGAGGCAGCATCCACATATCCTGGATCAGAACTTTCGGCTGAGCCCTTTGTCGACTGGTTCGGCAACTTTTACGATGGATTTCCAAAAGATTCTAGAAATTGGTTTGCATATGAATTCTTTGCAGACTTTGAATTGCCAGCCGATTTCAGATTTGATGAAATAAACTCTGAAAAATTTGAGAAATCCAGAGAAGTTTTCACAACAGCCATCACCCCTTGCATTCTCCCTGTTGGCATCCATCAAGGCAGGAACATCCAGATATCTTATGAATTCTATCACCCTATAAGTGCTGCCAGACAATTGGGAATGGGGCAGATGCCAATCGGCTTGTTCTTCGTAGGAAAAATCCAAGCCAGAGGAGAAATCTCATCGGCTCTGATGATGGATAGGCTACTGAGCATAGAAGGACCTCCCCTTGGAAGTTTGGAAAACATTGAGTTGGCTATGCTAAGGAGCTCCACTTTTGATCATTGGTGGGTTGAATGGAAAAAACATCTTTTTCACCAATCGGCTTCCATGTATCTGACTGACATCATTCCAGACATGATTCCACAGGTAAACACACTTCTTTTTCAATACCCTTATCAATAGCCGATTGTCTTTAGAAAATAACTTAACCTTCTCTTCTTTTGTTTGCAGACCACAGAGTCTTCTCCTCCTCATGTCAGCAACAATGGAGCCAGAATCAACTATGCTACCGGAATTCTTCCAAATGGTGGTGGGTTAACCCCTTCAATCATCGGCTACAACGCTCCCAAAACATCTTCCCTACTCCAAGGGCAAATACGTGAGCCGATTCCTTCTGAAGCTGGCAAGAGGAAAAGAATCAAGTCATCGGCTACTGCTTTACCGGCTACAAAGAAGAAAATCACCAAGAAGCAGAAAAGCTATGATCCAGATGAAGAAGATATAGAAAAAGCCATCGATGAAGCAGCTGCCGAGCTGAGTGAAACAGTAGAAGAAACTCCAACAATTAGCATCCCTATTCCTCAGCAAACCCCACCAACGCCGATTCACAAGACATATCAACCTCGGGTATGTACTTTATACTCTTAGCTTTTCCACAACTCTCTTTGCCGATCTCAGCGTTAACCCTTCTTATGCAGAAAAAGAAATTGGCTACCAAAAAGAAACCTGCACCGCCTCCATCGGTAACACTTCCTTCAGCATTTGTTTAACCTTTATTTCCTCACGTACTAACTCATTTTATATTTCAGCCGATCCGCTCTCCAACTCCTATTCATCATGATTCAAGTGAACATACTCCATCGGCTAGAGACAGTCATCATATTGAAGATCAGCCGATTCCTCCTATTCCTGTAAGTATTTGTATCAAAAATATAAATCGGCCATTAATATTCTATTAACTAACAATCTTGTTTTTTTCAGGCCTTAGCCGACATGTTCTCTTTTGACATAAGGCAATTCATGGATGAAGAGGAAGAAACATCAAGCAAGGCTATTGCTCCTATAGCCGATGACTTAAAGGCTACTCTCAAAGATATTGCTCATCGGCTTGAAGGTTCCCTTGATGCTTTGGTTGTCAACTGTGGACCAATCAGAGCAAGATTTGAAGACATTCAAGACCAGATCCCAGACGATGTAGCCGAAATCATCTCCCCAGCAGTTTTCCTTGAACAATATCGTCACAAGCTGGAAAGAGCAAGGCAAAGGATAGCCGATAGGCGAGAGCGAAAAGATCTTGAGACAACCATCCATGCCAATCGGCAATCCATAAACGAGGAAAAAGCCAAGCTTGATCAAATGATATCTGGGCCAAGTTCTATCCAAAGCAATATAGATCGGCTAAAGAATAGGAAGATTGAACTATTGGCTGAATTAGAAGCCTGCAATGCTGAGTTATCACTGGAGGAACAGAAGCTTGCCGATTTACCAAGAGCCATTGAAGAACAAAAATCCAAGCTGAAGTCCTCAATCAGACACTTAGCCGATCTGAACAAATCCATGAAAGTCATCCCAGGAAGTGATGCAGCCGATGCCCAAGCCATAGAAGAAATAGAACAAATTAGGCAAAGGGCCATATCGGCTATCCAAAAACTTGTAACATGAATCAGCCGATGATAATATAAACTCCATACTTGTAAATTGCTTTGAAAGTTTTTGAAATTTTTGAAATTTTGATCTTTCTGTGTATATATGCCCCCTAATTTTGTTATGGAGAACGAAACATCACAAAATTACAATCGGCTAAGAACAAATAACCATGAAACAACCGATTATACTAAAAAGAATTGTGCTAAGGGCGATATAACTTATATCGGCCATCTAAAGGCGATGTCAATACATCGGCTACCATGTATCGGCAACATACAGCCGAATCATGAATTAATCCAAACACTTGGGTAATACTTTTTCAGATATTTTCCATTAAGAGCTCTTCCAAATACCTCTCCATCAAGCCCTTGTAGCATGTAGGCTCCTTTAGAAACAGATTTGTAAATCCGAAAAGGTCCTTCCCAATTTGGTGACCACTTGCCGAACTTATTATCACGAGTTCCAATCGGCAGAATCAATTTCCAAACCAATTCTCCCTCCTCAAAAGATTTCGGTACCACCTTCTTATTATAATGTCGCGCAACACGCTCCTTATCTTTTGTTATCTTCTGTAAAGCAGACATTCTGGATTGAACCAAGTCCTCTGACTCATCGACCATAAGATTATGATAGTCATCGGCTGTCAATTCATCTTGTAAATCAATCCTCCTTGAGCCGATGACATGCTCCCATGGCAAAACTGCTTCATGCCCATAGACTAACTTATATGGAGGAACTTGAATTGACCCATGACAAGCCATCCGATAAGACCATAATGCCTCAGCCAATCGGTTATGCCACTGCTTTGGAAAATCGGCAATCTTTCTCTTAATCAACTTAATCAAGCTTTTGTTAGATGCTTCTGCCTGTCCATTAGCTTGCGCATAATATGGTGAAGAATTCAACAATCTGATTCCCATACTCTCCATAGATTGAACAAACTCATCTGACACAAAAATAGATCCTTGATCAGTCGTAATTGTTTGTGGAAGACCAAATCGGTATATAATATGCTCTTTAACGAACTGAATTGCATCCCCAGAATCAACTTTTTTCAATGGAACTGCTTCCACCCACTTTGTAAAATAATCGGTTGCTACCAATATATACTTATGTCCTTTACTCGACGGTGGATTGATCTGGCCGATCATATCAATTCCCCAGCCTCTGAACGGCCACGGCTTGATTATTGGATTCATAGCCGATGCTGGTGCTCTCTGAATGGATCCAAATTGCTGGCAATCTCGACATCCCTTGTAATATCTGAAGCAATCCTCCAACATTGTCGGCCAAAAATACCCAACTCTTCGAAGTAACCACTTCATTTTATGAGCCGATTGATGAGTACCACAAATACCTTCATGTACTTCTCCCATCACAACCTTGGCTTGATCAGCACTTAGACATTTCAGCAACACCCCATCAATCGTCCGATAATACAGTTCATCATCTAACAAGACATATCTCAAAGCCTTATACCTCAATTTCCTTGAAACCGATTGAGAAGGATTCTTCAAGTAATGAAACACATCATATCTCCAATCATCGGCTGCAATTGTAACAATCCCCATCTCAACATCTGTCATCATCGGCTTGTATCCCGATGCCCCCTGAGCCAAAGCATTAGCCTCTAAATTCTGCTCCCGAGGAACATATCTCAACGTCACTAGCCGAAACTCATCTATTAATGCCCGACACTTTTCATAATAAGCCATCAATACATCGTTCTTGCATTCATATTCTCCGGCCAGTTGACTAATTATCAGCAATGAATCACCCATGACTTCAATAGCATCGGCTTCAAACTCCTTCAAAAGTTGCAAACCTTTGAGAACTGCCTCATACTCAGCTTGATTATTTGTAGCATATGGCTTGATGGTAAAAGCAAATTCAAAACTTGCCCCTCTTGGTGATATAATAACCAAACCGATGCCGCAACCATGAGTACAAACCGATCCATCAAAAAATAACGTCCAAGGCGCAATATCCACTGAGCCGATCGAATCATCACGATGTTCTACGATAAAATCGGCTATAGCTTGCCCCTTAATAGCTTTAGGTGACTCATACTTGAGATCGAATTCTGTTAAGGCATAAATCCACTTTCCAACCCTTCCTTTCAATACTGGAGCCGATAGCATATATTTAACCACATCGGCCTTACAAATTATAGTACATTCATTGGATAACAAATAATGCCTCAACTTCGTACATGAAAAATACAAGCATAAGCACAACTTCTCCACTGAAGAATACCTGGTCTCTGCATCCAAAAGTCTTCTGCTTAAATAAAAGATTACCCTCTCTTTACCTTCGAACTCCTGGATTAGGATCGAGCCGATTGACCTCTCATCGGCTGACAAGTATAATTTGAAAGGCACCCCTTTCTGTGGAGAAACCAAAACTGGAGGAGAACTTAAATATTTCTTAATATTATCCAAAGCCTTCTGTTGCTCTGCCCCCCATGTAAACTCCTGATCGGCTTTAAGTCTGAGTAAAGGTGTGAAAGGCTCTAATCTCCCAGACAAATTAGAAATAAATCTTCTGATAAAATTTATCTTGCCGATCAAAGATTGCAACTGTTTCTTGTCTTCTGGAGGCTGGATTTTCTGTATTGCGCTAATACTCCTTTGCGGCACTTCAATACCCCTCTCATGCACAAGAAAACCTAAAAATTGTCCAGCCGATACACCGAAAGCACACTTAGTGGGATTCATTTTTAAGCCATATTTCCTTGTTCTCTCAAATACTTTTCTTAGATCGGCTATATGATCAACAATCTCTTTAGATTTCACCACTACATCATCAATATAGATTTCAACCAATAAACCGATCAGATCATGAAAGATATAATTCATGGCTCTTTGATATGTAGCTCCAGCACTTTTCAACCCAAAAGTCATGACAACCCACTCATACAAACCGATTGCACCAGGACACCTAAAAGCAGTCTTGTGAATGTCTTCTTCCGCCATCAAAATCTGATTATATCCAGCATTGCCATCCATAAAACTTATAATTTTATGTCCTGAAGCAGCATCTACCAATTGATCGGCAATCGGCATTGGGTATTCATCCTTAGGAGTAGCCTTATTTAAATCCCTGAAGTCGATGCAAACCCTAAGCTTGCCATTTTTCTTAATTACCGGAACTATATTAGAAACCCACTCAGCATATCGGCATGGACGAATAAAACCAGCATCATATAAACGAGTAATTTCAGCTTTAATCGCATCATACATATCAGCTTTACATCGTCTAGGTGGCTGTTTATATGGCCGATATCCCGGCTTGATAGGAAGCCGATGTTCAACAATCGATCGGCTGAGTCCTGGCATCTCAGAATACTCCCAAGCAAAACAATCGCTATATTCTTTTAAAAGCTCTATTAACTTAATCTTGAAGTCAGATAATAAATTTTTACTGATGAATGTCGGCCTAGACCTATCTCCTGACCCAATATCAACTTCTTCTAACTCGTCAGCCGACATAAAACCCTGACCTAACTTGCCATCGAGATCATCTACAGCATCTTCAGTATAAAAATTGGGACCCTCCACAGCACCCTCAAAGCAACAATTGGGGTTCTCCATCTCCGATCGGCTGTATATCACAATCAGACACTTTTAGATAATCCCCTTGCCAGATTTTTCCTGATAAACAATCAACTCCATCCATCTCCCAAACAGATAAATCGGCATTAGCAACGTGTACTGACCTGTCGGCTGGAACAACCTCTATCTTGTCACCTTGCCATTGGATTAAGCTTTGATGCATGGTTGAAGGAATACAACAATTAGCATGAATCCAATCCCTTCCAAGCAGTAAGCTATATGAACCTTTCCCATCAATGACAAAGAATGTAGTAGGAACCGTCTTGCTGCCGATTGTCAATTCTACATTAAGAACTCCCTTGGCCTCTGAAGGATTGCCACCAAAATCTTTAAGAACCATATTAGTCTTGATGAGGTCCTCCGAATTCCTTCCCAATTTCTTAAACGTCGCATACGGCATTAGATTCACTGCAGCCCCACCATCAACTAACATTTTGGATATCGGCTTGCCATTAACAAATCCTTTGACATACAATGGCTTAAGGTGCCGATTCTCTGTTCCTTCGGGTTTCTCGAAAACAGCCTGTTCCGGTGACAATACCCATCTGGCACAAGATTCTTCCATGATATCCGCATTGTCTTGATTAACCCCAAACTCTGCGGGTAGCACAAATACCATGTTGACCGACGAAGAAGCAATGGCTTTTCCTTTAACTATCCTTCTTGCCTCATCGGTTTTACTCTCATCGGCTGGTATTATTCTGTTCTTAACACGCCATTCCTGTTTTGTTTTTGCTCTCTTCAGCCGATGATCGATCTCTTGTTCAACTTCCTGAAATTGTTCCCTGCTCCTCATCCTCTGAACCCTTCTCTTCTGACTTTTGGAAAAAATCCCAGAAGGACACCATTGAGCTCTTGAAGTATCTTCAGTATCCTCCTCCTGGAAATAATCTTGATGAATTGGGCCCAACCTCTGATGAACAGGCAACTTCCTTTGCATCAGCCGATCTTCTTTAAGACGAAATCGGCTAAAATTCTCATTATAATTTCCATCGGCATTAGAACAACCTGGGCAATCTTCTATCGATGGTAACCTCATGCCTTTGTTCCAACAAAATATGAAAAATTCGCAGTTCCAATGTGAATCAAAGCCATCATCATCCTCATAATATTGGCTCTCTTGCCGATCGTATCTCTTTTGATATTTATTGATCATGCTTGTAGAGTCAAACTTATTGAACCGATTATCCCTTCTATCGGCTGTCCTACCACTTGCATGAACCATGTTGACAGGAAAAGGATTACCATCAATCTTCATCGGCTTCTTGGAGTCATCAAATTTTATCCTGCCTTGTTCAATGGCTACCTGGATCTGTTGCCGAAAAACTTTGCATTCATTAGTACTATGAGACCCTGTGTTGTGCCACTTGCAGTATTTCCTCCTCCCTAATTCCTCAGCCGATGGAATCACATGACCAGCAGGCAGCTGAATTTGTTTCTCCCGAAGCAAAAGATCAAAAATTTTGTCAGCTTTATTGACATCAAAATCATATTTTTCCTCTTTTCCAGAGCTCTTAACCCATTGGCATGGAATCACCTTCTTGTTTCTTGCCCATTCGGCTGCTGCTACTTCGGGAACATCCTCTTCCTCAGAATCGGAAACATAAGAACTAATGAAGTTCACCTTCTTGAATGCTCTATTGGCCTCTTGAAATCTTTGTTCGTGTGCTGTTATCTTTTGGGCCAAATGAGCCAAACTATCAAAGTCTTGAGCCGAAAACCTCTCTTTGATTGGGGTTAACAAACCTTGGAAGGCTAAATCGGCTAATTGAGAATCTGTCAATGTCAAGCTGTAACATCTGTTTCTGACTTCCCTAAATCTCTGAATATAATCTTGGACAGACTCTTCTCGTTTCTGCCTAATGCTTGTCAAATCAGACAGTTTCATCTCATGAACCCCACTGTAGAAATATTTGTGAAACTGTTTTTCCAGATCGGCCCAACTGTGAATAGAATTGTAAGGTAAAGATGAAAACCATGTGAAAGCCGATCCAGACAGAGACAAAGGAAATAGCCTGACTCTTAAAGCGTCCGTAGCCGATGCTTCACCACATTGAGCTAAAAATCGGCTAACATGCTCATAAGTTGATACATTATCTTGTCCTGAGAACTTTGAAAAGTCTGGAACCTTGTATCGGCTTGGTAATGGCACCCTTTCAAAATACTCTGGATATGGATGCCGATACAGGTTGTCACCATCCCTTGGCTTTAATCCAAACTGTTCTCTCATTACATCAGCTATCATATCGGCCCAAGGTTTCTGCCGAGTCCCATCTTGATGCTGTGGCTGTATCGGCTCATCTTGATAATACTGCGGTTGATGATATGGCTGAGGAGACGTTCTCTGCCGATATTGCACCTGTGGTGAATGAGGTTGATATTGATAATTAAGATTACCACTTGTGTGGGACTGAGGAATTCGCGGAGCACTAAAATCTTGTTGATTAGGAACATATTGAGTGTTGGCAGCCTGTTGCTGGAAGGTTGGCACTTGCTGTCTTGCCGGTGTATGCATGATCGGCTGAGCAACTGGCTGATTGGAATTGAACATAGTTGCAACTTGCTCAGCTGATATCTGTGGTATGTTATGCCCTACATGCTGAGGTTGTTGTCGGACCAGTACATGAGGATTAAACTCTACGTGCTTCTGTACCGATGCTGGTATCTCCTGTTGACCTGTAGCCGATGTTGACGCCATCGGCTGTCCTGGGGCTATATTGGCAGGTTTTGGCTGGCTGGTCATAAGCGGCCTGTATTGCGGGAAGACCCCATCTGGTAAGAATATTGGTCCTTTGGCTTGATGTTCAGCGATAGTACCGTCAACCACAGACTTGACAATATTTGTTAAAGTGTTGACAAGCACTCCTGACTGGTTGATCAAAGCATGATGCACAGCATAGTCGATCCGATCTTGCAAATTCCTGGGTTCTTCAGGAGATTCCTCTTGCTTGACCCCTTTTTCCTTCCCAGAACTTGACTCTGGCTCTTCATTGTTGGGCAAAGTTACTTTGTATCTCTGAACCACCGTTCCCGCTCTAGTCTGGACAAAGGAATGCAAGTACTGGTTTTGAAGCTTGTTCATTATATCCTCCAGCTCTGCCTTTTGCTCCGACGTCAACTTGTCCACTGTCATTGGAATAATATTTTCTGGGTCAACGTCAGTTGTCTTGGAGTCTACCATGATGAAAATTCTTCGTGTCCCACCGGGCGTGCCAAAAGCGTGTTGATGCAAAAAACACACACTGGCCTGGGAGATCTGCTTAGCTCCAGTGCAGGTCCAAAGACTTCTTTCGGGTTCTAGGCGTGCCAATTGGTTTGATCCTGCAACCAATAAGAAACAAAGAAAGCGCAATTAAATCCACCAATGATAGCCGATCGGCTGGTTTACCGATGACATATCATTGAGCATTGAGCCGATGCAAGATGCATTAAATCGGCTATAACAGATAAAGCAAGATAAAGCTAAATCTACTCAATCGGCTGTAGATATCAACAAAATATAATCTAAGTCTCAAAACATATTTAAACTAAGTGATTGGGATAGATCGGACAGGGCGCCGAGACAGTATAAATCACTTATGCCTAAATATATTATGAAGCATAGATTACACAAGCTCATAGCATAGCCGATTAAGCAAATCTAACATGTATCGGCTAGTACTCCGATACCACTTTATACAGAGATATTACCATGAACAAAATATATTAAACAAACTGTCAAACTAGTGTTAAGATGACCCTAACCAGATTTGACAACAAGCTCAATATATTTTACTAAGTTAATATCTCGATATAAAGGGCAGATTTAATATATCAAGATAACAAGACAATTAAACCAGGTAAGGTCGGCTGAAACCCCGACGCTATCTCTATTAGTAATCATAGACAGGCTAGGGACTATGGTTCTGAACATGATTTAGTAGGTCAAACCTAACTGATGCAGCACCAAATATGTAAAGAAACACAATGCCTAGATGATCAAGTCGATGAAAACCTTTTCGAGATGGTAGATATATTGTGTAATCTAAACCAGCATCAATATATAACTCTATCGGCTAGTTTTCTGTAGAACAGTTATTAACCAATCTGAGTTATATGCTGATATCAATCTAGATTATACAATATATATGATAACTCGACGATTTACGCAAACAAGATTAGAGTGTCATGAAGATGGAAGCACTAATCCCGAGAGCGCAAGCCGCCATAACAAGTTTTACCTCTTGCTGGAGATCGAAACCGATGCAGCCCAACTCGAAAGCAAGAACTCGTCGAAAAAACGATGAAAGAGTAAAGGTGGCGATGCGCCGAAGTTGTTGTATTGATCTGTTGTTTTTCTTTACACGAACCTGGGCTTAATTTATACCCAGAACTCCACAATAAGTCCTTATCGGACACGACCCCTATCTCTATTACAACTCACATTACAGACAGTTTCCTAATACAGACTCTAACCAACAGTATCTACTAGGAAACTAACATTATATCCTAAGCAATAGATACAATTCCCTTCTTCGGACCCAATCCGTATATGGGAATCCTCGTGAAGCTCACCAACCAATCCCGACACAGACTCTGTTATCCTTTCGTCGTAATCGGCTACATCGGCTATCCTTGTCCGACTCTGTCTCAGCCGATGGTCACAATAGCCGATTCGGTCACCAGTTGATAGACACCATAGCCGATTCGGTCACCAACCGATTCTTGCTCTGTTTTGGTAACCGCCAGCTTCCTCCAAATCCGCTTTGATTCTATCTTCAGATCTAATATTTGATTTACCAAATTTGGTCGTTAACAGAGTTGCACCATGACAAGCCATCCGATACGCCCAAAGGGAATCGGCCAGCGTAGTATGCCATTGTCTTGGTTGTTCATCGATTTTCCTGTTGATCAACTTGATTAAAGTCTTATTAGAAGCTTCTGCTTGCCCATTAGCTTGCGCATAATATGGAGAAGAATTCAATTGCTTGATACCCATATACTCGACAAACTGGACGAATTCATCGGACACGAAGATTGATCCCTGATCAGTAGTCAGCGTCTGTGGTAATCCAAACTGATATATGATATGCTCCTTGACAAACTGAATCTCATCCTTGGAATCAACCTTCTTAAGAGGGATGGCCTCAACCCATTTTGTGAAGTAATCTGTAGCCACTAGTATATATTTGTGTCCCTTGCTTGATGGCGGATTTATCTGGCCGATCATATCTATTCCCCATCCACGAAACGGCCACGGCTTTATGATTGGGTGCATAGCCGATGACGGTGCTCTCTGAATTGCTCCGAATTTCTGACAATCTTGACATCCTTTATAGTACTTGAAGCAATCCACTAGCATTGTTGGCCAAAAATATCCGACGCGCTTTGAAAGCCATCTCATTTTATGGGCCGATTGATGTGTTCCACAAATCCCTTCATGGACCTCGCTCATGACAACTTTGGCTTCTTTAAGACTTAAGCATTTAAGCAAGACACCATCAATCGTCCGATAATACAGATCATCATTCAGTAAAACATAATGTAAAACTTTATACTTCATTTTTCGTGACGCCGATTGAAAAGGATTTCTCAAATACTCAATGATATCAAACCTCTAGTCATCGGCATCCACAGTAGCAACCTGAATCGGAACATCTTTAGCCATCGGCCTGTATCCCGATGCCCCCTGAGCTAAATCATTGGCCTCGAAATTTTGCTTCCTGGGTATATGCCTCATCGTCACAATCTTAAAGGTTTGTAACAGCCCTTTGCACTCCTCATTGTAAACTCTAAGAATATCATCCTTGCACACATAATCCCTAGAAAGTTGATTAATGACCAGCTGTGAATCACCAATGATCTCCACGGAATCGGCCTCAACCTCTTGTAATAACTGCAAGTCTTTGAGAACAGCCTCATACTCTGCTTGATTATTTGTATAATAAGGCTTGATAGTAAAAGCAAACTCGAAGCTTGCCCCCCGAGGGGATATAATGACTAGGCCGATACCGCATCCATGTCTGCAAATAGACCCATCGAAATACAATGTCCATGGCATAATATCTGAATATGCAATTGAATCATCTCTGTGCTGAACAATAAAATCGGCCAGGGCTTGTCTCTTGATCGCTTTGGCCGATTCGTATCGCAGGTCGAACTCTGTTAAAGCAAAAATCCACTTCCCAATTCTTTCCTTCAATAAGGGGGCCGATAACATGTATTTCATCACATCGGCCTTACTTACCACAATGCGCTCATTGGAAAGTAAATAATGCCTCAACTTAGTACATGAAAAATATAAGCACAAGCAGAATTTCTCCACTGGCGTGTACCTAGTTTCGGCGTCCAACATCCTCCTGCTGAGATAGAAAATAACTCGCTCTTTGCCGTCAATATCTTGGACCAAGATTGAGCCGATGGACTTCTCATCGGCCAATAGGTACAGCCTGAACGGAACTCCCTTCTGTGGAGGAATTAGAACTGGTGGGGAGCTCAAATATTCTTTGATGTCGTCGAGCGCCTTCTGCTACTTATCACCCCATGTAAACTCTTCATCATCTTTTATCTTTAGCAACGGAGTGAACGGCTCTATTCTTCCTGACAGGTTCGATATATAGCGCCGGACGAAGTTGATCTTGCCGAGCAGGGATTGTAACTTGGTCTTGTTCGTCGGAGGCTTGATCTTCTTGATAGCATCAATGTTCTTCTGCGTAATCTCAATTCCTCTTTCGTGGACCAAGAAACCCAAGAACTGACCGGCCGATACGCCAAAGGCACACTTGTTAGGATTCATCTTAAGACCATATTTCCTTGCTCTTTCAAGTACCTTGCGTAGATCGGCCAAGTGCATATCGTACTCCTTGGACTTCACGACGACATCATCAATGTAAACCTCAATCAAGAAGCCAATAAGATCATGAAAAATATAATTCATGGCCCTCTGATAAGTAGCTCCAGCGTTCTTCAAGCCGAAGGTCATAACAACCCACTCATACAGGCCGATTGCCCCCGGACACCGGAAAGCTGTCTTGTGTATATCTTCCTCGGCCATGAAAATCTGGTTGTAGCCTGCGTTCCCATCCATGAAGCTGATAACCTTGTGTCCAGATGCGGCATCAACTAGCAAATCAGCCAACGGCATAGGGTACTCATCTTTTGGTGTTGCTTTGTTCAGGTCTCTGAAGTCGATACATACCCTAAGCTTACCATTTTTCTTCATTACTGGAACTATATTGGAGACCCATTCCGCGTATCGACAAGGTCTGATGAAATTGGCATCGTAAAGTCTTGTGATCTCTGCCTTGATAGCTTCGTGCATATCGGCCTTAAATCTCCTAGGAGCTTGTTTAAATGGCCGATAGCCTAGTTTGATTGGTAGCCGATGTTGTACGATCGATCGGCTTAATCCTGGCATCTCATGATATTCCCATGCAAAACAATCCATGAATTCTTTCAAAAGGTTTATTAAGTTATTCTTATATTCCTTTGGCAGGTTAGCACTTACATACGTCGGCTTAGGCCTATCACCTATTCCTATATCAACCTCTTCAAGTTCATTAGCCGACGTAAAGCCTTGTCCCAACTTGCCATCTAGCTCATCCACTCATCCACCGCATCATCTGTGTAGGGACTAGCTTGCTCATCTTGAACGGTGGACGGCGCATCTTTGCTAAAGTAACTGCCTGTCTTGATCTTCAAGCGTCTCGATGTCACAATTAGTTACCTTGAGGAAATCGGCGTCCCAGACTCGCCCAGACAAGCAGTCGATTCCCTCCATCTCCCACACTGCGAGATCGGCATTGGCCACGTGTACAGATCGATCGGCCTGCACAATCTCGACATGGTCCCCTTGCCATTGTATGAGGCACTGGTTCATTATTGAAGGGACGCAACAATTTGCGTGGATCCAATCCCGTCCCAACAACAGGCTGTAAGAACCCTTTTCGTCGAAAACGAAGAAGGTGGTGGGTATTGTCTTGCTACCCACGGTGAGCTCCACGTTTAGGACCCCCTTCGCTTCGGACGCGTTGCCACCAAAGTCCTTGAGCACCATGTTGGTCTTGATAAGGTCTTCAGGTACTTTTCCAAGCTTCCTGAAGGTTGTGTATGGCATCAAATTGACCGCCGCACCGCCATCGACCAGCATCTTTGTCATCGGCCGTCCATTAACGAACCCTTTGATGTATAACGGCCAGAGATGCCTGTAGCTGGCGTCGACTGGCTTGTCGAACACGGCTTGATCGGGTGACAACTGTAGTCTGGCCGAGGATTGCTCATCTTCGGCTACTGCTTCATCGGCCGTCTGCAAGCTGTACTCTGCTGGCAATATGAAAACCATGTTAACAGAAGCCGATGCTATACCTTTATGTTTCACGGACGCTGGAGCTTGAGCTGAGTTGGAGGTGCCCTCATCAGCCTTGGCCACTACAGATTTGACTCTCCATTCTTTCTTGGTCTTGGCCGGCCGATCGGCTGTTGTCGCTTGTTGCTCTTGGATCCGCTCTTGGATCTGCTCTTTCCTCCTTAGCCGCTGACCCCGCCGTTTCTGTGTCTTGCTAAATACGTCGCTTGGGCACCATTGGGGGTTCTAGACTTGCTCCTCGTCCTCATTCTGGTGATCATGGTGCATCGGCCCTAGCCTGTCGTGTACAGACTTCCTCTGCTTGCTTGGCCGATGCACTTGCTTGCTCGAGCTGCCCTTGTGAGACTCCATATTGTTACATGCAGGGCACTCTTGGATAGATGGCAACCTCATCCCCTTGTTCCAACAGAAACGGAAAAACTCACACTCCCAATGAGGGTCGTAGGAGTTGTTTTGGTCGTCCTGATCCTATACTTGTTCTTCCCGCCTTCGCTGGTATTTTTTAATCAGGCCTTCGGAGGTCTGATGAGGTCGCTTGCCGGTCCGATGGCCACCACCGTCGGCCCTGTCCGCCCACACCATGTTGACTGGGAACGGGTGTCCTTCTATCTTCATCGGCCTTTTAGCGTCATCGATCTTGATTCTGCCTTGCTCGATGGCCGATTGGATCTGTTGTCGGAAGATTTTGCATTCATTGGTATGATGGGAATAAGTGTTGTGCCACTTGCAATATCTCCTCTTCTTAATTTCTTCAGCCGATGGGAGTATATGACCTACTGGCAGCTGAATCTGCTTTTCTTGCAATAGTAAGTCAAATATTTTGTCGGCCTTATTGATGTCGAAATCGTATTTGTCCTCCTTGTCGCCTTTTTTGGCCCATTGGCATGTCGTCGGCTTCTTCATCCGGGCCCACTCGGCTAGATCGACGTCGACGTCTTCTTCATCGTCTTCATCGGAGGCGTACTGATAAATTGTATTAATTTTCTTCGCAAACTTCTTCACCTCCTGAAATCGTTGCTCGTGGGCCGATACTAATTGGGCAAGCTGCGCTAAGCTATCAAATTCCTGAGAGGAGAACCTCTCTCGTATCGGCCCCAGCAATCCTTGGAACGCCAGATCGGCAAGCTGTGGATCAGTCAGGCTAAGGCTGTAACATCTGTTCCTTATGTCCCAGATCTTTGAATATACTCTAGGACCGATTCATCCACTCATTGCCTGATGGCAGTCAGATCGGACAGTTTCATCTCTTGCACGCCGTTATAGAAATATCTGTGAAACTGCTTCTCCAAATCTATCCATCCTCTGATGGAATTGCAGGGTAAAAATGAAAACCATGTAAACGCTGACCCTGACAAGGACAGGGGAAAAAACCTCACCCTTAATGCCTCAGTGGCCGATGCCTCCCCGCACCGTGCTAGGAATTGGCTTACATGCTCGTATGTCGAGACGTTGTCCTGCCCCGAAAACTTGGAAAAATTCGGGATTTTGTATCGGCTTGGCAGTGGCACTCTGTCGAACTCCTCAGGGTACGAATGCCGATACACTGTGGAGCTCTCCTTGGGCTTCAAACCGAACTGATCTCGCATCACCTCGGCTATCATATCGGCCCAGTATCCTGCGGGACGATGCGGGAGGTCCTGCTGGTAGGATTGTTGAAGACCCTCTGCTTGATAGAGCCTCGGGGAGTACGGCTGATAGTGGTGGTCCAAGTTCTGCGCGCCATACTGCCCTGTGGTGTATTGTTGGTAGCGTTGCGGCACGTTGTACGTAGCTGGCTGCGGAAAGTTGCCAGGCATGGGGATGTGAGGCTGTCCGACCGATGGCGGGTTGACAGGAACTTGCTGCATCGGCTCGATCACTGGTTGCTTCCCCTTTGTCCATTGAGCATATTGCTCCTCTGTGATGTGCTGAGGGCTTCCTTCCACCTGCTTGGTGAGGACCAGTGGCAAGGTTGTTGGTTGCGCTGCTGGGGGTGGCATCGACGCTGTCGGCTGAGCCGTGCTCAGGTCGTTCCTCAGGGTCCGATAAGCAGGAAACTTATTTTCTGGCAAGAAAATCGGCCGCTGAGGCTTGTACTGGTGGATCGACCCATCTAGGATCGACTTGACCGTATTGGTCAATGTGTTCACCAGGATCCCCGACTGGTTGACTAGTGCAGAGTGAACTACGGAGTCAATTCTGTCTTGCAACGTCGGTGCCACGGTATCTTCGGTCTTGACGGTGTGGTCGTGTGCCACCGCCGATGTACTAGCTCCATCTCCACGACTCGGCATTATCACCTTAGACTTCTGAATCAGGGTGCCTTGCCGAGTCCTAGAATATGTTTATAGATACATATTCTGGAACTGCTCGACCAGCTTCTCCATCTCGGCTTTCTGCTCTGCGTTGAGCTGGTCGACGGTTACGGAGACGACGTTCTCCTCGGAGATCTCGGCCTGCTTCGACATTTCGAAGTGGCTCTCTTGTGGTTGCGAAGCTTCTGCTTTTTAGTCCTCTCGAGTCCCACCAGGCGTGCCAAAAGCGTGTTGGCGTAGAATTTTGACCCGTCAGATGTCAAAACGGGTTCCACGTTTCCACGGTGGCCTGGGAGGTTTGCTTTACTCCAGTGCAGGTCCAAAAGGCTTGCCTAGTTATGTGCAGAGCGTGCCAGTTGATTTGGTCTGCAATCAACAAGAAACAAGTAAACCATGTCAGAAAACAACGATCGATCGACCGACAGGCAGATGTCACATTGTTATAGCCCAGCCGATAGGGCAAAGCTATATCGGCTTACTCAAGACAATCATAAGATTGAACTGATAAAAATTGATCTAATCTCATCTGCCCATACTAACATATATATGGCAAATTGCTGGAATCAGCCGATGAAGATTTCACGAAGATAAATACGCCAGCTAATACTCTAGTGCAAACTTATACAAATCAGTCGGCCAATATAAATACATCAATCACAAAGGAATCCTAAGAATACTCTGTAATCGACACATTTACACTCACCAATCCACATGTATAAGTGACGAATACATGCAAAAAACATAACTAATCACATGCATTAGGTAAAACCGGCTGAAATCCCGGTGATATCCTTAGTTACAATCGAAAGCAGGCTTCGAGTTAAATCTCAAAACAGACTAAGGTCGATAGCAACTCAAAGTGTGAATTGAAACTTAACACGAAGAAAATCAAGCCGTCGATCGCTTTTAGGGATGGTAGATGCTTTAAATAATCTAGACGAGCAAACTAATTCGACCATTGTCGACAATAAACCCTAAAACGAGTCAACCGCTGACAAGATAGAATTAGAAAACCACGTCGAGATTAGCTAAAACATGATAAACGACGATCACATCGCCAGGGCTTAACGTGTCTAAAGCGACACGCTAGCCCCGACGATGCAGATCGTCGGGTACGAGTCCCTACCTCTGCTCTGGGAAGGCAAGAACTCGTCGAGAGTTAACCTCTTGCGAGGATTGGCGATGCGCCGAAGGAGATTGATTTGTGTTGTATTGATTGAAGGAGAGACATTTTCTATGTACAAGCTACCGGGATATTTATACCCGAGATTACAATAGGGTCCTTGTAGGACACGATCTTATCTATAACTAACAAACAAGTCTTTACGGCAGACTCTTGCCACAGATTAGATCTAAACCTACTTGATTTACAAGATACAATTGCCTAAAACCAAGCTTTATCTCTATTTGGCAACTTCCTTGAAGCTTATCTCGAGCCCAGACCAAGCCCACATTGACTCTGTCAACTTGCAGACCGTATCGGCCAACGACCATATTGAATTCGTATCGGCCGATACACTTTTCCTAATAGCGCCTCTCCCAGTCCGATACAATCACCGGGTCCGATACGAAACCTGGTCTGACTCCAACTCAATCCTTCTTCTCTGCTTCGGTTTCCTCTTTCCTTTCCGAGCCGATTACCAAAATCCGCTGTTAACACAAACAAACTAAAATCAATTACTATGACTTAAAATATAATTGTTAGCAAGTTGCAATTACTAATTTTAATGTTTGATAGATCAGACCTAATCGAGATGGTATAAGATTGAAACTAGTAATAACAACAACTAGCCGATTATATCAGATTTCACAAGTAAACCAACCTAGTAAACCAATATATGATAAGTAGATAACTCATTGGCTAAAACTCAGATGAAACGATAACTAGTGCCTATTAGTTTAAGTAAACTTATCCAACAAACTAAATCCTAGACGATTGGACCAAACCAAGACAGTTCGAGATTTAAAGATAAGTCGGAAAGGTTTAAACGAGTTGATTGATGCTATTTATTGTGATTGATACAGAAACCCTAGCTAAGAACGCAAAAGCAATCAAAGCAAGAGCCGATGTATCTGATAAGCAATGCAAGCAAAGATAGGACTAATATATCGGATCTAAACGAGAAAGTACTAATTCCACCGATACAAGCAAAGATTTGACGTAACTTACTTCTTGTTGAAGATCGAACTCAACCGATGCAGCCCAACTCAAAACAAGAACTCATTGAGAGTAAAAGGGTGACGATGCGCTGAAAGTTGTATATTGGACTGTTGTTAAATTATAAAGACCCTGGGCTTACATATTTATACCCACAAACCATACCAAGTCTAATTCTATTACAATCGGTTTAGTCTAGCACTCTATCTCTAATTAAGGAACTTATCACAGACTCCGACTCTCACATGATTCATATCGGCTAAACATTGCCCAATACATACCCGAGTCCGACTTTAACATGATTTCATCGGCTCAGGACTTCTATTAACAAAATGTAGAAACTACTATGCACTTTCCTTATCGTCGAAGCTTGCCAAAACATGAATCAAATCACGGCATGAAATCCTCCTTTGACTCGGACTTCACTTAACAGAAATTGCCAAATTTGTTGTTAACACCACGTCATCGCCAAGCCGCGCAGCTATGGGATGCTGCACCATGCCTCGGGCCGTGCCAGCATGCTACATAGCCAAGGCACCATGCCGCCACATCGGTCGCGAAGACGGCAACCACACCGCGATGGCCGACCACCACCATCCTGGCATAGTCATCGGATAAAGGAAAGAACGAAGGAAAAAAGGAAAAAGGATAGTGTCAGTGTCATAGATAAGGCATACCTCCTATACACGGGTTAGTGGAATACGACAATACCATATACCTGATAGTATATGAGAAGGTGTCCTTTATTTAAGGAAATACGGCAGATAAAGAAGGAAATTATCTTTTCAGAATAGAAGGTGTCAGAGTCCTAGTCGGGGAAGATAAAGTTTTCTTAGGCCCATATCTTGCTCTATTTCTCTGAGTTCTACTTGGAGAGGAAGATGATGTACGCTATAGATACAAGACCCCCTGGTCTAGGGAGGGCATCGAATTATAAGCCATAGCCAAAGCCATACATAGGAGCAATCCAGAGGAAGCCAATGCCATATTCGCCAAATAAATCTCGTCGGGTCGTTCTCGACAGCTTCTAGTCGGCGGATTAGTCTAGTCATCCTATTACCCATTGTACTCTATATGATATTCCTATCCATAATACATATAAACTGGAGTAGGGTTATTACCCATCCTAAGGACCCGAACCAGTATAAATCCTTGTCCTTTTTCTGCTTGATCCGATATCGTGTATACCCTGGTTCTAACGATCCCCATACTCTACAAATACCATTTGCGGGTATAGCCCGTCGATAGTGGCGCGCTAGGTAGGGGACTTGGTGCTAAAAGGTTTCGACGAGATGAATTCAAGAGCGGGATTTTCCGATGAGGGCTTCTACGATCGTCCTAACCTGGAAGATCCGACCCAGCCAGCCTTCGCTTTGATCTAAGTCGAAACCATCGTCTTCCCGATGTTCGCCCCCGTCCTGATCTCGCCCTCCTTAGCGTCTGCCGAGAATGAGGCCACGATGATGGAGCAAGCGGACATACTCCTCCAAGCGGCCACCTCTTCGGTTCACGTTGAGGACAACGTGCCGACACCCCAAACCGGTCTTCCTAGGGCGACTCACATCTCGGCTCTCATCAAGAACCGTATGCCAATAAGGAAGTTTGCCAACAAAAACTTCAGTGCCTGGTGTCCGATCCACAAGGCTTCTAGTCACTCTTTGGCTAGATGTCGGGTCATACTTCAAGTGAAGGCCAGAATCGATGCCCACAAAAGGTGAAACACTCAGCACACTTCTCTAGTGAAGGTGTGGTGTTCAATTCACAAGTCCAAAAGCCATAACTTGACTGGATGCAAGATATTCCTGCAGTTCGTGGAACCAATAATTCGGGTTCCATGTTGCCCGATCCACTCTCGTCGAGACCAATCTCATGGTGCATCTGTGGACGACAACACTTCAGAGGAACAAGACGGTATGGTTGGGTACATTGGCATAGACCCCCACGAACCATCCGTTCTCCACATCCTGGATGATCTGGAATCTTCTGGGTCCAATCATGTCCGTGACATGAATGCAATCGAGGGAGTGGTTGAAGAATTCGGCGAGGATGGTCAAACACGGGACTCGATCAGGGACGACAAGATTCATTCATGAGGTAGAACTCCTCTGGCGAAAGCTCCTTCTTGTAGCCCCCACCGAACACCTAACCACCGTTAGCAATCTACTCCGACAAGCTCCTTTCGACCTAGTAACCCACTCGGATACGAATGCGTGGTTAAAGCGAATAGAGTCTACTGTCGCCAATCTCAATTCCACCTTTGCTGCGGCTGTAGGGCCGATTCCCCCAGAGGGCATCCCTCAAATCAATGAGGTTGTCGAGAACGTTGACACTGCCAATGGTTCCCAAGCCCACAACGGCGAACCTCGGCTTCCCAAGAATGTATCACCACAACGACGAGCTTGCCATGCGCCTCCCCGACAAGATGCTCGCGATCTTCACGATCAACTAAATGGCCGAAGACAAGGGCGAGAAGACTGACACGATGATGGACGCTGACCACCCCACAACCAACACCGCCGGAACAATTGTCAAGACAACAATTGTGATCATGACCAAGATCGTGACCGCTAGGATCGCTAAAGCCATTATGGCAAGAACGAGCGAGGTCAATGACACCACCATGATGATCAAGAACATGAAGATTTGCTGTCTCCAATCCCAAGACATCACCGAAATCGAGATTGTCGATCCCGAGATTGAACGCCTGACTATGGTGACCCCTCATCGTCTTCTTCATCATCCTCTTAGAGCCGTTTGCGTGGTCATCGTGGCCACTAACCACCCTTCTTACCCGGAGACGGATGTGGAGCCTTTAAACCTTCTCTTCGAGAAATAAACTAGCCTGCCAAATTCCATTCCACTGTAGTAGAGAAGTACGATGGGAGCACAGATCCAGAGGAGTTCTTGCAGGTCTACTGTACTATGCTGTATGCCACCGGCATAGATGACAACACTCTTGCAAATTACTTGCCAGCAGCGTTGAAGGGATCTGCTCGGTCACGACTAGTCCTTTTTCCTTGGTCTTCAATCTCTTCCTAAGTGGATCTTTGGAAGCAATTCATCGTGAATTTTCAAGGCACCTACAAGAGACATGCTGTTGAGGATGACTTTGCACGCCCTCATGCAGAAGCCCGCTGAACCTCTTCGAGATTTCATCCGATGAATGTCGGAATATATTCCGTGAGATTACTGACGCATCAGGCAATAAGGCAGATAACTTATGCAATGAAGTTGTTTGAGATCTTCGATAGGTGAGGCTTACGCTGACAAAGCCATCCGAAGAAATGACGGGAGGGTTAGGCAGTGGAAGAGAGACAACTGGCCAAAAAAGACGCCCTGGAACAAAGTCAGAAACCCAGTCGCAAGAAAGAAGGGAAGAGAAAGGCACAGTCGAAGGTTCTTGTCACAGAACATGATAAAAACGCTCCCCAATGACCTACTCCTCAAGATGACGGCCTAGTACAACAATGATGTTCGGTGCACAAAACTAGCGCTCACACTTTCGAGGAGTGCAACGTATTTCAAAAAGCCATGGCTAGGGAAATAGCCCAAGACAAGGGACAATGAGTTCGCGTAGTCGAGAAGGGCAACAGCGACCCTCACTCCGATGATGAACCAGATTTTCCCAATTTTGTCCAACACGTGGCACACATCTTCGGTGGTTCAACCTTCTATTCCTCCAAACGAGAATACGAGAAGGTAGAACGCGAGGTGTGCTCCACATCCCAGGGATTAATGTCTAAAATAAAGTGGTCAGATCAAAAGATCAAGTTCTCCGACATCGACCACCCTTCTCTAACGACAACCCCCAGCGGATATTCGATAGAAGTTGAGCCTACTATGCGGAACAACAAAGTCATGCGTGTTCTCATTGATGGCAACAAGTCAATCAATCTTTTCTCCGCCTGTACTTTCGACGCAATGGGGATTCCTAGAAGTGAGCTCATCTCTTCAGAACAGCCCTTCCATGGCATTACCCAGAGTCATCATCAAGGCCATTGGGAAAGATCACACTACCCGTGACATTTGGCAATGTCGACAACTTTCGGACAAAGCAGATCACGTTTGACGTAACGAAGTTTTACACCGCATACAATGCTATCCTCGGAAGAACAACACTTGCCAAATTCATGGCGGCTTCGCACTAAGCCTATCAGCTGATTAATGTATCGGGACCTAAAGATGGTCATGCCGTGTGACAAAAGGAGCCTCTACATGATCGAGCAAACTCCCATCACTCCCGCCGCAACCGAGCCTCCTCGAAAAGTGAGCAAATCCAACTCCGCACCTAAACCAGATGACGCCATCAAGATAATTCCGTTGTCCAGTAGCACCCCGGATAAGATGATCAAACTCGGGGCCGAGCTCGACACCAAATAGGAACTCAAGCTCATCACCTTCTGTTGGAGAAATGGGAACTAGGTTGCCCTTCCTCTAGAATCTTAGGGAGATATTTGCCACATCAACACTTTCTACGAAAACAGAATATAATACTAGATACGAAATCATGTTAATGAAGGATGACAGCTGACAAGATTTGGGGATTGGGGCCTACTCCAGCCGAGGCCCCGGAGGACCTAATCTCTTTGTAGGTTACACATTCCGTGTGTTAAGGGGAGTGTGGAGACCTACAAGATCTACATCTGTAAGGTGCGATGGGGCCCACTCCTACCGAGGCCTCAGGGCACCTAACCCCTTTATAGGTTACACACTCCATTTGTTAAGAGGAGTGTGGAGACCTACAAGATCTACATCTACAAGGTGCGATAGGGCTTGCTCCTGTCGAGGCCCCGGGACACCTAACCCCTTTGTAGGTTACACACTTTGTGTGTTAAGAGGTGTGTGGAGACCTACAAGATTTACATCTACAAGGTGCGATGGGGCTCGCTCCTGCCGAGGCCCCGGGGCACCTAACCCCTTTGTAGGTTACACACTTTGTGTGTTAAGAGGAGCATGAAGACCTACAAGATTTACATCTGCAAGGTGCGATGGGGCCCGCTCCTGCCGAGGCCAGGGCACATAACCCCTTTGTAGGTTACACTCTATATGTTAAGAGGAGTGTGGAGACCTACAAGATCTACGTCTACAAGGTGCGATGGGGCTCGCTCCTGCTGAGGCCTCGGGGCACCTAATCCTTTTGTAGGTTACACACTCCGTGTGTCAAGAAGAGTGTGAAGACCTACAAGATTTATATCTACAAGGTACAGTGGGGCCCGCTCCGGCCGAGACCCCGGGGCACCTAATCCATTCATGGGATGCACATTCTGTGTGTCAAGAGGAGTGTGGAGACCTACAAGATTTACATCTTCAAGATATAAACTTGTAGAACTATATCCATTATGAACCACTTCATCAACAACATCTTCGAAAAGCATGTCTACCATAACAAGAACTACTATTACAAAGCATCGGAGTGCGCCCGAGGCCCGGGCACGGCTAGGGGACCCAGGCACAGTACATGCCCTGGAGTAGAACGAAGCCTGGGAACATAATAACTCGAGGGTTTGACATAACTCTAGGGTAAAAACAAGTTGTGTAGTGATCTCAGCAGGGAGCCTGCAGGTGTCGGTTGCCGCAGGCTCTCTGTAGGGATCTTCATCTAAAAGTTTCTATCTCATAATTAAAACTGTGTGTGCTGCTTGCAGTCTGTGTAGAGTGGTGGGACCGACGACCTGATTAAGGGCAACATCATCATACCAATTGCACGGCGACGCCTAGAAGATTACGGATCGAGATTACAACTTGATCGCATGCAACCATGTGGTGGCGAGGTTTGAAGCCACCGGTGACGCTGTATCATACACAGAAACAGGGGCGTAACAACATGTCGTGCACCGGCATGCGAATCATAACATAGTCGCCAAGCTGGGAGATGGGCGACGACTCTATTGTGACTTGGATTGGGCCCGCCAGATCTAATTTCAAGGATGTGGCAAGAGAAGCAAGTCCCTGCTGTCCCGGGCCCCTCTGCCAGGGTGCCCAAGGCACGGTAAAAGTGGCCATCCACAGTAATTCTCCCATTAATTCAAGGATGTCAGAGGAGGCAGTGACAAGACGTAGCATGGATGTTCCCAATGTGATTATGGCACTGTAAGAACCCCTCTTCAACTATAAAAGGAGGGCTAAAACCAATTAGTAGAGGACTTTTGACTCTTTTTCAGAGAGGTGGAACCCTGAAACCCTAGCTCTTCTTGTAACCTGCATCGTATACTTTCGCATCCAGATAGTCTCAAACATAGAAGTAGGGTATTACACTTCCGAGCGGCCTGAACTTGTATATGTGCTTGTGTTTCTTTTTGTTTGCATTTTCACATAACAGGAACTTGACCTCTACTCACCCCCTGGCCAAATCTTCCGAGGGAGAGGTTCTCTCTTCCTCGTTGTAGGAGAGTGATCTCCGACAGTTGGCGTAGTAGGTAGGGGGTGTTTTAGTAGTTGAGTTCTTCGTGTTCATTGGCGACATCGTCTTCAGCATCTCCTTCGACCGGCTTCAATGGCGGGAGGTCACCGGCGCACGGATTCGGATGATAAGGAGACTGAGGTTGAGGCGGTTCCTATTGCTTCGACAATAGGTGAGGTGGCCCCCATTGCTCTGGCAGCGGAAGAGGCTGCCCACGCCCTTGTTCCAGTACCATCCTTAGCCCCATGACGGCATCAAGCCATGTAGCTCGTCTACGGCGCCTTGGTCGAGCGACCTCTGCCCCCATCCTGACAAAGGAGGCGGGTAAAGGTCCCGCTGGGACGGCGGAGTCATCCTCACACCAGGAAAGTACGCATTCTCCTCTCAAGGGACGCTGCCTTAACCTTGTTTATATGACCCTTAGTAGTGCTCTTACGGCGACAGAGGTGTGATTGCGTCACCCACCCAACTTGGGAGAGGGTAGCGATCACGAGTGCCATTGTCTGGACAACGTGGCTCGACTCGTTGGTGTTGCGCACCGACGGAGAGCTATTGCTCAAGCCCACATGAATTCTAGGGATGTGACACGTGCGACCTCTAGCGTTGTATGGTCTCCGGCTCAACATCGTTCGTCATCATGGGCTAGAGCACCGCTTAACGTGGCCCTAGCCAGGATAGTGAACGACGATCTCCGTGCCCGTTTGAGTGGGTTACAGTTGAATGGAGATGCTCGAGGCATGCTTGAGTGGCGTGGAAACGAAGAAGGTAGCTCGGGCAGCCAAGCGTCGTCTATTGCCGCACGACATGGACATCACCGAACGGTCCTCATTTCTTCGCCTACCATAGAAGCGCCGTATGGCTCGGGCTATCTGGCATTGTCTTTCAACCTTCGATAGGTGTAGTGGCCGCCAAAGTTCTGGCCCAGCCTGCTAGAGAAGTACAATGGGTCAATCGACCCGATGGAGTACTTGCAGATCTATACCACAACCATTCAAGCCACGGACGGTGATGAGAAGGTGATGTCGAATTATTTCCCTGTTGCCCTCACTATCCAGGCATGGTCCTGGATGATGAACCTCCCAGAGGGTTTTGTGCATACATGGGAAGATCTATGCCATCAGTTCCTGTCCAGGCACGGTCCTGGATGATGAACCTCCCAAAGGGTTCGGTGCATACATGGGAAAATCTATGCCATTAGCTCGTGGCAAAATTCCAGGGCATGTACCCTCACCCTAGAATGGAGGCTGACCTACATGCTGTTCGCTAGCGCAAGGATGAGACCTTGCGTCAATTCCTGCAACATTTCAGCCAGGTTTGCAACACCATTCCGCATATCGCTCATCACGTGGTTATTCACGCATTCCGATCTAATGTGTGGGATAAGCATATGTTGGAAGGATGGGCACACGAGTGATTCACACCATGGTTGAGCTCTTCAACCTCGCAGACCGCTGTTCTCAGAAGGAGGAGGCGCGGGCTTGGAACAAGCTGTGCCCCAAGTTGTCCTAGCACGGCGATGACGTTAGTGAGGGCACCTCTCGATCAGCGTCACAGTGAAACCAGAGGAAGTGAAAGAAGGAGAAAGAGGCTGCCGAGAACTATATTTTTGCAGCCGGCGAGAAGCCCAGGCCGAGGCGAATGGCAGCAAGTGGCAAGAGCCTACCACATCTGCGCCCCTAGTGGCTCTGAGGGGTAAATGGTGTTATGTCCATAGCACAAGTAAACATGATTTGACTAAATGTCATGCCGTCTATAACCTTGGCGAGCGTGTCCACAAGTACCAGCAGGAGCGATAGCAAGCTAAGGCAGCTACCCCCGAGCAGGAAGGCGACGATGATCTTGGGTTCCAGGAACCTGAGAACGTGGTTGCCACTCTCGATGGCGGCGCTTGCGCATATGCTTCGCATCGTAGTTTCAAGGCTATGAAGCGTGAGCTGTTGACTGCGGTCTCGAGTCCCGAGGTGTCCCAAAAGCTGAAGTGGTCTGAGGTCCCGATCATTTTTAGGCCTAAGGACCACCCAGGCCGGGTTCCTGGGGAAGGCCAACTGGCATTGGTCGTGTCCCCCACTGTATGCAATGTCAAGGTGGGCCGTGTCTTCATAGACGAGGGTGCGACCCTCAACATGTTGTCCCTCGAGGTCTTTGACAAGATCGAGATCCTAGGGATTTGGCTGGCACCCTCACTTCCCATCATTGGGATTACTGAGGGGTTCACTTTTTCATTCGGTCAGGTGGAGTTGCCCGTGACCTTGAGGGATCGGGGCACCTTTCGCACAGAGCGCATTATTTTTCATGTCTGCAAGTGAAACCTCCCCTACAACGCCGTACTTGGGCGTCCGACGCTCATCAAATTCATGGCAGCCATGCATTATGCGTACTTGTTCATGAAGATCACAGGACCGACAGGCCCAATCACGATAGTCGGGGACCTCAAAACAGCTTTGGCATGTGTAGAGCAGCGGGCAGCAAACATGGCCCCGGTGAGCCCGGGGAGCGTGGACACGACCGGCCCATCAACTCCCCCCATCACCAAGCAGCGCATAGTCGCGAGCGACACCGAGATCATCAAGGAAGTGCCCCTTAGCGAGGAAGCTTCACAAGACGCTCTATGGGCTTAAGCAAGCTCCAAGAGCATGGTATGAATGCCTTCGTGATTTCCTTGTTAAAAATGGCTTTGAGATTGGCAAGGCTAATTCTACTCTTTTTACTAAAAGACATGATCATGATATCTTTGTGTGCCAAATATATGTCAACGACATTATATTTGGTTCTACTAACAAGTCTTTTAGTTAAGAGTTTAGTAGAATGATGATCAAGCACTGTGAGATGTCCATGATGGCTGAATTGAAGTTCTTCGTTGGGCTTCAAATCAAGCAACTCAAGGAAGGAATATTCATTTGCCAAACGAAGTATTTGATGGACATGCTCAAGAAATTTGGGATGGAGAATGCAAAGTCAATCCACACACCTATGCTATCAAATGTGCACCTTGACCTCAACGAGCAAGGTAAAGATGTCAACCAAAAGGTATACTGTTCCATCATTGGCTGTTTGCTTTACCATTGTGCATCTAGGCCTGATATCATGCTTAGTGTGTGCATGTGTGTAAGATTTCAAGCCGCTCTAAAGGAGTGTCACCTTGTGTCTGTGAAGAGAATTCCTAGATATTTAGTGCACACACCTAATCTTGGCCTTTGGTGTCCTAAAGGAGCGAGGTTTAATCTCATTGGTTATGCCAATGCGGATTCTGCTGGATGCAAAGTGGATAGGAAGAGCACTTCGGGTAGTTGCCAATTCTTGGGTAGGTCCCTTGTTTCTTGGTCTTTCAAGAAGCAAAACTCTGTCGCCCGATCCATCGCCGAAGCGGAGTACGTCTCGGAGCAGAGTTGTTGTGCACAATTACTTTGGATGAAACAAACCTTAAGAGACTATGGCCTAAATGTGAGCAAAATTGTACTCCTATGTGACAATGAGAGTGCCATAAAATAGCCAACAACCCCATACAACACTCCCGAACCAAGCATATTCATATTCGCCATCACTTCCTGAGAGATCATTCCACAAGAGGCAACATAGACATTCAATATGTGAGAATCGACAAACAATTGGCGGATATCTTTACGAAGCCTCTAGATAAAACTAGGTTTTGTGAGTTGAGAAGTGAGCTAAATATCTCAGATTCTCGGAATGTGGCTTGATCTATTGCATTAATTTTGTTTGCTAGAATAAGTTGCATATCACACTGTGACAAATGGACATTTAATTAATGGATGAACAATAGTAACCATTTTGTGGATAAATTGAATCTATGTGTGTGGGGATCTCATTCTTAAATGAATTTTGGTCCGAGCACAACTTGAGATAGATTCACACATGCCCTCTTCTGAGGGTAAATTAACTTGTCTCATGGTAATTTACTGTATTCTAATCCACGGATCAACCCATTTGTCTTTTGGTTATTGTTTTGTGTGATTGATTGATGGCTAATCACGGGCTCAAATGAGGTTCACTTGTTCGACGAACTATCATTATATCTTCCGTCAAAAACTTCTTTGGAATTTTCTATCCAAAAATCCTTGTGAAAAAGCCCTTGCAAAATTGCCTCCTTTGGTTCCTTGTAAAACCTGGCATTTTGCACTATTTGGAAACTTCCTAAATTTTTTAGAAAATTCCGAATAGTTCAAAATACCAGGTTGTCTGCAATATGCCTTTCCTGGCATTTTTGACTCTTCGGATTTTTCCAAAAATCTTTGGAAATTTCTGAATAGGCTATTTTCGCAATACACACTTCCCTTTCCTGGCTGGCAATTTCAACTCTTCGGAAATTTCCGAAACGCTTCAAAAATTTCCGAAAGTGCCGAGGTCTATTTAAACCCCCCCACCCGTGGACTTGTTTCTCTTTCTTTTCTTCCTCTTCTGCACGGGTTTCCCTCCCCAAAATTCGTCAAACTTGTGGCATGGAGTGTTCTTTGTGCTCTCCTCCTCTTCCAATCGTGCGGGAGTACTTTTGGATTCACGGGGGATCTTTTCCTCAACTTTTCTCCTTGGAAATTCATCGTTCTTTGAGGTATTGCCTTCCAAATTCGACCCTTGTCTCTACCTGTTTCTTCCCTTGATTCCCTTCGGTGGAGATGTTCTTCTAGTGCCTCTAGGTTGAGTAGCTTCAACTCCATAGGATTTCCATGGTGGAATCATCCGGGATCTAGGGTTTAATTTGGCCCTTTCCGATTTTTCTGAATCCAATTTTGAAAAATTCCGAAAGGCTTAAACCGAGCCACACTGCCCTTTTCCCGCATGATTTTGGTCGCCATTCCTGCTCTTTCTTCTAGTTATCATTCCCTTACACTTGTGTCTCCCATCTTCTTTCAAGGATGCGCAAGAGAGCCACCAATAAAAAGCTTGTCAAGCGTACTCGGGCCTCCCCTCCTTTCGGTGATGACGTCTCGGATCGGGATTGGTCTGCGAAGAGGAAGAACGCCCTCAAGTGCTTCAAGGGAGCACTCTCCCTCCCCGTCGTGCGACAAGGCCTTCTACATCATCTTTGCCTCGTCGGTTCTCCGTCGAGGCCTCCTCTCGGCCTTCTCGCTGGTCCACTGGTGAGGGCTCTTCCCAGGGGATGCAACCCCATCAGCATGATGCCTTGGGTGTCATCGAACCTCTTGTTGTGCACACTCCCACAAGGGATCCTCACCATGCCGGAGTTTTCATCAACTGGGCAGTCAAGACTGATGCTGTGATCTCTCCCCGTGATGTGAATCCTAAGGCTAAGTGGTAGTTCTCCTCTTACTACTGGTTCTAGAATTTCTTTCAGTAGGGTTTCTTTGAAACTGTCCTCATGCCCCGGTCCCGTCGCACCATTCCTATGCAATTTGTTGACTGGGAATACTTTGCCACTCTCAAGGATGATCTCCTCAATGAGATTGTGGAGATATGTGACTATATGGATGTCAAGCCATTCATGTCCTTGGAGTATCGCTGGTGTGAGGAGATCATTGCACAGTTCTATGCATTGGTCTACTTCAAGCCGAACAATGCCAGGACGATGCATTAGATGACTGAGGGCCGGTAGTACTCTATCACTTATGAGGACCTTAGTGCCTTGTGGGGTTTTGACATGGGGTGACAGTAGTATTGGCCTCATGTGCATGACAACCACGTCATCAGTGACAACGCTCTTCTCCGTCTCCATGCTACTGGGGCTGGTGGCATGCTTGGGAAGACCAAGGGACTCAATCCCTTTCATGCTTTTGTAAATCGCATCTTGAGAAAAATGCTTGTTCCTAAGGAAGGGGATGCCCAGCAACCTCAACTCCTACTCCCGCAATGTCCTGTTGCGGTTTGATCCCCCTATGACTTATGAGGACCTCAGTGCCTTGTGGGGTTTTGACATGGGGTGACAGTAGTATTGGCCTCATGTGCATGACAACCATGTCATCAGTGACAACGTTCTTCTCCGTCTCCATGCTACTGGGGCTGGTGGCATGCTTGGGAAGATCAAGGGACTCAATCCCTTTCATGCTTTTGTAAATCGTATCTTGAGAAAAACGTTTGTTTCTAAGGAAGGGGATGCCCAGCAACCTCAACTCCTACTCCTGCAATGTCCTGTTGCGGTTTGATCCCCCTCCTCGCCAGTTCTCCGCTTTCAACTTTGTGTGGAAGGACATCTGTATATCCACCTTCAATCATCGCAAGGGGCTTGGCTATGGTCCACATGTCATGATGATGATCGAGCATGTCACATTGATCTCCTTTGACAAGGAAGTTGTAACAGCCCTCCCTCCAGAACCGCGCAGCCAGCCCATCCGACGGGCGGGCCCACTTACACATACCACCCCACTTACACTTTCATCCTCGCTTCGTGTAAAAGAGTTAACCCGTGAGTGATATGGTTGGAGGGAAGAGGCCTTATAAGTTGGTTCCACTCTTGCTAAACTAGCAAGGTGGTACTAAACATGTGCACACAGCTCTAATGGGTCACACAGGCCAAATCCCAATTGGGCCAGGATGTCACATACACCCCCCCTCAAAGGACCCGACGTCCTCGTCGGTCCAACTCACCCACATAGCCACATAGGCATATAAGCAAATGCCCAGGAACACAACCCCTTTTAGCGCACGTCCGTATGTCCAGTGTCGACGCCATATGCCATGCCATGTGCCTCACACAGAGCCCACATGTGACATGCGCCATATGCCCGCACACTGACCCATACGTGCAACAGCGAGGGTCGGCTCTGATACCATTTGTAACAGCCCTCCCTCCAGAACCGCGTAGCCCAGCCCAACCGACGGGCGGGCCCACTTACACATACCACTCCACTTACACTTTCGTCCTCGCTTCGTGTAAAAGGGTTAACCCGGGAGTGATATGGTTGGAGGGAAGAGGCCTTAGAAGTTGGTTCCACTCTTGCTAAACTAGCAAGGTGGTACTAAACATGTGCACACAGCTCTCATGGGTCACACAGGACAAATCCCAATTGGGCCAGGATGTCACAGAAGTGGAGCACACCAGGATCATTCTTCGCACGGCCACTATGGCACCATTCGGTCTCAGTTCTTCTTCTAGAGCTAGCCCTTCCCCTGCGATGGATCCGTCTGACATCCCTGCTTCTTTTACTTAGCAGGCTGCCCCTGTCGCTCGTTGGGAGCCCTCTCCTTTGTTTTGCATCTTGTGAAGTCTTTTTGGCCTTTGCTCTGCAGAGGCTAAGAAGAATCACAAGGAGCAAAATGAGTGAAGAGGACGGCTCAGCATATGAAGGCAGTGCAAGCCCAGCTGAATATGCCCCCTTCCCCTCCTGGCTATGAGGCAGAAGAGGACGAGGCAGATTACGAGGAGATCGAGGACCCCTTCGCCGGTCTTCCCTAGGACTTTGATTTTGGCTATGGCTATCCTCCTCCACCTCCACCACATGATCCACCTCAAGCTTCGTTTGTGTGATTAGCACTTCCACCTTCACTCCCTTTTTGGTGTCTGATGCCAAAGGGGGAGAATTATCTCTCTATCTATCTAGTTGGTTGAACAATTTGCTTTTTGATGTATGAGACTATGTGTGCTTTTATTTGTATTAGAACCATGTCATTTACCTTTATGTAAGCTTGTGGACATTAATGGATGTTTATGCTTGAGACTATGCGATGCAATGTTGTCTATCTTTAGTCTTATTCTGTGGTTGATAGATGTCATATGCATTATTGATTATTGTTGATTCAATTGTATGGTGAATCTTATATGGGCAAATTGGTGGGTGCAAAGTTTTAGGGGGAGCTCTCTATTTGTCTCTAATGCATAGTTTTAGGGGGAGCCATCCTACTAAAACATTAAACCCAAATCTCTATTTTTATACAATTTCTATTGTGTTTTAATCGTATTGTCATCAATCACAAAAAGGGGGAGATTGAAAGTGCATTTAAGTCCCTAATTATTTTAGTGATTAACAACAATGCGATTAGAAAGGACTAACAACTTATTTGAGTATGAGTGAATGAATGTTAGTTCTCGATGAAGCGATGTTCAAGGCAAAACCCGTTCCATTTGAGAAAACGATATGATATGGCATATGTGCAAGTGGTAAAATGCATTTTCATGTGTTTGCGTCATTAGGAAAGTCATACTATTAAGGGGGATGTTCCTTTGATATCCAGGGATGAGAAAAGTGCTCAAAAGTCTTTATTGAAGTGGTTCTCTTCCTAAGATTTGTGTACTGGTGTTTTTCAGAGTTTTCTAAAATCAACTTCGAAATTTTTCGAAGTGCATTTGCCTTCGAAAACGGTACTAGTGTTTTTTGGATATTTCCGAAGGCCACTTAAGAAATTTCCGAAAGCACCGTGACTTGCAAAAATCGGTATTGGTCTTTTTCGGAATTTTCCAAACGGGTTTTGGAAATTTACGAACCGTGCTGAAATGATTGTTTTCAGTACTGGTGTTTTTTTGAATTTTCGGAAGTAACTTTCGAAAATTTTTGAAGCTGCAAGTTGAAGAGCTTTTTGGTACTGATGTTTTTCGGAAATTTGCGAAGTTGCTTTGGTAATATCCGAACAGTGCTTTTCAAGTTGGAATTTAGTACTGGAGTTTTTCGGAAGTTTCCAAAAGTGCTTCGGAAATTTCCGAAAAAGAGAATCTTTGCCCACCAACGGGCAAAAATGTGGGTGTAGCTATAAATACCCTTTTCAAGTCAAGGTTGCTGGTGCTATTGAATACATTTTCACCCTTGGCTTGCTTTGCTTTGAGACCCACTTTGAGCCTTGCTTTCACATTTTACCTCTCCACCGATCTTTGGGCCCAGACTTTGTGTGTGTGAGAGAGTTGTGATTTTGAGTTCGTGTGAGTGCTTGGTGTTGACTTCGTGAAGATTTGCTGAGCATTAGTTTCATCCGCAAGAGATTCTTGCTTCATCTTTTATTTTTGGAGGTTGAGGACTCCTAGACGGCTAGGTGTCTCTCTTAAGCCATCGATCTGCTTGTGGTTGCCTGCGAGAAGTTTGTGAATGTTGGATCTCGCCTCTGAAAGGGAAGAGATACCGCTAGTGGAAGGCGGAGTACTTTGTGCAACCTCTTGAGGAATGGGTTAGCGAAGACCCGGCTCTTTGTGAGCTCCTCAATGGAGAGTAGAATCCCCTCAAGGATTCGAACTTTGGGGAACAATTCATCTTGCAAGATCTTCGGTGATATCACTTTTCGCTCTCTCTTCCTCTAGCCTTACTTGCTTGTGCCACTATAGCTCTAGCTGTTGTATGTGTTTGTTATTCTTGTTAGAGTCTTGCTAGATACAGTTTACTCTTGTGCTCATCGCTACTCTGCTTGCATTCAGAAATATCCGAAGGCCTTAAGATATATCCGAAATTTCCAGCTTGCGCTTTATGTTAAGTTTCTTAAATTAGCCTATTCCCCCCATCTAGGCTTAACTGACCCTTTCAAGGCCTACGTTGATGACTTAGTGGTGAAGTCATGGAACAAATCCACTTTGCTTAACAATTTGGCCAAAATGTTCAGCGATCTTCAATCAACGAGGATGAAGCTCAACATGACCAAGTGCGTGTTCGAGGTTTCGGCTGGCCAAATTCTTGGGTTTTTGGTGTCCAACCAGGGCATTGAAGCGAACCTAGAGAAGATCAGAGCCTTTGACCAAATGCAACCCCCAACACATCTCAAAGAAGCGCAAAAGCTGACCTGGTGCATAACTGCGCTTGGTTGCTTCATATCATGGCTTGGGGAGCGGGCCTTGCCCCTCTTCAAGCTTCTGAAGAAGGCCCGGAGCTTTACTTGGACGGAGGAGACAGAAGAGGCTTTTTGGCAGCTCAAAAAGTATCTTTCTTCGCGTCCTGTCCTAGTGGCCCCGACCCCTAGTGAACCGTTGCTTTTATACATATTAGCGACACCCCAAGTGGTGAGTGCGGCTCTCGTCGTTGAGCGACAGCTGCCAAGAAACTTAAACATTGAGCAGGAAGCCAGTGGGTCTGAGACCCTCGTGGACCCAGGACCCGAGCCCGGCGAGGGCACAACCCATGGTGATCTAGCAGATGTGAAACCCGGTACTCAGGACCTGAGGAAATTACTTCCTCGGGGGACATGATGTTAATGACAAAATTTGGCATATTCTGTTAGATGTCGAGCGAGATTGGCAGTGTGATTTTGGTATCAAAAAATGGAAAGTTGCATCGGCTGAGGAAGTATCGACAGACGTGTATTGGGTGAAAAGAATCTGAAAGTTGCCGATAGGTGATAGGAGTTTGAGTTCTTGTCGGATTCGGTTGAGGGGAATGAAAATATTAGCAAGAGTAGATCAGATTCAAGAAGAAAGCGACATGGAGAGTTACCTATTAATTAGGCAGGGTTGATTAATTTCCTTTTATAATTTTAGGGATGATTGATTAGAGTCCGGATTGGGCTAATAATTTTTGCTTTATCTTTAGGAAAATTTGTGTCATGTCCGATATGGATTAGTTTATGCTTATGGGAATAAATATGTGCACCCAGGGTCTTGTGAAAAAAAATGATAGTTCAATAATAACTTTCGGTGCATCGCCACCCTAGTTTTCTATGTTTTACTGTCGACGAGTTCTTGTCTTCGAGTTGGGCTACATCAGTTAGGTTCGATCTGCAGGAAGAGGCAAGTTCCATCTATAGTTGCTTGTATCGGTGGTAGGACTTTCATCGGTAAAGTTCGATACTCTAAACCGGTCAATATAAGTGTTAATTTATCATATACATTGCTTAATCCAAGTTGATAGTGTTGTTTACCTATATCGGCCGATTTCACATGGGTTTGCTGATATCGTCTAAGCAGTCTTTGTCGACTTACATTGATTAGTGTATCTACCACCCTGAAAAACAATCAAAGGTTTGTTTGGATCTTGCTATTTTTATTATAATTTAGTGCTGCATCAATTAGGTTTGACCTACTAACTTGTCATCAAAAGTGTAAGAACTAACTTGCTCTTTGATTGCCGATAAGGGTGGTATCGAGGTTTCAGTCGATCTTACCTGGTATAACTATTTTATTTTAAGATTGCATGTTGTCTTTTACTTAATGTGTTATATCTATCATCTTATATAAGTTTATCAATCCTTTAAATTTATTAAGCTTGTTATTAATCTCGCACTGTCTCGGTTAAGACCGATCTGTTGAGGTTATAATCTGTTTAATAGATTTATTTAAGTTTGATAGTTGGTAATTACATGACATTTACCTCTACAACCAATCGTAATTGACTTATGTTTAATCTACAAACTTTTGCACATCGGCTAGTTATTTAGATCATATAATTGTTATTTAGATCATATAATTGTATAACTGTTGACTTTAATATTATCAATCTTATGTTGTATCGATTGAGTTCGACCTATAGGATTGGTTTTATTAAGGAAAAGTTGTTTACTATTATATTTAATCTAAATCTATTCTATGAACAACATCTTTACAACTTATAGCCGATTCATTCGTGCATCAGCAGATACGATACGACATCGGCCCATCGGCCGATCGACTATCATTTTCTAACATTTATCATTGTCTATCTTGTTGGTTGTAGGATCAAACCAACTTGCATGCCCTGAACCTGAAGCTTTGGACCAACACTGAAATTAAGCAAATTTTCCAGGCCACCGTGTTTTCATATTAACACGCTTTTGGCACGCCTGGTGGGACCTCAAGACTTTCGCCATGTCAGAAATCAAGGAAGAAAACATCATCCCAGTCACCATCGACAAGTTGTCGGATGAACGAAAGGCGCAGATGGAACAACTTACTTAGGAGTTTCAAAAGATGTATTTAGAGTTCTTCAGCATTACTCGTCAAGTAAAACTAATACAAAAATCCAAAATCATCATGCCGAAGCCTGATGATGAAGGAAGTAGCAAGCAAGAAGATACAACCAACCAAGAATATAAAGGAGAACATCCTCTCATGACTTTGCAAGATAGGATTGATGCAGTAGTTCACCATGCTTTGATAAACCAATCTGGGGTGTTGGTTAACACATTAACATCTATGATAAAAAGGTGGTGGATGGAACCATAGCTGAAGAACAAAGCTAAGGGGCCAGTTTATCTTCCAAATCATGTGTTTCCACCATATCGGATGATCAAGACTGAGGATCCAGAATGAAAGCATGCAACAAGTCCTAGTTCAGCAATGGTTGTCAATAACCAGATTCAAGATCAGCATCGGACTGCATATTATGGAGGACAATCATTTCAGACATTGACTGGGGGGCAGAATCAACAACCAACTGGGGGGCAACCAATCGGACAACCATATATGCATGAAGTTCTTCAAAATTTTCAACCCTAGCCAAATCCGCATCAACAATTTGTACATCAACATTAAAATCCTCAGCAATGGTAGCCACCATCACCTCATCAGTATTGACATGGGGAGGCTAATCAATATCGACCTCGGATGAATCAGTTCATTCAAGGACTTCCACCACAACAATTTGGAAATAACAGGAATCAAGAGTAGGCCGATATGATTGCTAAAGTCATGAGGGAGCAGTTTGGCCTTAAACCTAAAGATAATGGGATTATATATCGGCGCCCATATCCAGAACACTTTGATAGAGTACCATTGCGTAATTGATACAGGATCTCAGATTTCTCAAAGTTTTACGGACAAGAATATATTTCTACTGTTGAACACATCAGTTGATTTCTAGCACAGTGTGGAGAGGCATCGGCTTAAGAAGCTTTGAGGGTTAGGTTTTTTCCACATCTGGATCGGCGTTTACATGTTTTTTTCTTTACCACCTAATTTTGTCAGAGGATGGGCCAATCTAGAAAAACAATTTCACAAGTATTTCTTTGTTGGAGTCCAAGAGATGAAGCTATCAGATTTAACATCAATCAAGCAAAGATTTGCTGAATCGGTTGTAGACTTCATACAAATATTTAGAGACATAAGGAGTAGATGCTATAGTCTAAATTTAACCGATTCACAATTGACCGATTTGACATTCCAGGGGTTGTAGGGGCCGATAAATGACAATTTTTCTTCACAAGATTTTGAGAGTTTAGCTCAATTAGTACAGAAGGTATTGGCTCATGAACTGCAGTTCTTGGAGTCCATGAGGGAGAGGTTTACTAAAAAGGCCAATAATGTCAACGATGTTTATAACTATGCTTTCGATTTAGATCAAGAAGAAGATCCAGAGATTGGCTTAGCAGAGTGGGCACGAAACAAAAAGACAGTTGTTTGCCAATGGGTCAAAGATATTGGAAAGGAAGAAAGATATGATTTTGATATCAACAAAGCTGATAGAATTTTTGATCTTTTGTTGCAAGAAAAGCAGATTCTATTACCTCAAAATCGAGTTATTCCATCGGCTGAAGAGTTGAAGAAGAGGAAGTACTGCAAGTGGCACAACACAGGATCACATAGTACCAACAAATGCAAGGTATTCAGGGAACAAATTCAATCGACTGTTGAGCAATGCACAATTAAGTTTGATGATGGTAAGAAGCCGAGGAAGATTGATGGACATCCTCTTCCAGTAAACTTGGTTTATCCAAGGAAATCCAAAGATGAGGCTGATAGGAGAAATCATCGGGTTGGAATAAACTCAACAAGTTTGATCAACAAGTATAAAAAAAGGCATGAAAAAGAAATACAGAATTATTATGAAAAGGATATATCTTGTTTTGATCCACAGTGTGATTATGAGTTTTTTCGGTTCTGTTGGAATAAGGGAGTTCTTGTCACCGATATGATATGAAGGATTGGAATCAGTCAACATAGAAGAAGGTTCCAGTACATCAATGATTGGGACCGATTCATGAAGATTATTTTGAACACGACGTGGAAGATCAAAATGAACAAGTACAAAATCCTCAATCCAGTCCAACTGGAATCTTTACTAAAAATCAGAAGAGAAGAGTTCGATGTTTGAGGAATAGAGAACTGATGGAAGAAGTCGAAGAAGAAAGCTGTCACGCCTAGAAATTCACGAATCAGAATTTTGTCCAGGATCGGCCGTGGTATAGAAAGGACAAATTTGACATACAGATCCAAATCTTACAAAACATTATATAAGTCTTCCAAAGCAGCGAGCTTAAACTAAAGACTTGACGCTCGCAGTGCGGCGACTCCACTCCATGGGCATTCTTGACGGCAGCGACGAAGCCTACTCCTCCGAGTGACCTCCATTTGAGTAGTACTCCAACTCTGGTGTGGGAGAGACAGAGCAAGACTGAGTACTACCTACTGTACTCAGCAAGTCATACTAAGAGAAGGTATGATGCAAGTGATTCCAAGGGAGGTTAAGGGTTCTTTTGCATAAAACAAGCATTTAAAAGCAATAGTTGAAAGTAGTAAAGCTGTAGAATGTAATTAAACAATATTAACTATCACTGCCCAACGCTACCCCATGTTGCGACAAGCCCAACCGACCACCAGAACTACATGGTGAATCTGGTTGATTGCCCATAACCATGGGCATGGCTATTCGAATAGTTTTACTCTGATCAGTGGTGTACAACTGTACCCACAAGACACAGCCCCACGACACATTACCATAAGCCGGCATGCTAGCACAACATACTGTCAAAACTTGATTTTGGCAATGAGAAAAGGGGGTAGCGCACAAGATCTAAAGTGGATGGGTTATGAGACAAAGGTTTAGACAAGTTCAGGCCTTCTAGAAGGAAGTAATACCCTACTCCTGTTTTGGGGATTGTATCCGTCGAGTTTTGTATTGATCAGACTATCAAGCTATGATTGTTGAAGAAGTTAAGCCACTCAGGGGGCGTCCTACCCTCATTATATAGCTTTAGAGGACAAGATTACAAGATAGAGACTTAACCACATACAGTATAAGTCTCCTAAGCCTTATCTATAATATTACCAGCTCAGGACTATAAGCCGTTCCTTAATATATAAGGAAACATAATACTCAAGTCCTAAACCGTTACATAATCATTGCATACAACGTATCCCATATAATCAGTCGGATAGTCCAGCCCTGTGGGTATTTGGTACCTATAATCTCCACAGAGCCCCTGAGACCTTCGCAGTTGACAAGATAACTCCACCTAGAAACCAAATTATTCCACAGCCGAGTGTTTTAATCGTCTCTGCCATAGTCTCCCGTGTGCTATCAATCCAATATAAAGGCTGTGAAGGCTGAAAAAATTGCAATAAAAAATATACCTATGTGCATCGACTAGATGCACCTAATTAGGTGTAGCCCCTGACTGTGTTTAGTTGAACAAACTTAGCATATAGTCAAGAACTTAATAATTCAACCATCCGAGTTGTATTACAAATATATATAAATAACATGCTTAGCCTAAGCTAAAAGCACTTTGAGGAAATCACATAGCAAATAAGTTTAATAACAAGTTTGTTGCATAGTGAATATAAGGTATTGGCATCATATTGTGCACATATTGCCAAAGCAAATATGTCTAAGTCCCTTTAAGACACACAATTTCACCACCTTTAAAAATATATGGCACTTGTCACATAAATCCAAGTTAATATAACTCATAAATAGATTTACCAACTACCTGTAGAATGACCAAAATATAATCAGTCTAAGCCATAATACTGGTCTCGATTAGAAAAGCACACACAAATGTGGCAAAGAAGCATTGATATAATATAAAATTATTTGCTTTGTAAAAGTCCAAACGGTGCTTGTAACTTATGAAGAAGTTAATAGAACAGCTATATATAAAACCTCACTATTTGCCACCTTTTAAATTGCATCGTACCAACTCTTAAAAAGTTGTGTAACTGCTGTATAAAAGGATTTTTAAGGTCTTGGGCAATAGAGCATGTGCATATTGCCAAGACAAATATGCTTATGTCCTTAAAGACACGTGATAAGTCACACCTGAGATATGGACTATGAATCACTTTTGGGCCTCGGCCCAAAACAGAGATCTCACCGATACCCTTAAAAAAATTCCAACAGGTCTTTTCTTTTTCTTCTTCGCCGCTTTGCATTTCAAAATTCCCCTTTTCGAGCTCCTGTTCGCAATTGCCGCCGCTGAACCTTAGGGTTCCAAAATCCGCCAGATCCATCCATCTAGCCACTTCAATCCCAATCAGATCTAGCTGCGCGCATCTCTAGCTCCATCCTCTCCAGAAACCTTGATCCAGAAATCCATATCCATTCCATCCCAAACTTTGCTCATGGCGGAAGAGAGAGAAATCCCTTTCGAGTAATGGGCGGTCTCCAACGTGAAGGAATTGATCATGAAAGAAATGGTGAAACATGACGTCCTCCTAGCAAAGGAAATCATCGACTAGCGACCAGCTTGTGGTGAGGAATTTCCAACCCTCAATACCAGTGAAATCGTTTCTTTTACCCATTTCTTCAATTGCGGCTTTGCTCTTCCAACTTCTGAATTTTTCCGCGGCATCCTTGACTACTACGGAATCAGGATTTATCACTTAAATCCGAACTCCATTCTTCATATTGCCATTTTCATTCATGTCTGTGAAGCCTTCCTTGGAATCCGCCCCCACTTCAACCTTTGTCGCCGTATGTTTTATCTGAAGGCTCATCCAACAAAAGAAAACCCTTGTGTTGTTGGCGGTTTTGGATTTCAACTCCGCGGAACTCTCCGCAAGGACTATTTCTCGCTCCCTTTGAAAACTTCCAATAAGGGCTAGCATGCCAATTGGTTTTATATCTCCAAACCAGGTCCCATCCTTCCCGACTTTGTCAGCCTTCCACCAATCCACCAAGCTCATAAGAACTCCCAATCGGAGGGCCAAGAATTTATTGAAGCCAATATGTTATTATCAAAAATCCTTAAAATAAAAAACATAGGGCTGCTAGGGTAACAAGTCACTCGGCATTTCATCAACTGTCGACTGCCTCCCATTAAGGAAAGATCCACCAGCATTCGAATACGAAGGGCGGACTGATCCCAACCGAGAAGACCGTGAATTTTTAGATTTCCAAATCTTGTGTTCACGCATGTACAAAATCTTCTTGTCCGGGATCGTAGTGGATTATGGCCATAAGCTATCGGTCACTCCTTTTAGTCTGCATCGGCCGCCACCTCTAGTACATTTACTCACAATCTATTTTCAGCTTCAATTATTTCGTCCTATTTGCCAATGTCATATCTTGAAAGAGTATCCTTGCAGGAAAATGCTCTTCTCGTTTCCCAGCCATCCAAGATCTGCCGTCAAGCTTCCAGCGCACATTCGGCTAGCAGCTATCGACCGACTGGCGGGCCAACCATCAGGCCTCAGTCAAAGAACAAAAGGTCTGCTACAGAAGAAACAAGCAAACGTACCAGCAAGCAGAGAAAGTTGATCATTGACGACTCAGATGAAGGAGATGAAGAAATTCAAACTCCGAGGGTCAACATTGCTTCACCAAGGCCACCATCTGCTAGATCAGCGCCCAAGATCAGAAAACCAACAGGTAACCCGCGTATAACTTCTACTGCATCTTTTGCCTTCACATACTCTTGACCGCATTTTGTTCCAATCCTGTACATCGCATTTGAAGAAAATCTCAGGATATTGACCCCACTGGCCAATCTGAGATGCCGCCTCCAGACTCAAGATCCAAAAACCAAGAAGCTGTAGAATCTGGAAATAAAGATACATCCCAGGATAAGCCAGGTTCCAACCACCCGATTGCCGACCAGGAGCCCCTGACTAGAAACCGGTCGGATTCTTCTGATCAAGTAGCCAAACCAGAGGCCCCGACTAGAAACCAGTCGGGTGAAGGAGATCCAGCCTCTGCCAAGCAGGAACCATTAGCCGAAGATCGCCCCACGGGTAATGATGAAGATATAAACGAAGATCAGCCAACCGGAGACACTGCTGCCAAAGAGGATCAAGAAAAATCAATTTCTGGCGCAGATGAAAGAGTCCAAGGTCCTTCGCGCAAGCATACCGAAATAATCACAGGCAAGTTCTTAGTTATTAAAAACTTTGGATTTCAGCACTCGTCTTGAATACTTGCAACTTTCCTCCTTTTAGAACCAACAATCGGAGAGGACGAAGAAATATTCCGTATCAAATCAGCAGAAGATTCACTCCCACCGGTCAAAATCCAGTGCGCGATTCTGAAGGCCGAGCACATAGGATTATTTTAAACAAACAAAAAGAAGCCAAAGAACGTGATCTGCTGGTAGCCCGATTATTAGAATCCACTCGACTGTTGAACGTATGTAAAAACCCATGTTCTCTAATCGCTTCTTGACATAGTATCAGCTAATCATCTTTTGTATGTAGAGAGTATATCGCCAATCTCAAGCCAAGTTGGAAACATTAGAAAAACTGGTACCACATTTGAACACCCTGGAGGCTGTCTAGCAACAGCTCAAAGAAGCCAAAAAACAACCATAGCCAGAGAAACAGAGCTAAGGGCAGAAATCAACCAACCACGACCCTCCCTAACCAAGCGCACCACATCACAGGTTTTGCCCCCACCTTTAAACCAAGGCAGGCAGCCCCCTCTCGTGCCTAGGTGAATCAGAAAACCGATCAACGAGTAAACCTCCGCCGACCCAACTTCATCACGGCCACCCTTGCCTGGATGCATTGGCTAGGAAAAGTCACACTACAAGCCCAGCCGTTGCCCATGTTGGCTTGTGGAAAGTACGGTAATTCTTCCATGTTTCCTGCAAACCGGTCCTTAATTGCCCTGGGTGCGACTAGAAAAACCATACACCCACGGCCCACCATTTGTCATGTTTTAGTTTAAATAGTACCACGGCGTCACTTAAATGAAAATATCATTAAAGGGACTATGCTAGGTAATTAGGTGAAAAGACCCCTTTTGGTGTGCTACTTGATCTAAGCAGGGCTAAGCATATTCTAACCTAGCAACTACTCAAATTATTTCCCAAGCTACCAAAGAAACAAGATATTTGGAACATAAGACTGAGTATAATAGGTAATTAAGCCCATAAATGTCATTATAAAACAATGCAATATTTAGAGAAAAATAAAACATTCGCAATTTAGGTACAATATGTTCAAGTGAATAAGCATGACTTGCCTTGCTCTTGCGCTGGATCGACCTCTGCAACAACCTCGAAGTACATGCGAGCGTCAGAACCACCGGAATCTAAACAAAAAGCAAAACACACAAACAAACAAGCTATAAGTCTACTGAAACAGGAAACAAAACAATTTATAATGGATTCTCGGCATTTTAATGAATTTTCTACAACTTGAATGGACTCAAACGGAGTACGGATGAATTAGATATGAATTTTAGAAGATTAATTGTGTTTTTACTGAAACAGGAAGGGCGGCGGCGCCGAAAGGTGGGCCCCACCTATCGGTGGCATGGGGCCTCGGTCCACGGTGGACTAAGCCCACGGGACCGGCCGGCGAGCACGTACCACGTGGCGCACGCGTGGCGTCGACACGGGACGGCGCGGGCGACGGCCGGCGCGCGGCACGCGGCTGCGGCCGACACAGGCAGGACCGAAAGACGGCAGCACGGGCGGCGGTCGGGCGGCAGTGGCCGAGCGAGCGGCGCCTAAGCAGGCGGCGGCACAGGTGGGGAGGGAGAGAGGAGAGAGAGGGGCTCACCGGAGCCGAGGAAGACGACAGCGGCAGCGCTAGAGAGCACGGGAGTGGACGGCGAATAGGGAAAAAGAGAGAGGGGAGAGCGGGGAGAGTTTTTATAGGGGGCCAGGGACCTAGGGGTGGCAGGTGGCGTTCGGATTTCTCGCCGGAGTTGGGGAGTGGGGAGGAGAGAGAGCCGAGATTCGGTTGCGAATCCCGCGCTCCACGGCAGCGGGGAAATGGATGTGGGTGGCGCGGGCTTCGCGGGAGGTGGGTGGTGGCGGGTGTGGTGGCGTGAGCAGCGCGGGCGGCGCGAGCGCAGGCGGCCTGCTGGGGAAGGGGAAAGCCCGACAGGTGGGCCCCACCTGTCGGCGGCATAGGAGGGAGAGGGAGGCGGAGCGGACTTTGGCAGCACGGGCCGGCCCGGGGGGGAGGCGCGCGCGGCATGGCCTTGGGCCGGCTCGAGGAAGGAAAGGCGCACGCGGGCATGGCCGGGAGAGGTGGGCCGACGGCCCGAAGAAAAGGAAAAAGAAAAAGAAAAGGAAAAAGAGATTTTCTAGGGATTTAATTATTGCGGTGAGGGTTTTTAATTGTTTAAAGTTATTTCTAGGGCTCTGAAAATTCCACTAAAAATCCTGTTAATATATTCTAACATGGGAACTCAAGAAAAATCCCACCATGCCATTTCCACTAATTTAAATACATTTTTAAATTGGGGTTTGCTCTAGGTTAAAATAAACAATTTCTTTTAAACGATTTATTTAATAAATTTTAAAGCTAGAAGGGAAAACTCCAGGGTGTGACAAACCTATCCCCCTTAAACAGAATCTCGATCTTGAGATTCGGCGAAGAGGTGTGGATGGGCGGCTTTCAACTCGTCTTCTCTTTCCCAAGTGGCTTATTCCTTTGAGTGATGGCTCCATTGAACTCGACAGAATCTAATGACTTTATTTCTTGTCTTTCTTTCGCCGGTCTCGAGGATGCGGGTTGGCCTTTCCATATAAGTCAAGTCCTTTGGAATTTCAATTTGGTCAGGATTTACCTGCTCCTTGGGTATCCTAAGACATTTCTTCAATTGAGAGACGTGGAAAACATCATGAATGCCGAGCATGTTGTAGGGGAGTTCGAGCCGGTAGGCAACTTCACCTCGGCGCTCCAAAATTTTGTATGGCCCCACAAAGCGTGGTGCTAGTTTTCCCTTGGTTTGGAACATGTGCACACCTCGAAGTGGCATGACCCGAAGGTACACATGGTCCCCAACATCAAAGATGAGCTCTCTTCGGCAGTTGTCTGCGTATCTCTTCTATCGAGACTGTGCGATTCTCAGCCTTTCCCGGACTGTTCTAACTTTTTCCTCTGCGTCATTTAGGACTTCAGTCCCAAACAACTGACGCTCTCCGGTCTGGTCCCAGAAGAGCGGAGTGTGGCACTTCCGGCCATACAATGCTTCGAACGATGCCATTTGCAGGCTGGCCTGGTAGCTGTTGTTGTAGGAGAACTCGACGTATGGCAGGCTCCTGTCCCAAGCCCCACCAAAATCAAGTGCGCAAGCTCTCAACATGTCTTCCATGATCTGGTTGACTCGCTCGGTCTGACCATCAGTTTGAGGGTGGTAAGCAATACTAAAGTTCAGACGAGTTCCCCACTCTTCTTGTAGTTTCTGCCAAAACCGCGAAGTAAACTAGCTCCCTCGGTCGGACACAATCTTCTTAGGTACCCCATGCAAACTCACGATCCTTGCCAAATAGAGTTCTGCCAATTTCTTTCCTGAGTAGGTGGTGTGTACTGGAATGAAGTGAGCGACCTTGGTGAGTCGATCCATGATCAACCAAATGGAGTCGTGCCCCGTTGCTATTCTTGGAAAACCCGTGATAAAGTCCATCCCAATTTCTTCCCATTTCCATTTCGGAATTTGAAGAGGCTGTAGTAACCCTGCTGGTCTTTGATGCTCCGCCTTCACTCGCTGACATACGTCACAGAGCGCGATGAATTCGGCAATTTCCCTTCTCATGCTGACCCACCAGAACTTCTCCTTGAGGTTTGGGTACATCTTGGTGCTGCCAGGGTGAATTGAGTATTGGGTCTGATGAGCTTCCGTAAGTATCAGATCCTTTAGTTCCTTATTCTCCAGAACACATATTCTTTCTCCCATCCAGATTGTCCTGTGTTCGTCCACAATGAAGTCTCGTGATTTGCCGACTCTCATATTCTTCTTGAGTTCGGCTATCTCAGGGTCATTGACCTGGGCTGCTCGAACTTGCTCCGCGAGCGTGGGCTATGCCTCTAGAGTAGCCATGAATCCGTGTTCTACCATACCTAGGTTTAGGTGTTCGAATTCTCGTTGCAATCTTCCACACAGTCCCTTGGTACAGGTAGCGTTGCAGTAGCTTTTCCTGCTCAAAGCGTCGGCCACCACATTAGCCTTACCGGGGTGATAATGTATTCCCAAGTCATAATCCTTGATCAACTCCAACCATCGGCGTTGTCGGAGGGTCAAATCAGGCTGAGTGAAAATATACTTCAAGCTCTTGTGGTCGGTATAGACTTCACAACGGTTACCAATGAGGTAGTGTCACCAAATTTTCAAAGCGTGAACCACTGCTGCTAATTCCAAGTCATGAGTGGGGTAGTTGTTCTTGTGTGGGCTCATCTGGCGTGAAGCATATGCGACCACCCTGCCTTCTTGCAGCAAGATACATCCCAACCCTTGGCGGGATGCATCACATAACACCTAGAAGCCTTTCGTCTGATCAGGCAAAATTAAAACTGGTGCAGACACCAATTTCTTCTTAAGCTCCTCAAAGCTTCTGTTGCATTCTGCGGATCACTTGAATTTTTTATCCTTTTTCAGCAACTGTGTCATTGGCTTGACAATCTTGGAGAAGTTCTCAATGAACCGATGGTAGTAACCCGCGAGTCCTAGAAAACTCCTGATTTGCGAGACCGTGCTCGGTGGGGTCCACTTTGTAACTGACTCCACATTTGACGGGTCTACCGCCACTCCTTGAGCGGTAATGATGTGGCCTAGAAACTGAACTTCCTTGAGCCAAAAGTCACACTTGCTAAACTTAGCATACAGTTGCTGTTCCTTCAACTTCTCGAGTACCAGGCAGAGGTGTTGCTCGTGCTCCTTCTCGGACTTGGAGTAGACGAGTATGTCGTCGATGAATACCATGACAAACTTGTCCAGAAACTCCATGAATACCTTGTTCATCAGGTTCATGAAAAAGGCCGGCGCGTTGGTAAGTCCAAAAGATATGACAGTGCACTCAAACAACCCATACCGAGTGATGAATGTCGTCTTCGGAATATGCTCTTCTTTGATCCTCAACTGGTGATAGCCTAATCGCAGGTCTATCTTGGAGAACCACGTTGCTCCTTTCAGCTGATCAAACAGATCATCAATCCGGGGTAGCGGATATTTGTTCTTGATGGTTACCTCGTTGAGGGCGCGATCGTCGACGCACATTCTCTTGGTCTCGTCTTTCTTCTCCACGAAAATCACCGGAGCACCCCAAGGTGACGTGCTCGGGCGAATGTATCCTTTCTGCAACTGCTCGTCGACTTGCTTCTTGACTTCCGCCAACTCATTGGCTGCCTTCCGGTAAGGCCTCTTGTGTATCGGGGCAATTCCCTGTACTAGGTCAATCCGAAATTCGATTTCTCTCTTTGGTGGCATTGTGGTTAAGTCATCTGGGAAGACCTCTGGTTACTCTCTGATAATGGGAATATCCCCCAACTCCTTAAGGTCTTTCCCTACTACTGTGGTATGTTCCATCCCGTCGACCTGATTCATGCACATTCTCTACTTCTAGGGTGTCAGCGACTGGAATGTCACCACTTCACCTTTTCCGTTAACCAAGGTGATGGTGCGGCTTGCACAATCAATAACTCCTTTGTGCGTTGTTAACCTATCCATCCCAAGAATGACATCTAGGCCTTTGGATTCAAGAAGGATAAGGTTGGCTAGAAATTTTGAGCCTTGGATTTCTATTGCGACAGAGGGGCAGTAGTGAGCCATGGTCATCTCATTCCCAGGAGTGTGGCACATAGGCGTTCTAAGTTCCACTACTGACAACACATGCGTCCTAGCAAAACGCTTGGATAAAAATGAATGCGTAGCACCAAAATCGAAAAGTGCGATGGCCGGAATTGAGTTGATAGGAAACGTACCCAGTACCACTTCCGATGCAGTCTGCGCCTCCTCTGCAAACGCATGGTTGACGCGGGCATGGATGAACTTGGGTCCCGCATGCCTTGGCTTCGGACACTTGTCGGCGAAGTGGTCAGGCTTGTTGCAGTTGTAGCAGACCACTGGCTTTCCGCCCAACTCCTTCTTGGGTTGAGCTGATTGAGCCGGCTGAGCTGGGGTCATCGGTGGGTGAGGAGCTGAGTTGCGGTTGGGCTGCCCACTGTTGTTGTTGCGGTTGCCAGTGTTGTTGGTGTTGAAGTTGCTAGGGTGGTAGGGTCGGTGTTGGTGAACAATCATGGTGGAAGGTCCACCCTGCTGTCCGGCGATGAAGCGAGGTCTCTGTTGGCTCCCTTGGTGTGTGCTGAGTTGAGCTGCCTTTCTCTTACGGTCCATCTTGTTGCGCTGGTCCTCCTGACGGTTTGCCTTGTCGACCAACTTTTCAAAGTCAGCATAATGTCTCGAGATTAGCTGGTTGGTCAGTTCATCATCCAGACCGGAGAGGAATTTTTCCTGCCTTTCTGCATCGGTGCGTACGTCCTCCGGGGCATAGCACGCGAGACGGTTAAACTCATGAAGATATTTCGTCACCGTCCGGTTACCCCGGTGAAGTGCTCTGAATTCCCTCTTCTTCTGTGGCATGATGCCGTCAGGAATTTGGGCCTTCCTGAAGCTGCGGCAGAACTCCGCCCAGGTGACTTCTGTCCCGGGTAGACGGGTGACCAAATAATTATCCCACCAAGCCGAAGCGGGACCCTGCAGCTGGTGGGTGGCAAAAGTGACCTTCTCTTGATCGTTGCACTGTAGCAAGTTGAGTTTCTTCTCAATGGCGTGGAGCCAGTCATTCGCCTCCATGGGGTGGGTGGTGCTTGAGAAAGTTGGCGGCCGAACGCGAAGGAACTCCGGCAACTTAGATTAAGGTGGAGGGCCAAACTGCTGGTTCTACTGAGCCAGCTGTTGTTGCTGCGCCTGTTGTTGCATCTGCTGCATCATCTGTTGTTGCATCTGCTGGTGCGCTGTTGCATCTGTTGCATCATTGCTGTCATCATTTGCCTAAGTGATGGTGGGATTCTCAGGTGGTGGGGTTGGGGGACCATTGTTGGTTGCTCCGTTAGCTTGTGCTCCTCCCAACGGATCCTCATGGTCGCTGGTGTTACTACTTGTCCTTGTGTTGACCATCTCGAGGGAAAGAACCAGCAGAAAAAGATGGAAGAGAAAAAAACAGATTGCTCAAAAACTAAGCTTTATTATATTATAATTAAACTGCAATTGTTCTGATCTAATGTAAAACACTTTAAAACAGCAAGCAGATCCACGGTGGACCGAGTCCATGGGACTGGCGAGCGAGCGTGTACCACATGGCGCACACGTGGCGCCGACATGACGGCCACGCGGGGCGACACCACGTGGCGCACGCGTGGCGCTGACGCGGCGACCGGCACGGGACGGCGCGGGCATTGGTCGGCGCGGCGGTGCGACTGCGGCCGGCTGTGGGCGGGCGGCGGTTGGGCGGCGGTGGTCGGGCGAGCGGCGCCCGAGCGGGCGACGACACAGGTGGAATGAGAGAGAAAGGAGAGAGAGAGGGGCTCATCGGAGCCGAGGAAGACGACAGCGGCTAGAGAGCACGGGAGTGGACGGCGAATGGGGAAAAAGAGAGAGGGGAGAGTGGGGAAAGTTTATAGGGGGCCGGGAAGCTAGGGCTGGCCGGTGGCGTCTGGATTTCTCGCCGGAGTTGGGGAGTGGGGAGTGGGGATTCGGTTGTGAATACCGCGCTCCACAGTGCGGCACGGACGACGCGGAGTGGGGAAATGGGTGCAGGTGGCGCGGGCTACGCGGGGACGTGGGTGGCGGCGGTTGCGGGGGCGCGGGCGGCGCGACAGGCTGGGGAAGGGGAAGGCCCGACAGGTGGGCCCCACTTGTCGGCGGCCCGGGAGGGAGAGGGAGGCGAGGCGGACTTCGGCGGCACAGGCGCGGCCTTGGGCCGACCCGGGAAAGGGAAGGCGCGCGCGGGCGCGGCCGGGAAAGGTGGGCCGACGGCCCGAAAAAAAGGAAAAAGAAAAAGAGATTTTCCAGGGATTTAATTATTGCGGTCAGGGTTTTAATTATTTAAAATTATTTCTAGGGCTCTGAAAATTTCAGTAAAAATCCTGTTAATGTATTCTAACATGGGGAAGTCAAGAAAAATCCCACCATGACATTTCCACTAATTTAAATACATTTTTAAATTGGGGTTTGCTCTAGGTTAAAATAAACAATTTCTTTTAAATGATTTATTTAATGAATTTAAAGCTAGAAGGGGAAACTCCAGGGTGTGACATGCAGCATGACTGCCGCATATTCCCTAGTGAATATCCTACAACAATTACCGGCCCTCCTCAAGAGAAATACATCTTAACAAAACACCAGACGGGCTCCGCTTATATAACTCAGAATCAACCATTACATAACTTTGACTATGACGTCAAACTCGTTCAGCTTTCTCACGATCTTGAGGCAACTCCTGCTGAGTCTGAAACTTGATAAAATGCATCCTCCAGTCGGTATCAAGCATGGATACCTGTTTCGTAGCATCATCTTCAATAGCTTCTTTCTTAGCAACAGTCGGCTCATGAAGGTGTTCAATAAAAACATTTGTTGGGGCCACCTCTCTTTTGGATCCAAAATTAGCCAACTGATCGGCAACTTCATTGTTATGCCATAAAACATGGGATAACTTCAAACCATCAAATTTGTCTTCCAACTTGCGAACTTCCTAGAGATAAGCAGCCATGTTGTCGTTCAAACAAGACCAGTCTTTCATTACTTGATTTAACACCAGCTGAGAATCTCCTCGCACAATCATACGCCGTATTCCCAATGACATAGCAAGAAGCAACCCATGAAGTAAAGCCTTATACTCGGCCACATTGTGTGATGTTGGAAAATGAATTTGAAGAACATATCGCAATGTTTCTCCAGTTGGGGAAATCAAAACCATTCCAGCCCCTGTGCTAGTAAGTCTCTTAGATCCATCAAAATACATGGTCCAATATTCCAATCTTCCTGCAGGTAGATCTCCTTGACAATCGGTCCACTCGGCAACAAAATCATCCAAAACTTGAGATTAACCGATGTCCGTGCCTTGAAAGTAAGGTCTAACTCCATCAACTCCAATGCCCACTTCGCAATACGTCCTGTGGCCTCACGATAGTAAAGAACATCGCCGAGTGGAAAAGTTGTAACCACCGTAACCGAATGACCTTGAAAATAATGAGCCAATTTCCTTACGGTAATTAAAACTCCATATAAAAACTTTTGTACTTGGGGGTAGCGTGTTTTAGATCCAGCCAGCACCTCACTGATGAAGTAAATAGGCCTCTGAACCTTCTGGACTCGACCTTCCTATTCCCGTTCAACAACCAAAACCATACTAACCACCTGAAAAGTTGCCGACACATAAAGTAATAGAGGCTCTTGAGGATACGGTGAAGCTAGCATAGGCGGCGTTGTAAGAAAATCTTTGAAATCTTTGAAAGCTTTCTGGGCTTCAGGGGTCCACTAGAACTCGTTCGTTTTCTTGAGCAATTTGAAAAAAGGCATGCCTCGTTCCCCAAGCTTAAAAACAAATCGGCTCAGAGCTGCCATGCACCTAGTAAGTTTTTGAACATCCTTCTGAATACTCAGTGGTTTCTTATTTCGTATGGCATTAATCTTCTCTGGTTGGCTTCGATGCCTCGATGAGACACCATAAAACCAAGCAGCTTCCCTAATGGTACTCCAAAGGTACATTTTTTTGGGTTTAACGTCATCCTGAAGGCTCGAATATTTTGAAAAGTTTCCTCCAAATCGGCAATCAAATCTTCCCTTTGCTTTGTCTTGATAACAACATCATCAACGTAAGCCTCCACGTTTTGACCAAGTTGAGTCTGCAAACATCTTTGAATCATGTGGTGATATGTAGCCCCAACATTCTTGAGACAAAACGACATCGTAATATAACAGTAGGCTCCAAACGATGTGATAAACGAAGTCTTCAAGCAGTCGGACTCCTTTAGGCTAATCTAATGATATCCCGAGTAACAATCAAGAAAACTTAGAAGCTCACAGCCAGCAGTTCAATCAACGACCTGGTCAATGCGAGGTAGACCAAAAGGATCTTAAGGACAAGATTTGTTGAGATCTGTGTAATCAACGTACATGCGCCATTGCCCTGTCTTTTTTGAACCAAGACTGGATTAGCCAACCAGTCGAAATGATAAACTTCCTTGATGAACCCAGCCGCCAAAAGCTTGGCAAACTCTTCCTTGATAGCATCTCTCCGATCCTATGCAAACCAGTGAAGTTTTTGTTTGATAGGTTTTGTATCCTCCGTAACATTTCATGAGTGCTCAATCACCTCCCTAGGGATACCAGGCATATCAGACGGTTTCCATGCAAATATATCTTTAATAGCTTGAAGAAAGGTGATGAGCGCGCTTTCCAATTTACAATCTAATTCGATGCCTATTACAGTGGTCTTTGAGGGATCTGTAGGATCAAGTGGAATCTTCTTGGTCTTGGCGTCACCTTCTACTGACTTGGTCAACTTTTTAGAAGGGATTTCTCCTTCTTCAGATGTAGACGCAGCCAGTCGGGCCATGTCACAGCTTTCTTTGTCGCAGGTAAAAGCTTGCTTGACATCGTTGCGAAGGGAAATAACTCCTCGTGGACCTGACATATTCATCATCAGATAGGTATAATGTGATACTGCCATGAACTTGGCAAGAGCTGGTCTTCCTAAGATGGCGTGCTATGTTGCTTCAAAGTCTGCAACTTCAAAACAAACATTTTCTGTGCGGAAATTGTCCCGAGTACCCAAGGTAACTGGAAGAGTAATCTGCCCAAGTGGTGTTAATGACAATCCTAGAATAACTCCGTGAAAAGGAGCGAAACTTGGTTTCAACTCGGATCTTGGTATTTGCATCTTGTCCAGTGTCTTGGCGATGAGGATGTTGAGGGCGTTGCCACCGTCGATGAGAACACGTTTCAACTTGACATTACAAATGACTAGGTCTAGTACCAGGGGATACCGCCCTAGATGAACCACTCAGTCAGGGTGATCCGAGCGATCGAACGTGATAGCAACCATGGACCATCGTAGATATTGTGGTACTTCGGGTTGAATTGCATTGATTTCTCTATCAGTCAGCTTCTGCTTCCTTTTGGACTCGTAGGCGAGTGGTTCTCCAAAGGCTCTGATCCGCCATCACCATCATCCTTTTTGTGCTATGAAGTTCTTGTGCCATTAGATGGCTTCTTGAGCTAAGCCGCCTACTGCTCGGCGAATTGCTTGTAGATGAAACAGTCCTTGGCCACATGTTTGTGATTTGGATGATGTGTGCATGAGGCGTTCATAATCTTGTCGTAAGTGTTGACACGTGGACACTGATGCTGGTAATTGGAAGTTGTAGCCACCAGATCCTCGGGCTTACACTTGCGATCCTTTTGGCCACCATTGCCACTGCTATTGCCGTTATCCTTCTTGGGTCGCCAGCTGTTTCGTGACTACTTCTCTTGACGTGATGCTTTGACGACGTCATTCGACTTGGCATAAGAATTCGCCATCTTGAACAACTTCTTGACCATCCTTGGAGGTTTGGGCCCAAATTTGCCGATGAGCAGCTCGTTGCGAATACCATTCTGGAAAGCTGCTATAATGACATCGTCGGTGATATCTGGAATCTTGTTACGCTTCTTCGAAAAATGCCGAATGTAATCTTTTAAGGATTCGTCGTGCTTCTGGATAATGTTGTATAGATCAAACTGAGTCTTGGGCCTTTCAAAGGTGCCCTGGAAGTTAGCGATGAAGTGATCACAAAATTTGCTCCAAGAGTCAATTGAGCCCCTTGGTAAGCTGGCGAGCCAACTTTTGGTTGAGTTGGTGAGTGCCACAGGTAAATAATTAGACATGTCCCCTCCTGCTGCACGAATTGCGAGGGTGTAGACGGTAAGCCAGGACTTCGGGTTTGTCTTGTCATCATACTTGTCAATCCCAGTGGGCTTGAAACCACTCGACCAATTCACTCGATGCAGGTCCCGAGTAAAAGCGGGTACTCCTTCGTTCTTCATAGTGGGCATTATTGTGCTCGTGATAATGCCGGTCAAGCACAAACCTCAGGTCGCTAGGTGCAGGCATCCGAGAACCGCCTTGATAACTGGAGTTGCCGTGATGAATTCGGTCATGAACCGGTGGTCGGTTACGGTGTATCTCATGAGAATCAGCCGACTGGTCTTGATGTCTCCAATCTTCTTGATGACGGTACTCATTTGACTTGGCATGGGTCTTCCTACGCACAGGCTTCCGGTAATCTCTGGATCGGAGCGGCGGTAGCCGATTGCCAGTGGATGTTTCGGCAATGGATTCAGCAATTTTGCAACTGGTTCTTGCGCCCTGTGGGGCAGTAGCTGCAACCATGGTCTTCACTTTGCTTAAGATTAGAGTTACGTTGGGTGGAGCCGTGTCGATGATGGTATAATTGAAGGTAAGTGCCGCGACCGTGTTTTACGAAAAGGAACTGTGACAGGACCCTTCGTATAACTCTTCCTAACCAAGCGCAACACACTTCAGCTTTCACCCCTACCCTTAAACCAAGGTAGGCAGCCCCCTCTTGTGCCCAAGTGAATCCGAATGACGCATAGACCATCGCAGGGCCCATCCAAACTCCATCGCGCTCACCTTTGCCTGGGTACGTCGAAGAGGGAAAATATACACTACAAGCCCAGTCGTTGCCCATGCTGGCTTGTAGTAAGCACGGTAATTCTTTTATAGGGTTTCCTGCAAACCAGTCCTTAATTGCTATGGGTGCGTCTATCAAAACCATGCACCCACAGCCCACCATTAGGCATATTTTAGTTGGATTAATACCATGGTAGCATATGTCCATAATCATCATAATTAATCAAGGCCTAAGATATTAATGAGATTTCTCAGAGTGAGCTAATTTATCTAAGCAGGACTAAGCATCTCCTAAATCAACATCTAGTCCTGCTATATCCCAAGTTATCAACGACATAGGGTGAAAAGGCTATGGCCGAGTACAATAGGCACCATCTCATATAACATTGTAAAATAATACATATTTTAAATAGAAAACAAGGTATTTGCAAAATAAGAACAATATGCTTAATGAGGAATGCATGACTTCCTTGCTCTGGAGCTGTTGGGATCTACAACAACTTCGAAATAAACAGAGACTTTGGAACTGCCAGAATCTATGCGACAAACAAAGCAAACAAGCAAAACATGCTATAAGTCTACTCAAACAGGAAACAAGTCCATTTTTAATGGATTATAGGCATTTTTATAAATTTACTGCAATTTGACTGGACTTAAATGGAGCTTGGATGAATTAGCTATGAATTTTAGAAGATTCACTGTGTTTTACTATAAATAGAAAAACCTTAGCGATTTATTGTGCGTTATACCGGGCATTGACGTCAGCGAGGGGAGGAGCTGGTGTCGACAAGCAGGCCCTATCCATCGGTGACAGGAGGTGAACGGCGCAAAGTGGACCAAGACCATCGGCCGAGGATGGGTGCGACACATGGTGCACATGTGCCGCCGACACGGCGGCCACGTGGGCGGGCAGACGGGCGCCCCGATCTGCCGCATGGCAGATTGGACGGCAGAGAAGCGGCGGCGAGGCGCCAGCCATCCGACCGGGAGGTAGCGGTGCATGCGCCCGATGGTTGCCAACAGTGAGCGCATGGTGGGCGGCAGCGTGGATGCGGAGAGTGGCGACGAGCAAAGGAAAACGAAGGGAAAAGGAGAGGAGTCCTCATCGGGGAGACCAGCCAACGCTAGCAATGAAGATGGCGACGATGACATAACGACAGCGAAGGATGATGGGCAAACGGCGGCCGAGGGACGACATGATCCCGCGAGCGTGGTGGCGAATACGGCACAGCTCGGCGGCAACCAGAGCGACGGCTAGCGGCGACCGGAGGCGGTGTAAGGCAGCGGCGCTAGGGTTAAGCGGCACGACGGTGGTAGAGGGTGGCAGATGGGGAATAAGATGGAGGAGAGCGTAGAGAGTGATTTTATAGGCGCAGTGGTCACGGATGTGGCCGGATGTGGGCAGCAACGACGATTGCATGGGGAAGAGAGAGAGAGAGAAAAGCCGGCAGATTTGAAAATCGAATCTCGGCAGTTTCGGGCACGGCGCATGGGCGGAGTGGAGGAGTGGGGCAGTGGTTGCGGCAGCAAGCGCAGAGTAGGCGGGAGGCGAGAAAATGGCGGCGGGCAACGGTTACGCCTCCGGCTCCGCCCACCGGAGGTAGGGGACGGGCCTGACAGGTGGACCCTATCTGTCGACGTCTCGGAGAGGGGAGAAGGGGCGCGGGCGCGGGCGGACTAGGCCGAGGCCTTCGGCTGGCCCAGCAAGGGAGCTGCGCAGGCGCGCGGGAGAGAGCAGGCCAACGGCGGGAGTTAGGCCGGAAACGGCCCAATGGCCGAAAAAAGAAAAAGAAGATTTAGGAAATTATTTAATTCTGATAATTGGTTTTCAATTATTAAAATTATTTCCTTTGCTCTGAAAATTCCACTAAAATTCCAATCAATGTATTTTAGCACGAGGAACTCACGAAAAATCCCACCATGCCACTTTCACTTGTTAAATGGATTTATTAATTAAGAGTTTGCTCTAGGTTAAACAAATGATTTCTTGGAGCAATTTACTTAGTTAATTAAACCAAGGAAAGGGGAACTTCAGGGTGTGAGAAACCTACCCCCCATAAGCGGAATCTCGACCTAGAGATTCAGAGGTGCTTGCGAAGAGGTGCAGATGGGTGGCCTTCAATTCATCTTCTCTTTCCCACGTAGCCTCTTCCTCTGAATGGTGACTCCACTGAACTCTGCAAAACCTGGTTACCCAATTTCTGGTTCTTCTCTCGCTGGTTTCAAGGATGCAGGTTGGCTTCTCCACATAGGTCAAATCCTTTGGATTTCAATGTGATCAGAACTTGCTTGTTCCTCAGTTACTCTCAGACATTTCTTCATTGAGAAACGTGGAACACATCATGGATACCAACCATGTTGGAGGGAAGTTTGAGTTGGTAGGCAACTTCCCCTTTGTGTTCCAAAATTCTGTATGGTCCCACGAAACATGGTGCCAACTTTCCTTTGGTTTGGAAACAGTGTACTCCCCGAAGTGGAGTAACACGAAGGTACACATAATCTCCAGCCTCAAAGGTGAATTCCCTTCGACGGTTGTCAGCATAGCTCTTTTGTCAAGACTGAGTGATTCTTAGTCTTTCCCAAACGGTTCTGACTTTCTCCTCTGCCTCAGTCAAGACTTCTATTCCGAACAACTGACGTTCTCCGGTTTGATCTCAGAAGAGTGGTGTGCGGCACTTTTGACCGTATAGTGCTTCGAACGGTGCCATCTGCAAGCTGGCCTGGTAACTGTTGTTGTAGGAGAACTTGGCATATGGTAGACTTTTGTCCCAAACTCCACCAAAATCAAGCACACAAGTTCTCAACATATCCTCCAATATCTGATTGGCCCCCTCAGTTTGACCATCGGTCTGGGGATGATACGCTGTGCTGAAGTTCAAGCAGGTCCCCAATTTCTCTTGCAGTTTCTGCCAAAACTTTGAGGTAAACTGGCTTCCCAGATCGAACACAATCTTCTTAGGTACTCCATGTAAACATATGATTCTTGCTAAGTAAAGTTCTACTAACTTCTTCCCCGAATAGGTAGTATGCACCGGAATGAAGTGAGCAACCTTTGTAAGTCGGTCGATGATCACCTAAATGGAATCATGTCCAGATGACATCTTGGGCAAACCCGTGATGAAATCCATTCCATTTCCATTCTGCAATCTTAAGATGTTGAAACAATCCTGCCGGCCTCTGATGTTCCGCCTTCACTTGCTGACAAACATCACAAAGCGCGACAAACTCGGCTATTTCTGTTCTTATGCTAACCTACCAGAACTTTTCCTTGATGTCTTAGTACATCTTGGTACTACTAGGATGGATAGACTGTTGAGTTTGATGAGCTTCTCTGAGTATAAGGTCTTTCAATTCCTTGTCCTCAGACACACATAATCTTTCTCCCATCCAGATTGTTCCATGTTCATCCTCGATGATATCTTGGGCCTTGGCAAACCTCATGTTCTTTTTAAGCTCTGCTATCTCAGGATCCTTCACCTGGGTTGCTCGTACTTGTTCCACGAGTGTGGGTTGTGTCTCTAGGGCAGCCACGAACCCATATTCAACTATACCTAGATTTAGGTGTCCAAGATGTTGTTGCAGTTCATCGCACATTTCTTTTGTCCATGTGGCATTGCAGTAACTATTCCTGCTCAAAGCGTCTGCTACCACGTTTGCTTTGCCAGGATGATGGTGTATCCCCATATCATAATCTTTGATCAACTCCAACCATCTTTGCTGCCAGAGATTCAAATCAGGTTGTGTGAAGATGTACTTCAAACTCTTGTGGTCAGTATATACCTCACAGCGATTACTGATAACATAATGCCGCCAGATCATCAAAGCATGAACCACTACTGCTAATTCCAAATCATGAGTTGGGTAGTTAATTTCATGAGGGCACAACTATCGAGAAGCATAAGCGACCACTCTGCCCTCTTGCATTAACACACATCCCAGACCCAGGCGTGATGCATCACAATACACCTAGAAGTCTTTCGTTTGATCTGGCAAAATTAGGACTGGTGCATATACTAACTTCTCCTTGAGTTCTTTAAAACTTTTGTTGCATTCAGCTAACCATTTGAATTTTTATTCTTTCTCCAACAACTGTGTCATGGGCTTTGCAATCTTAGAGAAATTCTCAATGAACCGGCGGTAATACCCGTGAGTCCAAGAAAACTCCTGATCTGAGAGACTGTTTTTGGTGGGGTCCACTTTATAACTGACTCCACATTTGACAAGTCAACTGCCACACCTTTGGCATTAATGACATGACCGAGGAACTTGATTTCTTCCATCCAGAAGTCACACTTGCTGAACTTGGCATACAGTTGGTGTTCCTTCAACTTCTCAAATACTATTCGAAGATGCTGCTCATGTTCTCTTCGGACTTTGAGTAGATGAGTAGGTCATCGATGAATACCACTATGAACTTGTCCAGGAACTCCACAAACACCTTGTTCATCAGATTCATGAAGAAGGACGATGCATTGGTGAGTCCAAAGGACATAACCGTGCACTCAAACAACCCATACCGAGTGGTGAAGGTTGTCTTTGGAATATCCTCTCAGATTCTCAACCGATGATAGGTTGATCGCAGATCCATCTTGGAGAATCTCCTAGCTCCCTTCAACTGATCAAACAAGTCATCAATCCTCGGCAAATGATACTTGTTTTTGATGGTGACCTCATTAAGTGCTCGATAATCAACGCACATCCTCTTAGTTTTATCTTTCTTCTCCACGAAAATCACCGGAGCACCCCAAGGTGACGTGCTCGGGTGGATGTACCCTTTCTGCAATTATTCATCAACTTGCTTCTTAATTTCGGCCATCTCATTGGCTGCCATTCTGTATGGCCTCTTGTATATAGGGGTTGTTCCGGATTCCAAGTCAATCTGGAACTCGATCTCCCATTTTGGTGTCATGGTTGTTAAATCTTTTAGGGAAACCTCAAGATACTCTCTAACGATGGGAATGTCCTCCAACATTTTGGGACTTTTCTCCACTGCTACTGGCTGTTCCTTGCCAGTAGGTTGATTCAGGCTAACTCTTTGTTGTCGCATTGTCAGAGACTGGAAGGTTATTACTTCTCCCTTCCCATTGGTCAAGCTGATAGTGCGACATGCACAATCAATCACTCCTTTATACCTCGTCAACCAGTCCATCCCAAGAATGACATCTAGGTCTTTGGATTTCTATTATCACAGAGGGATTGTAACTTACAGATGTTACACTTCCCTGGGGTGTATACCCGCATCGGTGTTCTAAGTTCTTCTTTCTTTAACCCATACACCCCAACAAATCACATGGAAATGAAAGAATGTGTTGCACCGGAATCAAATAATATTGTTGTAGGTATTGACTTCACAGGAAATGTACCCAGTATGACTTCTGGTGTGGTCTGCGTCACCTCGGCAAATGCGTGGCTGACACGAACCTGGATGAACTTGGGCCCGGAGCGCTTCGGCTTCAAGGACCTGTCAGCGAAGTGACTGGGCTCGTTGCAGTTGTAGCAGACTCCTGACTTTCCTCTAGACTCCTTGGGCTTAGCTTGCTAAGTTGTCTGAGTTGGAACCATTGGCAGATGTGGAGCTAGATTGTGGTTGTGTTGCCCACCGCTGTTGTGGTTGTCACTGTTGTTGAAGTTGTCGGGGTGGTACGGACGGTGCTGACGAACAATCATGGTGGAAGGTCCACCCTGCTGCCCGGTATTGAAGTGAAGCTTCTGGTTGTTCCTCTAGTGTGCGCTGAACTAAGCTGCGTTCCTTTTGTGATCCATCTTGTTGCATTGATCCTCTTGACGAATCGCCTTGTCAACAAGCTTCACAAAATCAGCATAGTTCCCAGAGATCAGCTGGTTGGTTAGTTCATCATCCAATCCAGACAGAAACTTCTCTTGCCTCTCGGCATCGGTACGCACATCCTCCGAGGCGTAGCGTGCGAGGCATTTGAATTCATGCAGGTACTCTGTCACTAACCTGTTTCCCTGATGTAGTGCACGAAATTCTCTCTTCTTTTGTGCCACAATTCCATCAGAAACTTGGGCCATCTCGAAGCTACGGCAGAATTCCGCCCAAGTGACTTTTGTCCGCTGCGTGAGTCACCATGTAATTGTCCCACCAAGCAGAAGCGGGGCCTTGCAGTTGGTGGGTAGCAAATACAACCTTCTCCTGGTCATTGCGCTATAGAAGGTTCAGCTTCTTCTCAATAGCATGAAGCCAACCATTGGTCTCCATTGGATTGGTGGTGCTGGAGAAAGTTGGTGGCCTGACACGGAGAAAATCTGGCAGCTTGGACTGGGGAATTGGCTGCGCAAACTGCTGGTTTTGCTGCTGTTGCGCCTGCTGTTGCATCTACTGGTGCTGTTGCTGCATCTGCTGCATCATCATAGTCATCATCTGTGTCTGGTCGGCCAACACCTGAGCGATGATTGGATTCTCAGGCGGTGGAGGTGGACCATTGTCGGCTGCACCATTAGCATGCACTCCATGCTGTTCCTCGCTGCCACTGGCATCAGAAATGTCGTGACTGCTGTTCCTTGTGTTCACCATCTGAAGGGGGATAGGCAAAAAAAGAAAGGAAAGAAAGAAAACAGACTGCTCAGAAACTAAGCTTTATCTCATTATAATTTAAGTGCAATTGTCTGATCTGAATTAAAACACTGAAGAAGCAAACGAGCCCTAATTAAGGCAGCCATACCACAAACACATGATATCGACCGCCGACTAATCCACAAGCAAGCAAACCTAAACACGGAAACTAGCAAGGAAACAAACTAAGAAAAGCAACAAAGCTAAAGGTAGCGACTCTATTGCTCAGAATAGCTCCTGTGGTCGGTAGTGTCGAAGTTGGACTCTTGTGTGTCTCCCTCCTCCTCTGAACGGGTCCAGAGTCCAACAGGTAGGTGTCGCCATTGGTAGGCTTAGAGCTGGAACTGCCACCGCTGCTCCTACTGGCTCCATGGGAAGGACTAGGAGTAGCTGCCAACCAACCACCTTTGTCGCTGGCGGCACCCACTGCTGCATACGTCAGAGCGAAAGTGAGAGTTGGAGCTAGAGCTGAAGAAAGTGGTGGTGTAGGTGGCACGTACACAGGCAGCGGCTCCGATGCTGGTGGCTGGTTCCTGTGCACCAGCTGGATGCGCACGGGAGTTGTGGTTGACTTCCATGGCATCGTGCAGATCTAGGATCCTTTTGGTGTTGGACGTCCTTGAAGTCTAGCATTCTCCCTCTTGAGGTGCGCAACCTCGTCCTGTGGCTGAGCTATCTTCACCAGCTTCCTGTCGTTGAGTGCCTTGGAAGCCTTGTGCAAGTTGGAGTGCATGGTGTCCAGGCCCTGCAGCATTGTGCACATGCACTCGAAGGTGGTGTCATTCTCTCCTGTGGCCGACCGGAAGGTGCTGACGTCGTCATGGTTATCACGACTCAGGTCATAACGATAAGCGGTGTGACGAAGATTGGCATCATGGCGCTCATGGATCCTGGCCATCATCATGTAGGTTGCCTCCTGACAAGCATGCTTGAAGCTGCCCCCTGAAGCTGTGACCACCAAGTTGGGCAGGTAGGTGGGGGTGCGATGGACCTCCAGACGGACTTGGTGAGAGAACTCGCCGCTGAGAGGACGAATCTGTGTGTACTCTGGGTCATGAGGGTAGCTCACTGCAAACGCCATGCGACTGAGCTCAGCCACAAAGTCGCCCATGTCCTGACCACGGTGCATAGGGGGAAGGCCTAACATCTATAGACGACAAAGGATAGGAATCAATGCATGCTCAAATCCAAATTAAATAAAGCAATAAATGACACAAGTTAATAACCAATAACAACAAATTTTTATGCACAGAACATTTTAGCATGAATCCAAATAAAATACTATTGACACTGCCTAAGCAATAAATTACTATAAAAAATAAATATATATATAATATTAACAGCATAAATAAAATTGCAACCCATACCACATTAACTCTAACCTAATGCATACCTCCCAATAAATCCCTGACTGACTGTCGAATAAAATTTCCAATAAACCCGATAAATTTTCTAATAACCTAGACTGACTCCGACCTAGAAATCCCATTCGAAAAAGCGATCAAAATTTTTCCAAAGAACCACGGAAACGAATCCCAAATTTTCACGAAACAAATCCAAGTGCAAAGAGCATATGTTGATGAATTAGAGATTCCATTTGGCTTGTTTTATGGTTAAAGTTAGCTCTGATACCAACTTGTCATACCTAGAAATTCACAAACCAAAATTCCAAGCAGAATGTGCATTAAACCCCTGTCTAGGACCGGTCAGGGTATACAAACGACAAAGTTGACATACAGATCCACGTCTTACAAAACATTATAAAAGTCTTACAAATGTAGCGGAAAGATAAAGCGAGCTTAAACTAAAGACTTGACTCTCGCAGTGTGGCTACTCCACTCCACGGGCATCCTTGAAGGCAACAACGAAGTCTACTCCTCTGAGTAACCTCCATATGAGTAGTACTCCAACTCTGGTGTGGGAGAGACAGAGCAAGACTGAGTACTACCCACTATACTCAGCAAGTCATACCAAGAGATGGTATGATGCAAGTGATTCCAAGGGAGGCTAATGGTTCTTTTGCATAAGGAAGCATTTAAAAGCAGTAGTTGAAAGTAGTAAAAATGTAGAATGTAACTAAACAGTATTAACAATCACTACCCAACCCACACCTGAATTAGACCAGTTTCATTAAGTCAAATTATTAATGATGAGACTAATCACGGTGAATCTGGTTGATCGCCCATAACCGCGGGCACGGCTATCCGAATTGTTTTACTCTGATCAGAGGTGTACAACTGTACCCACAAGACACAACCCCACGACATGTAACCATGCGCCGGCATGCCACCACGACATATCGGAAAGGAACTATGATAGGACCCTTCGCATAACCCTTCCTAACTAAGCGCACCACATTTCAGGTTTCTCCTCTACCCTTAAACCAAGGTAGGCAGCCCCCTCTTGTGCCTAGGTGAATCCGGAAGCCGCATAAACCGTTACAGGGCCCATCCAAACTCCATCACGCTCACCCTTGCCTGGGTACATCGGAGAGGATAAAGATACACTACAAGCCTAGCCTTGCGCATGCTAGCTTGTGATAAGCACGGTAATTCTTCCAGGGTTTCCCGCAAACCGGTCCTTAATTGCCATGGGTGCGTCTAGCAAAACCATGCACCCAAGCCCACCATTAGGCATATTTTAGTTGGATTAATACCATGGTGGCACATGTCCATAATCGTCATAATTAATCAACGTCTAAGATATTAATGAGATTTCCCAAAGTGAGCTAATTGATCTAAGTAGGGCTAAGCATCTCCTAAACCAACATCTAGTTCTGTTATATCCCAAGTTATCTGTGACACAATGTGATCGCCCTTGCGTGCGCCTCCGCCTACTTGTCGGGATTGCGCGTCGGCGGCGATCATCCGGCGCGGCGGCAAGCACACGGAGAGCGGTGACTCGGAAAGGAAAAATAAAGGAAAAGGAGAGGAGTCCTCACTAGGGAGACCGGTCGGTGCTAGGAAAAAAGACGACGATGGAACGGCGGTGAAGGACGATGAGCGAACGGCGGCACGATCCCTCGAGTGCGGCGGCGACTGGTGCGGCGGCTAGCACTGACCGGACACGGTGGAAGGTGGCGGCGCAAAGGTTAAGCGGCGCGGTGGCGGTAGAGAGAACGAGAGAGGGCGGCAGATGGGGAAGAGATGGAGGAGAGAACGGGGAATGATTTTATAGGCGCGAGGGTCGCGGACGTGGCCGGATGGGGGCAAAAATAGTAGTGGTGTGGGAGAGAGAGACAGAGAGAGAAAAACCGGCGGAGTGGAGGTGTGGGGTGGCAGTTGCAGCGGCACGCGCGGAGTGGGCGAGGTGGCACGAAAATGGCGGCGGGCGGCTGTTACGCCTTCGGCTCCACCGACCGGAGATAGAGGACGGGCCCGACAGGTGGGCCCCACCTGTCAATGTCCCGGAGAGGGTAGTGTAGGATCGAAACAGATTGAACAAACCTACCAAAGGGGGGGTGAATGGTAGGGAAGACCAAAAACCAAAAATTTAAGCAAATCACAACTTACCTCTGAAATCCAACAAAACCAATCTAGGAAAACGAAATCAATCTCAAGAACGAAATTGAATTGCTGCTGTCGAAGTACCGCCGGTCACACCGCCGTATATCCGCCGGTCAGACCGCCCCTCCTGGCCGGTCAGACCGTCGTCCTGCTTCCGGTTGGACCGCCGCCGCACTCCCGCCGGTCAAACCGCCCGAACACCTTCGGTCAGACCGTCGGGACCCAGAAAAACACCGGTAGATGACAAACTCGAAGATATAGATTGTAACTCTCGACTTTATTGCATCTAAAAGTGTTTACAAAGTGCAACAACAGCACTCCTCATCAAAATCTCGACCTTCCTCGAAATCCTAGCTATTCTCTCAACTTATGAATCACAAAAATCGATATCTAGGAGGCACACCCTCCCTCTCTATTTATACACAAAGTAGGCTGTACAAAACCCACGAATCTCTCATGAATTAGGACTCCCAACCACGTGGGAAACCCGCTCTTGCAAGCTTCAAACTCATCTCTTTCCTTATCTCCATCCATCTTCCCGTATTCGGACTCCCTTCCAAATTCAACTCCTCTTTCCATACGTATACAATTTAGGCTGTACAAAATCCACGAATCTCTCATGAATTAGGACTCCCAACCACGTGGGAAACCCTCTCTTGCAAGCTTCAAACTCATCTCTTTCGTTATCTCCATCCATCTTTCCGAATTCGGACTCCCTTCCAAATTCAACTCCTCTTTCCATACGTATACGATTCCTCTCGTATACCATATGAATTCTCAATCTACCACGTGCATTATCCTCTAGTCTTTTAGTATCCCGCATGATCTCTTGATCCCTAGACGTCCACTTCTCCTAAGTTGACTCCGATCCATCACCGGCAACACTATCCCGAGGCCTTAAGCAATACCTGCACATATACGATAAAGAAACCATATTCCAAGCACAAGTTCATCCAAACTTGACTCACATTACTATAACAACAGTAACCATACGCATAGAAACCATCTAGAAGTCAAATCCACGAAGAAACAATCCATAACCAAAAAGATAAACTGAAACCGAAAGCGAACAGGTAACCTGCCGGTCTGACCGCGGGATGGCCGGTCTGACCGGCCGCATACCTCTGATCTGACCGGCCGTGCCTGGTCGGTCTGACCATCAGGTCAAATCCGCACATCTCTTCCCAAAATCAATCATATATAATCACACGAGATACCATCACAATAAACCAATATTACACACATAAAATGTCGCAAGCCACCAATGTTTCATCACATAAAATAATAATTAACCATTTTGATTCTACAATCTCCCCCTTGATGAAACCATTGGCAAACCAAACAAAATCAATTGGTTTATGTTATTTTGTGAAGCAACCCAAAAAGCATTACAAATGCTAGAAGATTTTCAAAGAAAAATCTCACTTTTGAATAGAAAGAAAAATCTTTGAATATGATAATGATGCACAATTTTGTTACCTTGTTCTCCCCCTTTTGACAATGAGTTCATCAATGTATCGTGAGCATGGATGAGCATTGCAATATACCAAAAGTAACTCAAGTACATGTATTGCAATAACAAGGTAGAAAAAGTGACTAGCTAATTAACAAATATGCACTAGAGTAAAAACATGAACCTTAAAGATTATAATTAAGGTCAAGTCAACATTAATGATTCATGATTTCAACGATTTAAAATGCAACATATTCACAATTGCAAAGACTGAAAGAAAAACCCAAATATATAAACCTAGGGCAATGATACTCTTTCTCAAGTTAATTTCCTTCTCCAAAAATAACCAAGAGAACCTTAAGCTTTTTATTTTTGAACTTTTTTTTAACTATTGCGGGTACGTCCTTGTCGTCAAGACTGTTTCCAAGGATTCGGCACCCTTTTTTTATTTCACTATGAATACGTCCGTGTCGTCAAGACTGTTTCCAAGGATTCGGTATTCATTTTTTCGTTTTTTTAGCATGTAAGTACTCTTGCAATGATTGGAACAAAAGGATTATCATGAGGAATAACAAGCCAAAAAGTATATATACAAGCATTATTCAGTCAACCTAAGCACTTGCTTCAATATTGCATATTTCATTAATTCCAGTAAAAGAATTATGTGTCATGTATCATATCACTTAAAAACAATATTCAAAGCTCATATAACTACTAAAATGCACACAAGCTAATATAGTAATCAAATTATCTAACAAGCATTGCTAGCAAGCACTAGAATATACTAAAGATATAAAACAAAGCTCATCCATCTTTTTCTTTTTCTTTTCTCATTTTTTTATATTTTTTATATTTTTAACACCATGCATGAATTAAAACATGAATGCAAAAGAAAATAAAAGAAGAAAGAAAATATGCATACAACAAAGAGCCAACAACTCTCCCCCTCAAATGATGCCAAAACATCACATCTTTTGAAAATTTTGCAACAAGACATGTAACTTCTGATGAAACGCTATTTTCAAAATCAGCTTTAAAAACTCTTCCATAGAGAGAAACATTAAGCACAACATCACCAGATGAATCAAAAACTTTACTCCCACTTTTCTTAAATAAAACATCAAAGTCTTCATCCACAATTTGAGAAACGGAGAGCAAGTTGTACTTCAAATTTTCAACCAAAGCGACATCATTCAATGTAAACTTATCACTTACCTTGATAGATCCAGTTGCAGTGATCATGCTAGTAGAAGCATCGCCGAAGATGATTGAATCCTTCCTTGATGCCTTCGTGAGGGAAGAGAACCAACGTTTATCACCGGTCGTGTGTCGCGAACAACCGGAATCAACGATCCACACGTTTTCCCTCCTCTCCAAAAGTGCCTACACACAAGCAGATGTCGAAGCCTCAGTACTGGGGTTAGATAATAAAAATTTAGGAATCCAGTACTGAGACACATGACCACAACCAACAGGAACTTAACCAGTAGAAGATTCAACACGTTTCCCGTTAGAAAGGTTTGCTCAAGTCTGGTCTGACCGCCGTTGTACCTGCGGTTTGACCGTCGGCTTCCCACTGGTCTGACCGGTGGTATAGCTCCGGTCTGACCGCCAGTCCATCTGCGGTCTGACCGCCTGCCTCGAGGAAAAAACTGATTTTTGCCACCTTTGTTTCGCGAAAGCTATCTCCCGTTCCTTTTTCTGTTTCCTAGCAAGTCTAAAACAGAAACCAGCAATATGTCCATGTTTACCACAAAAAGAACAGATATACTTTTCACGATGAGTTGATGCACAAGTTGAGACAACAGGCTTAGCATTAACAGTATTTTTAGTACTAACAACAGATTTAGCATTAAACACAGGTTTAGTACTAGCAACAGGCTTTGTAGAACAAGAAGCACTCAAAGAAGTCATAATGCCAGCAGACTTAAAAACAGGAGGTTTAGAATTAGGTTTAGTCAAAATTTCACTTGTCTCAGTTATGCTCAAAACAACAGGAGGATGTCTAGAAAAGTGACTATAAGGATCAAAACCTAAACCACGGTTGTTTGTGCTAACTTTTGATTGATCCAAAATCATGTTGAGGTTCTTTTTACTATCGGAAAAATGTTGCAAGGAACTTTTTAAGTAATAAACCTCTTGAGTCAAAGTAGCACAATTTTTACAAGCATCCAAAAGACCTTTGTTTTTCTACAAGTTTGACAAGAGAACACTTCATCTTGCTTAACTATTTCTTCCATATGCTTAACCCGAGCTAAAGCATTTTTTAGTTTCAAATCACTAGCAAGACACTTTGAGCAAGGTTTTGCACTAGATTGTTTTAACCTTTTAGAGCTAATCACATTAAACATAGAGCTAGCAAACAAGGCGACTTGACATTTATTCAAACCTCTTTTAGTCAAAAACAACTCATCAATCAATCTAGTATTCATGGCAAAGCTAAGAGCAAGACAAGATTCAAGTTTTTTAGATTTCTTAATTTCAACATCAAGTTTTTTACAATTAGACCAATTGACTTCTCTAACAACATTAACTTCAACAAATAAAACCTCACAAGACTTGCATTCATCATCATCAGAAACAAGAGATTTTAATCGACTGTTTTCAGCATTTAGAGAATCAATAACTACTTCATGTTGATTAATCTTCTTTTCAAATTTAGAAATCTTATAACCAAGTCTAGCAATTACTTCTTGAAGGTATTCAACAGTAGGAGCGTTTATTACCTCATTTTCTTCATCAGAATCTGCAATATTCTTTGCCATGAGACAAACTCCAGCGATGCTTTTTCCTTTGTCGTCCTCATCATCATCTGAATACTCGACGTTGCTGGATCCTTGCACAGCTGCAAAAGCTTCATCCAAGGCCTTCTGGTAGTACTTCCTCATCTTCATGTTCTTTGCCTGTTTCTTGTTCTACTTGGCGTCCTTGGATCCATCTTGAGCATTTGCTTCCTCCTGTGTGCCCTTTCCAGCCTTGGGACACTGAGAGCGGATGTGTCCTGGTTGTCCACACCCGAAACACCGGATTGGTCCTCCTTTTCTCCTGAACCTGGCATTATTCACAACTCGAGAGATTCTATTAGCAAGCGATACCAAGTCCTCCTCACTGATTTCCTCCAGTTGATCATCAGACATGGCAGAGAAAGAAGTAAACATCGACTGTGAAGTAGAATCAGAAGAAGATGCAGAAGAAGACACTGTGAGCCCCCGGTTTTGTATACCGGGAACCCCATGTGTATTACAATACCATTCCCTGGATCAGTAGATGGTACACACATGGCACAGTTGTATATCTCAAGCTGACATCGTCTTACAGGTCTTACAATATATTAATAATACAAGGGTAGCTCAAATGGAACCCGAATAGACCAAGCATGGTCGGCAGCAACACAAAATACCAAAACAACTAAATGAAGTAGCGGAAGCGAAGCAGCGGCGGTCCATCTTATCCCACACGCATCGACTGGTGAACCTAGGTCCCTATTCCACCGTCCTCGGTAACTCCTTGCCAGCATAGCACATGTACAAGTCGACACCAACACCTTTCTAAAAGATGTAAATAAGCAAGAGTGAGTACCAACCGTACTCAGCAAGCCACCACTACAGAATGTATATAATGTTCATAGGGGTTCAAGGATGGCTTGGTTTATTTGCATAAAGCTAGTTTTCACAAATTATTTCACAAACCTATGCCATAACAGTTTTAACTGAAAACCACGTTAAGTTGAAGTTTTCATTAACCTGCGAGGGTTCATCCACCTTCCCCAAGCCTCGCTTGGTCCGGTTTACCCTCGCATCCAATTTCCACAGTTTTAACCACTACGACCTTTTTGCACATCAGGCAAGGTCACGCCTTCCATACCCATCATATTTTAGCAATATTACAAATTGACGAGGCTAGTCGAGAGTAATGCAAGTCCCGGCGCTCATTAACCGCGAGCACGGCTATTCGAATAGTTTAATTTACTCACACTGCAGTGGACGTACGCTTTTAATCCCACACTCCATGACGCACCCAACACATGAGACTTGTCACGGCCCGGTTTTTCAGTTACCCTCGCATGGCGGCACCCGCTCCAAGGACTATGAATCCCCATTGCACCCCCGGCGCCACATTCCTACCTCGAGCCGGTTGTGAGGGGAGTCCTGGCGCTCCTGAGATTGAAGGTTACATCATACATATATAAAGCTTGCCGTCATTAAACCACACACTTCCACATTTCCATACCGATATCCAGAACCTACCATGACTGGGGTGCCACCCCACGAGAATAACCTAGTCCACCGGGTCTAACCCCACTCAAGAAGTGTGGTCGTACTCGGTTCGTTTCCTGCTTAGTTTCTTGACTCGGTCCTTAACTGACCAAGGTCGGCGGCTTACCGTTCCCAGAACCACCCATATTCTATCCGTGCCGCCCCAGTCAAAATCACTTTTGTTTAATTAAGTTTTTGGGTTTTCACAAAGGTTTTCATGCTGTGGGTGGCGCTTATGTCTCCACCCGATCTCTATCAATCACTCCCATCGAGTGATCAGTGTAACCACATCCACATATCCCACATATGGAGTGTATAACGTCTATGTAAGCAGGGCTAAGCAGTGAGTAAATAATCACGCGTAAAGTAATATACTCAGGTAACAAAGGTGTGTAAATACATAAGGATAAACAATATCAAAGGTAAGGCTTTAAGCAAATGTAGGTACGCGTTTTATAATTAGCATGCAATTTTATTTGCAATCAACACATTTATAAAAATAGGATCAACATGTTCGAGAAAGGGGGCGTAGTGACTTGCCTTGCTCAATTGGGGGTTCGTTCTCGATTAGCTCAGTTTTCTCCTCGCAGATGTACCCTGTCCGGTTGAATACTAACGTCACAAACTACTCGCTAACACAAAAAGAGCCAAAAATTCTAGAACAATCAAAAATAACCAAACTAGTGCCATTGCGTAGATCTTGATTTTAGAAAGATTTTGACAAAAGTTTCGTTCAAATCCGACTTAAAACGAGGGAGATATGGAATTCGAAAGATTGAAAAAGTTTTAAAACAAGGAAAAGGGAAAGGTCTGACGGGTGGAACCGCCCTTAACTCCTCACGTACAGGTTTTGTTTTTAAAAGAGTGCGCGCATGGTGAGGTGAAGGGCTTGGGCGAGCTACAAGCATGCATGCATATGCATACACACGGCTAGCTAACTGCATGCATGTGAGCTGTTTGCATGCATGCACACGTACAGCCAGCTAGCTGTGTGGCGCATGCATGGCCGGCGGCACAGCGGCGGTCGCTGCGGAGGGCAACCGCGTAGGGAATGGGTATGGTGTTGTGCCTCACAATGTCACCGTGCTGCGGCAACAACGGCGGTAAGGAAACAAAAGCAAGAGGAAGAGCAGGAGAGGAGCTCACCTTGCGGCAGCCGGATAGCGGCACACCAAGCGGTGGTCCTCACACGAAACTACGGCCGTCGATGTACAGCCTGGGGACAGTCGGCCCGCGGATCGTCCTCGCACACCACGTGTTCGATCGGTGGCAACAAACGAACACACAGCGTTAAGGAATAAATGTTAGCGGGTTAGTGCAGGTTAGGGGTTAGGGGTTAGCGAGTTAGAGGTCAACGGGTTAGTGAGTTAGAGGTCAGCAGGTTAGTGAGTTAGAAGTCAGCGGGTTAGTGAGTCAATGGGTCAAATGTTAGATGTTAGAGGTTAGCCGTTCAATAAGTTAGTCGTTCTCGAGGTTCAGATGACGGCGCGGCGCACGACGACGTCATTGCCGAAAGTAGTACCGGGGAGGAGCATTAGATTTTATCTTTTTATTACTTAACCCAACAGGAATGAATGGCTTGGGGAGGCAAGATGGACTTCAATAGAGGGGGTTGGGTGAGTAGAGGGATATATGTTAGACTTTGGTGAGGAGGATGGCTTGTTGGTGGACTTCGGCCCGAGGAACAAGAGGGATGTAACATGGACTTGTGGATAGGTTGTAAGGCTGTTTGGTCCAATGAGGTAGGGGGAGGCGTTGTAGACTTCTTGGCGGACTTTATGGGCTTCGGCCCGACAAAGAAGAGGGACGCGATTTAGACTTTTTGGAAGTCCGCGGTCAATGGGTGGCCCATGGAGAGAGATAATAACACATGGGGCCCACTGGTGGGTCCCACCTCCTATTTCCTCTTTCTTTTCTTTTCTTTTTTTTTCCTTTTTCCCTTTCCTTCTTCTCTCTCCTTATCCTTTCCTTCTCTCTCCTTCTTCCTTTCTCTCTCCCTCTTTTCTCTTCTTCTGCTGCTGCTTCCTGGGAGGAGAGGAGGGTGCCTAGCGGGAGGGGGCCGACGGCTGGGGGAGGCGGCCGGCCGGGCGACGGCGCGGCACGGCCGGCGGAGCGGCGCCGGCGCGCAGGGTGGCGTCGGCCGTAGGCGGCGCCGCCGCGGCGCGGCGCGACGCACAGGCGGCGCGGCGGCTGCGGCCATGGCTGGCCTCGGCCGGGAGGGCGGCACGCGGCAGCGCGTGCGGCGGCTGGGGCACACGGGGCGGCGACGCGCGGCAGCGCCGCGGGGAAGGGGCGGCTGCGCGGCGCGACGTGGCGAGCCCGGCTGGGGTCGCGCCGGCCGGGGCGGCGGCGCTTCGGCACGGCCCGGGGCGGCACAGCCGGGAGGCAGCGCGCCGGGGCTCGTGGCCGGGCAGGAAGAGGCCGGGGGCGGTGGCGCGAGGCACGGCCGGGAGGTGGCGCGCCGAGCAGGAGCGGCAGCGCGCGGCCGGGGTAGGTTGGCGCCGGCTCGGGGAGGGCGCAGGCCGGGCGTGGAGGTGCGCGCGTCGCGGTAGAGGCGGCGCTGGCCGAGGTGGAGGGGCGGCGCGGCGCGGCTTGCGCGCGGGCCGGCCACGGCGTCGGCCGAGCAGCGACGCACCGGGGCTCTGCTCGGCCTGGGCGACGGCCGGGCTGAGCGTTCGGCCAGGTGGAGGCGGCGCGTGACGCGGAGCGGCAGTGCACGGCAAGAAGGCGGCCGATCGAACGACAACGGCGTTCGGCCCGTCGGTGTGATGGCGACAGTGAGCGACATAGGGCGGCTTTTATAGCCGTCGCAGCCGGCGGACAGCGACAAGCTGGCTCGGCCGAGTGGGGCCGACGGTCCTGTTGGGCGGTTGTCGTCGACAGGGAGTCATAGCAAAGCGAGGATGGGGCTGTTGCAGGACGGCGTGGACGCGGCGTACGCGTTCGGTGTGGACTTCTCTCTCACTGTGTTGCCGGTGTTTTGGGGGAAGGCCTCAGTGGACTGGAAGTTTGGTGCAGGGGGAGCCGTGGGGCTTGGCGCTTGCAGGCATTCCGTCGAACACCTGGCGTGCGAGCTGGCTGAGGAAGATTGACAGGAAACAGACTTGTTTTGCTGGGTAGGCCTTGGGCCAGGGGAAGGGAAGAGTACTAGGCTGGCCTAGAGGAAGATGGGCTGGCCCAATAGGGAGAGGGAGGGCGAAAAGAGTTGGGCCGAACAGGAAGGAGTCCAAAGGAATAGGATGTTTTGTAATTTTATAGGAATTTGGATTATGGAATTTGAATGAGATTAAATTCCAAAATTGTAAAGGGACTGTATAAATGGACATTTAATTTTGAGTTTGAATTACAATTGGACTGTTAAGTGAGCTCTTGAATTTAATCTGGCATTTAGATGGGCATGGATCAGACTTAGAGATTTCCCCGAATTTAATCGGATGGATGGACCGCGTTACCGAATCAACATTCGAATAAGAATTCATCGGTAGTCCTAGGATTCCGAGGAAGGGACTAAATTAGGGAATTTTGAATAAAATGATTTATGACGAAAAAGGATTCGAACAGAGAAAATTTCGATTAAACAGAGTTGGGTTTAATATTCAATTGTGGTAGTCGAGGATGTCAAGGAGGGACGTGACATTTCGATAATTGACAATAGCTCTCGAGACTTTGATTAGAGAACCGCAATTACCAGAATAGATGGATGGTCGAGAAGACAAAGGAGGGATATTACCCCGAGAGGTGTTCAATTCAGGAAGAGGATCGATTTACGAAATTCGAACACTAAGGAATTCAATGCATGGCAAGAATTTAGGTTCTCAAGGATGGATTTAATCGAGATCTTTGGCACAGATTCTAGGCACACACAAATAAACAATTAACAAGCAAACTAAAATTATGCCTAGGACTAGACTTTGTCTGAGGAGGTCATATCTTTGAAAATAGCCTATTAGGAATTTATATTTCGTAATTAAGGTTTCTAGTAAATACTTTACTAATAGACATTATTTTGCAAATAATTTACAAAAGCTTATCACTCTATATAAAGGTTCATACAAAATAATCAAAGCTATTTCTTTAGTGGAATGGTATTTGTTTTAATAAATTATCCCTTAATGGGTTTTATCCAAAATGGTGATACATATAGATATATAGCTTTATTTATAAAGTAAATATGCCCGAGGGTTTTTGTTTTTCGAAAATAATTGGCATATGCAAATCATAGTTCCTTGAATAAATAATTATTTGAAATAAAATACCGACATATCCTCAGACGTTCGTCTATTAGCCCACGTATAAACGAAAAACGACAGATCGAATTAAATTAATTCAGGCATGAATGTATTTTGAAAAAGATTTTTGGTTATTCTGAATTTTTAATTCCGTATTCCAAAGTCGAAATTTTCAGGGTGTTACAGACACCAAAGTAGAAGATTTCGAATCAGTCCTCTTAGAAAGAATGTTCATCTCATAAGTTTTCAATTTAGTATAAAGAACATCCAAAGTTAAAGTGTTCATATCAACAGATTCCTGAATAGAAGTAACCTTAACATCCCAAACCTTCATACCAAGACCGTTCATAAAGTGACGAGCAACCTCAGACTGAGAATAATTAACATCATAAAAAGTATCAACAGATGTATGATTACTCAAAATTTTGTTAAAACGACCCAGATAATCATCCAAAGACTCCCCATGTGTCATCTCAAATTTAATATACTCCTTTTTGAAAACATCTTTTCGCAACTCTTTTATGTTTGAAGATCCAGTGTGAAAATCATTTAAAGCCTTCCAAATCTCATTAGCAGTAGCAAGATGCGAAACACAATCAAAGTCGGAGCGAGAAATTGCATTAAGAATAATATTGCGAGCTTTCAAATTATTTTCAAAATCTAACTTGAGAGTAGGAGTATCAATATGAGCAGGAATTTCATAAGGTTGTGCAACTTTTAGCCAAGTGTCATATCCTTGAGATGTTATATAAGATTCCATCTTTTTCTTCCAATAATCAAAGTCGGTTCCATTGAAAACATGAGGTTTGTTTGAAAACTTTTCAGCCATATCAAATAGACAACAAAGATCCAATCAAGAACGAGGCTCTGATACCACTTGTAGGATCGAAACAGATTGAACAAACCTACCAGAGGGGGGTGAATGGTAGGGAAGACCAAAAACAAAAACTTTAAGCAAATCACAACTTACCTCTGAAATCCAACAAAACCAATCTAGGAAAACGAAATCAATCTCAAGAACAAAATCGAATTGCTGCTTTCGAAGTACCGCCGGTCACACCGTCGTATATCCACCGGTCAAACCGCCCCTCCAGGCCGATCAGACCGCTGTCCTACTTCCGGTTGGACCGCCGCCGCACTCCCGCCGGTCAAACCGCCCGAACACCTTCGGTCAGACCGTCGGGACCCAGAAAAACACCAGTAGATGACAAACTCGAAGATATAGATTGTAACTCTCGACTTTATTGCATCTAAAAGTGTTTACAAAGTGCAACAGCAGCACTCCTCATCAAAATCTCGTCCTTCCTCAAAATCCTAGCTATTCTCTCAACTTATGAATCACAAAAATCGATATCTAGGAGGCACACCCTCCCTCTCTATTTATACACAAAGTAGGCTGTACAAAACCCACGAATCTCTCATGAATTAGGACTCCCAACCACGTGGGAAACCCTCTCTTGCAGGCTTCAAACTCATCTCTTTCCTTATCTCCATCCATCTTCCCGAATTCGGACTCCCTTCCAAATTCAACTCCTCTTTCCATACGTATATGATTTAGGCTGTACAAAACCCACGAATCTCTCATGAATTAGGACTCCCAACCACGTGGGAAACCCTCTCTTGCAAGCTTCAAACTCATCTCTTTCCTTATCTCCATCCATCTTCCCGTATTCAGACTCCCTTCCAAATTCAACTCCTCTTTCCATACGTATACGATTCTTCTCATATACCATATGAATTCTCTATCTACCACGTGCATTATCCTCTAGCCTTTTAGTATCCCGCGTGATCTCTTGATCCCTGGACGTCCACTTCTCCCAAGTTGACTCCGATCCATCACCGGCAACACTATCCCGAGGCCTTAAGCAATACCTGCACACATACGATAAAGAAACCATATTCCGAGCACAAGTTCGTCCAAACTTGACTCACATTAGTATCACAATAGTAACCATACGCATAGAAACCATCTAGAAGTCAAATCCACGAAGAAACAATCCATAACCAAAAAGATAAACCGAAATCGAAAGCGAACAGGTAACCTGCCGGTCTGACCGCACGCATACCTCCGGTCCGACCGGCCGTGCCTGGTCGGTCTGACCGTCAGGTCAAATCCGCACATCTCTTCACAAAATCAATCATATAAAATCACATGAGATACCATCACAATAAACCAATATTACACACATAAAATGTCGCAAGCCACCAATGTTTCATCACATAAAATAATAATTAACCATTTTTATTCTACAGGTAGAGGGGGCGCGGGCAAGGGTGGACTGGGCCGAGGCCTTCGGCCGGCCCAGCAAGGGAGCAATGCGGGCGTGCGGGAGTTGGGCCAAAAATGGCCCAATGGCCGAAAATGGAAAAAGAAGATTTAGGAATTTATTTAATCCCAATAATTGGTTTTCAATTATTAAAATAATTTCCTTTGCTCTAAAAATTCCACTAAAAATCCAGTTAATGTATTTTTGCACGAGAAAGTCAAGAAAGATACCAGCATGCCACTTTCGCTTGTTAAACGGATTTATTAATTAAGAGTTTGCTCTAGGTTAAACAAATGATTTCTTGGAGCAATTTATTTAGTGTATTATACCTAGGAAAGGGGAACTTCATGGTGTGACAAAATCAACCATCGGCTAAGGCATACGAGGAAGGAGTGGTGAGTAAAGAGCAAAATTGTTAAAGCCGATGATGTTGAAGCGAATAGGACAAGGATCCCAGCTTCTGTTAAAGGAAAAGCTATTAAAGTTGACGATGCATGGACATCATCTTCGATAAACATGGATTTTATATTGCTTGCAGAGTATGAAACTTCTACAGCTGATGAAGAAGTTTGTGAGAAGTCGATGGCACAATGTGTATTATCACCACAACATGCCATGTTCGAGAAACCTAAGGAGACGGAGCATTGGCATCTTAAGCCTTTTGTATGTTAAGGGTTTTGTCAATGGGAAGCGAATGTCCAAGATGTTGGTTGATGGAGGGGCTGCGGTGAATTTGATGCCTTATACTACATACAGAAAGCTAGGATAGGCTCCAGAAGATTTAATCAAGACTAACATGGTGCTCAAGGATTTTGGTGGAAACTCATCGGATGCCAAGGGAGTTCTAAATGTGGAGTTGACAGTGGCCAGTAAAACTATTCCTACCACATTTTTTTGTCATTGATGAAAAGGGTTCTTACAGTTTGTTGCTTGGAAGAGATTGGATTCATGCTAATTAGTGCGTCCCATCAACAATGCATCAGAGTTTGATACAATGGCAAGGAGACTAGGTAGAAATCGTGCAAGCCAATAGGTCAGTTTATGTTGCTATTGCCGATTTATCTATTTGAGAGATGGATGAAATTGATTGCTTGTCAGGAAAAGATTGGGAAGAGAGTTTCTTAAAAGTGTTCGATTATGATATACAACCAATCATCGATGGAGGACCTCAACTTTTACACTAAGGACACTGTGGATGATTTTGAAGGTAAGCTAGGACAGGGTTTTATGTCAGCCGATGAGTTAGAAGAAATAGATATTTGAACTGGTGATAGGCTAAGGCCGACATTGTAAGTGCTAAATTTTCCAATGATTTTAAAAACAAATTAATAGAGGTATTAAAAGAATATACAAATTGCTTTGATTGGGAATATCGTGAGATGCCAGGACTTAGCCGATCGATAGTAGAATATCAGTTGCCTATTAAACCAGGATATCGACCATTCAAGCAGCCACCAAGGCAATTTAAACCTTAGATGTATGATGATATCAAGGCAGAAATAACAAGAATTTATGATGCCAATTTTATTAGGCTTTGCCAATATACTGAGTGGGTTTCTAATATAGTGCTAGTGATTAAGAAAAATGGAAAGTTAAGTGTTTGTGTTGATTTCAGAGATTTAAACAAGGCTACTCCCAAGGATGAATATTTAACGTCGATTGCTGATTTATTAGTTGATGCAGTTTCTGGACATAAGATTATTAGCTTTATGGATAGTAATGTTGGGTCTAATCAAATTTTCATGGCTGAAAAAGATATTCATTAGACTGCTTTTATGTGTCCCAGAGTAAACGCCTCGTATGAGTGGGTTGTTATGACTTTTGGATTGAAAAGTGCAGGTGCTACATATCAAAGGGCTATGAACTATATATTTCACGATCTTATTGGATTTTTGGTTGAGATTTACATAGATGATGTGGTTGTAAAATCAAAAGAAGTCGATGGACATTTAGCTGATTTACGAAGGGTGTTGGAAAGAACAAGTATGATTTAAAGATGAATCCAAATAAGTGTGCCTTTAATGTATCTGCTGGACAGTTTCTGGGTTTTATTGTTTATGAAAGAGGAATTGAAATTAGCCAACGAAGTATTAAAGCTATACCAGATATAAAGCCACCAACTGATAAGACAAAGTTGCAATTTTTGATCGGCAAAATTAATTTTGTAAGAAGATTTATTTCAAATTTGTCAGCAAGGATAGAGCCATTAACTCCATTATTGCGATTAAAAGCCGATCAAGAGTTTGTGTGGGGAGAAAGGCAGCAGAAAGTTTTAGATAATATCAAGGATTATTTGAGTTCTCCTCCTGTATTAATGCCACCACAAAAAGGGGTTCCATTCAAGTTCTATTTATCGGCCGATGAGAAGTCCATCGGATCAGTTTTGATTCGAGAGTTTGAAGGCAAAGAAAGGCTATATTTTATATTAGTAGGAGGCTTTTGGATGCAAAAACAAGGTATACCCTAGTGGAAAAATTATGTTTGTGTTTCTATTTTTCATGTACCAAGTTAAGACATTATCTATTATCCAATGAGTGCACTATGGTTTGCAAAGTTGATGTGGTACAGTATATGCTATCGGCTTCAGTGTTGAAGGGAAGGATTGGGAAGTGGATTTTTGCCTTGACAAAATTTGACTTACAATATGAATCGGCTAAGGCAGTTAAAGGGCAAGCGGTAGCCGATTTTATTGTTCAACATCTGGATGATTTAGTTGGTTATGTTGAACCGATGCCTTGGACTTTATTTTTTGACAGATCTGTTTGTACACATGGATGTGGCATCGGCTTGGTGATTATTTCACCCCGGGGGACAAATCTTGAGTTTGCATTTACAATAAAGCCATATTATACAAATAGTCAAGCTGAATACGAGAAAGTTCTTACAGGGTTCCCCATTTATTAAAGGAGGTAGAGGCCGAAGCAATAGAAATTATTAGTGATTCATTATTGGTGATCAAATAGTTGTCTGGAGAAGATGAGTGTAAAAGTGAGATTTTGAGGGTTTATAGTAAGAAATGCCAATGATTTCTAGAGATCAAAGTTGACGGAAGATTTTAAGATCATAACTATGAAGCATATTTCTAGAGAACAAAATATTCAGGTCAATGATTTAGCTCAAGGTGCATCGGGATATAAGCCAATGGTAAAAGATGTTGAGGTAGAGATTGCCAGTGTTGATGCCGATGATTGGAGGTATGAAATCATTGAATATTTGTAGAATCCTTCTCAATCGGCGTCAAGAAAATTGAAGTCCAAAGATGCAGTTGAATTTGTCAAAGAACAAATAGTCTATTGGTTTGAGATTCCACAGAGAATAACAACCGATCAAGGCACTATTTTTGTATCAGATGAGTTTGTTCAGTTTGCTGATAGTATGGGTATTAAATTGTTGAATTTTTTGCCCTATTATGTGCAAGCCAATGGGCAAGTAGAGGCATCTATCAATTGTTTGATCAAGTTGATTAAGAGGAAGATTGCAGAAGAACCGAGAAAGTGGCAAACTATGTTAGCCGATTCATTATGGGCTTATCGGATAGCATATCATGGAGCTACTCAAGTGCCACCGTATCAACTAGTTTATAGACATGAAGCTGTTTTGCCATGGGAGACTAATATCGGCTCCAAAAGGATTTCTTTACAAAATCAGTTGACGGCCGATTATTATCATAACTTGATGATTGATGAATTGGAATATTTGGCTCGGGTTCGATTGCGTGTTTTGTAGAAAATTAAGAGAGATAAAGAGAGGGTCTCAAGGCATTATATCAAAAGGTTGTGCCAAAGTATTTTGAGGAAGGAGAATTGGTTTGAAAAATGATTTTGCCGATAGGGACAAGAGATAATAAGTTTGAAAAATAGTCACCTAACTTGGAAGGGCCTTATCGGGTTTATAGTTGTGTGCCACCAAATGCATATTTGCTTGAAGGCCTTGATGGAGAAGTTTTTGGAAAAGCGCTCAATGGGAAATATTTGAAGAAGTACTATCATAGTGTGTGGATCAATTCATGATCGGTTGGTGTTAGCCGATTTGTGGAAAAGTCGATGGATAACATCGCCTCAAGAGGGAAATATTTACCCATAGAGCAAATTTTCACAAAATAAACAAGGAATAAAGGAAACAATCGGCTTGCAAGCCGATAGATACATTACAACGATGACTTAAGTATATCAATAACCCGAGTGGTTCAAGTCTTAAAAATTACATCAACCTAAAAGTTTTTGGATTGCCGTTATCGCACGCTGGCGAACTTGGTCAACTTCATCAATGGCGTGGAGGTCATCGGCATTGGCTCCTGGCACTGTTTTGATTGCTTTGCTCTGGGTGGCTAGGTGACTATTTGATGCGTTTCTGTGTAGACTCTGGGCCTGAAGTTAACTCGTCAAGCTTGGACTTGTCAGTTTGAACCTGTTGTCGGCTGGATTGGAGAGCCGATTCCAGAGATCGTAGTTCGACACAATCAGCCATGCGTTGACGGGCTCTTTGAACTTGGTACCGACGTGATTCGAGATAGGCTGTAGGAGTCAAGACAGCATGGATATCGTCAGGAAGTTGGTATTGGATCTCTTCTATCATGCTCCTAATTGGGCCGCTGTTCTCAACTAAGGCATCCATTAATGCATTTAGCCGATCAGCAATGTCGAGGAGTTGATTTTTGAGGGTTTCAGGAGCAGGAGAGCTGGCCTTGCTGAAAATTTCTTCTTCGCTGTCATCTAGGAACTGGCGTATATCAAATGAGAACATATCGGCCAAATTTTGCAAATTGAAGAGGTTATGTTAAAAGTTGGTAAGACTAAATCAGAGGTATTTGGCGGGTTAAAACAGGCAAGATACGACTTACCAGAGCTATCTAAGCGGTAGTTTCAAGATGGCTTTCATTGGCGTGATGACTATTGGCGGTAGAAGGGGTGTGCTCACTTGAGTTGTACCGATGAGGAGAAGCCTGTATGGGATTACAGGCTACAAAAGGAGAACAAATGTTAAAGTATGAATGTATTTGCGGAAGGTTAAAATAAGAAACTTACCGATGTTGGGGGAATTGGTTGACGAGGGGATGATTCCTGATAGACGTTGGTGTCGCTTCATTGATATTCAGCAGTCGCTACGGCAACATCGGTGTTTTCACCGGCATCGGTAGCTTCGGCAGAAACATCGATCTCTTCATTGGCGACTTCTTCATCCTAGATAGCTTCTATTTTTGGATCTATTTCAGGTATTTTATCTTCTGTGATGGGGAGATTGGCCTTTTGGTTTTTGCTTAGTTTGCGATTAGCTGTCTTCTTCCGTTTACCCCTTGTGCTTTGGATTGATTTTCGGATCTAGCCTTGGAGTAGAGATGAAGGAGGAGGTTCACCAAGGCCAAGTGTAGAGGGAGCTAAGTCCCCTGATGGTGTCAAGGTCGATGTGTACTCGATCGGCACACTGTTGTTGCTTACAGTAGGTGGATCAGTATCATTGACCTAGAAGAAGGCATATTAGAGGTGCGGAATAAGAGATAAAATATAGGAAGAATGAAGAGGAGAGTTACCCAAGGACTGATCGATGGGTCAATGAGAGTTAAATAGAAGCTTGAAGGAAGGACAAAGAGATGCTGCTTCCATTCACCCCACCATCAGTCCCAGGATTGACAGCGTGATGTGTGGCTATCAAAATCATCAAGAGGACCAAGGGTTGGGCCTTCAATCGATGTTAGACAATGAAATATAAGGGCAGTAGGCACAGAACCCCTGGTCTGAATCTTGTCGATGAAGTACAGGCCAATTGGGACTTGGCCACAAGCTGCCGAAATGCAACCATTGGGTGGTAGAATTCATATGACACTTGAGAATATCGTCCAGTGGGGATCCTGGTGGGGAGTATGCAAGGTGAGATGGCCGATACAAACATTTCTCGAGACCTCTCATCGGAGTTGATGGTGTCTGGTTTGAAGTCGGCTAGGAGCTCGAAGGCTATAACATCTTCATAAGCATACCAAGTTCTGGCTTCCTAGGGAAACCATTATAAAAATGATCAAACCAGAAGTTGAAATTACCTACTGATAATCCTCCTCCAGGATAAGCCAATGCTGCTTCTCCCAAAGACATGCATTGGCAGAATGTGGCATCAACAGTTTCTGCGTAATCAGATAGGAATACAGACTCTTCAAGTGCTGGCCACTCTGCTACTTCAACTGTGTAGGGATTGAGCCAGAGCTGAAAGAAGCACCAAGGACCACCAATATGGCCGATGGGGCTATTGGCAAGTAATTTGGCTGATGCTTTGTGCAGCATGTGATAAGTGGCTCCTAGAAGATATTGACCCAAGGGCATGGTTTTTCCTTCGACCAAGGCTTGAGCAATGTGTTGTAGGTTAGTTGTCGGCCCAATTGTTGTTCCACAGAAAACAAATCTTTGAGCCAGAGGTTGAGAAAACCAGCATGTTCCCGATCTGTTATCGGCCTTGTTTTGGAATGCTTGGTAATATACCCTGACCAACCACTTGAGCCCTTGGTTTCTAGCTTATTGGTGCACTTGATTCTCAGATAGACAAAATTAGCCGATGATGATACATCCAAGCCGGTTAGCATCATTACATCCAATAAGGTTGGTGTCATCGGTCCATAAGTAAAAAGGAAAACATTCAGTGTATCGAACCAAAAATACGTAGCTGATGACATCAGGTATTCATTCTTCTTCATCTCGGCCAAAGACAAAGATAAACACTGAGCAATGCCTATTTGAGACCATAATTGATACATAGCAGGAAACATCTGCCGATACCAATCTCTCCATCCCAGTAGTTTTGATTGCCAAGATCTGAAACTGAGGTGCCAATCTGGTAGAGATGGTTTTGACTGCTTAAAAGGGATCCTATTGGTTTCGGCATCGACAAAAGCGGTGGGATCTTCATCTCCCATTGGTCCTAGAAAATAAAAAGGGGGTTGATCAAGCATAGGAATCACTATTTGATGTCTCAAGTGCTACAGTAAAATAAACAGCAAGAATGAAGAACTTGAAGAACACCGAGCACAAACAAAATCGATCTATGGCAAAAGAAGAATAATGCGGCAAAAAGAGAAGGAAAAAGGAGTACAAACCTCTGGGATATCAAAGATAGTCACCATTGGAATTGATGGATTAGTTCGTCGACAAAGAATTTGGCAGCTTAGTTCGATCGCCGAAGTTGAGGAGAGAGAAAGCTGGAGCTTGCCGGCGTGGAGGATGGAGAAGGGTTTGGACAGTGTAATGATTACCGGTATTGCTGAGGGTTTATATGAAGTTAGATGCATCAAAAGGCGAACGGGGCTGAGTGGGCCGATGACCTAATGGGCCAGTAAGGCTAAATAAGCCATACAAGAGAATTCCGAAGCATGTTTATCCATACTACCGAATTGGGGGGCATGTGTTAACGGCAAAATTTGGCATATTCCGTTAGATGTGGAGCGAGATTGGCGGCATGATTTTGGTAACCAAAAACGAAAAGTTGAATCGACCAAGGGTGTATCGGCAGACGTGTATCGGGTGAAAAGAATCTGGAAGTTGCCGATAGGTGATAGGAGTTTGAGTTCTTGTTGGATTCAGTTGAGGGAATTGAAAATATTACCAAGAGGAGATCAGATTCAAGAAGAAAGTGACATGCAGAGTTAACTTTTAATTAGGCAGGGTTGATTATTTTCCTTTTGTAATTTTAGGGAGATTGGTTAGAGTCCGGATTGGGCTTATAATTTTTGCTTTATCTTTAGGAATGTTTGTGTCATTTCCAATATGGATTAGTTTATGCTCATGGGTATAAATATGTGCACCTAGGGTCTTGTAAAAAAAGATAGTTCAATAATCACTTTCGGCGCATCGCCATCCTAGTTTTCTAGGTTTTACTATCAACGAGTTTTTGTTCGGCTGCATCGGTTAGGTTTGATCTCTAGCAAGAGGTAAGTTTTGTCTATAGTTGCTTGTATTGGCGGGGCTGGGGCTTCCATCGGTTAAGTTTGATACTCTAAACCGGTTGATATCAGAGCTAATTTATCATATCCATTGCATAATCTAAATTCATAGTGTTGTTTACCTATATCGACTGATTTTGGTTTGTTGATATCGTCTAAACAGTCTTTGTCAACTTAGATTGATTAGTGTATCTACCACCTTGAAAAACAATCAAAAGTGTGTTTAGACCTTACTATTTTAATTATAACTTAGTGCTGCATCAATTAGGTTTGACCCACTGTTGATGGTCGTTACAGACCAATTTCGACCGTCAATATCCCCAAAAACGATAGAGAACTAGCAATGCTTGCATGCATATTTATTTAGAAATAACCTAGTTCCACATGTACTTGGCAAAGTATTTGACTACAGGAGATTACCTTTTAAATGGAGGAGAAATGGTGGAAAATACACTTTCGACGAATCAGAGGTCGACACCTGACATACACATGGATGGAAGGGCTCACAAACCCAATGAAACATTTGCAAATAGGCCCAACCACCATGGCACTGGACCAACGACCCACCAGAGAAAGCCCTAAATGAAGGACTGGGCCAGGGGGGCCAACCAGCGGTCGGCTGACCCCTAGGGTCGATCGACCCAGGCTCGGCCTATCAGGCACTCAACTTTCACTACCGTTTCTACCGGTGGAAACCTGTTGGCACAGAATTTCGACCCGTCCAGCAACCAAACGGGTTCCGCGTTACCACGGCGGCCTGGGAGATCTGCTTAACTCCAGTGCAGGTCCAAATGGCTTGCCTAGTCGTAAGTAGAGCGTGCCAGTTGATTTGATCTGCAATCAACAAGATTAAACAAGTAAACCATGTGAGAACCGATGGCCGATCGGCCGATAGGCCAATGTTGCATCGTAAAGATCTGACCGATAGGGCAAACCCATATCGGCTTACTTGAGGTAGTAATAAGATAGAACTAATAAAGTAGATCTAATCTCATCGGCCCATGTGATCATGTTTATAGCAAATTACTGGAATCGGCTGATGAGGGTAGCATGAAGATAAATACACTAGCTAATACTCTAGTGTAAACTTATACAAGCCAATTGGCCAATATAAATATACCAACCACAGAGAGATCCTGAGAATACCCTGTAATCAATGTATTTATATTTACCAATCCGCCTGCATAAGTGGCAAACACATGCAAGAACATAAAATAATCACATGCATTAGGTAAGACCGGCTGAAATCCCGGCGCTATCCTTAATTACGTTCAAAAACAGGCTTTAGGTTAAACCTCAAAACACGACTAAGGTCGATAGCAACTCAAAGTGTAGATCGAGAGTTAACATAAAGAAAATCAAGTCTTCGATCGCTTTTGGGGATGGTAAATGTATTGAACAATTTAGCCAAGTATAAGAATTAAACCATCGTCAGCAATAAACCCTAAAACGAGTAAACCGCTGGCAAGGCTTAATTAAAATACCTGTCAAAACTATTCAAAACATGATAATCAACGATCACATCATCGAGGCTTAATGTGCCTAAAATGACACATTAGCCCCGACGATGCAGATCGTCGGGGATGAGTTCTTACCTCTGCTCCGAGGAAGCAAGAACTCGTCGAAGAAGACCTCTTGCGAGGGTTGGCAATGCGCCGAAAGTAGATTGAACTGGTTTTTGTGTGATTGATTCGAGAGAGCTTACATGTACAAACTATCGGGATATTTATACCCGAGGTTACAACAGAACCCTTGTAGGGCACGATCTTATCTACAACTAACAAACAAGTCCTTGCGGCGGACTTAAGCCACAGATTAGATCTATACTACTTAATTTACAAGATACAATTGCCTAAAACCGAGCTTTATCTCTATTTGGCAACTTCCTTGAAGCTTACTTCGAGCCCAGACCAAGCCCACGTTGACACTGTCAACTCACAACCCGCATCGGCCCATAACCAAACCAAATCCGTATCGGCCGATACGCTCTTTATAGCAACACCTCCCCAGTCCGATACGGTTACCGAGTCCGATACAAAGCCTAGTCCGACTCCAACTCAATCCTTCTTCTCTGCTTCGGTTTCCTCTTTCCTTTCCAAGTCGATTACCAAAATCCGTCGTCAACACATGCCCCCCAATTCCGCTTCATTATATAATGTGGCGGAATTAGCTCCAGGGAACTCATCGACTTTTCGCTAGGTCTAACCTGAAAACCGCACAGATCCAGATTCGAACCCTTTCGCCGCCGATTCGACAAACCCCTCGTGTTCTTCAATTCCGGCGACCCCTCGGCGTCTCGTCAACATCAACCCCCTTCACAGCGACCCCTCCAACAACAACGATGGCCTCTGCCCCGTTCTACGCCTCCGAGGTCCCTGAGGTAAGTGAATTCCTCCAAAGTCCGCATTATTACCTTTTCCGCCGATTTCTCCAAGTTAGGTTTTTACTTTCTGCTCCCCCCGGGTCTTATATCTTCATCGCCATTCTCATGATTTAGGTCTTCAAAAACCAAATCTTGATTCCCACCGACGATAAATCCCATCGCTTTCTCCTGGGCCCCATGGGCGACTGCGACCCAACCTGGCTAATCAACGCCGAGACTGACAGAATCCCCTTCAGACAAGCCAAGCCCACTGTTTCGGCGTGGAAGCACACCTTCAGGTCATGGCCATCAAAGTTAAACGGATACAGGACCTGGCACAAAAGGATTGCTGCCGTCAAACAAGTCCACTGGGACGAGATTGGAATCGGCCAATGCATAACTCTGTCCCTGGCCGATACCAAGAAGAACGAGCCACTAATGTCAGCTGCCAGCTACTTCTGGTCAAGTACCTTGAACGCCTTTATGTTCAAGCAAGGTCCGATGACCCCAACCCTCATAGATGTCAAGGTACTCACAGGACTAGACATCGACTCTGAGGTCAATCCCTTCAGCCTCCTAATAAATAGTAGCCACAAACTGAAGACCAAGAAGATTGGAGGCTGGTCTGGGTACATTTCTGAACATATGGAACAAGGATCAGTCTCAGAGCGAGAACATGTAGCTTTCCTAACATTGTGGTTGGAAAGGTTTGTCTTCTGCGGATCAACCTGCGGTCCTACCACAAATTGTCAACATCTAGCTCAGGCTTTGGTCAGCAAGAAGCAAATCCCTCTTGGCCGATACCTTTTAGGAGCTGTATATCGGCTACTCCATGTTTCCACACAAGACTTGATGCTAAAACAGACTGTGGCTCATGGAGGACCATGGTGGTTCATTCAACTCTGGCTAACCATATACACCAACACCATGGTTGATCGGCCACCTCTATCAGATTCTCGCTTCCCATCGAAATATGCCGATCACGAAGACCCTAGGACCAGAAGATGCATGTCCTACGGGGAAGCAGCCTCCATCTACCCCGGCGCAGATCAATCGGCCGATGACATGGCTACATGGTTCATCCGTTTCTTCACCGGCCCTCCATCAGCCAAGATGGATATGTTTGTCTATACATCGGACCGAGACTTCGAGCTTCCAGATGATCTGCAACTGAGCTTAATAAATGATGACATGGAATCAAGGGAATTATTCATGATCGGCCTCACTCCATGCCTGCTCCCAGTAGGCGTCTTTCAGGGAAGGAGTACCAGCTTGTCTTATGAGTTTTACACCCCAATGACAGCTGCTAGACAATGCGGGCTCGGACAACTTCCCATTAGCTTGCATCTTCATAAGCTCCTAGAGAGCAGAGGCACAGTCCCATCGGCCCTGGTTATGAACAAAGCAATGAAAATCGAGCTCCCCAATCTTGGTGACTGCGATCGGCTGCATCTGAATGCCTTCGTTCACATTAGCTTCCAGACTTGGTGGCAAGAGTGGGCTGCTCACATCTTTCATCAATCGGCCAGGTTCTATGTGACGGAACTTATCCAAGGCATCAGCCCTCAAGTCCCAGATGAGCCGATTCCATCTGTGAGCAACAGTGGACGGAAGATCTTCTACGCCCAAGCCATAGCTCCGTCGGGGTCAACCATCTTAGAATCTATCATCGGCCTTACCGCCCCAAAAGTGGCGTCGCTTCTCCAAGGTCCGATGCCTAAAGAAAACCCCAAGAGAAAAGCGCCGGCCAAAGGCAAATCGCAGAAAGCCAGCAAGAAGGCTAAAACAGATGACCAGGCCGACGCCGAAGAGCTAGACCCCTCCTTGGAAGAATTTCTCGAAGAACAAGTGATGGAGGAGGAAATCGATGCAGCAGCAGCCGATGCACACGAAGAAGAAAACCCATCGGTCGAAACCACCCAAGAGCCATCGGCCGAAACTGCTGAGATCCCACCGGCCGATGACCAAGATGATGCCCCACAACCAAGAAGGACCAGGCACGCAGTTCGCAAGGTCAATATACTCTCTTCTTTGTGTTTGCATAATCTCCTTGCACTGTCACACTTTAACTTCCTATCCTTTTCAGGCTGCGGTGTCGTCTTTGTTAAAGGAGAGAACTCAATCGGCCCCTCTGCCAAGAACCAAGAAAACAACTTTGCAACGGCGCGAACGAGCCAAGGCACGATTGAGGACCCCTTCTCCTTCTCCAACACCCTCTCCGACTGTCTCGGTAAGAGTTGATTTTTTCGCATTATTTTCCTAATCATATAACCCTATTCACCAATTTCCTGCTTTTTCAGCCTAGGGCTCCATCACCTTCACCACACCGGCCAACCCCCTCGCCTACTATGTCAACACAGCAAAGGGAGGCCGATGCAAGCACCACCAATGCTCCAACACAGGTAACCACGATTACCCTGATCCCCTTTCTGCCGATTCCTGATTAACAATGCTAACCTTGACCCATGTTGATTTTTACAGAACCTAGCCGATATGTTCTCCTTTGATATCGGCCAGTTTCTCGATGATGAGGACAAGGAACTACCCAGCACAGCCAGGGCACCAATCTCTGATGATCTGAAGAACCGGCTGACCGATATCGCCAATCGGCTGGAGTCCTCGCTAGAGTACTTGGTGGAAGATTGCACCTCCATCAGGGTCAGGGTACAGGAAATTCAAGACGAACTGCCTGAAGACCTGATGGAAGTCCTAACACCGGCCATCTTCTTGGAGCAATACCGATTCAAGCTCAACAAGGCCAAAGAAAGACTTGCAGAGCGACGAGAGCGCGAACAACTGGAATCGGCCCTGTCCGCTAGCAAAGCTCAAGTGAACGCCGATAAGACCAGGTTGGACGAGCTAGCGGTGGAGCCGATCGTGCTGAAAAATAGGCTTGAAGAACTCCGTCGCCTCGAGGCAGAGCTAGAATCGAAGCTGGCCACTACACGCCAAGAAATCCAGGAAGTCGAAGCCAGGATAGCTGCATCACCCAAGGTCATAGAAGACCAGACGGCAAAGCTCAAGGCATCGGCCAAGTACCTCGCGACCCTAAGCAAATCACTGAAACCGATCCCAGGGACGATGGCCGATGATGCCCAGGCTATTGAAGACGTTGAGCAGATTCGTCGTAAAGCCATTGCTGCTATTGCAGACTTCATAGGGTGATGTAGCATATGTTATTTCTATAATGTATAACCATACACCTTATCGGCCATGCAGCCGAGTTTGTTCTGAAAATTCCAGCCTAATTTATTGCTTCTGAAATCCTCTCACACCTTATCGGCCGTACAGCCGTATTTGTTTTGAAAATTCCAGACACATATATCTTTAATACGAACAATCTCATTATGAACAATCTCATCGGCCAGAGAGCCGAAGTCAATCGTCAAACTGAAAAATCCTTGAAAATTCCTACTGAAAAATCCTTGAAAATTCCAACTGAAAAATCCTTGAAAATTCCAACTGAAAAATCCTTGAAAATTCCTGTATATATATATGCCCCCCAAATTTTGGAAGATGAGGGCTCATATTCTGAAATTTTGAACTAAGGGCGATAGTATCTACCGGCCATCTAAAGACGATGCTTGACTACATCGGCTGTAATCATAAATCGGCTAGAGGGCCAATCATGAGTCAATCCAGATACTGGGATAATACTGTTTCAAGTATTTGCCATTGAGAGCTCGTCCATAAATCTCGCCATCTAATCCCTTGAGCAGATAGACATTGTGAGGAACACATCGATGAATTCGAAAGGGGCCTTCCCAATTAGGTGACCATTTGCCGAATTTATTATCTCTAGAGCCGATCGGCATTATTAATTTCCATACAAGGTCTCCTTCCTCAAACGATTTGGCAACGACCTTTTTATTATAATGACGGGCTACTCTATCTTTATCACGCTTGATTTTCTCTAAGGCCCGTAATCGAACATGTGCCAAATCATCCAATTCATCAACCATAAGATTATGGTACTCATCGGCTGTCAAGTCGTCTTGCAAAACAATCCTTCTTGAGCCGATGGCGGTTTCCCACGGCAGTACGGCTTCATGCCCGTAGACCAGCTGATAGGGAGGCACTTGGATTGCACCATGGCAAGCCATCCGATACGCCCAAAGAGCATCGGCCAGCGTTGTATGCCATTGCCTCGGCTGTTCGTCAATTTTCCTCTTGATTAATTTGATCAAAGACTTGTTGGAAGCCTCTGCCTGCCTATTAGCCTGCGCGTAGTAAGGAGAAGAATTGAGTAATCTGATGCCCATGCTGTTAGCAAATTGGACGAACTCGTCGGACACGAAGATTGATCCCTGATCTGTAGTTATTGTCTGAGGTAACCCAAACCGATATATGATATGCTCCTTGACGAACTGAATAGCGTCTTTGGAATCGACCTTCTTGAGAGGAACGGCCTCAACCCACTTTGTGAAGTAATCTGTAGCCACTAATATATACTTGTGCCCCTTACTTGATGGTGGGTTAATCTGGCCGATCATATCTATTCCCCATCCTCGAAACGGCCACGGCTTTATGATTGGATGCATAACCGATGCCGGCGCTCTCTGAATTGCTCCAAATTTCTGACAATCCTGACATCCTTTATAATACTTGAAGCAATCTTCTAGCATGGTTGGCCAAAAATATCCGACGCGCTTCATCAGCCATTTCATTTTATGGGCCGATTGATGGGTGCCACAAATCCCTTCATGTACTTCGCTCATAACGGTTTTAGCTTCCTCAGGACCTAGGCATTTGAGCAGGACACCATCAACCGTCCGATAATATAGGTTATCGTCCAATAAGACATAGTGTAAAACTTTATATTTCATTTTGCGTGACGCCGACTGGGAAGGGTTTCTCAAGTACTCAATGATGTCAAACCTCCAGTCATCGGCGTGCACGAGAGCAATCTGAATTGGAACATCTTTAGCCATCGGCCTGTATCCCGATGCCCCCTGAGCTAAATCATTGGCTTCAAAATTTTGCTTCCTGGGTATATGCCTCATCATTACGATCCGGAAACCGTGTAATAACTCGTTGCACTCCTCATTATAGACTTTGAGAATATCGTCTCTGCACTCATACTCCCCAGAAAGTTGACTAATTACTAGCTGTGAATCACCAATGATTTCCACGGCATCGGCCTCGACTTCTTGTAATAACTGCAAGCCTTTAAGCACCGCTTCATATTCTGCTTGATTGTTGGTATAGTAAGGCTTGATGGTGAACGTGAACTCAAAACTTGCCCCCCGAGGGGATACGATGACTAGGCCGATACCGCAACCGTGTCTGCAGATGGATCCATCGAAATATAACGTCCACGGTACAATGTCTGCATATGCAACTGAGTCATCTCTATGTTGAACGATGAAATCGGCCAGGGCTTGTCCTTTAATCGATTTGGCCGATTCATATCGAAGATCAAACTCTGTTAAAGCAAAGATCCACTTCCCAACTCGTCCTTTCAACACAGGGGCCGATAACATGTATTTCATCACATCGGCCTTGCTCACTACGACGCACTCGTTGGAAAGCAGGTAATGCCTCAATTTAGTACATGAAAAATATAAACAAAGGCATAATTTCTCCACCGGCGTGTACCTTGTCTCAGCGTCTAACATTCTCCTGCTGAGATAAAAAATGGCTCTTTCCTTGCCATTAACATCTTGAACCAAGACTGAGCCGATGGATTTCTCATCGGCCGACAAGTACAATTTGAATGGGACTCCTTTCTGTGGAGGAATTAAGACCGACGGAGAAGTTAAATATTCTTTGATATCGTCTAGCGCTTTCTGGTGCTTGTCACCCCATATGAACTCTTCATCGTCCTTTATTTTCAATAGTGGAGTGAATGGCTCTATACGGCCCGACAAATTTGATATAAAACGCCGGACGAAGTTGATCTTGCCAAGCAGAGACTGTAACTTGGTCTTGTTTTCTGGAGGCTTGATTTTCTTGATGGCATCGATGTTCTTCTGTGTGATTTCAATCCCCCTTTCATGGACCAAGAAACCCAAAAACTGACCGGCCGATACGCCGAAGGCACATTTGTTAGGGTTCAACTTCAAACCATATTTCCTTGCCCTTTCTAGTACCTTGCGTAAGTCGGCCAAGTGCATATCATGTTCTCTTGACTTTACGACGACATCGTCTATGTAAACTTCAATCAGAGAGCCAATAAGATCATGAAAAATGTAATTCATAGCCCTCTGATACGTAGCTCCAGCATTCTTCAAACCGAATGTCATGACGACCCATTCATATAGGCCGATTGCCCCTGGGCACCTGAAGGCTGTCTTATGAATGTCCTCTTTAGCCATAAAGATCTGGTTGTAACCCGCGTTTCCGTCCATGAAACTAATGATCTTATGCCCAGAAGCAGCGTCGACTAGCAGATCGGCCAACGGCATAGGGTACTCGTCTTTGGGCGTCGCCTTATTGAGATCTCTGAAATCGACGCACACCCTTAGCTTGCCGTTCTTTTTCAACACCGGAACTATGTTGGAGACCCACTCCGCGTATCGGCCGGGCCTGATAAAGTTGGCGTCGTAAAGTCTTGTGATCTCTGCTTTTATGGCTTCGTGCATATCGGCCTTAAACCTCCGAGGAGCTTGCTTAAAAGGCCGATAGCCTTGTTTGATTGGTAGCCGATGTTCTACAATCGATCGGCTTAATCCTGGCATCTCATGATACTCCCATGCAAAACAATCTTTGAATTCTTTCAAAAGATCTATCAAATTATTCTTGTATTCCTTTGGCAAATTAGCGCTTACATACGTCGGCCTAGGCCTATCACCTATTCCTATATCAATTTCTTCCAATTCATCGGCCGACGTAAAACCTTGTCCCAACTTGCCGTCTAACTCATCCACCGCATCATCTGTGTAGAGGTCATTGTCAACGGCGGATGGCGCATCTTCGCTAAAGTAACCGCTGGTCTTGGTCTTCAATTGCCTCGATGTCGCAGTCGGTTACCTTGAGGAAATCGGCGTCCCAGACTCGCCCGGACAAGCAGTCGATTCCGTCCATCTCCCAAACTGCGAGATCGGCATTAGCGACATGTACTGACCGATCGGCCTGCACGATCTCGACTTGGTCTCCTTGCCATTGCATGAGGCATTGGTGCATTGTTGAAGGGACACAGCAATTTGCATGGATCCAATCTCGTCCCAACAACAAGCTGTAGGAACCCTTTCCATCGAAGACGAAGAAGGTGGTGGGGATTGTTTTGCTGCCCACGGTGAGCTCCACGTTCAGGACCCCCTTCGCCTCGAACGCGTTGCCACCGAAGTCCTTTAATACCATATTTGTCTTGATAAGATCCTCAGGTACTTTTCCAAGCTTCCTGAAGGTTGTGTATGGCATTAAATTGACTGCTGTGCCACCATCGACCAGCATCTTTGTCATCGGCCGCCCGTTGATGAATCCTTTGATGTACAACGGCCATAGGTGTCTGTAGCTGGCGTCAACTGGTTTGTCGAAGGTGGCTTGATCTGGTGACAACCGTAGCCTGGCTGAACTTTGTTTTTCATCAGCCATTGCTTCATCGGCCGCCTGCACACTGTATTCTGCTGGCAATATAAACACCATGTTAACAGGCGCCGATGTCGTTTTCTTACCTTTTGAAGCTGAGTAGCCCTGAGCTGTATTGGAGGTGCCCTCATCGGCCTTGGTCACCGTGGATTTTATTCTCCACTCTTTTCTGGTCTTGGTTGGCCGATGGGGTATTTCAGCTTGTTGCTCTTGGATTTGCTCTTTCCTCCTCAACCTCTGAACCCGCCGCTTCTGTGTCTTGGTGAATACGTCGCTTGGGCACCATTGGGGGTTCTGGACTTGCTCCTCATCTTCATCGTGTTGATCTTGGTGCATCGGCCCCAGCCTTTCATGTATAGACTTCCGTTGCTTGGCCGGCCGATGCGTTTGTCTGCTTGAGCTGCCTTGATAAGAATCTTCTGTACCACTGCATGCAGGGCACTCCTGGATAGATGGCAACCTCATCCCTTCATTCCAGCAGAAGCGAAAAAACTCGCACTCCTAGTGTGGGTCGTAGGAGTTGTCTTGATCGGCTTGGTCTTGAGCTTGTTCCTCCCGCCTCCGCTGATATTTTCTGATCAGACCCTCAGAGGTCTGATGAGGCCGCTTGCCAGTCCGATGACCACCGCCATCGGCCCTGTCCGCCCGCACCATGTTGACTGGGAACGGGTGGCCTTCAATCTTCATCGGCCGCTTGACATCATCGATTTTAATTCTGCCCTGCTCGATGGCCGATTGGATTTGTTGCCGGAAGATCTTGCATTCATTCGTATGGTGTGAATAGGAATTGTGCCACTTGCAATATCTCCTTTTCTTGATGTCTTCGGCCGATGGCAATACGTGACCTACTGGCAGCTGAATCTGCTTTTCTTGCAACAGCAGGTCAAATATCTTATCGGCCTTGTTGATGTCGAAATCATATTTATCTTCCTTATCTCCTTTCTTGGCCCACTGGCAAGTTGTTGATTTCTTCATCCGGGCCCACTCGGCTAGGTCGACATCAGCGTCTTCATCGTCTTCATCGCCGGAGGCGTACTGATAAACAGTGTTAATCTTTTTTGCGAACTTCTTTGCCTCCTGGAATCGCTGCTCGTGGGCCGATACACGTTGTGCCAGCTGAGCGAGGCTGTCAAATTCCTGCGAAGAGAACCTCTCGCGTATCGGCCCTAGCAATCCCTGAAATGCCAGGTCGGCCAACTGGGAATCGGTCAGAGTGAGGCTATAACATCTGTTGCGTATGTCTCTGAACCTCTGTATGTACTCAGGGACCGATTCATCCACTCGCTGCCTGATGGCAGTCAGATCCGACAGTTTCATCTCTTGTACACCATTGTAGAAATATCTATGAAACTGTTTCTCCAGATCTATCCATCCTCTGATGGAATTGCAGGGCAAGGAAGAGAACCATGTGAATGCAGACCCTGATAAGGACAGAGGGAAAAACCTTACCCTCAATGCCTCGATAGCCGATGCCTCCACGCACTGCGCTAAGAATCGGCTGACATGCTCATATGTCGAGACGTTGTCCTGTCCCGAAAACTTGGAGAAATCCGGGATCTTGTATCGGCCCGGCAATGGTACCCTGTCAAATTCCTCGGGATACGGGTGCCGATACACTGTAGAGTTCTCTTTGGGCTTCAAGCCGAATTGATCTCACATCACTTCGGCTATCATGTCAGCCCAGTATCCTGCGGGCCGATGCGGGAGGTCCTGCTGGTAGGATTGTTGGAGGCCCTCTGCTTGATAGTGCCTGGGGGAGTACGGTTGATAGTGGTGATCCAGGTTCTGCGCACCGTACTGCCCTGCAGTGTACTGTTGATAGCCTTGTGGCACGTTGTATGCGGCTTGAAGTGGAGGACTATTGAACGCCGGGGCTTGCGGTTGTCCGGCCGATGGCTGGTGGACGGGAACTTGCTGCATCGGCTCAACCACCGGTTGTTTCCCCTTGGTCCATTGAGCGTACTGTTCCTCGGTGACGTGCTGAGGGCTTCCTCCCGCCTGCTTGGTGAGGACCAGCGGCAGGGTTGTTGTTGGTTGCGCCGATGGAGGTGGCATCGGCGCTGTCGGCTGAGCCGTGCTCAGGTCGTTCCTCAAGGTCCGATAGGCAGGGAACTTATTTTCTGGCAGGTAAATCGGGCCTTGAGGCTTGTACTGATGGATTGAACCATCTAGGATCGACTTGACCGTATTGGTCAACGTGTTCACCAGGATCCCCGACTGGTTGACTAGCGCAGAGTGAACTGCGGAGTCGATTCGGTCTTGCAACGTCGGCGCTGCGGCGTCTTCAGTTTTTACAGTGTGATCGTGCGCCGCCGCCGACGTTGCAGCTCCATCTCCAGAACTCGGCATGACCACCTTGGACTTTTGAATCAAGGTGCCCTGCCGAGTCCTAGAATATGTTTGCAGGTACATATTCTGGAACTGCGCGACCAGACTCTCCATCTCAGCTTTTTGTTCTGCGCTGAGCTGGTCGGCGGTCACAGGAATGATATTCTCCTCGACGATCTCGGCCTGCTTCGACATCTCGACGTGTTCTTGTTGCTGGTGAGAAGCTTGTGTTCTTGAAGTCCCACCGGGCGTGCCAAAAGCATGTTGGCGCAGAATTTCGACCCGTCCAGCAACCAAACGGGTTCCGCGTTACCACGGCGGCCTGGGAGATCTGCTTAACTCCAGTGCAGGTCCAAATGGCTTGCCTAGTCGTAAGTAGAGCGTGCCAGTTGATTTGATCTGCAATCAACAAGATTAAACAAGTAAACCATGTGAGAACCGATGGCCGATCGGCCGATAGGCCGATGTTGCATCGTAAAGACCTGACCGATAGGGCAAACCCATATCGGCTTACTTGAGGTAGTAATAAGATAGAACTAATAAAGGAGATCTAATCTCATCGGGCCATGTGATCATGTTTATAGCAAATTACTGGAATCGGCCGATGAGGGTAGCATGAAGATAAATACACTAGCTAATACTCTAGTGTAAACTTATACAAGCCAATCGGCCAATATAAATATACCAACCACAGAGAGATCCTGAGAATACCCTGTAATCAATGTATTTATATTTACCAATCCGCCTGCATTAGTGGCAAACACATGCAAGAACATAAAATAATCACATGCATTAGGTAAGACCGGCTGAAATCCCAGCGCTATCCTTAATTACGATCAAAAACAGGCTTTAGGTTAAACCTCGAAACACGACTAAGGTCGATAGCAACTCAAAGTGTAGATCGAGAGTTAACATAAAGAAAATCAAGTCTTCGATCGCTTTTGGGGATGGTAAATGTATTGAACAATTTAGCCAAGTATAAGAATTAAACCATCGTCAGCAATAAACCCTAAAACGAGTAAACCGCTGGCAAGGCTTAATTAAAATACCTGTCAAAACTATTCAAAACATGATAATCAACGATCACATCATCGAGGCTTAATGTGCCTAAAATGACACATTAGCCCCGACGATGCAGATCGTCGGGGATGAGTTCTTACCTCTGCTCCGAGGAAGCAAGAACTCGTCGAAGAAGACCTCTTGCGAGGGTTGGCAATGCGCCGAAAGTAGATTGAACTGGTTTTTGTGTGATTGATTCGAGAGAGCTTACATGTACAAACTATCGGGATATTTATACCCGAGGTTACAACAGAACCCTTGTAGGGCACGATCTTATCTACAACTAACAAACAAGTCCTTGCGGCGGACTTAAGCCACAGATTAGATCTATACTACTTAATTTACAAGATACAATTGCCTAAAACCGAGCTTTATCTCTATTTGGCAACTTCCTTGAAGCTTACTTCGAGCCCAGACCAAGCCCACGTTGACACTGTCAACTCACAACCCGCATCGGCCCATAACCAAACCAAATCCGTATCGGCCGATACGCTCTTTATAGCAACACCTCCCCAGTCCGATACGGTTACCGGGTCCGATACAAAGCCTGGTCCGACTCCAACTCAATCCTTCTTCTCTGCTTCGGTTTCCTCTTTCCTTTCCAAGTCGATTACCAAAATCCGTCGTCAACAAAACCGTCATAAAGTGAACACATGGCATCTTAAGGAAGAAGATGCCCTTTTGATGCTTGGAATCTCCACTTCCTCCACCACTATATAAAGGCCTCTCATCCTCTCCTCCAACACACACCAAGAAGAAGAAGAAGAAGCTCTCCATAGTACATTTGCTTAGTTCTAGTGCTAGTAGTGTTAGGAATAGAATAGTGCTCTTGTTCTTTGAGTCTTCCGGGAGAATCCTGGTATGGTTCAAGTAGCTAATATCTCTCTTATAAGACTTTATGCTAGAATAATGAAATACTCTTCTTTATATAGTCATGGTACTTTACTCTATTTGCATAATCATTCGAGTACAACTTTAGTCTGAACTTGCCTTGTATTAATTATATGGCTAGCTTACTAGAGATATGCAATGATATTGGCTTAATGTTCATCCATATGATTGCTTTATATCAACTACAGAGGTGTAGAGTAATATTTAGTAATGTAAGCATGATGCTTAGGTTATTAAATATCATTAAGTGGTGTTATATGCCACGGAAATGTAGAGGTAGGCCGCTGGTGGTGACCGCCCAGTACGGATATTCCTCCACGTGCATATATAGGGCTAAGAGAGGTTCCTGGTGCGGGTACTCCCCTATATTTATAACCTGTTGGATGGCCATGACAGATTGTCGTAAGGAACTCGGCAATCCGGGGTGGTTTCTCGATATACGAAGAGGGCATAATTAGGGGGCTCAGCCATGTAAATGTGCAATAGCAAGTGTATACTAAAATGAGTTTATAATAGAAGTATAGAAATGAGGCTTCCTTTATTCTTCTCTACTTAGCCTAGACTTACTATTTAGTGAGAGTTATATCTTCTTGTCTCTTCTGTGTGTCAACCAACCCTATGCATTATTGTTATAACCCTTGCTTAGACTTTGATCTACATAAATATGATATGAATTAGTAACATGGCATTCTCTTAACCATATCTTCCCTTGGGATTAGACAAATGCGATACCTTGGAATACTTCCAGGTGAAATGCTACAGCGGTATATCCTTGCTCTAGCGGATTTATATCTGTAATCGTAAGAATACCGACTAATGTTTCAGGCGCCATTGTTGGGAATTATATTCCTAGTAATGTCGGTAAGAAATATCATTGCCGATAAGGGTAGTATCGAGGTTTCAGCCGATCTTATCTAGTATAACTGTTTCGTTTTAAGATTGCATGTTGTCTTTTACTTAATGTGTTATATCTATCATCTTATATAAGTTTATCAATCCTTTAAATTTATTAAGCTTGTTATTAATCTCACATTGTCTCGGTTAAGTCTGATCTGTTATGGTTATAATCTATTTAATAGAATTAATTAAGGCTGATAGTCTTATATAAGGTTGTATCGGAGCTATAGCCGATACGTTATCTCCCGTCGCTTGAGTTATTTCATCGGCTACAATATAAATCCACATAATTATTCATCTTATCTAATATTTGTTACCAGCAATTAATACTATCTCGGTTAGGTCCGATCTATCGTAATTGCTTGTATTTAAGAAAAATATTAAGTTGGTAATTACATGACATTTACCTCTACAGCCGATTGTAATTGACTTAGGTTTAACCTACAAACTTCTGCACATTGGCTAGTTATTTAGATCATATAATGTTATAACCGTTGACTTTAATATTATCAATCTTATGCCGCATCAATTGAGTTCGACCTATCGGATTGGTTTTATTAAGGAAAAGTAGTTTACCATTATATTTAATCTAAATCTAGTCTATGAACAACATCTTTACAACTCATAGCTGATTCATTCGTGCATTGGCTGATACGATATAACATCGGCCTATTGGCCAATTGGCTATCGTTTTCTAACATTTATTATTGTCTATTTTGTTGGTTGCCGGATCAAACCAACTGGCACGCCCTGAACCTGAAGCTTTGGATCTACATTGAAGTTAAGCAAATGTTCCAGGCCACCGTGTTTTCGCATCAACACACGGGCGCGGGCCGACCCCTGGGTCTGCACCCCGAACACATGCGAGACCCCTCTGAGGTGGTTAGGCCAGAGTTTGGACGCACGCAAAAACGCCCGGTCTATTTCATTAGTGAAGTGCTCAGGAATGCCAAGTCAAGGTATCCCCAACCACAGAAAATGCTCTACATGATCCTTATTGCATCCAGGAACTATGACACTATTTCCAATCTCACAAGGTGACTGTAGTTATATCCTATGCTCTCGGGCAAATTTTTCATAATTGAGAGGGCATGGGACGGATTGCAAAATAGGCCATTGAGCTTGCGGAGTTTGATCTCCATTTTGAAGCATGTCACGCAATCAAAAGTCAAGCACTGGCAGATTTTGTTGCTAAGTGGACACTGGTGCCCAATGTGGATGATGTGTTTGACGCAACTCCCCTAGGGCTCGGCCCACTTGGCGACACGCCATCCTGTTGGTGTATGAACTTTGATGGCTCTTTTGCACGTAATGGAGATACGGCAAGCGTAGTTCTAACATCACCCATTGGATATGAGTTGCGATATATGATCCAATTGCATTTTCGAGCCACCAACAACATGGCAGAATATGAGGGCCTGCTTGTCGGGCTCCAAACGGCAAGTGCCCTTGGCATCCACTGTTTGTTGGTGCGGGGTGACTCCCAGCTCATAGTTAATCAAGTCTCCAAAGAATATCAGTGTACAGATCCACAGATGACGGCATATGTTGATGGAGTGCATAGGTTTGAACGTCGTTTCGATGGTTTCGATCTGCACTATATCCCTCACCATGATAACATGCTCACCGATGAACTCTTGAGGTTGGCATCTTCTCGGGCCCCTGTGCCCCAGGGGTGTTTTAGGAAATTCTCTCGAGTCCGTCCGCAAGCCTGCCCAGGCCATCTGCCGAAGCTACATCAAGTATGCTAGCAGTAGATCCCGGGCCACAGGATCTAAGTGATACCTGGGCCCCGGTAGAAGTGGTCGGGGTTGGAGCCTATCAATCTTCATGGATGGATGAAATCCGAGCGTACTTGCTTCAGTCTCATCTTCCTGAAGATGATGCGGAAGCGGAAAGACACGCATTGCCAAGCGTTACATCATGGTAGAAGGGGATGTCTACCGACGTGGCTCCAATGGTGTGCTTCTCAAATGCATTTGCCAGGAGGTTGGAATTGAGATCCTCTCTGACATTGAGATCCAAGTACCTGGGCCGGGAATGCTAACTATCGCCTTCTCAGGGCCCAGGGACTGGTTTGCGTTGCAGCAAAAAACACACATATTCAACAAAGAGGAGTGAGTACTGCTTCACAAAGTTCGAAGATCAAATTTTTTTTTACATGCTAAAGATGTTGTTGGATCGCAAATTCATGTCTAATCCAAAAAGATCTAGATAACAAATATTAACCAAAAGTTCACAGAGCATAATAACATGTAAGAAAAATTTATTTACAACCACCAAACTAAAATAAGCAGAGCAGGCGGGGGCGAGCTAAGCAGTGGGGCAAGGAGCTCTATCGTCGTTTTCCTCTTCTTCGCCATCCTTGTCCTCTCCGTCCTCATCCACTCCATCCTCGTCCTCTGAATCTAGGTAGCTGGGCATTGGCTCCACATACTCCGCACGGTTGAAGAAGTTGGCGATGGTGGCTATGGTCCCAGCCATGACCTTTCGCTCTTCTTCCTCTGCCCTCGCTACGAATCCTTGACGCACCAGTGCCGGGGAAAAGTTGGGGTCTCGGGCTTGTAAGCTGGCGAGCACGTGCTCTACTACCGCTGTTGCGAGCTCGCGGCTCTCTCTCGCTGCCAACTCGTGGGCGTGCCGAGGGAGTTGTTCCAGGACCTCTGTGATGCAGCCAACCTGACCCACACCTTGTGTGAGCGGGCGGCCCTGCAGATCTCGGATGTCAGTCGTGCGGAGACGACAGCGACAGAGAACCTTATGGAGGCATGCGACCATGGCTTCAATCTCCCTCCCCAAGGCGGCCTCGTTAAAGTCGTAGGTGTTAAGGGAGCGGCAGAGCAGTTCCGCACGCGCCCTTAACTGCTCTAGGTCAGTGGGGAGGGGATCTCTTGTGGCTGTGGAGCTGGAGCTGGCAGTAGTATCAGCAATGTTGGTGCTGACGTCGGGGCCTCCGTGGTGGAGAGCGGCGCCACAGTGCATGGCCTTGAAGTCAGTGGCCCCCTTCCAAGAGGCTTCAACGTCCCTCTCTTTTTCAAAGACTGCGTGTCAAAACTAGAATTCGGCAATAAGAAAAAGGGGGTGGCGTACGAGAACTAAAGTGGATGGGTGAAGAGACAAATGTTTAGACAGGTTCATGCCTTCTCGATGAAAAGTAATACCCTACTCCTGTTTCGGGGATTGTATCAACTGGGTGTTGTATTAATCTAACGATCGAGTTGTGAATCTCTGTGATTATGCTCCTAGAGGGCTCCCTGTATATAGGTTGGGGCGCAGGTTACAAAGAGGAAAACCTAGCCCAATACGACATCAGTTTTCTAATCTATTACATGATAGTACTCAATCAAGACTCTAGGCCCTGCCATAGAACACAAGGCAATATTGCAACCGAGTCCTACTTTATTACATAATACATGGATCCGGTAGCCATATTCTCCACAGTAGAGTTGTAGTCTTCTCCGTGGTTCATGACCCATACTGCTTAAAATTTTTCCAAAATGACGTCGCAATGAAAATGCCTTTTTTAGCGTGTAAAGGAGTTTTTAAGGTATTGGGTTCACACCATACGCATATCCCAAAATCGAGTATGCTTAAGTCCCTATAAGACACATGGCTTCACCACACCTGAAAAATTTATGGTATATATGGTGTAAAATCCGAGTTAATAAAACTCACAAATAGATTTACCAACCGCCTGTATAATGACTAGAAAAATATTATAATCAGCCTAAGTCATAATATTGGTCTTTGTTAAAGAATGCACACATATGTGGCCAAAAGCAATGATATAGTATCCAATCAATTGCTTCATGAAATCCAAATAGTGTCTTAACTTATATAAGAAAGTTAATAGATCAGCTATATATAAAGCTTCACTGTTTGCCAACCTTTTAAATTGTATTGTACCAACTCCTAAAAAGTTGTGTAACAACTGTATAAAAGGATATTAAGGTATTGGGCACTTGAGCACGCACATATTGTCAAGAGAAAATATGCCTAAGTCCCTAAAGGTACGTGATAGGCCACACCTGGGAATATGAGCTGCAAACATATTGGGATTAAGCCCAAAATATGCCCACTGATACCCATAAAATATGACGTATAGAGCACGCCTATTAATATGCTCCCGAGTGACAAATCTCCCAGGTGATGTAGATAGATAACAAAACATCTGAGTGGTTTTTGATCCAAGTGGTTATCCCTCATGGAGTGTACCGAACTTAATATGATAATTAAATTCCGACTGGCACAAGAACTCAGGTTGTGACCTTTGTGGGGAACAATGATTGATCCAGACCTTGGATGTAGGAAATAAGCTCATGGCCATGAATTTCTGTTGTACATATCTGAAAAGAGCTAAAAGCAAAAGTATGATCTTCACAGAGGTGTATGAAAACACAAGTCAAATTTGCAAACAAGCATAATATATAACTAATGTAACCCTCAACTCACTACATAGTGAGGCAATGGAAAAAGAGAATATTATATAATGAAAAAATTGATATAGACTTATCTTTTTGATTTTTAGTGAGCCAGCGATTGCTGATGAAGCTATCAACTTGATAAAATCTCATCCCCATCCACGTCCAAGTTCCTAGAGCACAGAAACTGGTCGGGAAGAAGGTGTGGGCGTATAGATTCTCATGCATGCTAACACCAAAGATTTATGTTAGATGACGATGAAGGTGAAGATGCCTATAAGTAGGGGTGGGGAAATGACCCGACAAGAACGAAAGCAGCCAGTGGTGAAAATGATGTTGCCCATCAACGGCAATGAAAACACTAACCATGAAAGCAATTGAGATGGCTGGTAGTGAAGATGAAGACAGCCATCAACAGCGGCATAATAAGCCACTGTGAAGGTGAACCAATGGTGAAGATGAAGAAACCAGTCGGCAACAATAGAGATGACCAACGGTGAAAACAATGTCACCATCAGCAACGGTGGTGAAATCCACCTACCGTGGTGGCAAAGAAAATAGTCGACGATGATGGAGGCGACCAGCAGTAAAAACGATGTCGCTATCAACAATGGTGGCAGAGTCCAACAACCGTAAAGGCAAGGTAACTAGTTGGTGGCGATGATGTCAAGGCCGGTATAGAGGCGAGGCCAAAGACACATGTCAGGATGTTGAGGAAGATGACGATGTTGATGATCCAGTAAGATTTCAGCATTGGCGCAGCCTACACTCTTGAAGCGAAGAACCTGATTGATAGTAGTTAGCCGAAAATGAAGGTAATACCGACATCAAATGTGCCGATGATAACGTCAATGATAATAAACTATTAAAGTGATGTCCAAGCTTGAGTAGTTGTTTTGACATTAGCATGTACATGGCATCAACTAGACATTTGAGAAACTTGGAGTAGACTATAGCATCAACTGGGAGCCAAAAGTTATCGGTGAGAATGTTGGAGTTGCTGAAGTAGAAAACCTGCTTTGGAGCGAAGATGAGGCTAATGATTTCTGAAGTTGACTTCATAGAACTTGTTGAAGGTTAATGGCATGTCTTATTTTAGTCTTATGTTTGTGTAGCCTCCGACTCTATGCTTAGTTGGGAAACTAGTAAACTTAAAGTCAAGAACTATAGCTTCTTGTTGTCGAGTATCCATCGCCTGAGTGAAGATACGCGTTGTGGATGTCCGAGTAGAAATCTTGAGCATTCGAGCACCACTTGTTGTAGTAGATTAGCATGGCGTCGTTTCTGGTGGCGCATGACGAGGTGTCGACGTTCTTGGAGATGTCGAGGTTGGTCAAGTAGCAAAGCTGGAGGCGTGGACACCAGTCAACGCCAGCAAAGGCAAACTGACGGTGAAAACACACAACCATGAAGACGAGGACACCAGTCGGCGGCAATAGAAGCGACTGGCTATGAAGACGAAGTTGCTCAATAATGATAGCGAAGACACATAGCCGTGGAAGCAAGGAAACTAGTCAATAACAATAGACGAGGTGGCTGGTGTTGAAGACGAAGATGCCCACCAGTGGCGGCATAATAGGCTAGCCGTGAAGACAAAGACAACAAACGGCGGCGACGATGGCTAACCAGCGGTGAAGAAGAAAGCGCCCACCAGCGGCGGTGTAACAGGCCAGCCACGAAGGTGAGGACACCAGTCAACAGCGACAGAGGGAAGCCGGCAGTGAAGATGAAGATGCCCATCAGTGATAGCATAATAAGCCAGCCATGAAGGCGACGACACCAATCGATGGTGACGAAGGCAAGCCGGCGGTGAAGACGAAGATGCCCGTCAGCGACGGCATAATAGGCCAACCGTGAAGGCAAAGATACCAGATGGCGGCGATGAAGCGAAGCCAGCAGTGAAGACAAAGATGTCCATCAGCGACGGCATAGTAGGCTAGCCGTGAAGGCAAAGACACCAAACGGCAGCGACAAAGGCAAGTCGACGGTGAAGACGAAGACGCCCATCAGCGACAGCATAATCCATCAACCGTGGAGCTGAAGAAACTAGTCGGCGCGATGAAGGCGAGCCAACATTGAAGATGATGTCACCATCATCAACGGCCGTGGAATCCTACCAATCGAAGAAACTAGTCGGCAGCGATGAAAGCATCCGACGATGAAGACGATGTTATCATTAGCAACGGCGGTGAAATCCACCAACCGTGGAGTCGAAAGCACCAGTCGGCGGTGAAGGTGAAGATGGCAGCCGGCTTTGGATTGATTTAGTTCGAGAGAAGATTATCTTTTTGACTGTCCTTGGGGGCTTACGCACGAATTTTTCAATGAGCAATTTGTCGCGAATTCCCTTCTGAAAGACTGCATAATGACGTCATCGATGATGTTGGGGATCTTGTTATGGGCTTCAAAAAAACGCTGAATGTAGTCTTTTAAGGACTCGTCAGGTTTTTGAATCATGTGATACAAGTCAAAATGTGTCCCTGGTCTCAAAAGTCCCTTGAAAGTTGGCGATGAAGTGATCACGAAGTTTGTCCCAAGAGTCGATTAAGCCCCTTAGTAAACCAGCTAGCCAACTCCTAGCGGAGTCGACGAGTGCTACGGGAAAATAATTCGCCATAGCTTTACTATCTCCTACTGCGTGGATGCCCAAGGTGTAGACTGTGAGCCATGATTCGGGGTCAGTCTTGTCATCATATTTTTTGACCCCTGTTGGTTTGAAACCAGTTGGCCAATCCACTCGACGCAGTTCATGGCTAAAAGCTGGAACTACGTCATCATCATTGTTAGGAGAATGCCTTCGATCATCATGATAAGCACGGTGCTCCCTTTCATGGTAGCGTTGATTGAGTGTGTGCCTTAGGTCGCTGGGGGTACACTGCTGGTAGCCGTCATGGTAGTTGGAGTCGCCATGAGGATTTCTGTTATAAGGAGGTGGTCTGTGGCGTCGATCGCGAGAGTCGGCCGACTGGTCCGAACCTTGTCTCTCATTATTGTCATGATGATGAAGATTAGATCTAGTACGTCCTTTGCTGCTAGTGGGTTTTTCTATAATAGATTGCTTAGCTCGACGGTTGCCTCCAGCTTCTGGAGGGCACGGTAGCGGCGATCATGGTCTTGACTTTGTTCAAGATCGGTGTCATATTGGGCGGAGCCGTGTCGATGACGATATCGAGCAGGGTAACTGTTGCGATCGCGTTCTGTTGAGGCGTGACAAAGACGTTGGTGTAGTTGACACGGGCCTGAAGAATTGCATGGCGAGCGGTATGCCCAGCATTGGCGAGGTCTCGCTTCCTCTGGTCTTCTTCCTCCTTGCACTTTGGTTCCTCTTCAAGTTTTGCATGTTCTTTCTCTGCTTCTTTTTTGAGACATGCTTGTGTTTCGTCAACGACTGCATCTGCCATGAACACACCAAAGAGATGTGGGGTGTAGTCATCATTGAACTTAGAACTTCCTACGCTTTTGGTGGTGCCATCGTTGCGGTCGTCGGAAGAAGTAAAGTGCTCAGCGATCTCCGTGTTTGTGCATGATCCGAGTGGTTGGAGTATGACACCCACCTTCCTGAAGCCCAATCCGAATGAAGTCGAAGCTTGTTCCGATCGGGACCTATGGGGGAAAATAGATCTAGATCCAAATGTTGCAGTGAGCAGTGGAGGAAGTTGCATGGTGATCTGAGGATACATCGTCGTATTGTTGGAGAAGCCGTGAGGGCGAGCTAACCTAGACGATTCCCTGAGTGGTTTAAAGCCGACTAAGAGTGGTGTAGCTTGGAGTAGATTTCGGTGGCGTTTGGTAACCCAAAAGGGGCCGAGTTGACGTTGTCCCTTCCCGACTGGTTTGAATTCGAGTCGAGAAAAGAAATGTTGCCGAAGTCGTCGGTAATGTTGAAAAGGAGAGTGTCATAAGAAATGATTAGTTGCTCATGTGTAACATACCCAAAGTCTTGAATTTCAAATTTTGCATCTAAAATATTGAAAATAATTTCTGTGAATCAGAAACACTGAAAATTTTCAACTAAAGACCTAGGTGAGTCTAATATAGCTAGTGCTTATTTGAAAATTTGAGGACAATTTAAAACTTTTTCATTGATAACCTAAGAAGAAGAACAAAATATATCTTGTGCATGCATTTGTATAAATGTATTGAGTGTGACTTGAGTCTTTTATGAGTTTTGGATCTTATAGCATTAGGTCTCATGAGCATTTGTTTAAAACTTGAAGCAACTAATTAATATTAAAATGGACCTAAAGTCAAATATTAGAAACAATTTCCTAAAATTAGTAAAACCCAATTATTACACCATAACCAATGTCAATCTTCATAAATTAATCTGGCCTTTCATCTGAACATAGGTCATTGAAATAAGAGTTAATAAACATATTAACACAAGTATATTAAACTCTCACCATAGGCCTCACTTAACTTAATCCAACTATATACATATATAAGTTGACAAATAGCATATGAGATTGTGTATGGTAAACTGAAAATGAAGCCTAATAACATCCCCTCAGGTCAAGAATAATCTAGATATAATTTTTATAAATACTAATTGCATCTATACAATAGGAACATACATGTAAAATTAAGCTTAGCAAATTTCTAAAATTATTTGGCGTAAGATAAAATCATGGAAAAATTCATGTAGATACTAATCAGTATATAGTATATTAGACTCACTGGAATTTTAGCATGATTTTATCTTTACATCTAAACCCTCAATTAATTTGGTCAAAGAATTCAAAATCCAGTTTAATCCTAAACCCTAATCAGCAAAAACAATGCCTCATCAAAATATGCATAAAAACATATGAAAGTGTATATATAAAAATATTGAGAAAAAGATAGACAATTATTTTTCAACAGAAAAATACACAAAATTGTAAAATACATATAAAATCCATCTTAACTCCAATTTGGATGAACTAGATTTCTATGGATTCACAAAAATATGTACATTAGCTCGGTAAACTAACCTCTAGAATAAATCATATCCAAAATATCATCAAAATTGGAGTAATTAATTAATACTAAAGAACGGTATAGAAATTTCTAAAATTCATAAAAAAATCGTTCTAACTCCAAATGATGTAATTCCAGATGGGTTAGGTTGGTAATATCATGGACTTAGTTTCTATAAATTAAAATATAGCACATACAGTACTAGAATCATCTCTAAAATTTGGTATAGCTAATAAAGACTATAGTATATCACCTAGCTTGTAAAATTCATAATAAAATCATTCTAACTCTAAAATTTGTGAAACCAATTTTTTTAAACTCCTGAGGACAAGCCTTCACTGCAGCAGCCTAACACTTCACAAATCTTGGACCTAAAATGCACCTGAATACTAATAGAGCTTAATTAGCCTATTGCTAATATTAAACTTTGAAAATTAGTAACTCACAAACGCAAATAGATAAAATGAAAATTCCTTCACCACAAAACATGTCCACACAGCACCTAATCACACTAGTGAATTCATGCATCTTACAGCACTTTGAATTTTTGCATGTTTCGATATTTATTCGATTACCGTTATTTCATATAGTGGACGAATTCGATATCGGTGAGGAGTTTAATATTATTGCTGACCAATAGTGGAGATTCTAACTAAGGCAAGTGCCCATTTCCTTTGAACACATTGAATCCTATGTTTTATGGGAAAATATTTTATTATAAGGCATGGGCCTGCCACCTAAAGGCTCTAGGACATATGTCTAGGGTGGATTCACACTTATCGTGCTCATGCAAGGTTAGGCGTTAAGTAATGTAAAGGCTACGTTGTGACCTCTAGACCACATTCAACGTGTAGAGTGTGGTGGTACCAACGGGTACCGCACAAACTAGAGTGATTCACATCATGTGGGAAAAATTGTACAAACTCTACATAGTCTAAAACTAATCGATTAGTCATGCTCACGGTCATGAGCGACATAGTGAATTTTCATGGGTATAGACTTGTGATTTATAATTGTGTTTATGAAAATGGGCTATGGGAATGGTGAAATGTGATGAGTTTTAATGATTATAATGATGATTTTGCCCGGTATGGGCTGATATTAAGATGCATTGCTTGCTGCCATGGATGACACAGGAATGATTTTATGATGATAATTATGACGCTGTTATGACACTATTACAATACCAAGCCATATTATATATGCTATACACTTTCAAATGTTTATCTAAATTCTGTTGCCAATTGTTTGTGAAACAAAGTTAGCTTTATGCAAATATGAGACCACTAATAGCCATTCCTTGATATTTAGAACTTGCATATATTTAGGATTGAAATGCCTTGCCTTGTATAGATGTTGTTGTTTAGATTTTGCTATAGGTAGTTGAGTGCGCAGGATCGTTTGCTTGTTCAGGATGGTCCTACCTAGTGCCTACCCTGTGGGAATAGGTAGACATGCTTCCAATGGACATTAATTATTAGGCCAGTTGGCCCTATGTATATAATCTAGTTAAATTTCTCTATTTATATCTGAGTCATCCATTGTGTACATTGTTCTAATATCTTGGCTCAGATGAAAATGCAAAGCTTGCAACTTCCTAGGGCTAGCTGAGCATGAGTATGAATATTGAGCAATTGAGATGTTGTAGAGCTTAGCGATTTGAGTCAAGTCTCCTGAGATGTGTAACACATTTGGTCACCGCCTTCGTGTGGTTTGACAGGCATGTCTCAGCCTGAAGTTGACTGGCACGCTGAGTCCTAGCAACATCTTCTTTGCTCATTATTCAGCATTACAGAGTTTATATCGAATAGTGTTTTGTTGTAATCATGGACACATTGAGGTTTGAGTGGCTATTTATGCGTGTATGGATCCTACTCATCCAAAATAATGTGATGATCACAAATGATAATGGACGATATAAATTCGGCGTGCTCAACAGCGATGGTATCAGAGCATTGTCTGACTATAGGGAGCCTTTTGAAATAGTCATTTAGATTGGCTTCTTAAAATTATTTTGAGGATTTTGTTCTCAGCTACAAGGTATTTGTGAAAACCTACTACAATCTTTTGTCTCATCCATCTCTAATGAATTGCTCTGCCCCATGTCTTTATTTTGATTTTAAACATCTATTCTTGCTCTATAAGACCAACACCTTTTGAAAAATGGTATTTCTATAAAAGTGTGTTTGGGATTACTTAATTATTATTACAAATTAGTACCGAAGCATTTTCAAAAGTTTTGAAATCCATTTGCAAACTCCTCCCATTGTCTAGTATGACTTTGCAAAATATCGGGTTGAAAATGGCCTATAGCTTGTAAGTTTTGAAAATGGTGTGATAAAATTTAACACTTGAAAGATATGATAGGTTTATCTCTTCCTCATGGTATTTCTGAACGAAAATGAATTTGGTGGGTATTTGAACTCCTTCACCCCAACATTTCAAAACTTAGATGATATGGCGTAGAACGGGTAGTTTTGGGGTAGGTTGAGAATTGTTGTGCTTAAACCCCTAGATTGCTTGTTTAGATGGACCACCCAAAATTCATATAGCCTCTGGACCACTCTAACTTCATGTGATTAAAAGATGATGAATTTAGACAACCTAAAAGTTAATTTAAAGTTTCATTTTGTGCTTGTTGTGTATATTCTGAAATTTTGAGTTAGTCTACTTGTGAATTTTGTCTAGGACAAACCATAGAAGATAAACGTAAAATATTTTACGTGCAACTTATAGACTAACACATTAAGCTTCATGAATATTTGTGTGATTTTTGAACCTCTGCATCATAGAGTAATAATTCAATTAGTGTGCTTAACCGTGTGCTGAAAACTGTAGGCAGCAGCATTCAAGATTTTAGGTAGCCCAAACCATAAATGATAAAATGTGCATCTTTTAACAGTAACTTTTAGACATACTCAGCAGGCTTGACAAATTTTGGTAGAATTTTTGAATCCTTGTATCATGGTTTAAACATTTATTTAGCACTGCATGGTCATTTCCTGAAATCTGTAGCTAGTCCGACTGACAAATTTGTCTAGCCCAAACTATAGGTGATAAAATTTTGGTTTCTTCAGGATAGCTTAACAACTCAAGCATACATCTCCCAGATTTTTGTCCAAAATTTTTGCACTTTCAAAACCTGTCATGAAAATTCGACAAAGACAATAAGCAGACAATTTCAGGACTGCATTGTATGCAAAAATGAATGATTTTGGTATTCGAGTTGAGATGGCTCAATATGCAATTTTTGTGGCCCTTTATGGTTGGATGCAAAATTTGTGAATTACAGCTACACACAAGTATTCCTTTAATAAAATGAAAGTAAAAAATGAAATTAATATAGTTTGTAAACTAACTTGTATATTTTGAAAACTTCCCTAAAAATGATCTATTTGTCCAACAGTTATAATTCCTTCCTAAAACAAAACGAACTTTGGCAGGAATCTAAACATAAATTTTGTTTGATTTCACCACCTCTCCAGCTTAGTCATTAGGCTATGTTTTGGTGCACAGGACAAACCAAGATCACATAGCCTGTTTATTTCATTTTCACTAAACCATTGGACTAAGACTTTTAAAATTTTTAAGGGGGTAGTACCTTATCTTATCTTGTATCCTATAAAGGGTTGTAATCTTTCTTATGCCCATGGTAAACCTTAAGTTGGGTTAATCCTTTCAAGAACAATTTTCCCGAAAGGTTGCTTGTCCATGACTCATTTATGTGGGCCTGCCACCTAAAGGCTCTAGGACATATGCCTAGGGTGGATTCACACTTATCATGCTCATGCAAGGTTAGGCGTTAAGTAATTAAAGGCTACGTTGTGACCTCTAGACCGCATTCAACGTGTAGATTGTGGTGGTACCAACAGGTACCAAACAAACTAGAGTGATTCACGTCATATGGGTAAAGTTGTACAAACTCTACAGAGTCTAAAACTAATCGATTAGCCATACTCACGGTCATGAGTGACATAGTGAATTGTCATGGGTATAGACTTCTGATTTATAAATGTGTTTATGAAAATGGGCTATGAGAATGCTAAAATGTGTTGAGTTTTGATGATCATAATGACGATTTTGCCCGGTGTGGGCTGATATTCAGATGCATTGCTTGGTGCCATAGATGGCACAAGAATGATTTTATGATCATGATTATGACGCTGTTATGACACTATTACAATACCATGCCATATTATATATGCTATACACTTTCAAATGTTTATCTAAATTCAGTTGCAAATTGTTTGTGAAACAAAGTTAGCTTTATGCAAATATGAGACCACTAATAGCCATTCCTTGATATTTAGAGCTTGCATATATTTAGGATTAAAATGTCTTGCCAGTGCATTAACCTTGTTAATGTACTGACACTTGCCTTGTATATATGTTGTTGTTTAGATTTTCTTGTAGGTAGTTGAGTGCTCAAGATCGTTTGCTTGTTCAGGATGGTCCCACCTAGGGGCCTACCCTCAGTCGGTTGCCTGCGGGAATAGCTAGACACGCTTCCGATGGACATTAATTATTAGGCCGGTTGGCCCTATGTATATAATCTAGTTAAATGTCTCTATTTATATCTAAGTCATCCATTGTGTACATTGTTCTAATATCTTGGCTCAGATGAAAATGCAAAGCTAGCAACTTTTTGGGGCTAGTTGAGCATGGGTATGAATATTGAGCAATTGAGATATTGTAGAGCTTAGCGATTTGAGTCAAGTTTCCTGAGATATGTAACACATTTGGTTGCCGCCTTCATGTGGTTTGACGGATGTCTCAGGTTGAAGTTGACTGGCATGCTGAGTCCCAGCAATATCTTATTTGCTCATTATTCGGCGTTACAGAGTTTATATCGAATGGTGTTATGTTGTGATCATGCACACATTGAGGTTTGAGTGGCTATTTAAGCATGTATGGATCCCACTCATCCAAAATCATGTGGTGATCGCAAATAACACAGGACGGTATAAATTTGGCGTGCGTGACATCATGAGAAATCTTTTGCCCCTGATACAAGATCTCCAAAGAAGCATGTTCCTTCTTTAGTGCCTTAAATTTGACAATTTCCTTCTCTCTATAAGCTTGGAGATCTCTCAACATGCATTCAAGCTCATCATATGAATGATCATCATCATTGTCATCACATTCACTATCACTGCTAGAAGTTACCTTTGAGGAGCCTTTTGCCATAAGGCAAGATGGAGAGAAAAGCAATGGTGCCTCCTTGATTGCAACCCCGGCCATATTCCTCTTCTTGGAACTTCCCTCGTCAGCACTTTGATCGGCATCGAAACCGGATAGTGACCTGGAACTCTCTTCATTTGAGTCACATTCTCCTATGAAGGCTTCAATCTTCTTTCCCTCTTTCTTGAGCCTCTTCAATAGCTTATCCTTTCCACTCATGTTTTTATTTGATGACTTGTTCTCTTCATCTTTCTTGGAGGAGCGTTTAGAGGCAAAGTGCTCCTTCTCACCACACTCAAACCACTTCAACTTTTCAATGCTCTTGTGAGATCCTCTTCTACCTCTTCTTTTGTGTGAGCTAGAATCCTTTCCTTTTCCTTTTCTTCTTCCCAAGAGATCATTGAATCTTCTTGCAAGAAGAGCAATCTCTTCCTCCAAGCAATCCTTGCCTTCATCCATCTTGATCTTTCCTTTGTCTTTAACTTCGGCCTTGAGAGCAATACTCTTCTTCTTGGATGAAGAACCTTTCTCGATCTCTTGTTTCATTAACTTGTACATGTCATTGGTGTTGATCTTGCACAAGAGGCTTGCGGGAGTCATCCTTGACATGTCCGATAGAGCCCGTAGTATCTTTTGGGCAACATCCCCAAACCCCCTGAGATCATTGACAATCACATTGAGCCTTCCATACATGTCATTCACACTCTCATCGGGTAACATGACAAAGGTCTCATATTGAATCTTGAGAAAGTGAAGCTTGGCATCTTTGTACTCACTTGTGTCCTCATGAATCTCACTCAACTTGTTCGAAATCTCATAAACGGTCTAAAGATTGGTAACTCTATGAAACTCCTCTTGGCTCAAAGAGTTGAACAAGACATTCATGGCTTGGGCATTGAGTTGAAGGTTGCGCTGCTTGACTTCCATCAAGTCGGTGCCAATGATAGCATAAGCTACATCAACAATCCTCCAAATGTGGAAGTTCATAGCCTTGAGGTGAGTAGATATATTAATTTTACAAGTGGTCACCATACCACCGTCACAATGATTATGTGCCTGTCCTCCCGCTAATGGTATCGGCCGATGATTTTCCTCTTCACGGCGCCGCAAGTTTGAGGCAGTATGACTTCTTTCACTAGCAGCCGAGTGATTATCTCTCGGGAGTTTGGAAGGTGAGGGACTCAGCTGATCATTCGCTGGAGTTTTAGGTGACTCGGCAACAGACTCTATCGGTCACTTGCTCGGTCAGCGAGAGTTGCTGGCGGATCCTCCATCCTTCTATTGTTGGACAGCTGCCGCAGTTATCATGGCTTTGACCTTTTTGAGAGTTGGAGTTGTTTGATGACCAAGGACAGCTTCAAGCATGGTGTCGAGGAAGGTAACTACTTGAAAACGCCCTATCGAGGAGTCACAAATCGTTGTGGTCTTCATGGTGTGTCTCGATGATATTATCATGAGCTGTGCGCCCTCGGCTTGCTAATTCGCGTACGTGTTCACAACATAGATGATCCTCTGCCTCCTTGAGTTTACGTTCTTCTTCCGCCACCCGCTATATATTTGCCTACTCATCTTCAATCAAAGGCATGCCCATAAAGACCTCACCAATCGGGATGTAGTCGTTCAAGCACTCAAAGTCGTAGACGGTTTCTGTACAGACATAGGCTTCGTCGTCGAAGAGGTCAGAATTGTCGATGATTTCCATACTGCTGCAGGTGTCGTCCAAAGAACGAATTAGACCCCCCCACCTCCCTAAGCCCAGAAATTTAGCTGAATTTCCAGACTATTTTATGGATAAATCCTTATCTAGGAATTAAGCAAGGGTACATGTCACGCCCAGAAATTCAAAAGTAATTTCCAAGCTAATTTGTGCATTAAACCCTCGTCCATGAATCAGCTGAGGTACACAAATCGACAATTTGAATATACAGTACCAAATAAACTAAAGCGATAAATATTTACAAAGGAGACACTTAGTCCTCACTATGAAGAAAACTGCAACGGAAAAGAAGATCTAGCGAAGCTTCAACTCCACTCCCATAGGCAGCTCAACTGGGATCTAAGCCAAAGGTCATGTCCTTCTAGATCCTTTTTCTTCAACTGAGATTGATGATTATTGCAAGGTGAGTATATGAAATACTTAACAAGCCACATAGCAAATATGCAAGTGCAAGGGATACCAAAGAATTGCAATAATAGGGTTCATTTGCAAAGGCAGCATTTTGCAAATATTTGACAGTAGTAAAACAGTTGAGTAATTAAATAACAATATTAACCAATCACTGAATAGCACTCCAATGATGCACAGGCCCAGCCATCCATGAATAACCATGCCAGGTTGCAGAAACCCAACCTCCAAACCAGGAATTAGCCATTTCATACTAGGAGCTAAAACAATTATCATCATATATATCACATTATTACTATTAATGAGCAAGTGGGACTAATCATGAAAAACATTGTTAGGCTCGTCCATAACCGTGGGCACGACTATTCGAATAGTTTTACTCTGGCCAGAGGTGTACAAATTTACCCACATGACACAGCCTCGACATCACGTCTACCATGATTCGCGATACTAGAAAAGTACCCGAATAGAGACTGTGACAAGACACCATGTATAACACAATTCAATGCAGTGCACCGTTCCTGGATCATACTCGGTATGGACTCCCTAGCGACCCCCGTCGGCTTTTCTCCGCCACTTCTTAGCCTGGTGCCCCACAATATACACAACGTCCAGCCGTTGCCCACGCTGGCTTTTGTGGTTAGTACGGTTAATGCTTCACAACGATAACTCACAAACCGGTCCTTAATTGTCATGAGCACAACCATCAAAACCATGTGCTTACAACCCACCATTAATCAGGTTTTAGTTGGACCAATTAATCAATTAATTAATCGATCACGATTAGCCATCATGAGCTACCATTAAATAACCATTAATGAGATGTAAGCGAAGCATTAGTTATCCCAACAGTGTGCTAATATTTCTTAGCATGGCTAAGCAATGGTCCTATTATCTAGCTGAACCAATATATAAGGCCCAAGTTAGTCAAATTATAACCCATAGGATAATCAAATCATCTTTGGCTATAACATAGAGAAGGTTCACATCACTCGATGACATTCAAAAATAATATGCAAATTTGAAATATATACAGAATTTAAATATAGGACCAACATGCTCAAAGGATTGTGTTTAGGATCTGTGTGACTTGCCTTGCAATCAAACGTCTTCAATTTGTCTTCAGGAGCTTCTCCAATGAACGAACAGATCCTCCGAAACGATGAAAAACTAATCCTAGAATACAAAACAAGGAAAACACTAAAAAAATCCAAATAAACAGTACAAATAAAGTTCATAAACAGGTAGAGCTTGAATTTAGATGAATTTAGAGACTTGAACGGCCTCATTTTGAGTTTATATGAATTAGTTATGATTTTTACAAGATTTTATCCGATTAAACATATTAAAAAGGATTAAATAGATTTATGACACAATTTATGAATATTTTTAATAGATAGATCTTGATTTTAGATAAATTTAGCGACTTGAACCACATTAATCAGAGTTACGATGAATTACCTATGAATTAATGAAGTTTTAATCAATTATATCCTATGAAGAAAACAACTAAATGCCTTATGGCATCATATTTATTTATTGTTGAACTGAAAAGGGTAGAATATGACATCAGCCCTAGACAAGCGGGGCCCACCATGGACTCGGTCCACAGAAAGGTCCATGGGTCTACTTGATTGGACGGCTAAGATTGATTTTGATCGAGATCCAACGGTTCAGATCAAATCCGATCTAGGATTTTAGGGTTGCCATAAGGGATCAAAAACGGCGACGTGGAGTTGAGGTGTCACTAACATCGACGCCGACATGGAATGCCACGTGGGATCGACGCCGGCTGGCACTGGACGACGGTGAGTGGCGGCTGGAGGCACGGTGGTGGCAGTGGCGCTCCGGTCCGTGGCGACGAGGCACTTCCGACGGTCTTCGGCGCAAGGGAACCGGCGGACGGGGTAGCCCTCGTCCTTGCGGAGCTGAAGGAGATGACGGCACAAGGCGGCGTCAACCAGAGAGGCGGCACGACGCGGCCGGAGTTGGCGGCGGCGGAGGAGAGAGAGACCGTGCTTGGGGAGAGGCGGCTAGGGCACGGGGAGCTCCGACTAGGGTTGGAAAAGGAGGAGGACACCCGAGGCATGCTATTTATAGGCGAAGAGGAAGGAGATCGGCCCGGATACGGTGGGGATTGGCGGCGGAAGAGTTAGGTTTGCTGGCAAAATAGGAGATCAAAGCCATTCCGATTCAGGGACAATAACCACGTGGATTTCTTCGATTACTTGAGGGAAAAGAAAGAGCAAGATAAGGGGAAAAAATCCCCTGAACTAATTTTGCAAACGGAGCAACGAGACGGCCGAATCGGACGGAGGAAAGGCGGTAGCACACGGGCTCGGTTCGGCTTGCTGAAGCTTGAAGAAGACACTGTAGCGATAGGGAGGTAAAGTAGACTTTTCTTTCTCTTTGGCCCTGTTGAAAGGAGGACGCAAATTTGACTTCGGAAAGGACGCGGGCCGGAGAGAGACAAAGGTAAAAGGGCCGGTTTGCGGAGGGATGTGACCTGCACTTTTTCCGAAGGGTGGAAAGGTTAAGCTGGATTCGGCCCAGATCTTGGAAGCAGAATTAAATTACTTTTGTAATTAAATAATTGCTGAAATGATATTTTGATTATTAAAAATACTTCCAATGCTCAAATAATTCGAAGAAAAATCTTGGAAATACTTGGACATGTTCAAATTTCCATAGATTTGGTTCAAACACTTACTTTATTTATTAAATAATTTCTAAAAATTCCTTTTTCACAACAATTTATATTTTATCGATTTTTAGGGTGTGACAATACACAAAACAACAAATTAATATATACATCCAAACGTAAATAAAGCGTAAATACTTACAAAAGAGATACTTAGTCCTCACACAGAAAAGAAAATAGCAGCAGCAGACAAAGCGACGATCTAAACCTCGCCTGGGGCGGAATCAACCGGTGAAGTACATGAATGCGTGGAGGTTTTCAAGCACGATACAGGCATGATTTGAGGGAGGGGGAAGTAAGGGAGAGGGTGGAGGAGTTGAAGGGGATCACGGTCTCTGCAATTTTGAACGAGGGGAAGTGCGGGAGCTCGTGACAGAGGTGGCGATGTGGGGGAGCGACATGGCCGACGGGGTGGTTGGAGCAAGGGGATGACCCTGATAGGTGGGCCCCACCTATCGATGGCATGGGAGAGTGGAGGGAGGCGGAGTGGACTTCTCGGGATTAGGAGGCAAACAGGCCAGGCCGCGAGGAAAGGGAAGGAAACTTGGGCCGACAAGCAGAGGGATTTTAATTTGTGTTCAATTTTAATTAATCGATTAAGTGAACTTTGTAGTATTAAAATTAGATATTGAGCTCCAAAAAATTCACGAGCAATTCCAAAGAGTATATTAAGACATGGAGAGTATTACAAAAGTATTTTTAGCCATGATTTTTAAAGGAAATCTTATTTCCCACATTAGATTCACTTGTGATTAGCTTTAAATTTTAATAAAAATTCTAGAAATGAATTATTAAATGATTTTTAATCTCAAAAGAAAGTCAAGGCATGACAAATCTAGCCCTTTACAGGAATCTTGTCCTGAGGTTCTGGGATGGCTAGAAAGAAAGTTGGGGTGTGGGTGGGGTTGGATAGGTCTGGTGACTTCAGCTGTTTCTTTCTGTTCCCACTAACTGATTGATTGACCAAACCTGCATGACTGAACAAACCTGCATGACTGAACTGCTGGATTCAATCTTGGTGTTCTGTTGTCTCCCAAAACTGAATTGTCTGGTTCTGCTTGATCTGGCCCTGATTTGGACAACGGATGTTCATAGATCTTACTTTCCTTGGACTGAACTATTAGTTCTAGCATCTTTGATACCCTGAGAATTCATCATGCTGACTAGAAATTAGTGGAGCTTTCATGAAACCTTGTAACTGACTTTTGTAAACCCACAGACTGAAATTTTCTTGAAACGTTCTTGACCTGAATGACAAGCATTCCAAGAAGCTGCTTGATCTGCCTTTCATCTTGACTATGGTGTTCTAAGTCGCTGCTTCTGTAGGCTAAACAATTGACACAACAACATGGGTATAACTAAGAACTCAATCAGCTGGCTTGAGATTGGTGTAGCTCTGTTGAAACTTCACAACTGATTTCTTTGGATCCTACTCAATTTGGTTGTATCCTCAAGTGAAATGGTTCCGGGATATACCGAATTTATCTTTGAGACTCCTTTCAAAGGTAGTTGATCTTTCATCTGATTATGAACAATTAAACTGCTATCCTTGAGAATACCCTAACTTCTTTGATTTCATGGAACCCTGACTTTGAAAACTTAATATTTCATCGGTCAATCAAAATGAAACAATGACGGTGCACTTCCATTCTAGGAAGGCTTGGAACTTAACACTCAATTGATGACAGAAAGTTCCACATAAAAGTAACTCTTATTCAGCTCATGAACATACAAACCTTTGATTAACCTTTCTGTTAGTGCTAACTACTGGCATGACTATTCTACTTCTGGCCTGACTTCGGCGTCAACTGCCTAAACTGGTTGCTTAGTTGATATCTTTGAAATAAGTACTGATCCCTTAAGAGATCATGGCCAAAAGGTTATTCCCTCAATATAATATTTCACTTCTTCGCTTCTCCTTTGCTGGTTCTTCTAGGTTGATTGACTATAAGCTCTGTAGTTTCTTTCCCACAAATGTCGAAATCTATACAACCGTTGAAAACTACCTTTGATGCTGCCAAGTGTTTCTGTCCTTTGAGTAGGCATGGTTCAGTGAGAAGGATTCTCTGTCGCATACTCTGTTGGTTAGATTTTCTGGCCTGACATCTGGATCGATTTACTACAGACAGAGGTGATGAAGCAATTCAAATATCGTCTTCCAAGAAACTTTGATGTGATTTTCAAAAATGTAACAGATGCCTCGAGTTAAGGAAAATCAATCCTGATCCATGTGCACACCACTAAGGTGCAGTTAGCACTTACTAATCTCTGGGGAACTTCCATGCTCAGTGAATTCCATTATTCTTTCCTAGGTTATTCCTAGACATTTCACCACTCTTTTCATTCTCATGAGCTTTCGTTCATACTGTCCTTTCGATGAATGTCGAGCACACTGAATTTATACTGTCTAGTGTTATTTATGATCACCACATGATCTTGGATGAGTGGGATCCATACATGCATAAATAGCCACTCAAACCTCAATGTATTTATGATCACAAACTCTGCAATGCCGAATAATGAGCAAGGGAGATATTGCTGGGACTCAGCGTGCCAGTCAACTTCAGCCTGAGACATGCTTGTCAAACCACTCGAAAATGGCGACCAGATGTGTTACACATCTCAGGAGACTTGACTCAAATTGCTGAGCTCTACAACATCTCAATTGCTCAAAATCCTTACTCATGCTTAGCTAGCCCTAGCAAGTTGCTAGCTTTGCACTTTTATCTAAGCCATGATATTAACTCAAATACATAAAGGGTGACTTAGACATAACTAGATACAAATAACAAGGTTACTTATATATAGCCATCCGGCTAAATAGTTAACGTCCTTCGGAAGCATGTCCACCCAAAATTCCCACAAGCAACCGACTAGAGATAGACCCCTAGATAGGACCAGTCCTGAAGAAACAACGATTCCCGTAACACTCAACTACCTGCAACAAATTCTAAACAACAACATATATACAAGGCAAGAGTCAGTACATTAATCAAATTAATGTACTGGCAAGCGCACAATAAAACCTACTTACATGAAGGCTATATTCAATGAAAGGCTTGCATGTAGTCTAGGTTTTCAGCATAAAGCTAATTTTAGTTCACAACCCATTTGCAACGCAATTGAACAAAACATTTTAACAATATGTAAAATGTAATAGTCATGGCATGATACCAACATAAATAGATAGTAGCATTTCATTACGATCCAACCGGAAGTAGGGCAATCATAACACATATATCAATCTCATTATCATTCCAAAACATTTAGTTTCAAAAGCATTTAGGAAAACACAAAAGTATACCCACATCACATCACTATGTCGCTCATGACCGTGAGCACGGCTAATCGATTAGTTTTCAGAACTCTGCAGAGTTTGTACAGCTTTACCCACATGGCTTGAACTCTCTAGTTTGTCTTGTGCCGGCCAAAGCACTACCACACTCTACATGTTGAGTGCGGTCTAGAGGTCATAATGAGGCTTTTACATTAAGTATTGTCTAACCTTGCATGAGCACGATAAGTGTGAATCCACCCTAGGCTTAAGTCCTAGAGCCATTAGGTGGCGGGCCCACGCCTTAAACCTAATGCCGTGACGGCGAACACATCCGTTCCCCCACGAGGCACGTTATCGTTGTATTGGACAGACTTAGACGCCCATGCCGCGAGGCGGAACATTACACTCGTCCCCTCACGGTAAACACACGTAGCTAGTAATATTTGCTAGCCTTAAATTCAACATAATCATTAACACATACATGGGTAGTTCCTATAGATAGCCCACAGTACACTTGTGGCCACTACCTCTACTACAACGGTCTCTCGAATGCAAGGTTAGACAATTACTTAACTTAATAGGCCAAGGTTACCCCATAAATAACGCATGTGGATGTATGGTAAACATAAGTGGGTGATTTGTAATTCGGTCCTTAAACGACTCAGGCGAACACTCCCCCTATCGATATGCAACTACCATCATATGCATACCACTTGCCGCCTAAGTCTGAAATTCACATTCATTTCTTTTTAGTTTGCAAATAAGCAGAGAAATCATCTCTGTTCATAAGTTTTGAAATGATTCAAATATCATAGTAAGTGATCCATAACCATGATTTATCTGTTACTAAGCAAGGCTAAGCATTTGCACTTTATAAAAACGTAGGTGTTTCCATGTGAGTACAATTAGGGTACTCTAATTAATCTTAAGGTTTCAAACAGCAAGATGGAGTTTTTAAAAGGATATATGCAATTTTTAGGATATAACTACCATTTACATTTTTGGAAATACCAATAGTTAGAATTACACATGTAAATTTATAAAACAACACATTTAGCCCAAAAAACATGGGAGTCAATATGTTCAAAGGGTGAGGGAAAACTTGCCTTGATTGATGTCCTTACTAGGGTCAGCAATAGGACCAATCTCCTCACCAACAATGAATTCGTCTTCTAAAAGAAATAACGATAATCGAATAAATACCGAAACATACAAATATTCAAAATGCTCTAAAATGCATGAATTCACTAGTGTGGTTAGATACTGGGTGTATATAATTTGTGGTGAAAGAATTTCTATTTTATCACATTGCATTTGTGAGTTATTAATTTTTATAGTTCAATATTAGTAATAGATTAATTAAGCTCTATTAGGCTCTAAGTGCATGTTAGGTCTAAGACTTGTGAAGTTTTAGGTTACTGCAGTGAAAGCTATGTTCTTAGGAGTTCAACAAAAATTAGTTTCATCATATAAGGAGTTGGCATGATTTTATTATGAATTTTACAAGATACATGACATATCTTAAGTCTTAGTTATTATACAAATTTTAGACATGTTTCTGGTACTATATGTGCCACATTTTAATTTATAGAAACCAAGTCTATGAGTTTAATAACCTAACCCATCTAGAATTACATTATTTGGAGTTAGAATGAATTTTGTATGAATTTTATAGTTTGTCATTTACATTATAGTAATTATTTTACTACACAATTATTTGGTGATGATTTCTTACTGAAGGTGTCAAGTTTTAGTTCATGACATTTGAGAACATGATTCTATGAGTATTCTGAAACTTAATTCACCTCTAAATGAGCTAATGTAAATTTTATATGGATTTTATGAACTGGTGAATGCTATATGTCAATTATTCCATATACTAATTTTTAGAGACATTTCTTCTACTGTAAGCAGCAAGTTTTATCTTACCATATTAAAGTTTATAATTTTGTGAGTCCATAGACATTTGATTCACCTCAAATGGAGTTAAAATGAATTTTATATGTATTTTACAAGTTCACTCATTTTTCTGTTGTATAATTATTAATTTGAGTATTTTCTTTAATATTTTCCATATTTTAAAAGGATGGGGTCCACCGGCTATTTTACAAGAAGGTCCTCAACTTTTCATGAAATCAATCCGCACTACCTCCATATGAGTGAAACTTACTTTATAAAGAGTGCTTTAAGTTTTAAGTTAGTACATTTTGGTCCTGGGCCCATGTGTAAGTGAGTAGGACGTTTACATTTAGAACCCTATAGTTGTTTAAATTCTCAAAACAAGGTCCCTGTCTCCTATCTTCATCCGTTCGATAGACTGGGAGGCGCAGCCGTGGCTTGGCAAGCTCGCCGGCGGCGAACGGTGGCTCAAAAGGGGAAGAGGTCAAAAGGTAAAATGAAGAGAACACTCACGATTCCATTCCTCTACTTTTCTCAGTTAGTGGACATCGGAGTAGCGCTGGTGGTGAGTCTGAGCGGAGGATGCTTTCGGGTGTTGGGGCATGTGCACCTACGACCATGTATTGGCTAAATGTGTGCTTGCATGAATGTCTTAGGGGTTCAAGGGTGCTCACCAAGCTATGCGCGAGGCCCAGCGTTGCTTGGATGATGGCGGCGACGTGAGGAATGGCCCAACGGCGGTAGAAGCTCCACGACAACGACGATGGATCGACCTGGACGACTTGCGGCTATGTCAACACGTGAAAATGATCAGAGGGGTCTTATGGAGGTCGTACGTGCAAGGAATTTGATTGGGAATCACCGAAGAGGGAGAAATCTGTCACACCCCGATTTTCGATCGGGATTAAAAATTTCCTAATAATACATTTTCCAGAAATTAAATAAAAATCAAAAGCAATTTAAACAAGTGAAATAGCAAGGAAATTAAAATTTCCTTTAAAAATCATGGCCGGAAATATTTTTGTAATATTCTCTGTGCCTAAAGTACTCTCCAAAATTTTCCGTGAATTTTTGGAGCTAAAGAAATAATTTTAAAGTCACAAAGTTCATTTAACTGATTAAATTAAAGGAAAAACAAATTAAAAGGGGCTCTTTTGTTTTGGGCCGTTTTCGGCCCAAAACCCTCCCCCTCTTTCGCGGCCCACGCTGCCGCCCCCTCTCTCCCTCTCGCGCGGCCCACGGGCCCCGTCCCATCCTCCCCTCTCCGGCCCAGCCACCCGAGCCGCCGCGCCTCTTCCCTCCTCGGCCCAAGGCGGCCCAAGCCGCCCGCATCCGCGTCCCTCCCCCTCTCGGGCCGGCCCGAGGCCGTGGCCCAAGGCCGGCCGAGAGCCGCCGCCGCCTCCCCGCGCCGCGCGCCCACTGACGGGTGGGGCCGCGGCCGAGTCGTCCCCGACTCGGCCGGCCGCCGCGCCGCCCGCTCCGCCGCTTTTCCCGGCGGGATTCCCGCCGCGCCGCCTTTATATTTCCCCCCCCCCCCCGAGGCCCCTCCTCGTTTTCCCCGCCGCCGCCGCCCCCAAACCCTAACCCTAGCGCCGCCGCCGTCGTCGTTTTCGTCGCGCCGGTGAGCTCCGCTGCCTCCTTCGTCACCGCCGGTGAGCGCCGCCGGCGCCCCTCCTTTTTCCTCTCCCGGCCGCCGCTGTGCGCGCCGCCCACGCCGCCGCCGCCCGTGCCACCGCCGCTCCGCCGCCGAGACGCCCGCGCCATCGCCGGCCGTGCGCCCGTGCGCACGCCGCTGCCGCCGGTGGCAGCACGCCGCCGCACTGCCGCCGCCGTGCCCTCACCGGGTCGGCTAGGGTTTCGGCCGAACCCTAGCCGCCCGCCTCGGCCTAGAGGCCGGCTTTTTCCTTCCGGGCCGGCCCACCGCTTCCCCGGCCAGTGGCCGTTGGGCCGTTTGGCCCATCTCCTCGTAAAAGTCCAATCTTGGTCCCTCGTCTATTTGGGCCGTCAGCCCGTTAATCCTCTCTCGCAAAAGTCCACCTCACGTCCCTCCCAGCCCTTTCTCCTCTATTGGGCCGCCACCTATTATCCCTTCTCCACACAAAAGTCTACTTTTCGTCCCTCGGCCCTTTTAACTTTTTCCCGAGAAAATCCAGCTCATCTCCTCAAGTCCAGTTTACCTCCCTCTCAGCCTAATTTTCCCTTTCCCCTGCAAAGTCCATTCCACCTCCTTTTTCTCTCCTGTTCGCCGACACTTGTGTCGCCAACACGTGGGCCCCTTTGTTTACTCCAATCCACACCCAGACCACGTGGCCGCCCGCGGCTTCGCCACGTTGGCGTCCACGTCGGCGCTACCTTCTCCCTTTCGTCCGCCGTGGTCGCCACGTCGGTGCCACGTGGTGCTTTTCCACCGTGGACTGTCCGCCCTTGACCCGTTGACACGTGGGACCCGCCGTTCCGGCGCCGTTTCCCTTTGATGATGTCAGCGTAGTCCTTTCCTTTGCAAATTAATTAATAATTGCGCAATAAATCATTTTAATTTCCAGAAAATCATTTAAATGGCTCAAAACTTCTAAAATTTATATCTAATTCATACGAACTCCAAATTGAGCCATTCAACTTGCAAAATTCATCTAAAATTGATCTCTACATGTTTGTTTATTTTTTATGTATTGTTTACTTGGTTTTTATTAGAGATTTTCCTCGTTTTGCGTGCCAGCGTGTAGATTCCGTCGTTTCGGGAGTTGGCGCTCGCAAGGAAAAGAGTCCGGAAGATTGTTTGAAGAAGCAAGGCAAGTCACACATTCCCCTTTGTTAACCTTGGGTGATAATCTGACTAGCGTGAGTCACTTATGTTGACTTTGCTAGAATTATTTATGCTTAGCCATGCTTAATTACCATTAGCTCATTTAATGGGATAATTACACTGGTTACAATTAGCTTCTAACGAGCGGTTCGCTCGGGACACCCGACCAGGTTTTATTGGTCGTAATTATCCAACTAAAATATGACTTAATGGTGGGTTGTGGGTGCATGGTTTTGCTGGTCGCACCCATGGCAATTAAGGACCGGTTCATGGGAAACCCTGGAAGAATAACAGTGCTTACCACAAGCAAGAATGGGCAACTGCTGGACTCTTAGTGTAACTTTCCTCTAGCTGACGTACACTGGTTAGGGTGAGCGTGATGGAGTTTGGATGGGCCCTGCGACGGTCTATGCGGCTACCAGATTCACCAAGGCTCGAGGGGGGGCTGCCCACTGCCTTTTGAGGGGTGGGGGCGAAACCCGAGGTGGTACGATTGGTTAGAGGGGGTTATGCGAAAGGTCTTGTCACGATTTCCCCCTTTGCAGTATCGTGGTGATACTTCGGGGCATGGTAACATGTGTGGAATCGTGTCTTGTGGGTACAATTGCGCATCTCTGATCAGAGTAAAACTATTCGAATAGCCGTGCCCGCGGTTATGGGCGATCAACCAGATTCATCGTGATTAGTCCCACATGCTTAAGTAATTTGACTTAATAAACTGGTGTAGTTCAGGTGGAATGGTTGGGCCTGTTCAACGTGGTTGTAGCGTTGTTCAGTGGAGATTTAATATTGCTTTAATTAAACAACTGTTTTACTGTTTTAAAATATAAAGGTTTTCAACCGCTTTTCTGCAAAGAGCCACAAGCCTCCCTTTGTCTCCCCTGTGCATGTTTGCATCATTGGTGTGGCTTGTTGAGTACGGTGGTTGTACTCAATCTTGCTATTTTTCCCCTTTTCAGAAGTTTAGTACTTCTGAGTTGAAGATGAAGTTAGAGGACCAAGGCTCAGACCCCAGTTGAGTTTGCCTGTGGAGTGGAGCTGAAGCCCGCTAGGATCGTCTCTTTCCGCTGCTGTTTTCTTTTTGGTGTGAGGACTAAGTGCCTCTGTTGTAAGTATTTATCGCTTTATTTACGTTTGGATCTGTTTATTGATTTGTCATTTTGTGTACCCTGGTTGATGCCTGGACAGGGACTTAATACACAAAATGGTCTGGAAATTTGGGAAAATTTCCGGGCGTGACAGGTTGGTATCAGAGCCAGGTTGACTGTAGGTCAAGCCAAACGGTCAAACTCCTAAGGACAAGTTTTGCGAAAACCTTATCTGCGAAAATGTCCCTTCTCTCCCTCAGGAGTTCTTTGCAAAATGGTTTATCAAATTTCTTTCCTTTCCTCTCCAACTCTCTAGCTGTTAAGCCTGGAGCACCAATTGAGAGCTTCTCGAAAAACAAGCCGAGAGTCGAGCTCCAAGCAAGGATCAAGACAAGCTGTCCAGAGTCGGCGTTTCTCGAGGTGCGAGCAGAGTCTTCTTGGAGCTTACCTAAACCCAATCCTTCCCGGAAGAGTAGTATCGGTAGTTGTTAGATCGTGTGTTGTTTGTTGTGTGCAGGTGTATGGTTTACATCAGTGGTGGGGATGTGACCATACTAGGTTGTTTGCCTAATCAACTTGAACAGTAAAAGTGTACTCACATCAGATCAGTAGCTGAGTGGGTTAAGGTCTTGCCTTTAGTTCAACCATTCTCACTTCCCTCCTCTACCTGCAACAGATGGTCAACGTCAGAGACAATGGCAGTGGATTAGGATCGCAACAGTTTCATGGAGCAATCCCAAGCAACCCCATGGACATTTCGCCTCCACCATTCGGGGACCCAACCCTAGCACAAGTGGTGGCTAACCAGACGCAAATACTGGCTATGATGATGCAGCAGATGCAACGACAGTATCCGCAACAACAGATGCAAGCTCCAATACAAGCCCAGAGTCTGAATCAGAGCCAAAGTCAGTATTTTCCAATACAAGCACCTACGCCTCCTACTGATATACTGCTAAGATCCCACCAGACGAATGCACCTCCATCACTCTCATACCAGAGAGAAGCTAATGTTATCTGTGAGGATTGTGAGGAACAAGGTCATCATGCGACAAATTGTCCCTGGAATGTGTATACCAGGACACCAATTGACGATAAAGCACAATGCCCAAGAGAAGAGAAACGTCCAAGTCAACTTGCCTACAGGAACTATGGTGCGCCACCATCAAACCCTAAGAAGAGGAAGACATTAGTATGGAAGATGGACGATGGTAGGAACCTGACCATCACTGGTTCAGAATTTACTCCAGAAGATGCGGCAAAGATACCTAGGCGTCTAAGAGGAAACACCTCTCATGGTGCCCATCAGCTAACTCAACACCTTAGGCTGTATGGTCCGCCTAAGCCCGGTACGGATGGATTCGAAGAAGTGTCCTCTGATGATGATGATGAAGATGATGGTGAGATCCTTAAAGGAGAAAAAGAAATGGAGTTCAAAGCATGTACCAGATGCGGAGAAATTGGACATACTACTAACGCGTGCTCCTACACTTGCCCCTGTGGTGAAGACACCCACTCGCCAGATGAATGCCCTACAAGGAAGATCACATGTTTCTTGTGTGAGGGAACAGATCATGTGCCCAAGAACTGCCAACTGGATGTGGTCCCAGCTAAGATCAAGGAAGATCAAAGGACGCCCCTCCAACCTGTTCGTCAATCTATGACAGTCGCGAGCAACATCACCGCTCCTGATCTCCAATCAGCTCCAATTCCGGTTGACACTATTAGCAGTAGCAGGAGTGCTACCAACAAGGTTCACGAGTCTCCACTCACCCCTGTCCCAGTTGCGAGTGTGCAAATCCAAGAGGATAAGCAGTGTGATCAACCCAGAGTAAACTGTTACAACTGCCTTCAGCTAGGACATTACCTTAATAAGTGTCCATTCCCGAGACCAAAGAAATTAGTCCATCGTTGTTTCAACTGTGGAGATACAAGCCATTTATCCGATGGTTGTTCAATGCCAAAACGTCAATACCTTCAAGGTACCGGCCCTGTCTGCGATACCCTAACTTCCCCAATTGCCTTGGCCTCGGCACAGCAGGGTCAAATCCAGCGAAGGAGTGATAAAAAGAAAAGTGAAACCAACCGTCACCTGGATGTGCGACTCCCACCACAGCGAATCATTGTTAAGGCTACCAATGGGAAGTCTCCAGTTTCATCGGCAATCATCCCAAAGCTACAGAGCTAGTCACAGCAAGGCAAGCAATGCCAGGACAACGACAACCTACTCCAACCGCAAGAAGACAGAACAATCCGTCCACAGCAACCTCAGCAAGAGTCCCCAGCACCAGTTCACGTGGCGGATAACAAATCAAGCAATGCACCCCGTGTTGCTCCGATCCCGATGGCCAGCAACCAATTGCAGATTTGCAACATCTCACGCAAGGAGGTCCTACCAACCGCAGCTACCAAGAAGGTTGTTATCTTTCCAAGGAATGTCTGCAAGAAAAGCAGTGTTACCGTTGAAACACCAGATAGTAATGGAGGACAGATCAAGACAAACCAGCCTGAATCACAGAAGTAAAGTCCGCACTAGTCAAAGCTTGCAACGGTTTATAAGTGTTTGTTCTTCAAGTGTTTTTCCTTGTACGTAGAAACTTCATCGCAGTTATGTAATAAAAGAAGGATTGTTGAATAAAGTATATGTCAGGCAGTTTTTCCCTTTTCGTATGGCTCATATCGTTTATCCAAAAGGTGGATTCACTTGTGTACCTGTCAATGTCATAAGGTACCCAGAAGTCTTGTGGCAGTCAGGTAATAAGAAGGGAATATTGAGTAATTCAATCCGCGTTTGGATTGTCAAGATGAATTATGACAGGTGGAGATGAGCATCTAACAACGTCACTAAGAAACCTAGAGTTTCTTTTACCAGCTCATTACAATTTGGTCAGACCCTCAAGACGTAATCGCTAGCCGGGAAAAGAAAATAATCAATCCAGGAAATGACAAGTCGGTCAGGTTGGTCAAACCGTAGTAACACTCGACATGATGAGGCCTTTTTGAAGGACAGTATAAGTGGCACCTCAATAAAATGAGAAGAATGATGAAATATTTAGTAGTGACAAGTTGACAAGTTGGCATCAGAGAAAAATATCCATCCTCTCAATCTTAGAGGTCCCCAAGAGAACAGTAGATGCAACTGCACCCTAGTGGTGAATAAGGATCAAGAATGGTTACCTTCAGTTCAAGACAACCGTTGCAGTTTTCGAAAACTATCCCAATGTTTCTAGGAAGAGGACAGGGAATTGTTCCGCTACCTCTGCTTAAAGTAAGAGAATGCAGACGTCGAGCCAAAAGAAAAGGAATACATCACCAACAAAATAGGTGGCAGAGAAACTCGCTGGATAGATCGTCTCTACTCAAGGATTGAAAGTGAACTTGCGCGATCCGAAAAACAGAAACCCTTGGTAACATCAACGTCAGTTTCAAAGTTTCAGGAACAACCCCACCGATTTCAAGTCAACGAAGTCGATTCTCAGCTCATCAAAAATTGTAAACGTCAACTACGCAGTCCAAAGTAAGCTTTATGAATAACTGCAACCCAGATCAGGGTCAGAGCAGACAGAACCAACCAGTGCAGTTTTGGCCAAGAAACGGAACATCGAGCTGGATGCCAACAGGGTCAGTCGCTCAAGATGGGTTAATCAATCAGCTAGGTCAAAGTCAGAAAGAAGCCGCGGAAGTCTGCAAGCCAGTCCAACCCTGCCCTCGCCAGCTTTCTTTCTAGCCATCCCCGAATCTCGGGACGAGATTCCTGTAAGGGGGGTAGATTTGTCACACCCCGATTTTCGATCGGGATTAAAAATTACCTAATAATACATTTTCCAGAAATTAAATAAAAATCAAAAGCAATTTAAACAAGTGAAATTAGCAAGGAAATCAAAAATTTCCTTTAAAAATCATGGCCGGAAATATTTTTGTAATATTCTCTGTGCCTTAAAGTACTCTCCAAAATTTTTCGTGAATTTTTGGAGCTAAAGAAATAATTTTAAAGTCACAAAGTTCATTTAACTGATTAAATTAAAGGAAAAACAAATTAAAAGGGGCTCTTTTTGTTTTGGGCCGTTTTCGGCCCAAAACCCTCCCCCTCTTTCGCGGCCCACGCTGCGCCCCCCTCTCCCTCCCGCGCGGCCCACGGGCCCCGTCCCTTCCTCCCCTCTCCGGCCAGCCCCCGAGCCGCCGCGCCTCTTCCCTCCTCGGCCCAAGGCGGCCCAAGCCGCCCGCCTCCGCGTCCCTCCCCCTCTCGGGCCGGCCCGAGGCCGTGGCCCAAAGGCCGGCCGAGAGCCGCCGCCGCCTCCCCGCGCCGCGCGCCCACTGACGGGTGGGGCCGCGGCCGAGTCGTCCCCGACTCGGCCGGCCGCCGCGCCGCCCGCTCCGCCGCTTTTCCCGGCGGGATTCCCGCCGCGCCGCCTTTATATTCCTCCCCCCCGAGGCCCCTCCTCGTTTTCCCCGCCGCCGCCGCCCCCAAACCCTAACCCTAGCGCCGCCGCCGTCGTCGTTTTCGTCGCGCGCGGTGAGCTCCGCCAGCCTCCTTCGTCACCGCCGGTGAGCGCCGCCGCCGCCCCTCCTTTCCCTCTCCCGCCGCCGCTGTGCGCGCCGCCCGTGCCGCCGCCGCGCCCGCCGCCATCGCCGGCCGTGCCGCCCGTGCGCACGCCGCTGCGCCGGTGGCAGCACGCCGCCGCACCGCGCCGCCGTGCCCTCACCGGGTCGGCTAGGGTTTCGGCCGAACCCTAGCCGCCCGCCTCGGCCTAGAGGCCGGCTTTTTCCTTCCGGGCCGGCCCACCGCTTCCCCGCCCAGTGGCCGTTGGGCCGTTTGGCCCATCTCCTCGTAAAAGTCCAATCTTGGTCCCTCGTCTCTTTGGGCCGTCAGCCCGTTAATCCTCTCTCGCAAAAGTCCACCTCACGTCCCTCCAGCCCTTTCTCCTCTATTGGGGCCGCCGCCTATTATCCCTTCTCCACACAAAAGTCTACTTTTCGTCCCTCGGCCCTTTTAACTTTTTCCCGAGAAAATCCAGCTCATCTCCTCAAGTCCAGTTTACCTCCCTCTCAGCCTAATTTTCCCCTTTCCCCTGCAAAGTCCATTCCACCTCCTTTTTCTCTCCTGTTCGCCGACACTTGTGTCGCCAACACGTGGGCCCCTTTGTTTACTCCAATCCACACCCAGACCACGTGGCCGCCCGCGGCTTCGCCACGTTGGCGTCCACGTCGGCGCTACCTTCTCCCTTTCGTCCGCCGTGGTCGCCACGTCGGTGCCACGTGGTGCTTTTCCACCGTGGACTGTCCGCCCTTGACCCGTTGACACGTGGGACCCGCCGTTCCGGCGCCGTTTCCCTTTGATGATGTCAGCGTAGTCCTTTCCTTTGCAAAGTTAATTAATAATTGCGCAATAAATCGATTTAATTTCCAGAAAATTCATTTAAATGGCTCAAAACTTCTAAAATTCATATCTAATTCATACGAACTCCAAATTGAGCCATTCAACTTGCAAAATTCATCTAAAATTGAGCTCTACATGTTTGTTTACTTTTTATGTACTGTTTACTTGGTTTTTATTAGAGTTTTTCCTCGTTTTGCGTGCCAGCGTGTAGATTCCGTCGTTTCGGGAGTTTGCGCTCGCGAGGAAAAGAGTTCGGAAGATTGTTTGAAGAAGCAAGGCAAGTCACACATTCCCCTTGAGCATGTTGTACCTATTTTACGAAATGTTTTACGTTTGCAAATAAAGTGCATGTTTTGCTAATTACATGGGAATAGGGTTTACCTATCCGTTCGCTTGTGCCATGTTTACTTGTTAACCGTCCTTTGTTAACCTTGGGTGATAATCTGACTAGCGTGAGTCACTTATGTTGACTTTGCTAGAATTATTTATGCTTAGCCATGCTTAATTACCACTAGCTCATTTAATGGGATAATTACACTGTTTACAATTAGCTTCTAACGAGCGGTTCGCTCGGAACCCGACCAGGTTTTATTGGTCGTAATTATCCAACTAAAATATGACTTAATGGTGGGCTGTGGGTGCATGGTTTTGCTGGTCGCACCCATGGCAATTAAGGACCGGTTCATGGGAAACCCTGGAAGAATAACAGTGCTTACCACAAGCAAGAATGGGCAACTGCTGGACTGGTAGTGTAACTTTCCTCTAGCCGACGTACACTGGTTAGGGTGAGCGTGATGGAGTTTGGATGGGCCGGCGATGGTCTATGCGGCTACCGGATTCACCAAGGCTCGAGGGGGGGCTGCCCACTGCCTTTTGAGGGGTGGGGGCGAAACCCGAGGTGGTACGATTGGTTAGAGGGGGTTATGCGAAAGGTCTTGTCACGATTTCCCCCTTTGCAGTATCGTGGTGATACTTCGGGGCATGGTAACATGTGTGGAATCGTGTCTTGTGGGTACAGTTGCGCACCTCTGATCAGAGTAAAACTATTCGAATAGCCGTGCCCGCGGTTATGGGCGATCGACCAGATTCACCGTGATTAGTCCCACATGCTTAATTAATTTGACTTAATGAACTGGTGTAGTTCAGGTGGAATGGTTGGGCCTGTTCAACGTGGTTGTAGCGTTGTTCAGTGGAGATTTAATATTGCTTTAATTAAACAACTGTTTTACTGTTTTAAAATATAAAGGTTTTCAACCGCTTTTCTGCAAAGAGCCACAAGCCTCCCTTTGTCTCCCCTGTGCATGTTTGCATCATTGGTGTGGCTTGTTGAGTACGGTGGTTGTACTCAATCTTGCTATTTTTCCCCTTTTTCAGAAGTTTAGTACTTCTGAGTTGAAGATGAAGTTAGAGGACCAAGGCTCAGACCCCAGTTGAGTTTGCCTGTGGAGTGGAGCTGAAGCCCGCTAGGATCGTCTCTTTCCGCTGCTGTTTTCTTTTTGGTGTGAGGACTAAGTGCCTCTGTTGTAAGTATTTATCGCTTTATTTACGTTTGGATCTGTTTATTGATTTGTTGTTTTGTGTACCCTGGTTGATGCCTGGACAGGGACTTAATACACAAAATGGTCTGGAAATTTGGGAAAATTTCCGGGCGTGACAAAATCGAAGATGGAGTTCAGTGGCCGGAGTTAGAGAAGATGATGGCAATCTCCATCCTTGGTGCTTCTATCTCAAGGGTCCTTGAGGGGTTTCGGAGAGGAGGTCAAAGTGATGATGATGGCACAGTGGGTCGGCCTGCGACGATCTCATTTGTCTTGCAAGACAGCGATGTCACCGGCGGTGATGTCCAGAGCGCGCTCTGGGGCTCCTGTGGACAAGGCTGCGTTCCCGATGATCAACTGCACGAAAAAGAGCGAGATTAGTGGGGATGGAACCGGCATGGTGGAGAGATGATGGAACGCGGGAAAGATGAAGACGACTATGGCCCGTTGACGAATGGGACCATCGTCTTCCTCACGGCCGGCAAGGAAGAGGTTCGGGAAAAGAAGATCTGGGCTTCTCCTTCTTGGTTTCATCGGCCATGGAGTGAAGAGGGGAACGAGGCGATGCAAATCAGGGCTAGTGAGAGCAAGTAGATGGAGTTTTGCTCAGTGGCATCGGTGGAGGTGGTGGCCGGCATCATGGCGCGTGTCCAACGCGTGAGGTGAGCGTGTCGCGCATGTGATGAGCGGTGGGGCGATGTGGCAAGGTTGAGTGACTAACCAGTGGGTCCCACCATGCCCTGGGGCCCGCTTGGCAGTGAGAGATGTGAGAGAGTTTGAGATCTCTAGAAAAAAAACTCTAGTCTATGAGCTGCAGTACTGTTACAACTTTGACTCGAATTTTCTTTGTGTTGCTGTGATGAAAGTCCCATTGGCTGGCTTGATGGTAGTTTAGGGATGTTTGGTCTACTGTCTAGACAAGGTTTGAACTCTATTTGTATTATGGTTGAATTTTGGGAGAAGGTCAAAGAAGGGTAGAAATCTGTAATTTTCCAGGTTTTGCGGTTTTGAGAGATTTATTTGGGGTACCAAAATGACTTAGAAAATTAGGCCAAAATTATGGGGAGTTGTACATTTTTGTTAGTGTTTGTGTAAATTTTTCCATGATATAATGTTACACCAACTACTAAAAAATTCACCAAGCCTATCTTTATATATGTGCTCCTATTGTATAAATGCATTTAGGTTATTGCTAAATTTTATTAAGTTAAGCTTTAGCTGAAATGTTGGGGTTCAGCTTGAATTCCATTTCACAAAACACAATCCCAAAATAATAAAATGCACATACCACCAAGTGTATCTTATAATAATTTGGGTTTACATATTTTTAAAACCTATATTCCCATTTGTTTGTATTTAAATTAAATATAGTGATCAAGTCCAAAGTAAAAATCAAGATAATTGAAATTTAAATTAAGGTTAAACTTATTTTATTTGAATTGGATTATGTCAACACATAATTATAATTTATGTTTTGGTCTTACTTCTGACTTGACCCAAGAAAATCTATATGTTTTACTTTTATTAAATGAGTTAAGCCTTAGAACGAGCTTCAAAGTTTTCGAAAATTTCAAAACTCAAAAAGTTTTTAAATTATCCATGTGAATTCTTCCTAAGTGAATTTTCAGTATGTTACAATGAACCTCATCATGGTGAGTGTTGTTGTAGTCTAACCGTTCTCTAGTTGTTGGTTAACCATTCCATTTATTGGCTTGCAATTAGGTTCTGGAGCTCAACAAATCCGCAATGAGTCTGAAAAGAAACTGTAGGTTCCTTTTGACACCGGTAGGTACGCTGGTTAATCTACATGTGGGTACTCAAGATGAACCATAAGACTAGAAAAAACCGTTTGACTCATACTTTATTCAATATTCCCTTCTTATTACAAAGTCCAGCCCTGAGCTCTATGATGTACTAGAATGTGGAGGGATCCAAAGGACAGACAGGGCTGTCACGACCTGCCGCCTCACTTTTTGTGGAGCACACAACAAACAAAGGTAATCTCTAACCTAGACACCACGCCTAAGTTCATAATTAGTACCCTAGCCTCGCGTAGGAACTTTCTTCTTTATCCAGGGTACTAGTAGTAGAGCACTTAATTATAAGCTAATCGACGAACTCGCATTGATGAGAATATATCTCACTTAAGTAAATTAATTAAATAACATAAGAGATCTCGAACACTTACTTTATAAAAGAAGCATCCGCCGAGGTACAAGCAAAAAGAAGGCCGATAGCTCCAGCGCTTCTCCGGAACTCTGATGAAAGAATGCAGTCACAAACCCGGCACTCCTCCGGAAATTCCCGAAGAGAATTCCAATACCATGGGGCACTCCTTCCGACGCTTTCCCTCACTCTCTCACTAATCCCACGTACTAAAGTAAAGCCTAAGATATGAAACTGAGTTGTACTCTACTTTGTTGTGTTATTGTTGTTGTGCTTTCTAAGTGAGTGAACTCCTCCTTTTATAGATGCCAATGATGGTTAGAATGTCAATTAACCCCTCACAACCATCATTAGGAACTCATCAAGGCCATCCACGTGTATGGTAGAGATGAGGTGGGCCAGGGGTGGTTGGGCTGACCCCTGGGCCCCACCACTCTCCACCGACCTTCTCCAGTGGCTTACAGGTGGGCCCTTATGGCGGTTGAGAATGGTTTGTTCCCACTTTAAGTTGGTTTTAACTGTCATGTGGGCCCTCCAATCCTTGTAGTCACGTGTGATTGGCCGAAGGTTCAATTCGTCGCATGGCGGGTGTATTTTGTCTCAAAATTACCTGCGTAGATATATTTACCAGGACTAGTGGAAATGGTTACTTGTAAAACTCTACCACTAATTTTTGATGTTATATTTGATATCTTTTATTCGGGAGTTGATGGTTAAAGTTTGCACTTAAGGATAGTCAACAGTCTCGGAAGCAGACATTTATTGATGTAGTGCCCTGGCTCAAGAAAATTGAAACGAATCAGGCTTGATTAGTCGTGAGGTGTTTTCTTCTGGTTGTGCACACACAACTGAAACTGGAGCAAGTAGGGACTCATGAACCTTGTTGAGGATACTTATGTTACCACTGTTGGCTTCCACTAGAGTTGGGGCTGGTTGAAGAGCAAAAGAATTGCTATTGTTATTACCAAATGCCATGGGTCGATACACAGGTTGCAGGGTTGTCCTTCGGTCTTCCTTGGTCTTAGCTAGGACCAAATTTAGCGGATAGTCCTTAGGCACATGATTTGTTTCCTCACACAAGAAACATGTGACCTTCCTCATTGGGCATTCACATGGCAGTTAGTTTTCCTCACATCGGGGGCAGGGAAGGATACATATGCTAGCAGTGTGTCTAGTTTCTCCGCATCTTGTACACGCTTTGATCTCCCTTTCTTGTTCATCGAAAACTTCAAGGATCTCATCATCATCGTCGTCGTCATCATCATCATCATGATCATCATCATTATCGAAGGATACCTCTTCTGATTCATCATCTCTGGGCTTGGGCGGACCATACAGCCTGAGTTGCCGAGTTAGCTGACATGCGCCATGGGAGGTATTTCCTCTTAGACGCCTGGGTATCTTCTCAGCATTTTCTGGAGAAAATTTTGTGCCTGTGGTGATCATGTTATTGACATCACCTATATTCCATACTAGTGCCTTTCTCTTCTTAGGGTTGGACTGTGGTGTACCATAATTCTTGCTGACCAGCTGACCTGAAGCTTTATTTCTTTTGGGGCACTACATCTCATCTTCTGCCAATGTTCTGGCATACACCTTCCAAGGACAATTCCTTGCGTAATGACCATCCTCATCACAATCTTAGCAAATGACGTGTACTTCCCTCTAGAATGATGGTGTCCTAGCTGCAATTATTTTCTAGGAATATGGAAGTATATTGGCAGGAGTCACGGATGCTGACACTGGAATATACTGGCTCTGACTCTGATCCTGATTCCGGGATTGCATCTGAGCTTGCATCTGTTGCTGGTGGTACCGTTACTGCATCTGGTAATGTTGCTGCATCTAGTACTGCTGCTGCATTTGTTGCATCAACGTGGCCATCGTCTGGGTCTGCTCAGCCATGACTCAGGCTGGAGACGAATCCCTAAGAGGTGGAGGTTGAATGTTCATAGGGTTACTCTGAGTTACTCCCTAGAAATGTCGGGATCTTGAACTGCTGACATTGTTCCTGATGCTGACCATCTATTGCAGGTAGAAAAGTGTGACGAGATAAGAGGGGTTGCACTAAAGACAAGACCTTAACCCACTTAACTACTAGTCTATTTTGAGTAGACTTTTATTGTTCAAGTTGATTAAGGAAGCAACCTAGTATGGTCATATCCCCACCACTGATGTAAACCATACACCTACACACAAGCAAACAACACACCTTCTAGTAGCTACCGATACTATTCTTCGGCGAAGGGTTGGGGTGAGGAAACTTCCAAGAAGACTTCACTTGATCCTCGTGGAATGACAATGTTAACACCAAAATTTGATAAGCCCCGAAGTCCTCATCGGCTTAGGAATCATATCGGCTTCAGAGTCCTAGGATAAGCCGATGGACATATCAAGTTGCGAGCAGTTGGATTCTTGATGAATTCGGTTAAGAAAATTAATCAATTAAAGAAAGCTTATCCAGAAGAGACCGAGTTCGAGGAGGATGCAGCATGATAAGTTATCTATTAATTAGGCAAAGTCAATTAGTTTCTTTTTACTTTTAGGAAAAAATGTTTAGAGGCCGAATAGGACTTGTATCTTTTACTTTATCTTTAGGAAAGTTTGTGTCTTGTCCAATATGGACTAGTATCTACTCATGGGTATAAATATGTACACCCGGGGTCTATGTAAGAGATCTCTCGATCAATATAGAACTACTCTCGGCACATCGCCACCGTCTTTCTCGAGGTTTTTACTTATCGACCGGTGGAACTTGGCACCTAACGCGGGGCTGCATCGGCTTTCGATCTCCGGTGAAGGGGTATGTCCTACGTTCCATTGGCCCTACCTATTTATCATATATCTTAGTTAATCAAAATCGATTATTAAATTTAGCTGTATCGATTGAGCTTGCTTTAGAGTATTTGCCGGTATCGACTAAATTGTTTAGTCAATCTAGATTAGCTAAGGTATCTACCACCCTGAAAATCAGTCGAAGGCTTGATTGTCTAGATATTATGTTTCTTTTCATACTCTGCGCTGCATCAGCCCTAGTCATGCTTAGAACCATAATCTCTAGTCTGCTTCTTGATTGTAATAAGGGTTTCATCAGGGTTTCAACCAATGAGTTATCTGGACGTTGCATGGGCTCACAGGGATTACATACAAGTTGGATTTAGCCGATGACAACAAAGGTTTCATTGATTATCTAATTGTTTGGATTTAATGACAACGGACCTCCAGCCGATGTATGCTTTAACCTTCGGATCAGTGCTTATTCTACCATATCACTATTAGCCGATTGGTTTTTATTGGATTATATTATTGTTTTGTTGCATTATCATCATCTGATTGACTTTATATCATTATTTACATCAAGCATCAGAATCTACATTGGATATATAGCCGATTGTTCAAAACCTTATCGACATCGGCTAGTATCGGCATTGGTTGGAATTACTACATTGGATATATAGCTGATCGGCTCTTTGATCTGCTGTTTATATATCTTGTCAATTGCAGGATCAAACTAACTGGCACGCCTGCATCTCGTCAAATTTAGGACCTACACTGGAGCTAAGCAGATCTCCCAGGCCTTCATGTGCCACACGCAGGATCTACGTCAATACATCTTTTGGCACACTCGACAGAACAGATTTTGTGTCAACAGGCGACTATCCTAACTTCAGCTCCACTACACATGCAAAAAGTCAACTGGGGTATAAGCTCAAAAGCACTACACATCTGAAAAGGGGGAATATAGCAAGGCTGAGTACAACCACCGTAGTCAGCAAGCCACACCAATGATGCAGACCTGCAAGAGGAGAAAAATGGAGGTTTGTGGCAATTTGCATAAAGGCAGTTGTAAACATTTATAGTTTGAAATAGTAAAAGCAAGTGATTAATTAAGACAAGATTAATCTTCACTGAACAACGCTAAACCAGATTGAATAGGCCCAACCAAACCACCTAAACTACACCAGTTCATTAAGTAAAGTTAATTAATAGTGTGGGACTAATCACGGTGAAGCTGGTCGATCGCCCATAACCGCAGGCATGGCTATTCCAATAGTTTTACTCTGGCTAGAGGTGTGCAACTGTACCCACAAGATACAATTCCATACATGTTGCCATGCCTCTAAGTACCACCATGGTACTACAAAGGGGGAAATCATGACAAGACCCTTCGCACAACTCCTCCACCCTTAAACCAGGGTGGGCTGCCCCCAGTGCACCGCGGTGAATCTGGCAGCTGATCAACCCTTAAACCGGGCACGACCGAACTGCATCACGCCCACCCTCGCCTGGGAACGTCAAAAAGGGAAAAGCTATACTACAAGTCCAGCAGTTGCCCATGCTTGCTTATGGTAAGCACGGTAAGTCTTCCAGGATTTCCCACGAACCGGTCCTTATTGCTATGGATGCAACAATCAAAACCATGCACCCATAACCCACCATTAAGCCATATTTTGGTTGGATAATTACGAACCATAAAACATGGCCAGATGTCTCAAGCTCGAAGTTCATCAAGGTACTGAGTATAAATAATGTTATTATCTCATTATGTGAGCTAGTGGTAATTAAGCATGGCTAAGCATATCATGATTGTAGTAGGGTCAACATAAGTAACACAAGCTAGTCAAATTATTACCCAAAGTTGACAAAGGATGGATATCAAAGTAATCATGGCACAAGCAAGTAGATAGGTACTCCCTATTTCCATGTAATTAGCAAAACATGCAATTTATTCGCAAACAAAAAAACATTTTATAAATTAGGTTCAATATGCTCCAGGGAAATGTGTGACTTGCCTTGCTTCTTCAATTAATCTTCCAAACTCTTTTCCTTACGAACGTGATCTTACATAACGGCGGATTCTACACGTTGCCAAGCAAAAAAAGGAAAAATCTGAATAAAAAACAACTAAACTGTACGTGAAAAGTAACAAACATGTAGATCTCAATTGTAGATGAATTTTGCAAGTGAATGGTTCAATTTGGAGTTCGTATGAATTAGTTATGAACTTTAGAAGTTTTGAGCCATTTAAAAGAGTTTTTACAATTAAAATCGTTTATTGAGCAATTATTATTTGTTTTTCAAAGGAAAATGGGACTTAATGCGTCAACGATGGGAGCCAGCGCCGACAGGCAGACGCCATGCGTCAGCGGGTCAAGGGGAGGGCGCCCGGTGGACTCGATCCACCGCGGCGGGGCAACACCATGGACCGGGACAATGGGGTGGTCCACGGGCAACCGACGGCCAATTGCCTAGCCGAGAATGACCGATGCCGTGACCACACGTGTCACAGCCCTATTGTTATTACAAGGTATTTAGGATTACTTATTTTTGTTATTAGGTTGCATATTTATTTATTTATTATTATTATTATTATTGCATTAGGTTCTGCATTCAATTAAATTTTGGAGCAAATTAAAACCCTAATCGGCAAATCAAAGCAGCCTCTACTTGTGCATTAAGTTGAACATAAGGGTATAGCTTTCATAATTTATTCAAATACTAGATTATTTATCATGGGTTAATATAATTTTTCTAGAATTTTTACACTTAGTTTTGACCTCCTTAAAATTCAATTTAGCTCTCAGCATACCCATTTTCACCTTTTGCCAGAATTAAAATATTTTGAATTTTTGAGTGAAACTTTGAAAAATGGAAATTAGGTAACTCAGGCTGTCTCCACACCAGAAAACACATTTTTGCCACTCTTGTAGCTAGATCAAGCTATTTTGCAAAGGAGAGGGAAAATAATCTGAAAATCCTGATTTCGGTGTTCTACTCCGTTTTCTACCCATCCCTCTAATGCCACTGGGCCCTAGCTCGCCTTGGCCCCACTTTTCAGTGACCTAGGCTCCCCTACAAGCCTCAAACCAACACATGGTCGTCCTTCCCCTACCTCTTATGCTTAAACAGCAAGAAAAACCCCTTCACCTCCCTCCCATTTCTTTTCCCCTATTTGCTGTTTTGTGTTCTTCCATGAGCTGAGCTCCCTCCTCATTTCCCCCACCCTAAATCTTCATGAAAATGCAAGAATCAAGCCCTGCATGTCACACCACTAGATCCCCATGATTCTAAGCTTTCCATCCATCCAAATAGCTTGCACATGCATAGATTCGTGAGGGAGATCGAGAAGAAAAGAGAAGGAGCTTGCTGCTTGGTGCAGTGGCAGTAAGACTTTGTTTCCTCCAATTGGTGAGCTTTCTTTCCCATCCATAGCTTCTCTCTTAGGTTCCCCAACATGCTGAGCATTCCTAGCCTCCTCCACAGGTCACCGGTTCAAGATTTCAAGCTAGGCTAGGAGCAGACTGCAAGTTTTTTTTCTCTCATTTAGTGACAACAGCTCGGTGTCGTCTTTGCTTCCCTGTTTTGGTGAGGTTTGAGCTCTTCACCTCAAGCTAAAAAGTGTCTTCTTAGTAGTACGATCAAGTCCTTAATGTATGGTTTTCCTACATACAGTTCGTTAGAGTATTGAGTTCATCTTCTTCCCTTCTGCATTAGTTCGGTGTCTCCCTCGATGTCCTTCTCCAGTGAGTTTCTGATCCATGCATAGCAACCTGATCTCCACATGCTAGTTATATATGTGCTCATGAAGGGCGTTTTACAACACTCCATCAATCATGCTGAGCTGCCTAAGTATTTTGAGCGGTTGACGTCGAGACTGTTTGTTGCTAGGGAAATCTGTTTTAGCCTACTTCTTGAACTTGGGTGAGTGTTTCAGCACCATGTCAATTTTATCACCACACAAATGTCCTGCATTATTTTGCCCTACCTCTGCGCTACACCATCCCCAACCAACAGTAGCATAACTTTAGGTATATCTATTTGTGTTGCTCTCCAAAGAAAATATTTAGCAAAACAGAAAATAAATTAATTTAGAGAGAAATAATCTATGTTTGTAATTTTCTTTTGTTTTCACAAAACTGGTGATTTAAGTAATTTTTTACCTCCAACCTTATGTTTTTAATTCTGAGTTTTGCCACAAAGTGTAAGATGTCAAATTGATTTATTCAGAAAAAAAATAAACAGCTAGCAGCAGTTCCTCTTTTCTTGGTACCGTTGTCTCAAAATTCATAATTGTTTCATCCTAAGTCCAAAATGGGAGAACCAGATTTTGTTATAACAAGAAAACTAAGCTCTTCCTTGTAAAAGTGATTGTACTCATCAAAACCCTGCTAGAAAATGTCAGCTTCATTGTTTTGTTTATGGTCAGTTTTCAATATTTTTCAGAGAAGTTAATTCGGCATTTGTAGCTTATTGTTTCTTTTATATCTCCGAAAACCGTTGCAGCATTTGGGGTGATTCTTTCCCCTATTTTTCTTATTAAATTGTCATGTCCATTGTCTGTAACCTTTTTTTTTGTAGAGCATTTCGCATTTTACATTTTATTTGATTCTTATTGCATAATTGCTTCTTATCGATAGATTCGGACATTCCGGAGGGGCAAGAACCTGAACTTGAGTGTGATTATCCGCAGCAACAAGGCAAGCATCTATGCATACCCAACCTATGTTTTCACTAAAATGTTTTGATTACCAAATACTGTAGAATCAAATGTGTTTGATTATTATTTTATAGGATGAAACATTGGTGGCTTGCGATATTTTATGTGTGTAATATTGGTTTATTGTGATGGGATTTCATGTGATTATATATGATTGATTTTGTGAAGAGATGTGCGGATTTGACCTGGCGGTCAGACCGACCAGGCACGGCCGGTCAGACCGGAGGTATGTGTGCGGTCAGACCGGCCAGCCCGCGGTCTAACCGGCAGGTTACCTGTTCGCTTTCGGTTTCGGTTTATCTTTTTGGTTACAGATTGTTTCTTCGTGGATTTGACTTCTAGATGGTTTCTATGCATATGGTTACTGTTGTTATACTAATGTGAGTCAAGTTTGGACGAACTTGTGCTCGGAATATGGTTTCTTTATCGTATGTGTGCAAGTATTGCTTAAAGCCTCGGGATAGTGTTGCCGGTGATGGATCGGAGTCGACTTGGGAGAAGTGGACGTCCAGGGATCAAGAGATCACGCGGGATACTAAAAGGCTAGAGGATAATGCACGTGGTAGATAGAGAATTCATATGGTCTACGAGAGGAATCGTATACGTATGGAAAGAGGAGTTGAATTTGGAAAGGAGTCCGAATTCGGAAAGATGGATGGCGATAAGGAAAGAGATGAGTTTGAAGCTTGCAAGAGAGGGTTTCCCACGTGGTTGGGAGTCCTAATTCGTGAGAGATTCGTGGGCTTTGTATAGCCTACTTCGTGTATAAATAGAGAGGGAGGGTGTGCCTCCTAGATATCGATTATGTGGTTCACAAGTTGAGAGATGTTGATGAGGAGTGCTGTTGTTGCACTTTGTAAACACTTTTAGATGCAATAAAGTCAAGAGTTACAATCTATATCTTCGAGTTTGTCATCTACCGGTGTTTTCTGGGTCTCGACGGTCTGACTGAAGGTGTTCGTGCGGTCTGACCGGCGAGAGTGCGGCGGCGGTTCAACCGGAGGCAGGGCGGCGGTCTGACCGTCCAAGAGGGGCGGTCTGACTGGTGGCTACACGGCGGTGTGACCGGCGGTACTTCGACAACAGCAGTTCGATTTCGTTCTTGAGATTGATTTCGTTTTTCTAGATTGGTTTTGTTGGATTCCAGAGGTAAGTTGTAATTTGATTAAAGTTTTGGTTTTTGGTCTTCCCCCTACCATTCACCCCCCCCCCTCTGGTAGGTTTGATCACTCTGTTTTGATCCTACAAATACTATATGTATGCATGTGTCGGTTTACTTTGAAATATCGGTTTTGATTTGAATTACTTATATCCTATTTGCTGCATATCCTTCCTTGTAATATTCTTACCATTTGTCCTTGTTACCTCTGTATGGAAATGATTGGGATGGTTTATTTTTATTCGGATGCTTAGCCATGCTTAGGTCTAGTGCTGTTAAAAATCGATGGATGGAGCCATCGGTTGAATTTTAGTCCTACTCATTCTAATGGGCATTAAAATCTGAAACCATGACAATAAATTAAATCTGAGAATATGTTTGGCTTGGATGGGTGATAGGGCAATGAAGGGATGGTGGTTTTTTTTCCCTGATGCAAGTAGCCCCGTCTAGGTCGCCAAGGACCGAACATGTTGACATCTATTCAAGCACCATACGTACTTCCACATGCCTTATTGGGGACCGGCTTGTCCTAGTACTGAGTGAGGCTGTGGCCACCTACGCCCATTGGTCATTCGTGTGGGGCGTTTCCCTTTAAGGTACTCATGCGTGCCTAGGTTGGCAGGGGGTATCTCGCATGATAGTGATCCCGCCTTAGTCACACACACATGCACGTGACTAAGTTGTCGGGGGCCTAGGCGTGGTTTAGGTGGTTGGGGCTGAGCTTGGGAAGCGGCATGTTATGAGCCTGAATGACATGTAGGTCATACCTGTGTGCATATGAAACATTTGATCCTGGTTCATTTCTGTTGATGCAAAAAACACACACTGGCCTGGGAGATCTGCTTAGCTCCAGTGCAGGTCCAAATCTTGGTGAGATGCGGGCGTGCCAGTTAGTTTGATCCTGCAACTGACAAGATATACAAACGACAGATCAAAGAACCGATCGGCCAACATAGCCGATGTAGTAATTCCAGCCGATCCTGATAACAGCCGATAGCGATAGGGTTTTGAGCTATCGGCTATGTGTTCAATGTAGATTCTAACACTTGACAAAGAGTCTGATCCTTAGGTTTAATTCCAAACTGTTCCTCTATTACTTTTGCAATCATATCGGCCCAATCTTCTTTAGACTGATATCTTTGAACTTCTTCTGGCCGATATTGTTGATGTGGCTCTCCAGGCTAATGCTGATCTATTTGCCCCCCAAGCCAATGTCGTTGTTGCCGATGATGCTGAAATTGTTCGTCGATTTGCCCCCCAATCTGATTTGTTAAGGCAATCACTCTGGGAACTATCTTCTCGATCAAACCATGTAATGTACTCATCAAAACCCCAGACTGATCAAACAAAGTACGATGAACTGCTTCATTAATACTTTCTTGAATAATTTCATCGATCGGCTTAAAAGATTGTTCCTTCTCGGCATTGACTTCTTCTTCAGACATGCTGGGTAGAAAACTCGTGTCCCACCAGGCGTGCCAAAAGCGTGTTGATGCAAAAAACACACACTGGCCTGGGAGATCTGCTTAGCTCCAGTGCAAGTCCAAATCTTGGTGAGATGCGGGCGTGCCAGTCAGTTTGATCCTGCAACTGACAAGATATACAAACGACAGATCAAAGAACCGATCGGCCAACATAGCCGATGTAGTAATTCCAGCCGATCCTGATAACAGCCGATAGCGATAGGGTTTTGAGCTATCGGCTATGTGTTCAATGTAGATTCTGACACTTGACAAAGAGACAATCGGCTGATGATAATATGCATTAGATCGGCAATGACTTGATAAAGTGAAACGAAAGTTAGACATACTCGATCGGCTGTAGATATCAATGATACATAATCTAAATCTCAAAATATATTTAAACCAAGTGATTGGGATAGATCGGACAGGGCGCCGAGACAGTATAAATCACTTATGTCTAAAAACACCTCAAGAGAGAGATTATATATATTCATAGCATAGCCGATGAAGTGAATCTAACATAGATCCAATGCCATAAAATCCACAAGATTAGATTAAACAGTGAAACCTTTGTTGTCATCGGCTAAATTCAACTTATATGCAATCCTTATAAGCCGATGCAACGTCCAGATAACTCATCGGCTGAAACCCCGATGAAACCCTTATCGGCAATCAAAAAGCAGGCTAGAGATTCATGGTTCTAAGCACGACTTAGTAGGTCAAACTCAACTGATGCAGCACTAAGTATGTAAAGAAACACGGTATCTAGATGATCAAGCCCTTGACTGATTTTCAGGGTGGTAGATGCCTAAGCTAATCTAATCTAGCAAAACGATTTAGCCGATACCGGCAGAAACCCTAAAACGAGAAGCAGCCGATAAAACTAAATCGAGATGCTAATACTAGATTAACAGAAGACATATGATAAATAGCCAGGCAAATATATCATCCAAACCAGAGCAATCCAAGAGGTCGAATGTACTGATGCAGCCTTGAACGACGCCGACGTAGATGATACAATTGCCTGAACCGACGGAACATTGGACTTACCCCTTCGCCGGAGATCGACAGCCGATGCAGCCCCGCGTCAGGTGCCAAATTCCGCCGGTTGATAAATAAACCGTAACAGAGTAAAAGGTGGCGATGCGCCGAATTGTATTGATCGAGAGTTGATTCCTTACAATAACCCTGGGTGTACATATTTGTACCCATGGGGAGATACTAGTCCTTGTAGGACAAGAAAGAAACTTTCCTAAAGATAAAAGAAAAACATAAAGTCCTTAAGGGACACTAAACACACTTTCCCAAAGATAAAAGGAAACTAACAAATATCCTAATTAATAGATATAATTGCCTTCTTCGGACTCAATCCGTACGTGGTAATCCTCATGAAGCACACCAACCGAACCCGACAATGATCCTGCCATCTCCTCATCGGAATCGGCTATATCAGCTATCCTTGTCCGATTCTGTTTCAGCTGATGCACACCGTAGCCGATTTGGCTTGCAGCCGATTCATACTCTGTTTCTGTAATCGCTTATCTCCTCCAATCGGCTTCGGCTTTAACTCTGAATCCAATGCATGATTTACCAAATTTCGTCGTTAACAATTTCGTGTGGGTAAAGTTGTATACCTCTGATCAGAGTAAAACTATTCGAATAGCTGTGTCCACGGTTGCGGATGACGCTTGATGTGTTTCTCACTCATGTTAGCATCAAATTTGGGTTTTATTGGCTAGTTCAGTCATTGATATTATGCTGGCTATACGAGGGTTGGATGATTGGGCAACTGTGACCCATGTGACTTGTTGAGTGTACCGGTTGTGCTTACCTTGTTGATCAAATTTCAGATTTATATGCTTGCTGTCCAGAAATTGCAGATCGTGTCATTTGCAAATACTTATAGTTTTAAACTTATTACTTGCTCACTAAAAACTAGCTTTTTGCAAAGATTTGAACCCTTTAGCTATTCCTTTGATATATGTAAGCTTTCATACTCCTTTGTATTATTTGTATTATTATATATTGTGTAAGTCTTGCGGAGTACCATTCGTACTCATGTTGCTATTTTTAGGTGAGGATGCCGACGAAATTGATGTGTCCTACTACTATCCCACCAAGGGTGGCGAGGGTAGTGAGTAGTCTTGTGGGTTGTTGGCTAACCATGGGTGTTACTTTTGTTTTAATTTTGTTGTGAGACTTCCGCTGCTATATTTTGTGATGTATGACGGGCTTGCGAACCCCGTTATGAAATATGTACCTTGCTGTCCTTTTATCCATACCTATGCATTCATGATGTTTATCAATTGCTTGCGATGAAAGTATGAGGCTAGTCGCTTTTCCTGGGGACTAGTTGAGCATGAGTATGAATTTTGAGCAATTGAGATGCTGTAGAGCTTTAGCAATTTGAGTCTAGTCTCCTGAGATGTGTAATACATTTGGTCGTTGCCTTCGTGTGGTTTGACGGGCATGTCTTAGGCTGAAGTTGACTGGCATGCTGAGTCCGAACAATATCTCATTTGCTCATTATTCGGCATTGTGGATTTTATATCGAATGGTGTCAGTTTGTGATCATGGGCACATTGAGGTATGAGTGGCTATTTATGCGTGTATGGATCCCATTCATCCAAAATTATGTGGTGACCACAAATTTCACTAGACGGTATAACTTTCGGATGCCCACAACACGGACGTGCACGCGCCAACGGCCAGCTGACGGATGACGGCGGCGGCGCTCAGGGCCCAAGGGACACCGGCGGCGAGTGGCGGAAGAGGCGGAAGGGAGAGGGGAGCTCACCGTGGGCACGTCGGCAGGTGACGGTGAGGATGGCGCATAGTCGGCCACGGGCATCAAGGAGAAGGTGGTCAGGATGCGGCGTAACCTGGAGAAGACGGATGAGGGGTTAGGACAGAGCGGCAAGGCGAGAAATGCCGGGGAATGGCGGCCGGAAGCCAACGACGAGGGGAGGGCTCACCTCACGTGGAGAGGATGGAGTTCTAGTGGTGCTCAAGGAAGATGGATGGGTGCCTGGGCTATGGCATGACTCGACGAAGCCGAAGGCGACGACGGTGTGGCTCGCCGGTGGCTAGAGTGGGGGCGAGCGACGGCCAGAGATGGCAGTGGTGGTGGCCGGGTTTACGGAGGAAGCAATGGCTCGGCGATAATTCGCAACGAGCGACGATAAGCTGAAGGGGAGCACGGCGCGACGAAACCAGTGGTGGTGGGTGCATCGCGTGGCGGTGGCTCTAGAGGCGGCAGTGCTCTGCCAGAGCACAGCAATGGCAGCGTTGGCTCGCCTAGATGGTGCAAGCGATGCCTCGGTGGTGTTCCGCGATGAGCAATGAGCGCCGGGGTAGCCCTCGACGCAGCGAAGCAGATGGAGCAAGTAGAGTAGCGTGGCAATGGCTAGGGCGACGGTGGCGCGTGGCCGGAGCACGGTGGCTGGAGCATGCTTTTTATAGGCTCGGGAGGTGGGGATCACGGCCGTGGTGTGTGGAATCGACCGGCGACGTGCACGGATGCGTGGGGTTTTCAACCATGATGCGGGCGCTATTTCGGGGGAGCGGAAGTGGGGAAGAGGGTACAGGGGGTGGAAGGGATCGTGGTCAACGCAGTTTTGAATGAGGGGAAGCACGGGAGATCATGGGAGAGGCAGCGACGTGAAGGAGCGACGGGGCCGGCAGGGTGTGTTGACAGTCGTTAAGTACCGATTTCGACCGCCGACTATCATGATAAATTAAGAGAGAACTACCATTTCTTACACGTACATCAATAATAAATAATGTAGTTCCACTATACTTGGAAAATTAAGATATATATAGAGAGTATACACCAAAGTGAAGAAGAAATGAGCCGGCATGCAAGGAAACACACTTTCGGTTAATCAGGTGCGAGCACACAGATTGAGAGGCCGACAAGTCAGCTCAAACCGATCTAAAGTGGGGCCAAACCATCGGGAACCATCATAAGGGCCCACCTGTCAATCATAAGCAGCCTATTTAAGGAGATCACTCCCTCATTTGCAGCACACACCTCAAGGAGCTATTCTCTCTACTCTACGTTGTATCTTCTATGGTATTAGTGGAAATAGGCTTGGTGTATCTTTGGTCCTATAGTCTTCTCGGAGATTCTGGTATGTCTTTAGTACTTTACTCTTCTTGTAAGACTATAGTTGAATTACTACAACTATCTTCTTTATATTCTTTATGTTCATAATTCATATACTGCTTTGGTAGTTACGTGCTTTATGAATAGGATGTACTTAATTTATACGTTTCACTTGATTAGGCTAGTCTATCTATGTTACGGTAACAGTCCAATGACCTTGATGGGTTGCTCTATCTCTAACTTATCAATCTGAAGGGTGGGAGTCCTTAGGGAGTTAGTGTTATATTTACTAGCATAATCATGGTGCTTAGGTTAGATAAATGTCATTGGATACAGGTGTGCCCCACGAAAAGTGAGGTAGGCGGCAGATGGTAACAGCCATGTCCGTCCTTTGTATTCCTCCACGTTCGGGTATGATGTAAGAGTGCGTAAATGTCACAACCACGCTGGCAGACCAGCAGGGTGTGGTCTCTCGGTAGTACATTGGTGCCTAGAACTAAGTCTTAGCCTTGTAAGCATGTATCTTGTAACATACCCAAAATTTTAAATCTCCATTTTGCATCTAAAATATGGAAAATGATTTTTTGTGAATTAGAGACTAAAAATTTTCCATACAAAAACCCTAGGCGAGCCTAAGAACATTGATTTTGATTTACAAATTCGTGATTAATTTAAAACCTTTTTCTTGGTAGTTTCAAGAAAGAAAATAAAACATAGTGTGTGCATGTAGTTGCATGATATATTGTTGAGGTTTGAGTCCTTTTTCATGTTCATGGATTTTACTAGCATTTCATATTAGGACTCATGAGAGTTAACTTAAAAACCTGAAGTAAATACTCCATGTATATTTACAAGGATATATATATATGAAATATATGAAGATGAGTAACTAAAAGTATAAATCATGCTCAACAACATCATATTAGGACAAGAATTATCTAAATATGATTTTACAGCACTTAATTATATTTTATAATGGGAAACATATAAGTGAAGATAAGCTTAGTGAATATTTAAAAATAATTGGTGCAATATAAAATCATGGGGAAATTCATGTAGATACTATTTAATATATATATCTCACTAGAATTTTGGTATAATTTCATATGTAAATTTGGTACCCAAATAATTAGGTCAAAGCAGTCAAACAATAGTTTAACCCTAAACCTTAATCGGCAAAACGAATATACATTCCATATGTGTATTTTATCACATAACAATGTATAGGGTTTATGATTTATTCAAATATTACACTATTTATCAAGAATTAAAATAATTTTTCCAGAATTTATTTTGTATCTTTTATCATTTTAAAAATTCAATCAAATTTCGGCTGAAATGAATTTCTTTATTTCACTGAGATTAAAATATAAATTATCTTTGTGTGAAACCAAAGAAAATGGAACCTAGGTATTTCCATCTATCTCCAGTAAAATCCACATTATTTTATCTTGCATAGAAATGAAGTTTTGGAATTTTATAAAAGGGAGAAAGAAAGAAATAGGGAAAATATCAAAATATAGCTTAACAGTAGAGTTTACCTAATCTCCTACCCATCTCCCTCTCACCTTGCTTAGTCCACCATGCCATGGGCCCACATGGCAGCCTCATCAGCTTGCCCTCACCTCAGTCCACCCTCCCCAACCGACAAGAACAGAAACAGAGAGAGAGGGCGAGGGAGAAAGCGGCGCATACCTCCTGCTCGACGCGTGTCCGATGGCGTGGCAACGCCGAGCTCGCGTTCTTTTCCTCCCAGCCGCGTTGCCCATTCCCATTTCTCACTCCAGTGCCGATCAAACCAAGATAGAGCTCCAGCTCTCCGTTTCCACCTCATCTCCGTCGTCGGCCGGGAAGTGCAATCGTGCCAATCACCGTCGAGCCATCGTCACCTCTATCTCTTCCACGTTCCATATTCCTCTCTCCATGCCGAGTACATCTTCTTTTGATTCCATCTCTTCTCATCCATTGCACCGACGGGAACGCCGCCATGCCGATGACGCTCTGGAGCGCACCCCGAACTGCACCGCCGGTGGCATCGTCGTCGGGCAGCACAAATGAGACCACCGCAAGCCGAATACTCACGCCACCAGTACCCCCTCATCATGCTGATCACAAGCCCTCAAGAATCCCCGAGGATCGTCCACCGAAGAGGGAGATCGCCATCATCTTCCCTAGCTCCGGCCAACCGACGCCGTCGCTGATTACTTCCACTCCGGTGAGCTCCGAAGCAATTCCTTACTCGGGGAGCATTCTTGTGTGATCCTTGAGATGTCTCTCACCTTATCTTAGCAGATTACAGGCCGAGGATCGCTGCCGCCGTTGCTCTGCTATCTACTGCAGCCGCCGGAGTTCGTTTCAAGTTGCCGTCGCTGTTAAGCTTCGCCGACCGTTTCCAACCCCGTGGTAAGTCTCCAGGGGTCTCATAGGATCATATTCATGCATTTGTTCGCTCGGGTTCGAGCCGTAGCTCGACTTGCAGTTGCATGCCGAGGGACACCGCCACTCACGCCGTCGCTGACACCTATTCCGACCACCACAACCAACGAATAGACCACCATCGGGTTCGCAAGAGTCCCCTCTACCTTTTTGCTTTTGGCCGCGACCCAATCCGAGGTGTCGTTCGCCGGCGGCGAGCTCACTCGAGCTGCAGCCATAGCTCCCTGCCTGTGCACTCTTGCCAAGTACTACGTTTTATAAATTTGACTAAATCTAGGGTTCAAGTTAAAAACTGACGAATCACTGACATGTGGGTCAAGGACTGAACCGTAAATATAAAATAAAATGGGGACTCTTTACAAACATGACATAAACACGTGGGGTAGTGCGGGTTGATTTCTATAAACTCCAGGGACCTTTTTGCTTAATTGCCAGGCGCTGACAGTGGACCCCATGATTTATATTTTGGAAAACATTAAAGGAAATGGTTAAATCTATATCTGTTCAACTAAAAAGTGTTCTAAACTTATAAAATTCATACAAAATTAAGTATAGATCCTTTTGAGATGAAACCAATTCCAGTAGGTCCATAAAATTGTAAACTTTAATATTGTATAATAAAATCTTCTGCTCACGGTAGAATATATCTTTCTAATTTTCAAATATGAAATAGTTAACTTAGAACTTGTAAAATTTGTAGAAGACTCATTTTTACTCCAAATGGAATGAAACAAATTTCTATAGAACCAGTAAAGTATGAACTTTAATTTGGTAAAATAAAATATGGTACTTTCTGTATAGGAAAAGTAACTAAAATTGTAAGTAAAACAATAACACTTATTTTTCACATAAGACTTGTTTAATTTCTAGAAAATTAATAGTTAATCCTAAAATTATGAATCCACTGCTGTTCACCTTAGAAATATGTACCATTTGACCTGGATGAAAGGAATTTGACAAAACTACCTCCTAAAGCAAATTTAATCAAATAACTGATTCTATTGTTGTGAAATTGGTAAAATTCATAACTTACAAAATAGCAATGCTAAAATAGAAATTTCTTCACCTAAATTCATTTTAGAATATGATCAACCCACTGTGAGAACTTCATGCATGTTAGAGCATATTGCATATGCATGTTTATTTGAATCTTATTCGCATTATTGCTTCTTATCGGTAGATTCAGACGTTCCGGAGTACGTGGAGCCGGAACCTGAGTTCGATTGTGATTTCTCACAGCAGACAGGCAAGCATCTAAGCATATAGAATCCCTATTTTGCTAAAGTGATTTGATTGCAAAACGATATATATGCATATGTTGTTTTATTACAAACTTATCGGTATTGGGTAGAATTGGTTATACCTAATTGCTGCATATCCTTCCTTCTTCTGTTGTTGCCACTTATCCTTGTAACCTCGAGATGGAAATACTTGGGAGGGTTTACTTGTTTACCGAGGCTTAGCCATGCTTAAGTCTAGTAGTGTTAAGAATCGATGGAGGGAGCCATCGATTGAATTTATTCACTATTTGCGATTATGGGCATAAAATTTGACTACTTACACTAAATGGTTCATATGGAAAATATGCTTAACTTGGACGAGTGATAGGGCGATGAAGGGATGGTGGTTTTCCCTGATGCAAGTAGCCTCGTCTGGGTTGTTAAGGACCGAACATGTTGTCATCTAATCAAGCACCTTACGTACTACCACACGCCGGTATGGGACGGCTTGACTTAGTACTACGTTGCACTGTAATCATCTACGCTACGCTGGTCAATCGTGAGGATGGTTGTTCCTTTGGAGTTGCCCCGGGTGTGCCTGCTTTTGGCAGGGGGTTTCTCCCGCGATGGTGAGCCCGCCTTAGCCACATCACGCACGCACGTGGCTAAGTCGTCGGGGGCCTAGGCGGAGTTTAGGTGATTAGGGTGGGACTAGGAAAGGACATGTTATGAGCTTGTGTCACTTGTGAGTCACACCTGTGTGGTGGTGAAAGCATTTGATTCTTGTTCATTTCGTGTGGGTAAAGATGTACCCCTCTGATCAGAGTAAAACTATTCGAATAGCCGTGTTCACGGTTACAGGACGACCGCTTGAGGTGTTAGCTCAACTATGTTAGCATCAAACCGGGTTAAATGGATTGGAGTAGTTTTGGATATGATATGGTTATATTTGCAAGCCATAGTTGGACAATGGAAGTCCATGGTTGGTGATGAGAGCACAGGTAGTGCTTATACATGGATAGTGATGAGAGCACGGGTTGTGCTTATTTATGTTTAGATTTCAGATTATGCTAAGTTTAAAACTCTATATTTGCAACTTGTGATTTGCTCAACTAAATTGGCTTTTATGAAAAACTTAAACCATTATGCCATCTTTTAAGGTAGAAACTTGCATACTCCTTCGTTATATATATATATTAAAGAGTAAGTCTTGCGAGTACATTTTGTACTTAACCCGATGTCTGCAATTTCAGAAGAGGACGTTAAAGAACTTGCTTGTTCTTACTACCCTACCGAGGGCGGTGAGGGTGGTGAGTAGTCTTTTTAGCTTGACTCTTGCCCCGGTTGGTTGCCCTTGTGGGATGGTGGGTAAACCACAGGTTTTACTTTTGCTTATGTGAATTTATGAAATTTCCGCTGCTATAGTTTGTATTGTATGATGGGCTGTTGAATCCCATTGTGATATATGTACATTGCTGTACTTTTATCTACCTTTATGCATTTGTGATGTTTATCAATTGCTTGCGATGAAAGTGCAAGGCTAGTCGCTTTTCTTGGGGACTAGCTAAGCATGAGTATGAATTTTGAACAATTAAGATGTTGTAGAGCTCTCGCAATTTGAGTCAAGTCTCCTGAGATGTGTAACACATCTGGTCGCCACCTTCGTGTGGTTTGACGGGCATGTCTCAGGCTGAAGTTGACTGGCATGCGGAGTCCCAGTCTCCTTTGCTCATTATTCGACATTATGGATTTTATATCGAATGGTGTTAATTTGTGATCATGGGCACATTGAGATATGAGTGGCTATTTATGCGTGTATGGATCCCACTCATTCAAAAGTATGTGGTGGTCACAAATTGCATTGAACGGTATAATTTCTGGGTGCCCACATATCTGTTAAGTATATACAAAACATGATTAATATAGAAGTACAGCTGTATCTAATTTTCTCATGTCCTTTTCCATTCTACTAATTAATTAGAGATAAATCTTCTATGTGTCATAATACCCCTTAATCATATTTATCTTACGCCCTGTTTAGACTATGGTGAGTTAATTATAGATTGATTAATGATATATAAACTATGTCTATACACCGTCGTCTACCCTACGAATATATAAATACGATACCCTTGCGGATACTCATGGGTGAGGTGCTACAGCAGTATCCGTGCGCTTGTGAATCTATCTGTGAACGTAAAAAATAGCAACAAGCATTTCTGGCACCATTGCCGGGGAAGACACCACTTAAAGATAAAGTTATATACATCTATAATCATACTATGATTAATAACCTTGGTCCAAACAAGTTAACCTTGATTTGTTTTCTCTTTATGTGAAAACATGTAGTGTATGACCGGTTTCGATCTGCCAACAAACTTCGTTGATAATCCAGAGAAACTTGCAAGAAGAGTCCGACCCCGCGTCGTTCCTTCGCAAATCAGGCTCTCGGCACCCGAACCAGTCATCTTTACACCATCACGCTCACAACCAATGGCGTAGAAGACCCTCCATGAATACTCAGCTCCCTCTTCTTCCAATATGCCCGTTGGGCCAACTATTAACACCGGGGATGCTAACTTTGAGATCAAGACGGGTTTGATTACTATGGTGTAGGCTACCCCGTTCTATGGGAAAGCCAATGAGGATGCTAACATCCATCTCCACCAATTCCTTGAGCTCTGTGATACCATCATCATCAAGCGAGTGACCCAGGATGCCATCAGGCTTCGCCTGCTCCCGTTCTCTCTACTTGAGTGAGCGAAGCAATGGTTCTACTCCAAGAGAGGTGCCATAGACACATGGGAGAGGTGCTCAACAATATTCCTCGTGAAATTTTTCCCGATGGGCAAAACTAACGCCCTTCGTGAGAGAATTTCAAGTTACCAGCAAGCAATCAATGAGTCAATTCTAGAGGCATGGGAAAGAATACAAGAGTATATCCTGGCTTGTCCTCAGCATGGGTACCGTCCACAAGGAGGCTAGGGGTGGAACTAACCACGCCGGTACTACCAAGGAGGAAATAACGGTAATTTCAATCCTAATCAGCCTTCCTTAAAAGATCTTGTCTTTGGTCATCAAAGAGACGATGTCCAAGAGACTAGTGGCCAATGACAAAACCTTGGAAAGCATTCATACCAAGATGGAGGGTCTTTCCTTTGCCATTAAGAACCAGCTAAGCTTCAACAAAATGCTGGAGACTCAACAAGCTCAGTTGGCTGTTGTCATTCCCTCTGCCGAGAGAGGAAAGATCCCGAGGTAATCTGAGTCGTCCCAAGAAAATGTGAATGTGGTGACTACGAGAGGAGGCAAGTCCACTCGTGACCCACCATACCCAACTGAGGCAGCCAAGGGAAAGGAGATCCAGGAGGATGATCCCCCTTATGACGACTCCACAAGAGTTTTTTAACACAAACATCTTGCCGTTCCCCCGCTGCAACAAGAAGCCGACCGTGGATAGGCAATTCAGCCAGTTTATTGAGGTAATCCAGAAGATTTATATTAATATTCCACTACTGGATGTGATGCAGGTACCAACCTATGCACACTACCTCAAGGACATCATTAGCAACAAACGACGATGCCCACCTGTTGACGCCAAATCCGTACCGCCGATGAGGATCCAGCGTGCAGACACACGAAGGCCTGGGAGATCTGCTTAGCTCCAGTGCAGGTCCTAAAATTGATGAAGCGCGGGCGTGCCAGTCAGTTTGATCCTGCCACTGACAAGATATGCAAAACAACATAACAGAAAGTTTATCGGCCGATAGGCCGATAGGGCAAAAACGTATCGGCCGATAGGCCGATAGCCAAAACAACCGATCGGCCGATGAGCCGATGGCACAATTCCAGCCGATGTACTGAACAAATATCTATATAGAGACGATCGGCTGACGATAACATGATGATATAGCAATATGACATAGCATAATCCAGATAAATATAAGATAAACATTTGATATGAAGATTAAAGCACACATCGGCCAGAAGTCCGATGGCATAAACTCTCAACAAGCAGATAAATAATATATACTCTGTTGTCATCGGCCAGATCCAATCTATATGTAAAACTCTTGGGCCGATGCAACGTCCAGATAACTCACCGGCTGAAACCCCGATGAAACCCTTATTGGCAGTCAATAAGCAGGCTAGAGATTACGGTTCTAATCACGACTTAGTAGGTCAAACCGAACTGATGCAGCACTAAGTATGAGAAGAGACGCAAGACCTAGACAATCAAGCCCTTGACTGATTTTCAGGGTGGTGGATACCTTAGCCAATCTAATCTAGCAAGGCAATTTAGTCAATACCGGCATAAACCCTAAAGCAAATCTCGGCCGATAAGACTAAATCGAGAAGCCAAACCAGATTGACTAAGATATATGATAATAGGTGCTTACGTTGTTGAGATCAGAACGACGAAGCCCTAGCCCCGACAACGCAGGCAGCCATAACGAGACTTACCCCTCGTGAGAAGGGCATGAACTCGCCGAAGAAGACGAAAAGTAAAGGTTGGCGATGCGCCGAAGTTGTATTGATCGTGTGATGTCCTTTACATGAGCCTTGGGCTTACATATTTATACCCATAAACTAACAAAGATCCTAACAGATTAGGATTCAAACTTTCCTAAAGATAAAAGGAAAAAGATAAAGTCCTTGCCGGACACTAACACACTTTCCTAAAGATAAAACAGAAAGCTAACAAACTCTTCCTAATTAAGAGATACAAGCCAGATCCTCCTCAAACTCGGTTTTCTCTGGATAAGATCTTCCCGAATCTAACAAGAATCCGACTGTTGATGGTGGTTGGTTTAAGATAATCCCTATCGGCCGATGTAAAACTCTAGGCCGATACTAGCTTCGAGTCGATATGAACCTGGGCCGATGAGGACTTTGGGGCTTACCAAATTCTGGTGTTAACACCACCTCGAAAATTGTAAAGCTCATGGAAGAGTATAGCGCAGCTATACTCAATTAGCTTCCTGAAAAGAAGAAGGATCTAGGGTGTCCCACTATCAACTGCTCAATTGGGACACAGTACTTCGACCACGCTTTGTGTGACCTTGGAGCTGGCGTCAGCGTCATGCCCAAGGTAGTCTTTGGTCAACTAAATTACAGCACTCTATCACCTACGCCAATGATGCTGCAGCTGGCCAACTCAACGGTTCGCTACCCGATGGGGATTCTCAAAGACATTCCGGTGAGAATCCAGGATTGCTTCATTACTGTCGACTTTGTGGTGCATATCCTTGGGCGTCCATTCCAGAGCACCACAGATGCACGCATTGATGTGGGCCCGAAGAAAATCGAATCCACATAAATTGCAAGGAGGAGAAGTTTGACTTCCAACACCGGAAGGAGCAGTGTTCGATGATCAAGATCAAGTATGGACCAAACAGGCAGAACATTAGAGAGGTCAAAGTGACAACCTCGAAAAAGGATAGCCTCATGGCATTCATGCAGGAAGTGTTAAAGTAGGAACCTCCCACTCCAATACCGGAATGTCAAGACGTCAAAGAGGCAAGGGGCGCAATCAAAGCCGCCGCCCTCGAAGTCTGTAGAGTCATCCACACCGACAAAATCCAAGAAAACCAAAAAGGTGTGGGGAGTCAAGAAAACACAGTCATCTATATCATCATATCCAGAGCCGGATGTCACGACGAGCTGAATCCAATGGAGAAGTCCCACTCATTGAAATTAAAATAATGAGTCCTTCACTGAAAGGTAAAATCAGTAGTTATCCAATATTAGATTTTTTAACTTGCATTTGCATATTTGCTTTTTCTGAATCATGTTTGAATTTTCAACCCTTTGCATTTTCAAAATCCTTTTGGCTAAAAACCAAATTTAAGATATGACATGATTGGTGGGCTAATATCTCTTGAAATGAAGACCCACTAATTTCACACTTTCGAGGCATGTGAGGTGGTTCCCTAATCTTATCTTTTTGAAAATCAAAATGGGACCACTTGAGGATTTAAAGAGGTTTGAATTGGCATCTTTCTCCAATTAATCACTTTTAATTAGTGAAGAGTGTCATTATTGCTTCCTTGAAAGGCGAGCAAATGAGGAGGGGGCAAAAGGGGTTGGCCGAACCTTGGTTCAGCCAAACCAGGGGTGGCTCTCCCATATAAAAGCCACCCCACGGCTCATGGTTTCCTTGCCCCAAACCATGTTGCACTTGCTTGCCCATGGATTCTCTCTTCCTCCTATAGTTTCTCTCATGTTCTTGTCTCAAGTTTGAGAACAAAATCTTGCTTCTCTTTTCCTCTTGCATTTTAAGTTCACCCTAAGTGTTGAACTACAAGAACATGTTGCGCAGATACTACTACCCCGAAAGAACGAATGTTGTGGTGCGTGTTGTTATTTTTTATGCACACAGATAAATCCGCAAGCGCACAGATGCCACTGTAACACTTTCCCTTGGAGTATTCCAAGGGTATCGAGCACAAGGAACGTGTGTGTATTATCTACAAACAAGATTTTACCCAAGGACAACAACAGATGATAGGATTGGCTAGAGTGGATTCCTATGGATTCTATTAGTTATCTTAAGTTAGATGTAAAACTCTATCAAATACTTCGGGCACCGGCCCTCTCTTGGTCTGCCAGGGTTAGTCCGGCCATGAGCTCTATGATGAACCCGAACATGGAGGGATGCAAAGGACGGACAAGGTTGTCACCACCTGCCACCTACCTCACTTTCCATGGAGCACACAACAAATGAAGTTAACCACTAACCTAGACACCACGCCTAAGTTTTTGATTACTACTGTAGACTTGCACAGAAACTTTCTTCTTTATCCAGAGTCCTAGTACTAGAGCACTTAATTATAAACTAAGTGACGAACCCGCAACAATGAGAATATATCTCATTCAAGTAAACTAATTAAATAACATAAAGGAAATCTCGAATACTTACTTTATAAAAGAAGTATCCACCGAGATACAAACAAGAAGAAGGCCGACAGCTCCGGTGCTTCCCCGGAACTCCTATGGAGGAATGCCGACAAACCCGACACTCCTTCTAGAGCTTCCCCTCACTCTCTCACTAAACCCACATACTAAAATAAAGCCTAAACAAGTGAGTTGTACTCCACTTGAGTTGATGTTGTGTGTTTGTTGATGAGAAAACATGGCGGCCTGGGAGTTCTGCTTAGCTCCAATGCAGGTCCAAATCTTGCTTTCGAGTTTAGGGCATGCCAGTTGGTTTGATCCTGCAACCAACAAGATATACAATAAAACAATATTAGTAAACGGTAGTCGATCGGCTGGTGAGCTGATGACGTATCGTAGAAACCTAGCCAATGCACAGACTGAATCGGCTGTAAGGTGAAGGATGCTATACATAAACTAGATTTGGATTAAATATAATTATAAACAACTTTTCCTTAACAGAACCAATCCTGTAGGTCGAACCCAATCGATGCAGCACAAGGTTGATGTCTTTTAAAAGTCAGTTGTTGTATAATTATAAAACCTAAACAACTAGCTGATGAATAGATGTTGTAGATTGAAACCTAAAACAAACATGATCGGCTGTAGATATAAATAACAAGCAATCACTCAATTAATTTTTTTCTTAGACATAAGCAATTATAGATCGGATCCAGCTGAGACAGTATTAATTACCTATAACCAAGATCAGATAAATCAATGATTACGTGAACCTATTTCATAGCCGATAAAATGTTTTAGGATATTTTAGATAACGTATTGGCTAGAACTTCGATACAACCTTATAGAAGAATATCAGTCTTTGATCAAATATGTTAAACAATTAGACCTCGATGGATCAGACCTAACCGATGACAACGTGAGATTTGAAACAAGTTTAACATATTTAAAGGATTGATACACTCGTATAAGACATTAGATATAACCTGTAAAGAAAATTAATAATATAATAACTTAAATGTGAAACAGTTATACCAGGTTAGATTGGCTGAAACCCCGATTCTACCTTTATTGGCAATCAAGAAGCAGATTATCTTTTACGATTCTAATCACGACTTAGTAGGTCAAACCCAATTGAAGCAGCACAAAGCATGAAAAGAAGCATAAAGTCTAAATAATCAAGCCCTTGACTGATTTTCAGGGTAGTAGATACCTTAATTAATCTAAGCCGATGTAGCGATTTATCCAATATCGACAAAACCTTGGGAAAGGTTCGGCCGATACAAGTGAATTGATCCATTGAGTTAGATTAACCAAGATATATGATAACCAGCGATTATACAGAGTAGATTAAAACATGTAAAACGATGTGCTAATCTGCCGATACAATCCGCTGTGACAAGTCATACCTCTTATTGGAGATCGAAACTGATGCAGCCCAACTCGAAACAACAACTCGTCGAAAAGTAAAAGTAAAATTGTGGCGATGCGCCGGAAGTGTATTGAACTGTCATTCATTCTTTACAAGATCCTGGGCATATATTTATACTCGAGCATACAAACCTTGTTCATATCGGACACGACTTAAAACCAGCCTAATTACAAAATAAACAAAGAAGTCCTTAGGCGGACTCTTACCATTAATTCCTTAAAGAAAACAAATAACTCATACAATTGCCTCTTGTGGACTCCATCTTTGTTTGGCAATATCTTCAAGTTCCTTCCCGAGTTTGATTTGAACTCATGTTGCTTGTATCGGCTGACCGAGTCCGATTCTGTATCGGTCGATACGGCTTCCAGCCGATGCGCTGCTCTGCTTTTTGAAGCAATCCTATTTCCTCGAATCCGCTTTGTACCTAGCTTCATCCTTGCGTATCTTTACCAAATTTTGCTGTTAATAGTGTTGTGAAGTAAATGGAGACCTCCTTTTATAGTGTGCGATGACAGTTAGAATGGCAGTTACTTCTCGACAACCGCCATTAGGAGAGCATCAGCGACCTATACGTCGAAGGCCAGGACGGACGGCCACTATGGCGGTTCGACCAAACCCATAGTTCAGCCGAACTATGGGTCCTACCTCCTAGATTCTCCTTTGGCTGGGAGGCTAATAGTGCGCCTCTATGGTGGTTCAGGATGGTTTGGCCTCATTTTAATTCTGTTTTGACTATCAGGTGGGCCCTCCAATCCTTTTGCTTGTGTGTGATTAGTCCGAGGTTCATTTTGTCGCATGGTGGGTGTATTTTCTCCCAAAATTACCTACATACATCAATTTATCAAAACTAGTTGAAATGGTTAGGATTAAACCCCTATCACTAAGTTTTGATATTGTATTTTATTTTTTTCATGCAGGAGTTGACGGTTAAAGCTTGCACTTAACGATTGTCAACAACACCCCCACACTTATCCTTTACTTGTCCCTGAGTAAAGCTCATGGATCAATAGAGCAATGACTTTTGTTTAATGACACAACATACAAGTTATTTTGAGATATACCTATACTTGAGAACTTTGATGTGTCTATCATGTCATCTTGAGTGATTGAACAATGGAACAACTTTGACTCAAGTTACCTATACTCCTTCTGAATTACCTTGGGGTTTTCTTTGATGCTCATAAAAACATAACTTTTACTGTACTTGCCAATTGATTCTCTCAAGTCACTCAAAGTGTTTATTCCTCACCAAGGCATTTATGTTGCCTTTTCATATCCTACCTTCTAAGGCTTATGTGCAGCTTAGGGCAGGAGTAAGAAATGGCATACTTGCATCATATGTATTGTAAACTCAAACAGAGGATCCACGAAGATAACCAATCATATAATCATGACCAAGCTTGTGCACTCATATATGTGGAAAGGGATATGTAGGTGGATGATGGGAAAAAAGAATGATGACTCATTTTGTATGATCCTCCTCCCTATACTTTATTTGAAAAATATGGCATTTGCTAATACCCTTTTTTTCATCATGCTCGAGAATATTTTGTTTCCTTCTCTTGTGAGCAATCGAATTCTCTAACACCAATATGTATATATATATACACACACACACACACACTATACTACAGATGGGTTGTGTTATATTAAAACACAACCCACCCTCCCTCACCCCCACCCCGGCACCCTCAGCCCCCCTCCCCTTGCTGCACCCCACCCCCACCCCTAGCATGTGCTATAGTAATTTTTTACTACCCCACCAAACCTAAACCATCAGTAATCTATTTACTCACCTATGATTCATATTTATACTAGGATGCAACCAACCATCCCACCCTATTTTTCTGGATCTAGAGACCATCCACTCCCAAGCTAGTTTTCCCTGATCGACCAAGAGGGAGAGGACATGGGCGAAGGCTGGCGGAGGCGTCGGCGGTGGCGGCATCCTTTAGTGGCGGGCTGAAAGGACCTTTATGTCGCCTAGAGGGGGGTGAATAGGCGTTTCTAAAAATTATCACAACTTCATAGTATATTAGAATGATGAGAACTTTTGGTTCAAATTGGAACTTCCGGTATGGGATTGGAAGTTCAGGTCTTAACCGAAAGGTTCGGCAGATAACGGAATAAAACACTAGCTATGAAGTTGTACCTCGAACAAACAAAATATATATGAATCAAAAGGTGACAAACAAGATATCTAAGCAAGATATAAGGTCACCAGCTATATCAATTAAGTATGCAAGTAGATCGGGTCAAAACAAGCTCAATCACAATATGAGAGAAGGCAAGAATGAGCAAACTAAGAGAGGAGACGCGTGATATGTTTCCCGAAGTTCGGATCCACGGATCCTACGTCTCTGTTGAGGGGCCATAAAGGTCGGGTCTATTTCAACCCTTTCCTCACGAGGTTGCACAAATACACTTCTCGATTTCACTCTTGATTTCTTCTCTTGTGGAGGCGAAATCAAAGCCTTCACAAACTTTTTGAGACATCCCACAACCTTGGATGCTCACCGGTGACACCTAGCCGTCTAGGAGACCTTTGTCCCCAAGAGTAACAAACACAATCAAAGATTTGCTTGCTATGAACTCTAGTGCTCAAAGTATGGAGTGAAGCTCACCAGCTCTCAACTTCTCAATCTCTCAATCCAACTCTCTTCCCTTCTCAAATCCTCTCACAAAGAGGCACCACAAAGGTAGGGGAATGGAAAAGGCTATTTGGCTTTGAATGTGTCTAATAATGCCCAAGAACAACGACCACCCAAAGGAGGGGTGGAGGAGTTTATATACCCAAGCCTCTCAAAACTAGCCGTTGGAGACCAAGATTTCATTTTTTGGAATTTCCGAAATGTGTTTTAGGACAAGTCCGAAATCAACAGAAGGCAATCTCAGTTTCGCAGCCATTTTTGAAATTTTCAAAAATTTTCGGACTTTCTAAAATATTTTTGGATTTTTCGAGATTTTTTCGGAATTTCGGAAAAACACTAGAAAAACGACCATAACTTTTTGCTCGGAAGTCCGTTTTCGATAAACCTGGACTCTATGGAAAGTTCACTCATAACTTTTTGCTCGGAAGTCCGTTTTTGATAAACCTGGACTCTATGGAAAGTTCACTCAGAGAACTACCCAACTTAACTAAAAGGAAGGTCTAAAACTACTCAAAGGATAGGTTAAAACTTGGGTTTCTCTCAAGGTAGCACTAGGATAGGTCACTTTGAGCACCGAGACATACACAAACATATCGACGTTACATCCCTCTTGATAGTACGGTATTCCTATACTCAAAAGTAAATAGAAAGAGAATTATACTAATAGGAATGCCTTCTTTTCATCTTCATTTCTTTGTCTTAAGGGACACCAACGTCAAAACCGTTTCACCATATATTTTTCAAATGATTGATGCGGTTACTTGTAGCTTCAAATGACCTCGCATGGTCCATCATGACAAAGCCTTCACTCGTCCTTCACCACCAGATTTGGTTCTTCGGCGCCAAGCCCCTTGCTTGCCCTTCACCACCGCATGGTACATCGTGACCGAGCATGGCTTGTTTTTCACCGTCTTGTCATAGTAGCCACTTTGTATCCCACATCTTCAATATCTTCACTTTGTCATCCTTGGTATCTTTAGGTGTAATCATATCACTTGAGCATCAACACATTTTCAATCCTTGGGACCTATTTTTTTCTTATTCAACTCAATGAAATTATTAGTCCTAATGATCCGGTTGTCAACCTTTACTTGTTGACCAACCAATTGCATGTATAAAAGGATATGAATAAATGATGAGTATTAAACAACACCACAAGTATCATATACTTAAATATATGCTCAAATGTAAAGATCCCAATTAAATGAAAGTGAATAACTTGGATCAAGTACATGCATAACTAAGGTATAGGATTTGCTCCCCCTAAATGTATGCATACAAAATGTTTGTATGAAGCAAGAGTATGCATAAAAAGATATGAAATATTGGGAGCTTATCCTATAGAAGAATAGAAGACATTTATCAAATATAGGCATTAAATTAAAAATATATCTTCATCATCTCCATGTTCTCAATGTAAAGAGACTAAATAAGAGAAAATTATCAAAAAATACATTAGTCTCATATGTATATTATTATTCACATGGAAATATTATATATGAACATATCAATATGTGCATGGAGAGGAGGAATGATACATATAACTTGATCTCCGTGTACTTCATCCTTGTTGTGATTTAGATCCACCATCAACGAATATTTCTATCTCAACTCATATGAAGTCCGTGAACCATTTCTCACAATTTCCACTTCCATATCCACATGAGACTAGAACAAAGAAAATGCTTATAAAAGTATTAGTCTCGTATAATTAGATTTATCATTAATCACCAAAACCAAATTAGTGACACTTGAACTTTCAATCTCCCCCTTTTTTGTGATTGATGACAAATCCATTAATAATGACCACATTTGGATATGAAGGGTGAGATCGATGATATAAATCAACATGATATGAACATTTGACAATTGCTTTATATCCATGTATGACATGCTTTTGCATATGGTGCATGTTGGATGCTATGAGAGGTGATGATATGCTTCTTTTCAAGACATACACCAAATGAATGTGGGATCCTAGAATATTTCCCCCTTATATATCAACAATCATATCAAATGTGGGATCCTCAAATATTCTCCCCCTTTTGGCATTAATCATAAAAAGAAAATTTTGTAAAGAACAAACATTCACAAGACAAAATGAATTTTTTTAAATGGAAGCTCAAAGCAAAATATTTAGAAATGGTCCATTTAAGAAATGATCCTCCTTACTCTCGGAGTCTAGTCACTTAGACAAAAAGAATTAGAATGGATTTTATTTGTTGGAGATAGTGATTGTAAACACTTGAACTTTCTCTCGAAATGTAATCATCACATATTTTCTCTATAAGAGGAGTTTGGTCAAAGATACCGAAGAGATTCTTGGTCAAGTGTGTAATCTCGACAATGAAATGACAAAAATTGTCAAATACCCAGTTCAAAATGATCAAGAGATACTACCATTTTATATGGATACCACAAGTGTGAATTTGGAATCAAGGAATGGTAGTTGGCAACGGCAACAAGGATCAACTTGTATTTCAAAAGCAAAGGAAATGGAATATGTAGGTTGTCAATGAAAATTCCATGTAAGTTTAGGTTGGCTCAAATAATGGATGTTTGAGAACAAGAGGAGTTCATGCAAGGAACAAATCCAAAAGAGCTCAAAATTGATATAAGAATCACATAACATAGAACTCATTGCTTGAAACAACTTTTATTAAGCCACCGACAAAGATTTTCAACAAAATGAAACCCACTATTAAAATTTGAAGTTTAACCAAAAAGATACAACCAAGCAAGCTCTTGTAGCAACATAAAACTTCTGGAAATGAGCTCCAAAAAATATGCAATAAATCTTGGAGATACTTCATGTAATTATGCACAAGTTTTGTTTTGAGAGTCTTGCTCATATCTCAACTATACGGAAGAAACAAAAATCACAAGGCTTCAGCAAACTAAAATTTCATAATTTTTCACAACTCAAGATGGGCTTTGAAAAAGCATTCAATCAATGTCCAAATGAGCTGCATAAATTCAAACAAAATTCACCATTCAGGTTTAACCATAGGGGATCAAAAGTCATAATGGAAGCTCCTTCCAGTTTGCAATGCATTTTGAGATACAAAATTCACAAATCAGCCTAAAACCATGTCATTTCTAAATTTTTCAGCAAGCTGATCAAAGTGAGAAAAACTCAAAACTCTTCCATATGAGATGAAATCGAAATGATCTTTAGACATGATAGAATCTTTTCCAAAAGAAGTTTTTGGAAAACATTTTTCTATCAATATAAAAGCCAAAAATAGCATTGAAGTCAACTGAGATTTTCAGAAGTTCCGAAACCTTTTCGGACATATCTGAAAATGATTAGAACCAAAATTACTTGCAGAGATATTTTTGGAAATTCCGAAAATTACTTTTGGACATGTCGGAAAACATCTAGAACCGATTTTGGTCGCGCAGTCATTTTTGGAAATTCTGAAAATGATTTTTGGACATCTCCGAAAATTTCCAGAACCGATCTTGCCTTCACTGCCATCTTCGGAAATTCCGAAAATGATTTTCGGACAAGTCCAAAAATTTACAGAACTGATTTCGACTTCACAGCCATTGTCAGAAATTCCGAAAATGCATTTCAGACAACTACGAAAAACTCCAAAACAAAAAATTGAGGAGAAACACTTTTAAAAAAATGGATTTTTTAGTTTTGACCAAAGAGGCTATTTGAAATAGCTATAAATACATTTTTTGAAATCTTTCATATTTTGAAATCATGAGATATAAAAATACGAATAAGACCACTCCCAATTGATGGATTTCTCACTTTAACTCCATGAATTCAAGGTTTAGAAGAAAAGACCAAGTTTGCGCAAAAAGCTACATAAGCTTCTATTTTAACCATTTTTCTCCAAAAATGCAAACACAAAAAAAATGAGATGGTTTTGGAGTGAAATGAGTATGAATGAATGTTATATACTCATTCGAGCTAGTATGATGCATTTATGCAACCCCACAATAAGAACTCATCTAAGTGCTAGTAGGTGACCATTTATGGCCTAGATAATATTTTGGATAAGATTGGAATCTAAGGCCCTGTTTAGATTCTCCGCCAAATTTTTACACCCCGTCACATCGAATATTTGGACACATGCATGGAGTACTAAATATAAATGAAAAAAATAACTAATTACACAGATTGCGACTAATTTACGAGACGAATCTTTTAAGCCTAATTGCTCCCTGTTTTGACAATGTGGTGCTACAGTAAACATTTGCTAATGACAGATTAATTTGGCTTAATAAATTCGTCTCGCTGTTTACAAGCGGATTCTGTAATTTGTTTTGTTATTAGAGTACGTTTAGTACTTCAAATGTGTGTCCGTATATCCGATGTGACATGCCAAAATTTTACACCCCTGAATCTAAACACTCTCTAACTTTTTTTTTGATTGGTTGGCCCTTTAGAGAAACTTTGAATACCAAAAATGTTTGAAATAACCAACCTTATCATTTTTATTTTGAAACCATTTCCAAATTCCATTTAGAATTAATTATACAAAAATTTAAAGTTAAAAGCTAAAACAAGATACTTAGAATTACATTTTTGGTTGAAATTCATTTTCTTTGAAAATTAGCTCTTCTTTGAAGTACAAAAGTATTGAGAGACATTTGAAACACACTTTAAAATCATTTCCAATTAGATTTTCATTGAAAAGCTATAGTTTTCAAAATTTCCACTTTTAGCTAAAAAAGTTTATTTTGAAATTACCACTAGCACTTAGCCAACTTGAGCACATATCTGGAATGTGATATGCATGAATATGATTGAGTACTAAACGTTCAGATGCCACAACCTATCTTACTCAAGAATGTATAAATGATAGACTTGCACATATGGAAGGAATGAAAATTTTTAAATGCTATGAGAATGCAATGCAATCTACACAAAGTTATGTAAAAGATAATTCAATGTAGATACATGTTACCGAGATGGCATTGGTTCTTGATGTAAATTTTGCAATGGTTGGCTTCAAATTCCGAACTTGGTGAGATCCACCTTTTCTTGTATGAGCCATGCCTCCAATGCCTCTCCATGCACCTATATTCTCATGTTAGCACATTTTGGTCTCCAATAAAATTGGGTTCATAGAGGTTAGTCACAAAAGACTTTGGCACCCAAATGACCTTTGTGCTAGCATGTGTTGAACTAATCACCCCAGTTACTCAAGTGATATTTTTGGCCTTTCCAAGCAAGCTATTATAAAATGAAAGGTTCGGCTTAAGAATGTTACCATTGGGATAATTTTTACCAATATGTCCCTTTGACCGGCAATTGTAGCAAAGTCGATTCTTGTCTTTGCATGGTGCCTTCTTCACCACATCTTGCATCTTATTTGCTACCTTGCTATTAAGCTTCTTCCTTGATGACACAAAGCCATCCTTCATGTGGGAGCAAGATGCAACTTTATGACCCTTCTCATTGCATCCATAACACTTCCTATTGCTTATTCTTGTTCTCCTCTTTGAAACTGTGGCTTGGTCCTCAATCTTGTTGGAACACATCAAGGCATAGTGTCCCACTTTCTTGCACATGAAGCAAGTAATGGGAGTTTTGATTCTACTTTGAATTTGCCCCTAACTCTTGTTGTTGGACTTGTTGTTTTCTTAATAGAACTTGATGCAAGCTACGGTTGATCTCTTCTCAAGTTTTTTCACCATGTTTCTACGGTTATCTTGAGAAGGTTGAGCATTGCCCTTGAATATAGTCAAGTCCTTTTTGATATTTGTATTGTTGGACTTGTTCTTTTTGTCACAATTTCCATCTACATAATCCAAGTCACATATAGTGCTCATGGAATCTTTTGCTTGAGAGCAAGATGGATTAGCACAAATAAGGTCAACTTGAATATGAGGCTTATATGATTTTACCAGTGTCATTATTACCTCATGAGCTAATTCTAGCATAGCATAGGAATCTATAAGATTTTCATAAGAGCATGAAAGCTCATCATATTTTTCTCGTAGCCCAACATGCTTGTTAGTGAGCACCTCAAGTTAAACATTGAGTTCTTGATTCACATTCTCCAATGGTGCTACATAAGAATTAGAGATAGTAGCACAAGTATGTTCATGTCTCAATTTTTTATACCTCATAACCAAGGATGCATGAGAATTGTTGAGTTCCCCATGCTCTTTGGTTAGATCCTTGATTTCTTCAATCTTCTCAATAAGACATTCTTCTTGCCTCTCGAGCTTTTCTTCTAGCTTTTCAATGATACCTATGAGCTTGATCATCATTCTCATGTCCTTTTTGCCCAAATGATCAAACTCAAAATCCACATCCTCACTCTCACAATCTTTCTTTCGAGCCAACCACTTTTTACCTTTTGCCATAAAGCAAGTGTGGGCTTTGCCAATGAAAATGGAGCATGAGGTGGATTCTTCACTTGGCCATTGGCATTCATTTATTTTTTCCTTCAAAAGGTTAGTTTCACAACTACTATAGGAAGTAGAGCATCCATCCATATCATCCTCACGCATATACTTAATGCTAGGTGATTTGCACGAGTCAACAACACAATTAAATATAGCAATCTCATTATCGGTGTTGTTGGAGTCCAATGGAAGAGTTGGAAAATTATCAACCTTACTCACCAATTTATTACCTTGATCATAGTTATATGTTGGTGAGATGGATGATAAGGTGAGACCTTCTTGGTTGGAGGAGATAATCATTTGGGACTTGTCATGATGAGGCGATAAAGTAGAGCAATCCCCAAATGATTTTTGAACAAGAACATCATCTCCATCATATTTGGACTTGTCATATCTTTTCTTTAGTGTTGTCTAAATGAAATGAGCATCTTCAAGTGACATGATTGTTTTGAACACATCTTCACTTAAAGCACTAAACAAAATATCAGTAGCTTGAGCATTAAGATGTATGCATTTTTCTTCCTCTTCAAATAATAGCTTTTTATCATAGGAGGAGTACTCACATCCATAACTCGCTCCAAAACCAAGTTAGTGACACTTGAACTTAGTTATGCCGTACCACGGAGAAGTGGAGAAGTGAGGTGGTTCTGGTCATCTTCCTCGCCCGATCCGGTGCTCCCTTCCCCACCCCGTCAATGAATCGACGACAACACCGGTGGGATCTTGTGAGGAGATGGTGGCAGTTGACGGCGGGATGCTGGGAGGAGCTACCGGTTGCGTCAACCACACCATACGTGCGGTCTCCTGATTTCACCCTCAACGGAGGCGCTGGTCAGCGGAGTCCCCGCGGCACGCTTCCTCGACGACCTCCACTCCTGCCCCTGCCCATGGTGCCGCTTATTCCATCCGCGCATGATCCAGACGGCGGCGAGGCGGAATGAAGCGTGCAATGACGCTAGAGGATGGCCGACGGCGTGGATCGCGGTCGTGGATGGGTAGCGCTTCTTCGTGTCGACTTCAGGGTGGAACGATGGGAAAGGAGGATGGCTTCACCGTCGCCGTCCCTCCTCCCTCGCCGCCGGTTGCTGCCCAGTCTTCCCCATCGAGGAGGTGCTCGGCCCACATCGCTCTACCACCGGTGTGGAGCTGAGGAGACGCGCTTCGTCAGCCACGGCAAGCCTCACTGCAGCGATGACTCCAGGATTTTCGGGCGGCGGTCGTGCTCCGGCAACAGCGAGGATGTATCTGGCCCCTCCCCTGCGCTGGTTCAGTGACGACGGGCTTCTCGACTGGTTGGTCGCTGGCCCTCTTTCTGTATCCTCACCGTCTCCTCTTTTTTCTCTGTTGCCTGGTGAAGCCATGCAGGTCATACTAGGACTTGGCTACAGGGAGCATGTGTCGGCCGACGGCTTTACCGACGCATCGTCTGTGGCCTTGCCGCCCTCTAGCAAGGAGCAATATGATCGATTCATTTCCTCTAAAATTGCTCACTGCTCACTACGTAAGGTCTTATTGAACAGAACAGATCGATCGATTTTCTCTGAACTACTCGCTACATATGGTCATGGTCTATCGAATAGAATAATTTTTTTCTGAATATTTTGACAGCACAAACTGGTGGCCACTGGCGTCAGCAGCTGCAGTGCAGGCTCTTGCGGTGGAGGCACAACTCGAATGGTCTACGAAGTACCAAATCCAGCAAGCTTGAGTTTCCTTCTCTGCTCTCTGATTATTGGGTTCTCATGTTGGTTCATGTTCACCTGTTTTTTAAATGTAGATGAGTAGATCTTTGCAGCATTTGCATTTTCAGTCCATGTCGAGTTTTTCTATGAGCTTTTTTCTGCTGGAGATGCAGTTCATGTTCTGAATAGAGCACTACAGACAGCAGTTCTGAATGCATAGCTGACTCCAATGCCGGCTATCCCACCAGCATCCTTCGAGGAGGAATTTTTCAGGCTTTTGTTTTTGCGATGCATTAAGCCCCTCATTTTCACGCCCTCATCTCAATTTGTATGTGTGGAATTCTACTGTACAATGTTTAGGAAACTGATTAATATTGAATTCCTCCGTGCAGTGTCCAGGAAACTGGGAATATTTCAATCCCAGTTTGATTTCTCAAGAATTGGGATTTTTTTGCTTATTCAAGGATTTCTCAAGAATTGATTTATTGGCACAAACTGTGTTTTAACTGGAACAGGAACTGGAGGAGATTTTGTGTACAATGGCTATGTGTTCTTGTTGTCATTGAAGGAGATAAGAAATGTCTAATTTTTTTTATCCATGAACAAATCCCGTGACATGGGGGAACTGGAGCGCACCCCTTACTGGCGCTAGCATCAATGGGAAGGAGCAGCAGAGAGGGAAGTTGCTGCCTTGCCAAGACTCCCTGCTACCGTTGCGAGGAATTTGTGTTTTTTTATGGATCCTCCTATGATTTTTGCTGGATCGTGTAAATTTTTCAACGATGATGATACGACATGGTGATTCTAAAAGACATCTAATTGGGCAGGATAGATGACACCGGAGCTGATGGTGGTGTTCTTTTTTAAAAATTTTTTGTGATGGTGGTTTTCGGCATCTTGGGATGCTGTATTGACTGCTTTTTTTTATTCTTCTTAGATCAAGATGAATGCGTATTTGTCGCACATGTGTGATTTTTTATTGGTTGTCTGATAGAATCAAAATACAATTTGTCATGATATCACTTTATTCTTGATGATATTATTAAGATTAATAGAAGAATTATTACTTGCGTATAACTATTCGTAATTTTTTTACCCAATCATGCCAAAGTGTGCCTGGGGAAGGGGGGCTTGGGTGGGTGGGTGGGTGGGTGGGTGGGGGAGGAGGTGTATGTGGTAAGAGGAGCGTTTTAGTAATCACGCACCTCAGATGTACTTTAGCACATCTATAGTTAGTGTGTGTATATATATATATACAAGACATAGTGTTTCAGAGTTTATGAAAAAATTAGATCAAGAAAGTGAGATAAAATATTACGAAAATAAATTAAAGGAAATAAATGAAGAATATAATAATTCAATGAAGAGTGAGTGGCCTAAAATAAGAAATAAAGAACTTTATTGAACAGTGTTTTGAATAGTATTCAGCCGAATAAACAGTAACTTAAATAGTAATCAGCCGAATAAACAGTAACTTGAATAGTAATCAGCCGAATAAATAGTAACTTGAATAGTAATCAGCCGAATAAATAATGTTTTGAACAATAATGGTATCTCTATTTTTTAATTTTTCAGATTGTTGTAATTTTGTCGGAGAATAAGTGGTATCAGAGCCCGTCATTATATATATATATATATATTACCCCCATCCCCAACCCCCCCCCCCCCCCCCACCCCCCCCTCCCGGCAGCACACCCGCATCCCCACCCCTCCTTTTGCTCGTTCCTCCTTTTAGTAATATTTTATAAACACACGTACTGTTTATACATACAATTTATAATTTTATTAGCCACTCTATTTTTCCACCTGCTTTGTACGGTTATACCCCGTTTTTTCTGGATCTGGGAACGGGCGGTCAAGGGAGCGGCGATGGCAAGCGGCCTCCGCGGAAGAGGCGGCCAGTGCCACTCGCCTCCCGGCAGCGCCGACGACGCCGCCTCCACCCACCGAGTCGACCTCCAAGGCTCCATGCGCCCATCGTGGACCAGAGGTACGGAGCACCGACGCCCGATCTGCTCCTTCCGCGACGATTTTTTCTGTCAATTTCTTTCGATTTTTTGGATATTGAGCGAGGACGTTGCCAGCGGCAAGGTTTCTTCGCTGCGTCCCCAAGGCCCGTCTCCCCGCGAGGTCTCTCCGCCGTCGGCAGGCCCCGCGTCCCTCTGGCGTCCGCGCCTGAAGGCGCTGTTGCTGCTTGGGGCGGACCCGTGCACGCCGCCGCTGGGGGACGGCCGCCTCTCCACCACCGTCGCCCTCGGCTACTCCGGAGCCCGCTGCCCCCGCCCGGATCTGGAAGCCGGCTCCACGATGACGGGCGCCCGCCGTTCTCCGCCCACGGCCTGCACCGGCTTTTATTCTGACGCCGTCGCCTCGAGCTCCTCCCCATGCTCTCCCTGCTGGCCCTTGCCGATCTGCTCCACCCAAGCCGCCGCGACGACGCTCAGCTGGCCTCGCGGGCACTCGGCTCTCCGCCGCCGGCCCCGGCGCTCTGCGACCCCCTACCCATCTTCGACACGGTGGCTGCCTCCCGCTCCCCAGGATCCACGGGTCGCCACCGCCCTCGACGTCCACCTGGGCCATGGACCATGGAGGAGGACGAGTTGCAAAGGTGGCTGCTACTCTGGACTACTGCTTGCTTGCTGTATCTTTTATTTTTCTCCCGTTCAGATTGGTTTTTAGTCCACTAGTTTGGGTGATGATCTCACATGCAGCATGTTCGGATGTTCCTATATTTCTTTTGAAAAAGATGTTAAGATATTTTTCTGGAATTTGTTAGATCTGGCCAGGACCCAGGAATGGATCATATTTGCTGAATCACATGCAATCATTTTGTAGTCATTTTTTTCTGATTAGAATAAATATTTAAATATGCAACCTTGTGCATGCAAGATTTTGTTCAAACCTAGTAGTTAATAATGATGAAATATACAATGTAGCTTTGGATTACGGTGGACTGGTAGTAGATATGCTGCGTGTGCATTTGATTTATATTATATATGTTGATAACCAAATTTGGCACTAATTTCAAGAATCGAGCCATTATTCTTATTTAAAAATTTCTTGGCACTAACTGGGTTTGAACTAATGGCTACCAGGGAGTTTCTCGTTTTCCAGTTAGTACTAATGGCTACCAAGGAGTTTCTCGTTTTATTGATGCAGTGCCATGTCGGTTCTTGGTGCATGCCAAATCCTACAAGATACTCCTCCCCCGTTCCATGTTCACCGAGGACAAGATCAGCTTGCTCAAATCCTTTTTCCTCATTTTGGTAACGCTTGTTGATGTTGTGTTGTTGCTTGTGTTGTTCCTTCGATTTATCTACTGTTAAATTGTTGGGTTGTGGCAAGAGGAAGGGGGCTTGGAGTGCAGGTTCTTTGGCAATAAAACTTATCCACGGGAGACATTTTAATTTAGATTGAAGATGTGTTTGTTATGCCATTTTTTGTTCGTTGTTGCCCTTGCAGGATTAATTCACCATCTTGTTTCTCTACATGTGTAGGAGAATGATTTTCCATTTACAGAGGAAGGTACCCAAATCCTGCCATTCCTATGGCTCTAGCAGCAGCTGCACCAGGCAAAAGTGGGGGTGTGCTTGATCGGCCAATAGAAAATGTTACTCCTGGCTGCCAGTCCGAATCCCATGTGAGGTAACAATGTTCCAGTTGTAGTTCATTCGTATTCCTTATCTTGTGTAAAATTCAGATACTCTAAGATTCCAAAAAGAAATGGGAAGATGTGAACTGAACTTTCATTACTAGATTCTGACTAGTGAACTTCCCCAGTTAATGCTGGAAAGTTGCAAATTACAGAATTATCACTAAGTGTCACCAAATAGATTTCAAGGTTTTCATTATCACAAGTAATTGGACCAATCCACTATAAAAGCCAATGTGTTCAATGATGTTCCTGCAAGAACACACGAGCCAATTTACTTCTTGTTAGGAGAACAGTAGGGGAGAGCCCTTCTGGAGAAAATAAAGCTACAATTTCTTCCCAGACAAAGTGAGATTATACAAAAAAAATATCCAAATGTTATAAGATCCTACTTAACTAAAACTGAACTGTTTTCTAGGCACGTATCTGTTCGTGCCATTTCCAGTTTGCAAATTTTTTTATATTTCATAAACATGTGTTTCTTCATTTCTAGTTTGCATCTTTCTCTGACTTTCCAGAAACATGTGTTTCTTTCATCAGATTATGTCAAATGGGGCATGCCCTCAAATTAAGTGCTTGCTCCTTTGCAGATGCAGTTCATAAGAATTTTGGACAAGAAGCATATATTCTGTCCTTGAAATGGTGTCAGAAGTATCACTCCGTGTTTTGTTCTAGTGTGGGAATACTGGGATGTCGTTCCACCAAAATAGAAAAATATGAAAATGGTCGGCTAGACAGTTTGATTCTTACAGTTGTGTCAAAAGCTCTAAAATGTTGTGAGAATTATGGGGCTTATAGACGTATCATGTTCTGAATGTCAATTAGAAATGTCATTTGCAAATTTCATTTGGAGAAATGTCTTTTGCAAATGCTACGTCCAGATGTATCATGCTCTAAAATGTCATTTAGAAGGCTACATCGCTGGCAAAAGTTCATTTATGTATTGTGTAAAGGTGTCATATACAAATAAAGAAACATTCTGTGAATGTCGTTTTGGAGCTATATCATCGGCAGAAATTCCTCTAGATACATCATGATGAAATATCATTGACATATGACGTCTCCAAATTTCATTTTGTAATTATGTGATAATCTGATTTGCAAATATCAATTTGATATCGAGTTGGCATGTGAATAAAATTTGATATTTTCTTTTTTTTTATCCGAATGTGTGATTGCGTGTTTTGTAATTTTTTATTTGGAGGCAGATATAATGTACTGTATGTATTAGGAACTTTGTATGTATCAAGAACATTTTTACTGTCAGATTAACGGTTGTTTATATTGTTGAGTAAAAGAATTACTACCATTTGTTTTTCGAAGAAATTTACAAACCAAAAACCTTTAGGTATCTGTAAATATATTAATAAGAGAAAACAATTTTGTGGGTATGTATTTGTAATTTATTTACTAAGTGAAGGCCAACGGCATGCAAATATTAAATATTTTACTAAGAAATTTTGTAGCAAGATTAATACGTTGACTGTATGTAATTTTTTTTACCGAGAGAACGGTTGATAACCATTCGTGTAATAGTAATTTTTTTACTAAGTAATTTTTTTTCCAAGATCACTATATTTATGCTAAGTAATTTATTTACTAAGAGTAGGTATGAGAATCAATTGAGAATAGTACTATCCTATGTAATATATTTACTGAGAGAATAGTTGAGAATAGCTGAGAACAACCTGAGAGTAATTCATTTACTGAAAGAAGAAATCAACTGGGAGTAAATCATTTATTGAAAGAAAAACGTGGAAAAAAATCAGCAGTGAGAAAAGGTGCAGACGGGAGGGGTGGGAAAGGTGCAGGAGTGTGAAAAGGTGCGAATGAGAGGGGTGGGAAAGGTGCAAGATGGTTGTGGGTGGGGGTGGGGGAGGGAATGGGTAGGTTCCCGTGAGGAGAGTATTTAGTTATTGTGCATCTCATGTGTAGTTTAGCGTATCCTTGTATGTATGTATGTATGACTCATTTCGCATGGATAGAAGGATGGAGATTCATAATATTTGGAGTCTACATGTGGTGGATGGATATGGTAGATGCTGACTTTTGGTGTAGAAGTTTAGCATGTGGTAGGTGAATGACATATTTTGCTAGTCGAGGTAGAGCAAATATATTTGGTGAATAAGTGCACAAGACTTTGGTCATAAATATATGAAAGGAATCTAACTAAGGTGACAACCATTTGACAAAACTCAAAATGAAAGTAAGCAGCATATGTATAGGATTTATCATGAAGATTGACATATGGCTTTAGTAGGAAGAAAACATCAATAAGGAGTATGCAAAGTTATTTTGTTCTTTTTATAAAATTCCCAAGGTTCCAACAGTAAGAGCAAAGTTATTATCATTAGACAATCTCTCATTTATCAATCACTTAGATGACATGTTGTCCTAAGAATACGGTTCACAAGTGACAAGTCATGATCAAGGATAAAAAGTATGTAAGTCATTTTAGGCGAGTCATATACTCCAGTTGATCATGTCAATACTCATTTTAATTCTTGAGTTAATTTTAGATATGGCAAAAATTAATCCAACTCAAGGATCAAGGAAATAAGGGATAACGTTCAAACCATCGGTCAAATGTGAGTGTGATGACGAGCAGCCGTGTGCGCAAGGTTGCTACGTCTCATCTCGTGAACGTGCATGAGTCATGGTGTAGCACGGACGTGGGTGATCTTGGTGTGTGAATGCATCGTGTGAGCACAAGATCACCCCCACACTTGTTATTGTACCTGGGGTACTTTATAGGCACAAAAAGACAAAAGAAACTAAGAGCAAAGAGACTCAGCCGGTGAAGCCCGGTGAGCCTTTTATTTTATTCCAACTTTATTAATAGGCGTAATTATATGAATGAATTGAATTAAATGAAAGAAGACAAATAAAATAAATTAAAGCTAAGGCGCCTACCATAATCCTATGGGTAACTAGGGAAGGTCTACGGGCTAGCAGCACGGAAGAGGTCTTCCTTCCCTACAGCCTTGTACAAGCAAAAAAGCTTGGCACAAAGGCCACGGCGAAGGGACGCAAGGTCAGTCTTGAGCTCATCATGCTCGACCTGGCCCTCTACCACAGTGTCCTTCAACCTCCTGTTCTTAGCACGCAGCTGAGCACCGGCAGAGGCCAAACGAGCCACCATAGGCTCTCGCGGAGATTTCTCTCCATCGCTATCGAACTCCTCAGCCAACCTCTTAATGGGAGGTGGAGAAAGATGCTGGGGAGTCGAGAGAAGCCTCCGCCTTGAGCCTCTCTGATGAGGACATCAGCACCATCGATACATCCATGTCTTCACAAGTACAACCTCATGGTCCTATTACTCACGCTCGTGCACGTCAACTCAATTATCAGGTGAGTTCATTCTTGAGTTCATGTTCATCTTATTTATACCTCGGAGATGCGTGCACTCTTGTTTTAGTTAGGAATGATGGAGATAATCAAAAGGGGAGAGGACTCACGCGGGCTGGATTCGGACTGCAGGACAGCACCAAATTGTGATGACCGCCACGTCTTCATGAGAACTCCGATTTGGGTGTGCAAGTACTTCGTGGAAAGCTTATCAAGTATACTTTCCAATGGATCCGGCCTCATGTTCATATCTGTTCTGGAGCGGCCACAATCATTGTTTTACTACCGAGTTTTTTTCTGTCAAAGGTGCTGCGTCACCTTATTTGGGCCCAATGGGCTGTGTATCAAGTTGGATCCATTAGGGACGTGTCCTAAGGTTAGAGCACGACTCCAACACCCATGTAGTCGTTCTCTTCCTCTTCTTATACCTTTAGCCGCCGCCAAGAACAATTGGGTTTTGATGATTAGAGTTAACAACTTGCTACTTGCTTGCAGCGCGCGTGTTGGCTAAACCGCCCGTCTGTTTGTATTCGAAGCCCTGCCATATTGTGATTTTCCTAGTGAAACTTTCATCATCATCTAGCAATTCAGTGCTTGTTTTACTTGTTCTTGCTTGTTCTTCGATTGCTTGCAGGACGAGTGCCCTCGTGGCCGAGTTGTTATGCACCACAAGTTCGTGATGACCATTGGAGACGGTGTATCGGTTGCTAAGGCGCAACGTCCTTGGACGGTTGTAGTCGGGCCGTGAACGTCGTCTTCATCCAATCGAGTTACCCCCACCACTCATCGAAAGATCGGGACACAAACCCCTCACGGGTTCATATTAGGCATACCGATACACTGTCTCAAATGGTCATCGCGAACTTGTGGTGTGTGACAACCCGGCTACGAGGGCACTCGTCCTACAAGCAATCGAAGAACAAGCAAGAACAAGTAGAACAAGCATTGAATTGCTAGATGATGATGAAAGTTTCACTAGAAAAATCACAACATGGCGGGTTCCGAATACAAGCAGACGAGCGGTTTAGCCAACACACGCGTTGCAAGCAAGTAGCAAGTTGCTAACTCTAATCATCAAAACCCAATTGTTCTTGGCGGCGGCTAAAGGTATAAGAAGAGGAAGAGAACGACCACATGGGTGTTGGGGTCGTGCTCTAACCCTAGGACGCGTCCTAATGGACCCAACTTGATACACAGCCCATTGGGCCCAAATAGGATGACGCAACACCTTTGACAGAAAAGGACTCGGTAGTAAAATGATGATTGCAGCCGCTCCAGAACAGATATGAACATGAGGCTGGATCTATTGGAAACTAGACTTGATAAGATTTCCACAAAGTACTTGCATGCCCATATCAGAGTTCGCATGAAGTCGTGACGGTCGTCACAAGTTGGTGCTGTCCTGCAGTCCGAATCCAGCCCGCATGATTCCTCTCCCCTTTTGATCCTCTCCATTATTTGTAAGTAAAACAAGAGTGCACGCGTCTCCGAGGTATAAATAAAATGAGCATGAACTCAATAATGAACTCACCTAATAGTTGAGTTGACATGCACGAGCGCAAATAATAGGATCATGAGGTTGTACTTGTGGAGACATGAATGTATCGATGGTGTTGATGTCGTCATCATCCTCCCCTTCTTGCATTTGAGTCGTCCTCGACTCAAGCTCATCTTCTATAAGGTTTCAAGTTGTTGTAGGTTTCTGGTTACAGAAATAAAGTGGGTGATTTTATAAGTCTAATAAGGTTGATTTCACTATTTTTATAACTACTATGAATATGTTATAAATTTTATAACCTATAGGGTACATAAAGTCAACTCTAAGTTATATAGACTTTTAAAAGTGTTTTATATACATAATGTGTTAAACTTTGGTTTCTAATAAATAAGTGAATAACCTTCTAAGTCTAATAAATTTGAGTTCATAATTTTTGGTGCCTGAATGAATTTCCAACATATTTTACAAATCATAGTGTATATTATGCTAATAATTTACTATACACAAATTTTAGAAGTGTTCTAGTTCCGTATGGTTTACATTTTAATTCATGGTAGTTAAGATCATAAAATTATTGGTCTAAGAAAACTGAAACCATTTAATTTGAATTTATAACTAATCCTATATGGATTTTGGAAGGGTTTATATTAATTATGGTCATATACATGATATACAAATTGGGAGGTATTTTATATACTAATTCTTATAGATCAACAGTTACAGAAATAAAGTGAATCATTTTGTCATCCTAACAAATTTTAGTCCACATTATTTGGACTTAGGATGAATTCTCTATGTATTTAAGAGGTTAGATTACATAAGATGGAATTTATCTCTATTCTATGTTTTGGAGTTATTTCCATTATAAAAAGTGCCATATTTTAATTCATACAAGTTTAGAGAATATTTAGATGATTCTACTGAAATTTGGTTCACCCTAAAATGAGTTAAGATGAGTTTTCTACTGACTTTACAAGTTTGCACAATTTTCAGTTCAACTAATAATGTTTTAGGTATTTTCTTTATACTTTCCAGAATTTAAACAAAGGGGTCCACTGGTCAGTGAATGGCAATCATGCAAATAGGTCCCTACAGAATCCATAAATCAACCCGCAGTCCTCTAGCACGTGTTAAGACATTTAGTATTAAGAGCTCTCATTTGTTTCCTTAATTACAAACAGGTCCTGGGTCCACAAGTCATAGGCTGCACTTTTACAGATAGAACCCTACATGTTTTAAATTTCCTCGGACTAAACTTCATATGCACTAAATAAGTGGGCCCTACCTGTCATATGCACGGGAGAGAAGGGTAGCAGTAGTAGTAGCATCAGAGCTCACCAGCGAGCTTGCCGTCGGCGTCGATGGCGAGTTGGATGATGCGGCCAAAAGGAAAACGATGCGCAACACCTTTGCGCACCCGAAGGTGGTGATCTTGTCGCCGGAGATGGCCGGAGTTGACGCCGGCGGTGTCGTGAGCGGCAGCGGTTTCATGGCTACAGGTGCAAAATAGGTCATGGACTATATCCGGCCGAATTGATACATGCAAGTGTGTGCTAAGAGCTCTAGGATACTCACTGAACGAGACTCGATGGTTGGGAACCTTTGATGGGGTGGCAGTATCAACAAATCATGGCGGCGGTGGCCGGATGCTTCGGGCCGACGACGATGGCACGACTTAGCGCATGCATCACATTTGAGAGCCATGCATGGGGTTAGATACCTCCTAGAGATGACACATGTGCAGGGAATCGGCTTGGAGCTCACCGGAGGGAAAGAAATCAGCGATGGCATCGGTTGGCCGGAGTTGAAGAAGACGATGCCGATCTCCATGCTTGGTGCATCATTCCATGAGATTCTTGAGGGCTTTCGAAGAGGGGGTCGAGGGGTGGTCGATGGCGGGAGGACTCGGCTCAGGGTTGTCTCCTTCATTGCGCACAACGACGATGCCAATGATGGTGCGGTCCAGAGCGCGCTCCCGAGCATCATCGGCACGGCGGCGTTCCCATTGCTACGATGGATGAAATGAATCGGTGTCAAAAGGGGAAATGCTCGGCATGATGTGAAGAATAGGGAACGCGGAAGAGATGGAGATGGCGGCGGACTGACAGTGACGGCGAGCGTTGTCTTCCTCGTGGCCGGTGGCAAGTTTCAGGGCGATGGAGAGGCTAGGGTTTCTCTCCCTTGGTGTGCACGGCTCTGGCTTGATGACTGGAGACGAGCGACGCGGCTGGGAGAAGAAAAGAATGGAGCCCGGCGTCGCCACGTCGAGTCCACGCGTCGAGCAGGCTCGCTGCCCACGTCGTCCATGCCACCGCCCTAGATCTCTATCTCTCGTGCATGTACTCTGGGTGGAATAGATGAGGGGAGAGGTAGACAGGATGAGGGCAAGCCGATGAAGCTGCCATGTGGGCCCAATCCGTGGTACACTAGGTTGGGGTGAGAGAAGGGTAGAAACTTTGGTACACATGAACTGTAACTATTTCCAGGATTATTTTCTCTCCCTCTTCTTTGTTAATCTATAGTTTAATTTGTGGGCTTTATAAATTAAGGTGGATTTTTCTGGAGGTAGATAAATTGATCTAGTTTCCATTTTCTTTGGTTGCACACAAAAATTCCTTATAGTTTATTCTCAGAAAAATAAAGAAAATAGGCCTGGCTGAAATTAAATTGAATTTTTAGGGGGTCAAAACTAATAAAATAAATTATGAAAAAATTATATTATTCATGATAAATCAGCTGGTATTTTAATAAATTATGTTCCATATACACTTTCATATAATTTAATGCATGTTTAGATGAGGCATGAGTTTTGCCGATTGGGGTTTATGATTAAACCGGATTTTGAATTCCTTGACCAATCTAATTGAGGGTCTAGATGTAAAGATAAAATCATGCCAAAATTTCAATGAGTCTAACCCATTGAGTAACATCCACATGAATTTTTCCATGATTAAATCTTACACCAATTATTTTTAAAAATTCACTAAGCTTAAAAATATACATAGGTTGCTACTATGAAAATGCATTTAAATGTTTATAAAATTATATTTAGATGATTCTTGACCTGATATGATGTTGTTGAGTATGATTTATACTTTTAGTTACTCAACTTCATATATTACTTGTATATACATTCTTGTAAATATATGTTAAGTAATTGCTTCAAATTTTTAATTAATGCTCATAAGTCCTACTATGAAATGCTAGTAAAATCCAAAAACGAGCAAAAGGACTCAAGTCATGACAATACGTTATGCAAATACATGCACACACTATGTTTTATTTTCTTCCTTTGAGCTATCAAGAAAAAGGTTTTAAATTATTCACAAATTTGTATATTAAAACTAGTCATATTAGGCTCTCCTAGGTTTTTAGTTGAGAAATATTTGTATTCCTATTTATAAAAAATATTCTCGACATTTTTAGATGCAAAATTTGAAATTCAAATTTTGGGTGTGTTACATTTAGCCATCCTATCAAGCCACCACCGCCTCATCTCTTTGTTGCCGGAGGCAAGCTCTTGACCTCACCGTTCCGGCCTCCTCCCTCACTCTCTCTACATGATGCCTCCTCCCCCGGAAGCGCATCACTCGGGAACACGCTCCTGCTTCGAGGTCGCCGTCTTCTGGCCACTGGAGCCCCGGCGCCCTACTCTCTCCCTCCCCTCTGTTACTCGGCAGAAGAAGAAAGAAGAAAGGAACAAGGAGGAGCGGAGGAAGAAGAAAAAAAAGAAAAGAAAAGAAAAGAAAAGAAAAAGGAATATACCTGACAGGTGGGTCCCTGCACAGTTCGATTTTCCTATTTCTCCATTTAATTCAAATCACATTCTTTAGAAACCCATATCTCCTAAACCGTAGATCTGATTCCAATGAAACTTGGCCCTAAATTCATCTAAATTCAAAATATACATTTTAATACTAAATTTACTATTTTAAGATTTTATTTGAATTTTCTTAATTTATTTAAATACCATTTGAATTTTTGGTTTAGACTTACATTTGATTTTTAAATGTTTTATGTTATTCCAAAATACCCTTTAGCCACTAAAAAGCCGCCCGATGGAACTTTATGTCTTCCATGGGGATGTTTGTGTGGTCTATGGGTGTCACACCCCGATTTTTGATTGGGATTAAAAATTACCTAATAATACATTTTCTAGAAATTAAATAAAAATTTAAAGCAATTTAAACAAGTGAAATTGTGAGGGAAATTAAATTTTCCATTAAAAATCATGGCCGGAAATATTTTTTGTAATATTCTCTGTGCCCTAAAGTACTCTCCAAAATTTTTCGTGAATTCTTGGAGCTAAAGAAATAATTTTAAGCCACAAACTTCATTTAATTGATTAAATAAAAGAAAAACAAATTAAAAAGGTCTCCTTTTGTTTTGGGCCGTTTCCGGCCCAAAACCCCCCTCTCTCTCCCGCGGCCCACGCGGCCTCCTCCCTCCTTCCTCTCCCTCCGGCCCAGCTTGGCCCGTTGGCCGCGCCCGCGCCGAAGTCTAGGTCGGCTCCCTCCTTCAACCTCCGGCCCCCTCTCTCTCCGCCAGGTCAACCGCCGCCATCCCCACTCCGCCACGATTCCCGGCCGTCCCCGGCCACGATCCTCCACCCCGCGCCTATAAAACCCCGCCCCGGGCCGCTCTCTCTCTTTTCCCCTCTTTTCGTGAGCGCGCCGCCCCCCCATGCGCCTGCCACACCCGCGCCCCGGCCGCCTCCTGCGCTGCCATGTCGCCTCGGCCGCGCGCTGCCGCCGCTCCGCCGACGAGCTTCGGCCCCGCGCCGCCGCCACCACGGCCGTTCCCATGCCAGGCTATCGCCTCCACCGCACTCGCCGGGCCCTTCCACACCCCGGCCGTGCCTCCGCCTCCGCCCATCCACTGCCGAAGCGCCGCCGCGTCGTCTTCCCGGTGCCGGTCGGCCATTGGTGAGGATCTCCCCTCCTTTTTCCCCTTCTCCCCTCGGCCGCTCCTCTCTCGTGCCCTTCCGCGTCGCCGCGCCGCCCACCGCCGCCTGCCGCACCTCGGCCCCGCCCCGCCGCCGTAGCCGCACGTGCCGTCGCCCTGCCGCCGCCGCCGTGCCCTGGCCGGGTCGGCCTAGGGTTTGGCCGAACCCTAGCCGCCCGCCCGGCCGTAGAGGCCACACCCGGGCCAGCCCACTTCCCTCTCGGCCTGTTTTCCCTGTGGCCTTGGTCCATTCTGCGAAGAGTCCATTTTGCCTCCTTGCTCCCCACCCCTCTCTCTCTTTTAGGCGGCCGGCCTAGTAGCCTTCTCTATTGCCAAAGTCTGTTTGAGCTCCTTAGGCCGCCGGCCCGAATGGCCCCTCTCCTCCCTCGCAAGAAGTCTACGTTGTCTCCCTTGACCGACGGCCTATTTGATCTTTCTTCCCAAGGAAGTCTGATTTGCCTCCTCGGCCAATTCCAGTCACAAGTCCACTTTTTGTCCCTCTCGGCCCATTTTCCCTTCTCCTCGTGAAAAGCCCATTTTGCCTCCCTCTCAGCCCAATTTTTCCCCTTTCCCCTACCAAGTCCTATTTACCTCCTTTTCCTCCCCGGTTCGCCGACTTTTATGTCGCCGACACGTGGGCCCCCTTTGTTTAATCCGGTCCACACCCAGACCACGTGGCCGCCCGCGGCTTCGCCACGTTGGCGTCCACGTCGGCGCTGCCTCCTCCCCTCCATCCGCCGTGGCCGCCACGTCAGCGCCACATGGTGCGTCCACACCTGTGCGTGCCTGGACTTGGTCCACCGTGGATCGGCCGCCCTTGACCCGTTGACACGTGGGACCCGCTGTTCCGGCGTCATTTTCCCTTTGATGATGTCAGCGTAGTCCTTTCCTTTGTAAAATTAATTAATAATTACACAATAAATCATTTTAATTTCCAGAAATTCATTTAAATGGCTCAAAACTTCTAAAATTCATATCTAATTCATACGAACTCCAAATTGAGCCATTCAACTTGCAAAATTCATCTAAAATTGAGCTCTACATGTTTGTTTACTTTTTATGTACTGTTTACTTGGTTTTTATTAGAGCTTTTCCTTGTTTTGCGTGCCAGCGTGTAGATTTTGCCGTTTCGGAAGTTCGCGTTCGTGAGGAAAAGAGTTCGGAAGATTGTTTGAAGAAGCAAGGCAAGTCACACATTCCCCTTGAGCATGTTGTACCCATTTTGCGAAATGTTTTACGTTTGCAAATAAAGTGCATGTTTTGCTAATTACATGGGAATAGGGTTTACATATCTGCTCGCTTGTTCCTTATTTACTTGATGTCCTTTCCTTGTCAAACTGGGTGATAATTTGACTAGGTTGTGTCTCATGTGGACCTCGCTAGAATTATATTATGCTTAGCCATGCTTAATACCACTAGCTCACAATATGGGATAACTACATTATCTATTTCTAGTATCTTGTTGAGCTGTGAGCTCGAGACATGTCGGCCACGTTTCGTTGGTCGTAATTATCCAACTAAAATATGGATTAATGGTGGGCTGTGGGTGTATGATTTTGCTAGTCGCACCCATGGCAATTAAGGACCGGTTCACGGGAAACCCTGGAAGAAATACCGTGCGTACCACAAGCCAGCGTGGGCAACGGCTAGGCTTGTAGTGTAACTTGTCTCTAGCTGACGTACCCAGGTTAGGGTGGGCGTGATGGAGTTGGGTCGGCGGGGGATTTACCCGTTGATCGGCTGCCGGATTCACCGTGGCACGAGAGGGGGCTGCCCACTGCTAGATATAGGGAGCGGGGGCGAAACCTGTGGTGTGGTACGATTGGTTAGGGAGGGTTATGAGAAGAGTCCTGTCACAGTCCCTTTCCGGGGTACCGTGGTGGTATACCGGCACACGGAAACGTGTCGTGGGGCCGTGTCTTGTGGGTACAGATGTACACCTCTGATCAGAGTAAAACTATTCGAATAGCCGTGCCCGCGGTTATGGGCGATCAACCAGATTCACCGTGATTAGTCCCACATGCTTAATTAATTTGATTTGATGAACTGGTGTAGTTCAGGTGGAATGGTTGGGCCTGTTCAACGTGGTTGTAGCGTTGTTCAGTGGAGATTTAATATTGCCTTAATTAAACAACTGTTTTATTGTTTTAAAATGTAAAGGTTTTCAACCGCTTTTCTGCAAATAGCCACAAGCCTCCCTTTGTCTCCCCTGTGCACGTCTGCATCATTGGTGTGGCTTGTTGAGTACGGTGGTTGTACTCAATCTTGCTATTTTTCCCCCTTTTCAGAAGCTTAGTACTTCTGAGTTGAAGATGAAGTTAGAGGACCAAGGCTCAGACCCCAATTGAGTTTGCCTGTGGAGTGGAGCTGAAGCCCCGCTAGGATCGCCTCTTTCCGCTGCTGTTTTCTTTTTGGTGTGAGGACTAAGTGCCTCTGTTGTAAGTAATTATCGCTTTATTTACGTTTGGATCTGTTTATTGATTTGTCGTTTTGTGTACCCTGGTTGATGCCTGGACAGGGACTTAATACAAAAAATGGTCTGGAAATTTGGGAAAATTTCCGGGCGTGACAGTGGGCCTCGATGTCGGACCATTGGCTATAAAGCCCAGCAGAACCGAACCTAAGGTCGAAGTGCTGCTCCTCATCCCATGCCTCGATAGGTATAGTGGTTGAAGCTTCACTACTTCCTTGACCTCCACAGCACGCCGCATAGTTAGCTCTTGGGCTCTGTGTGATCCTAGCCGCTTCGCCGCCACCCACGGTTGTCGGAGTAACACTTCCGCCCCTCTAAACCTACACAACCTCCCACTTCTTGTTGACACCGGCTAAAGAAAATACCAAATCTAGCCATTTTGCTGCCCAACTCTGCCATCGGCTAACAAATGCTAAATCGGAGTCAATATGCTGCCCTATTTCAGTATCGACTCGAGAATAATTGAACCCTAGTCATCTGATGTGACCATGGCTACTATTGATACAACTATTACTCACATCGTAGGTCAACCAGAGGATGTCAAAATCAAGTTGCACAAGTTTTGGAATCCAATTCGGCCATCTACAACAGTGTTGATTTCAAATGGCCGCCAAATATGCATTCGAGCTCCGTTTTGGGCTCATGATTACTTGATGGAAAGCTCTCTGAGTCCTGTTTCCAACAGATCCAGCTTTATCTTCAAATTCCAAATAAGTAATCGGCAATTAAAGAAACAAGGTGTTGCGCCATCTATCATGGGCCTTTGGGCTTGTAACTTTGCTGCACTTGACCCAAATGACAAGCATTCCAAGAAGCTGCTTGATTTATCCTTCCTTTGACTGTAGAGGTTTTAAGTTGTCACTTCTCTTGGCTGAACTGTTGACTGGCATCTCGGATGTAACTCGAAACTCAACCTGTTAACTCGAGATTCGTGTAGCTCTACTAAGACCTTGCAATTGACTTATTTGATTACAGCCCAATTTGTTTCACTTGGTTCAACCCCAAACAAAATGGGTACGAGGTAAATCAGCTTTTAACGTCAAACTTACTTTGCCAAGGTAGTTGAGCTTTCACCTGATTATGAACAATTAAATTGTTATCCTTGAGAATACCCAAACTTCTTTGATTTTCATGGAACTCTGACTTTGAAAACTTAATACTTCATTGATAAAACGAAATGAAGCAAAGATTGTGCACTTTCATTTCAGGAAAGCTTGGAACCTAACACCCAGTTGATGACAGGAAGTTTCATAAAAAGTGACCCTTCAATCAGATTACGAACAAACAAACCATTGGTTAACCTTTCCGCTATCTCTAACAGCTGGCACGATTGTTCTGCTTTTGGCCTGACTTCGATGTCAACTGACTAAATGGGTTTGCTTGGTTGATATCTTCGAAACAAGTATTGATGACTTAACACCTCATGCCCAAAAGGTTATTTCCTCAATATAACATTTCACTTCACGGCTTATCCTTTGTTGGTTCTTCTATGTTGATAGGCTAAAGACCCTACAGTTGCTTTCACACAAATTCCGGAATCTATACAACTGTCAGAAGCTAACTTTGATGCAACCATGGGTTTTTTTTCCTTGATCAAACCAAGTTCACTTTCCATCTTTGAGTAGAGATAATTCACCGAGAATGATCTTCTGTCGCATACTCCGCTGGCTGTATTTTTCTGGCATGACATCTGCATCCATTTGCTTAATACAAAGGCGATGGATTAATTCCCTGGTCGTCTTCCAAGAAACACTGGGTGATTTTTGGAAGCTGTAACGATTGTCTTGAAGTAAAGGAACCGTTCTTGATCCATGTTCACACCACTAGGGTGCTAATACCAATTACTATTCTCTGAAGAACTTCTAGGGTTAGGGCGTTCCAACATTCCTTCTATGATGTTCCTTTCAAATATTTCATTACCCTTTTCATTCTCATGAGGTACCACAGATACTGTCCTTTAGAGAGGTCTCATGATGTTGGGTGATACGGGTCTAACCATTCTCACTTCATCAGTTAGTCATTTCTTTCCTTAGTTGGCAATAAGGTTTTAGAGCTCAATCAAACTGCAATGGCTCCGAAAAGAAACTCTAGGTTTCTTGTGACACTGACCGATACACAAGTTAGTCCACTTTTGGGTAAACAAGTTGAATCATATAGGAAGGAACACTGCCTGACTAATTCTTTATTCAGTATTCCCTTTTCACTACATAACTGCCATAAAACTTTTATGTACAAGGAGGAGTACTAAAAAATTAAACACTTGTAGACTACTGTTGTCCTTGATTAATTGGATTCTTGACTGGAACTGCATTTGATCTTGTGATTCTAACCTGGTCGACTTGTTCTTCCGTTGCTTACTAGCTGGTGTTCCAACGGGAACACTACTTTGCGTGTAGACATTCCTTGGGAAAATAACAACCTTCTTGGTAGCTGCAGTAGGTAGGACCTTCGTGCTCATGGAACCACCAATCTGCAATCTGTTACTGGACATCTGGATTGGAGCAACGCAAGGTGCATTGCTAATGTCGCCTTTTGACATGTGCTGAAGACAGGTGCGGCGGGTGTTGTGGCGAGGTGCATTGCTCTGATACCACTTTGTCACGCCCAAAAATTTAGCCCAAATTTCTAGACTATTTTGTGTATAAATCTCTGTCCAGGAATCAAGCCAAGATACACAAAACGATAAATTAATATACAAATCCAAACGTAAATAAAATGTAAATACTTACAGAAGAGGCACTTGGTCCTCACACCGGAAAGAAAGCAGTAGCAGCGGAAAAGGGGACGATCCTAGCGGGCTTCAGCTCCGGTCCACAAGTAAAACTCAACTGGGGTATAAGCCTTGGTCCTCTAACTTCGTCTTCAATTCAGAAGCACTACATTTGTGAAAAGGGGAAAATAGCAAGACTGAATACAACCACCATACTCAACAAGCCACACCAACAATGCAGACGTGCAAGGGGAGGCAACGGGAGGTTTGTGGCTATTTGTATAAAGGCAGTTGTAAACATTTATAGTTAAAAATAGTACAACAGTTGATTAATTAAGTCAACATTAAATATCCACTGAACAACGCTACACCACGTTGAACAGGCCCAACCATACCACCTGAACTACACCGGTTCATTAAGTCAAGTTAATTAATAGTGGGACTAATCACGATGAAGTTGGTCGATCGCCCATAACTGCGGGCACGGCTATTCGAATAGTTTTACTCTGGCCAGATGTGTACAACTATACCCACAAGAAGCGATCCATCGTATGTCACCGTGCCATGCCTGACACATCACCATGCGAGTGATTGTGACAAGACCCTTCGCATAACTGCCCCTAACCAAGCACACCACACTGCAGGTTTTGCCCCTACCCTTAAAACCAAGGTAGGCAGCAGCCCCCTCGTACCTAGGTGAATCCGGAAGCCGCATGGACCATCGCAGGGCCCATCCAAACTCCAGCACGCTCACCTTGCCTGGGTACGTCAGAAAGAGAAGAGTTATACTACAAGTCCAGCAGTTGCCCATTCTTGCTTGTGGTAAGCACGGTAAGTCTTCTAGGATTTTCCGCGAACCAGTCCTTAATTGCCATGGGTGCGACTAGAAAAACCATGCACCCACAGCCCACCATTAAGCCATATTTTAGTTGGATAATTACGACCAATGAAACATGGCCAAATGTCTCGAGCTCAGGGCTCATCCAGATACTAAATGTAAATAGTGTGATTATCCCATTAAGTGAGCTAGTGGTAATTAAGCATGGCTAAGCGTAACATGATTCTAGAAAAGTCAACATAAGTGACACAAGCTAGTCAAATTATCACCTAAGTTTGACAAAGGAATGGATAATAAGTAGATTTGGCACAAGCAAGCAGATAGATAATTCCCATCCCATGTAATTAGCAAAACATGCACTTTATTTGTAAACGATAAAACATTTTATAAATTAGGCTCAACATGCTCAAGGGGAATGTGTGACTTGCCTTGCTTCTTCAAACAATCTTTCGAACTCTTCTCGTCGTGACTGCGAACTTTTGAAACGACAGAAACTACACGCTGGCATGCAAAACGAGGAAAAAATCTAATAAAAACCAAGTAAACGGTACATAGAAAGTAAACAAACATGTAGAGCTCAATTTTAGATGAATTTTGGAAGTTGAATGGCCAACTTGGAGTTCGTATGAATTAGTTATGAATTTTAGAAGTTTTGAGCCATTTAAATGAATTTATGGAATTAAGTTCGATTTTTATTGCAGAATTAAAGGCGATTTATGACGTCAGCCGAGGAGAGAGGTGGCACCGGCAAGCGGGTCCCACCTATCGGTGAATCAAAGAAGGCGGCGCACGGAGGACCGGGTCCACGCGCGCACCGTTTGTGGATGCATGAGCCACGTGGCGTCCACGGCGGACAGGCGGGAGGGGTGGCGCCGACACAGCACCATGGTGGCACCGACAAGGGACGACGCCAGGGCGCCACGCGGATGGCCCGGATCCACCCGAGGGCGAATCGAACGGCCACGGACGAAGGAAGAGGGTCGACCAAGGGGCGGCGTGGTGTGAGGAAGCTGGTGGTGGTGGCGGTTTGGCGCGATGGCGTCGCTAGAAGCAAAATCTGTCTTGTCGAGCGTGCCAAAAGATGTGTTGACGTAGATCCTGCGTGTGACACATGAAGGCCTGGGAGTTCTGCTTGGCTCCAGTGCAGGTCCTAAGTTGATGGGATGCGGGCGTGCCAGTCAGTTTGACCCTACAACTGACAAGATATATAAACAGCAGATCAAATAGCTGATCGGCTGACAAGCCAATGGAGTAACTCCAGCTGATGCCGATACCAGCCGATGTCGATAGGGTTTTGAACAATCGGCTATATATCCAATGTAGATTCTGACACTTGATGTAAATAAGAATATAAAGGCATCGGCTTGATGATAATGCAATAAAACAATAATATGATCCAATAGAAACCAATCGGCTAATGGTGATATGATAGAATAAGTGTTGATCCGAAGGTTAAAGTATACATCGACTGAAGGTCCGATGTCATTAAATCCAAATGATTAGATAATCAACGAAACCTATGTTGTCATCGGCTAAATCCAACTTGTATGTAATCCTTGTGAGCCGATGCAAAGTCTAGATAACTTATCGGCTAAAACCCCGGTGAAACCCTTATTGGCAATCAAAAAGCAGGCTAGAGATTACGGTTTTAAGCATGACTAGGGCTGATGCAGCACAAAGTATGAAAAGAAACATAATATCTAGACAATCAAACCTTCGACTGATTTTCAGGGTGGTGGATACCTTAGCTAATCTAGCTCGACAACATAATTTAGCCGATACCGGTAAATACTCTAAAGCAAGCTCAGCCGATACAGCTAAATTGAATAACCAATCTAGGTTAAGTAAGACATATGATAAATAGGTAGGGCCGATGGAATGTAGGATTTATCCCTTCGCCAGAGATCGAAAGTCGATACAGCCCCACGTCATGTGCCAAGTTCCACCAGTTGATAAGAAAAAACCTCGGGAAAGAGAGTGGCGATGCGCCAAAAGTTGTATATTCATCGAGAGCTAAATTACATAGAACTCGGGTGTACATATTTATACCCATGAGTAGATACCAGTCCTTATTGGACAAGTCAGAAACTTTCCTAAAGATAAAGTAAAAGATACAAGTCTTATTCGGACTCTAAATAATCTTTCCTAAAAGTAAAAGGAAACTAATAAACTCTGCCTAATTAATAGATAACTTGCCATGCAGCATCCTTCTCAAACTCGATCTTTTCTGCATAAGCTTTCCTTAATTGATTAATGTCCTTAACCGAAGCCATCAAGAATCCAACTGCTGGCAACTTGATATGTCCATCGGCTCATCACAGGACTCTGAAGCCGATACGATTCCTAAGCCGATGATGACTTCGGGCTTACCAAATTTTGGCGTTAACAGGCGCACCCGGCCGAAGAACGGCGATGAGCGATGGAGCTTGAGTTCTATGGTGGGGAGGTGTTCCGATGGCAATTGGTGCCTAGAAAGGGGGCGGCCGATATTCTCCACAGCGCGGTGAAGCCGATGGCGCAAGCTTCGCGGCGTGAAGGCAGCTGGGGTGGCGACGGCTGCCGGCTGGAGACAGCAATGGTGGCGACAGAGAGTGAGCGGCGTGGGGAGCGTGATTCCGGGTGTGGCGACGTTGGGAAAGTTGGGGGAAACGGAAGAGGAGATCATGAGGTGCTTTTTATGGGCGTGGGAAGGCGGGACCTTGGCCGAGAGAGGCGGATTCGTCGAGAGAAGAGGGGTGCTGACGTGGGCGAAGTAGGCTCGGACGGCATCGTCTTTCGCGGGGGAAGTGGGGTGCGGGTGTGGGAGTGGGCGATGACCAGTCCACACCCCAGCGGGAGTGGGATGGAGCGCGGGGAAGCGGTGACATGGGACAAGGCCAGCGGCCATGGCGTTTGGAGCCCCGGCTGGAGGTAGGGATGAAGCTAACAAGGGGGCCCACGGTCCCACTTGTCGGCAATAGTAAGAGAGTAGGCTAGGCCGGGGAGGTAAAACAGAATCGGAGAGGGTGACCGGGTCGAGTGGAAGGGGCTGTCCATGAGGGACGGTCGATAGACTTCAAGAGAAAGAAGAGCCGAACGGGCCACGCAGGGCAGGAAAAGGAGCCGGCCCGCGAGAGGGAGAGGAGGAACGGGTCGAGGCGGCAAAGAAAGGGTTTGGGCCAAAAAAGGCCCAAAGGTAGAGAAGGGGTTTTTAATTTGTTTTCATTTAATTTAATTGATTAAATGAACTTTGTGCTCTTAAAATTATTTCTTGAGCCTCGAAAATTCATGGAAAATTCTAGAGAGTATTTAGGGCATGGAGAATATTACAAAAACATTTTCAGCCATGATTTTTAAAGGAAATTTTAATTCTCTCATTAATTTCACTTGCAATTAACTTTAACTTTTAATATAAATTCTAACAATGCATTATTAAATGATTTTAAATCCTGAACGAAAATCGAGGCATGACAATACCCCTTCAGGGCTTCTCGGATTTTGTTAGATTAAAGTTTTAGCCATTGGTATTTTGCCTTGTAGTTACGTATGTCGGCTAGACCACTTAATTACTCGTTTTTAGAACCCCAACTTATCATGTGTATTCAATTCCTATTTGCAATATTAGATTGTTTTTATCTTGTTGTTGCCTGTTTCTTCGATATACTTGCAGGAATAAGGTTGATCTGCACCGGCAAGATCAACAACCCATCGAGAGGTGTATCGATCACTAAGGCGCAACACAACAACGTCTTGTACGATTGTAGTCAGATCATTAATGTTTCTCCCAAATCGTAATTATCATCAACTTACCGAAAGATCGGGCTGAGCAGATCGCAGAACATATCGAGTGGAGCTCAGGATTTATCAAGTGCTATCAGAGCTTTCGCTGCTCGCTGAGTTTTTATCTACCTATAACTAGAAAAAAGCCATAATAAAAGATTGCATCCATTACCTAGCCATCTTTGTTCTTTTTAGTTTTCGCTTTGTTGAGTTTTGCGTTGCACGTCGCGTCTTGTTGTTGGTCTTAGCTTCTAGTCCGTTTAGAGTTTTGAGTTCTGGTCATGTTTAGTGCCACTGTCGTTGCTGCCACTGTGTTTTTGTTGTTGTTGGGACCTACAAAAATAGAATCACCCTGCTGCCAGGATTCTATTTTTGTGGTTTTCAAAAGTTTCTGTCAATCGGTTTTGGAGTTGTCGAGTTGCATCTAGGGTTTGCCTAGACCTGTCCATGTTTGTGTTTTTGCTGCTTGTTTATGTCGTGCAGGGAAGTGGAAGATGTTAGTAGATCGGTTTTTGGAAGTAGTCAAGTTCGGTTTGGGAAGAAATAGTAGATTGGGTCGGTTGGAAATCAGTTTCCTTTTATCCGGTGCACCAAATCTGAACTCTTGGCTGCCTTCCACTCCACCTCCCCCTAGACTCCTCCCACTCCACCTTCCCACCATACGGTTGTTTCCTCTACCATACCATGAGTTGCTACACCTTGGTGAAAATTTTTTCTGGTGTTGGATTTAGGATCTATTTGTAAAAATGGAACCGATATAACTTCAGCATTCCATTTTTGTATAATTTTAATTTTAGGGTTTGCACTTTTGCACTTGAGTCATTATAATTTTTTATTTATGTTTAAGCCCCTGTAAACTTACATTAAGGTTGTTTAGCTGGTTTTAGTTTAAAAAATAAAAAAAAGAAGAAAAGCCACACCAAAAAATGAAAAAAGAAAGAAAGAAAGAAAGAAAAGAGAAAATCAGTTGTTATCTTTGAGATTGCTTTCATATATCAGAGTTGTGTTTGAGTTGTTTCTAGTGCTATATTGTTGTATTGTTTGTGTCTAAGCTCGTGTCTCTAGTACGTTCTAGCTTAGGACTAGCACGGTACTGACTTGAACAATTATTCAACTTTGCATTCTCTTATTTGAGCATTTGCTATTCCTTTGCTACATATTTAAGCCTACCCAGAACTCCAAAGATTTGATTGCAGCCATACAGCAAATGTTTGCCAAGACATCGATAAATTCAACCTCCATTGGGGTGCTTGCTTGAGTTGGTGTATGTCACCAATTCGCTTGCATTGGTAAGAACTTGTAAGAACTTGGTTAAAAGCTTGAATGTGTGTGATATTTGAGCTTCCACTACCAAGTAGTTGTTAGGAGCGTACATTTTTTTGTGTATGTTTATTGTTTTTTACTGTTAATGACAGGGATACGTAAGACAATTGGGGAAAACTATGCTCAACATCGACATCTTCGTCGAGACATGAGCAGTGATCAACATGACACATGTGAGGTAAATGACATTGTTCTAGCTAAGATGAAATATGCACTACCTTATTTTGAAGAAAATTTTGATCCTCAGGCTTACATTAAATGGGAGCTTGCGGTTGATAGAAAATTTTAAAAGCATGGTTTGTATGAGAAACATATGGTTATGTGTGCTTCTAGTGTTCTAATTAAAAATGTTTCTTATGATTAGAAACATCTTTATGGGCATAACAAAATACCTCAATCTTGGAAAGACCTGAAACGATATTTGAGACAATGTTATGTTCCCATGTATTTTGTTGATATTTTGCTTTATAAACTACAATGTTTAAAACAAGATACCAGAACTGTTACTTCATATTACCATGATATGCATATTTGTTTATTATGTTCAGGACATGCTTGCTTGTCAAAGTTATAGATCTCTTTCTCATATTTTACAACTTGCTTGCAATGTTGAAAGTCAAATAGAGCAGGACATGAAAAAGCAACATGCTATGTTTTTGCCTCCTATTACTAACCATTTGCAGGAAGTCCATAATCACGAAAAGAAGGAGAGAGACATGAATGAGCCGCCATTCCCATTGTTCACACTCAAATTCAATGCACCTCCATCATCTATAAAGAGCATCAAAGGTAAACTAAATGATGTTGAAATTAATCAAGGTGAGTATGCTATTAATGAGTTGAATATGTCCACTTTTCATGTTATAGTAGAGCAAACATCAGTGGAACCAATTGTCGAGATTCCTTTGTAAGAAGTTGATTTGTTTGTTATTCCCTGTGATAAAAAAAAGTTATGTGATAATGCTTCACTTATATCAATGCCACAACTAGTGAATGAACATACTATTTCTAGTGTTAGCTCTTTATGTGCTAATTTTAAGCATGTTGTTCACATTGCTCTTCTTTAAACACGTTTGGCTATATTCAATTTGATGATTTTTGTAAGCTCGATAATTTGAAGGAGAAATTATTTGCTAAGTCTATTTTGACATATCCAATTAATGCTATTTTTCATATCTTTTGTGATTATACTGATAGAGGAATATATTTCATGCACAGAGTTTACATATGTTCAATTTTCGAACCTCCTATAGCCATATATCCATATTGCAAGATAGCGAGTTATATTATTGTTAATCATGCTACCTCGAGTTTCTTTAGTTTTGATTGGAAGAAACAAGTTGTTTTAAATGGACTACGCGAAGAGTACCTGTTAACGGCGAAATTTGGTAATCGACTTGGAAAGAAAAGGGGAAACCGAAGCAGAGAAGACAGATTGAATTGGAGTCAGACCAGGCTTCGTATCGGACCATGTAACTATATTGGACTGTGGATGTGTTGCTATAAAGGGCGTATCGGCCGATACGGATTCGGTGTTAACGTGGGCCGATACGGGTTGTGAGTTGACAGTGTCAACGTGGGCTTGGTCTGGGCCTGGAATAAGCTTCAAGGAAGTTGCCAAATAGAGATAAAGCTCGGTTTTAGGCAATTGTATCTTGTAAATTAACAAGTTTAGATCTAATCTGTGGCTTAAGTTTGCCGCAAGGACTTGTTTGTTAGTTGTAGATAAGATCGTGCCCTACAAGGGTTCTGTTGTAACCTCGGGTATAAATATCCCGATAGTTTGTACATAAGCTCTCTCTCAATCAATCATACAATCAAACTAATCTACTTTCGGCGCATCGCCAACCCTCGCAAGAGGTTGACTCCTGACGAGTTCTTGCTTCCCAAGAGCAAGGTAAGAATTCGTACCCGACGGTCGGGGCTAGCGTGTCGCTTTAGGCACGTTAAGCCCTGATGATGTAATCGTCGTTTATCGTGTGTTAGCTAATCTCGACGTGGTCTTCCGATTCTATCTTGTCAGTGGTTAACTTGTTTTAGGGTTTATTGCCGGCGATGGTTGAATCGGTTTGCTCGTTTAGATTATCTAAGACATTTACCATCCCCAAAAGCAATCGACGGTTTGATTTTCTTTGCGTTAAGTCTCGATTCACACTTTGAGTTGCTATCGACCTTAGTCCTGTTTCGAGATCTAACACGAAGCCTGCTTTCGATTGTAATTAAGGATAGCGCCGGGGTTTCAGCCGGTCTTATCCAATGCATGTGATTATTTATGTTCTTGCATGCATTTGCCACTTATATATGTGGATCGACGAATATAAACATATCGGTCGCAGAGTGTTCTTAAAGACTTCTTTGTGATTGGTGTATTTATATTAGCCGATTGGCTTGTATAAGTTTACACTGGAGTAATAGCTAGTGTAGTTATCCTCGTGAAACCCTCATCGGCCGATTCCATTAATTTGTTATACGCATGTTAACATGGGCCGATGAGATTGGATCTCTTTAATTTACTTATCATATTGAGTAAGCCGATACAGCTTTGCCCTATCGGCTGGGCTATAACAATGTGACATCGGCCTATCGGCCGATCGACCATTGTTTTCTGACATGGTTTACTTGTTTCTTGTTGATTGCAGATCAAATCAACTAGCACGCTCTGCGCACGACTAGGCAAGCCAATTTGGACCTGCACTGGAGTTAAGCAGATCTCCCAGGCCGCCGTGGAAACGTGGAGCCCGTCTTTTGTTGCGAGGCGGGTCTAAATTCTGCGCCAACACGCTTTTGGCACGCCCGGTGGGACCAAACATGCTTTTGGCACGCCCAGTGGGACCAAAGAACGCAAACTCAGCAACAACAACAAGATCTCCTCAAGATGTCGAAGCAGGTCGAGATTTCCAAGGAAAACGTCGTCCCTGTGACCGCCGACCAGCTCAATGCAGAGCAGAAGGCTGAGATGGAAGGGCTGGTCGAGCAGTTCCAGAATATGTACCTGCAAACATATTCTAGGACTCGGCAAGACACCTTGATCCAAAAATCCAAGGTAGTTATGCCGAGTCCTGGAGATGGAGCTGGCACGTCGACGGCGGCACATGACCACGCCGTCAAGACCGAGGATACCGCAGCGCCGACGTTGCAAGATAGGATTGACTCCGCAGTTCATTCTGCGCTCGTCAACCAATCGGGGATTCTGGTGAACACATTGACCAATACGGTCAAATCGATCCTAGATGGGACGATTCACCAGTACAAGCCTCAGGGGCCGATTTTCTTACCAGAAAATAAGTTTCCTGCCTATCGGACCCTGAGGAACGACCTGAGCACGGCTCAGCCAACAGCGCCGTTGCCACCCCCATCGGCGCAGCCAACGACAACACTGCCATTGGTCCTTACCAAGCAGACAGGGGGGAGCCCTCAGCATATCACGGAGGAGCAGTATGCACAATGGACCAAGGGGAAGCAACCAGCGATCGAGCCGATGCAGCAATTTCCTGTCAACCAGCCATCGGCCGGACAGCCACAAGCCCCGGTTTTCAACAATCCTCCACTATAGGTGATTTACAATACGCCACAGGGCTACCAGCAGCACACCGCAGGGCAGTATGGCGCGCAAAACGTAGATCACCACTACCAGCCATACTCCCCCAGGCAGTATCAAGCCGAGGGCTTGCATCAATCGTATCAGCAAGACCTCCCACATCGGCCCGCAGGATACTGGGCCGATATGATAGCCGAAGTGATGCGAGATCAGTTCGGCTTGAAGCCCAAGGAGAATTCTACAGTGTATCGGCACCCGTACCCCGAGGAATTTGACAGAGTACCATTGCCAGGCCGATATAAGATCCCGGACTTCTCCAAGTTTTCGGGGCAGGACAACGTCTCGACTTACGAGCATGTAAGCCGATTCCTAGCACAATGCGGGGAGACATCGGCTATCGAGGCGTTGAGGGTGAGATTTTTCCCTCTGTCCTTGTCAGGGTTTGCGTTTACGTGGTTTTCATCTTTACCCTGCAATTCCATCAGAGGATGGAAAGATCTAGAGAAACAGTTTCATAGGTATTTCTATAACGGCGTACAAGAGATGAAACTGTCCGATCGATTTGAAGTTCTTGCCGAGGCTGGATTTCAATCATATAAGTTAGTCTTATTCAAACTCAGTTCTCAAGTCTAGATTAGTTAGTAGGTTTAATTCTATAGCAAAACAATAGAGTTGGTTCATTCTATAGCTTCTGCTGCAATAGTTAGCCACAATTTTGTATATATCCTTATATTTTATGTAATAAAAATATCCTTTCGAGCCATATTCAAATGTATGCAATGATGATCCAGATTGTTGTACCTGTATCAACTTACTGGTCCAGAGCTTGATACAGTTTAAACATGTCGGTTACTAAATTTTAAATTTAGGACCCGACAGGTAACTTGTATCTTTACTTCCATTACATTGCATCATAAAAAGAAAAATGATAAAAAATTTGCAAAACATAAAAATACCAAAAATATTTGCTTTCCATACATGGTAAGAATGTTTTGGTTTTCCTTGTTGAAATGATGAATAGTTGCTCTGTTCTTAATTCTCTCTAGTGCTTAGTTTACCTGTCACCTTAGTTTTTGAGTTTGTTGGTCAAAAATCTTTACCTTGAACTTGAAACTTGTGGGTTGCATATGCATGATTTAACTCTACGTTGTTCTGAGATATGAGATGGTGAAATAGAGTTACTATGATCTTTTTTCAAGTGATACATGAATTTCGGAGTCTTTGTTTTTAAAAGAATAAAAATTTAATAAGTTCTTCAATGATGATAAATTCCCACCATAGCCATATGATGATCTTATCGAATAGCCTATACACATATGCTGCTTGTTATTGCACTGAGTTTTATCAAATTGTTGTGACCCTTGTGAGATTCTTTTCATGCTTTCTTGATCAAGATATCACACACGTACACCCATCTTATATGCTTGACCTCTATACTGGAGGTTAGCAAACACACGCCATACATCTACCATAGTTGTTTTACCTCTACACTAGGAGTTAGCAGCATTTCCATCCACCAAATAAATACTTTATCATGTTAGTCAAAATGTCTTTGATTAGTTTGCAATAAGAGATGGCTGTAGAAAAAAATAGAAAGGAGATAGAAAATAGAAAATATTCTTAATCACCATGAGAAGAAAAAATGAGAAAAAGGAGAAAAAGAGTGTTGCTTACCTTTGTTTTGGAGCAGCATGAGAAAAATAGTTAGAAAAAAAATAGACATTTCTCAAGTTAGGAATAAAAGAGTGTCTATCACAAAGGAGTACCACATACACCTTCCACCATATAGCCATACACTTTGCACATCTTGATCAGATTGTATGATTTGCTTTCTCGTTGGATACTCTTTTTGATTTTGTAATATATGTGATACAAGTATTGCCACATCCTTTATCCCTATCCTGAGCTCCAGATATAAACCTTTATAGGTACAATGACAAAGAGGCAACACTATGCCTTGGTGAGGAATGTTATACACATTGAACGATCGAAAGTATCATTCGAGGAGTTTTGGTTTCAATTGCAAAAATGTTTGAAAACCTCCGAAAGGAAAGTTAAACAAAAGAGTAAGTGATCGGTGCTCTACGATCCGTTTTATCTCTCAAACGTCCAAAACGAGGAGAAGCTACAAGCCCCATGGGGAATAAAGTAATAAAGGTAAAAATACTATTGTCAACTTATTCAAATTCTAGGTAGAAGGATATGTTGTAGGCATAGTACTAATGTGAAATAAAACATGGTAGCAACTCTTGATAAACAATCTAAGTTTTATCTTTACTCTGGATGAGCAAAGGTTTAGCTTGGGGGTGCTGTTGATGGTCGTTAAGTACCAATTTCGATCACCAACTATCATAATAAATAAAGAGAGAACTAGCATTTCTAGCATTTCTGACACTTACATCAATAATAAATAATATATTCCACTATACTTGAAGAATTAACATGTACGCAGAGAGTATACACCAAAGTGAAGAAAAAAAATTAGCCAGCATGTAAGGAAACAAACTTCCAACGGAATCACGTGCGAGCACACGGATTAAGGGACCCACAAGTCAACTCAAACCGATCTAAAGTGGGGCCAAACCACCGGGAACCGTCATAGGAGCCCTCCTATCAGTCCCTGGTGAAAGGCGGTGGAGAGAGGTGGTGTCGAGGGTTCGGCCGAACCGCCATCGGCACCTCTCATCTCCACCTAACATGTGTTGATCCTTGGTTGGCTCTCAATGATGGTTGTGGGAGTTACCGACCTCCCCAACCATCATAAGCGACCCATATAAGGAGATCACTTCCTCACTTGCAACACACACCTCAAGGAGCTATTCTCTCTACTCTCCATTGTATCTTCTATAGTATTAGTGAAAATAGGCTTAGTGTATCTTTGGTCCTATAGTCTTCTTGGAGATTCCAATATGTCTTTAGTACTTTACTCTTCTTTACTCTTCTTGTAAGACTATAGTTGAATTAATAGAATTCAACTATATTCTTTTGTTCATAATTCATATACTACTTTTGTAGTTATGTGCTTTCTGAATAGGATGTACTACATTTATATGCTTCACCTGATTAGGCTGGTCAAAAATGGTCCAATGACCTTGATGGGTTGCTCTAGCTCTAATTTATCCATCCAAAGGGTGGGAGTCTCGGGGAGTTAGTGATATTATTTACTAGTATAAGCATGGTGCTTAGGTTAGATAAATACCGTTGGATGTGGGTGTGCCCTCACGGAAAGCGAGGTAGACGGCAGGTGGTGATAGCCCTGTCCGTCCTTTGTATTCCTTCATATTCGGGTATGACGTAAGAGTGCGTAAATGCCATAACCACGTTAGTAGACTAGCAAGGAATGGTCTCTCGGTAGTATCTGGGTGCCTAGAACTAAGTCTTAGCCTTGTAAGCATGTATGTGTGAAATATATACAAAACAGAAAACATGATTAATATAGAAGTATAGTTATATCGTAGTTCTCTTATGTCCTTTTCTATTATACTAATTAATTAGAGATGAATCTCCTGTTTGTCACACTGCCTCTTAATCATATTTATCTTAACCCCTTTTTAAACTATGGTGAGTTAATTATAGATTAATTAATGCTGTATAAACTATGTCTTTATACCATCGCCTTTCCTGCGAAAATATAAATACAATACCCTTCGGAATACTCATGAGTGAAGTGCTATGGTGGTATCCGTGCGCTTGCGGATTTATCTGTGAGTGGAAGAAATAACAACATGGTGGTTGGAGAAGGGGATGACCCTGACAGGTGGGCCCCACCTGTCAGTCAGTGGCACGGGAGAGGGGAGGGAGGCGAAGTGGACTTCGTGAGATTAGAAGGCAAACGGGCCAGGCCATAAGGGAGGGACAGCAGAGTTGGGCTAGAAACGGTACAAGAAGAGGGATTTTAATCTTTTTTCAATTTAATTAATCGATTAAGCGAACTTTGCATTATTAAATTAGATATTGAGCTTCAAAAATTCACATGAAATTCCAGAGAGTATATTAAGGCATGGAGAATATTACAAAAATATTTTCAGCCATGATTTGAAAGGAAATCTTATTTCCCACATTAAATTCACTTGTGATTAGCTTTAACTATTAATAAAAATTATAGAAATGAATTATTAAATGATTTTTAATCCCGAAAGAAAGTCGGGGCGTGACAGAAGTCGAGGGAACTCTTGAAGTTGAATCCATTACGCTTGTTGATGAAACTCTCGATGCAATCTCTACTTGGCTCGCCAACCGTGGATGTTGTATATAGGAAATAGTAAAAGGGGTAGTGTACCTGGTCTAAAAGTGGATGGACACGAAGACCAAGATTTAGATAGGTATAGACCCTCTCGACAAGAGGTAATATTTTAATACTATTTGAAGATTATATTCGTCGGGTGTTGCATTGATCTGACGATCTTGTTGTGACTTATGCCCTTTGAGGGCTTCTGCTCCTCTTATGTAGGTTGAGGACAAGAGTATAGGTAGGAAACTCAGGCGAGCTCAGCCTAAGTTTCCTTTGGTTTTATAAGAGAAAACCCAGACGAAATCTAGAGTCCTGCCTTAGGCTGTGTACTTTAGCCTAAGTTCCTGACTCAACTCTCTCGCTTCCGCGCATATGTTTTCCAAACTGCTAAACGGTGTGTTTTTTTTAAAAAGTTTTTATAGGAAAATTGCTTTCAAAAAATCACATTAATCCATTTTTTATGTTTTTATAACTAATATTTAATTAATCATGCGTTAATCCATTACTTCGTTTTGCGTGTGGAGGGAAGTGGTTCTCAACCCCTCCAAAAGAACACAGTTTTAATCAACAAGAAAACGCTAGCAACTAAGTCACACAAAATTACAACTATCGTAATTATGGCCCACCTTCTATTAGCAATGGAATATACGGACTATGTAGGTATCCGATATCTATAAGAGCAAGTTTTATAGCAGAGGTGATAGCTACATCTAAACTCGCACACATCACGCACACAACACGTTGCCTCCATCATACTTGCCCCACTACAACATAATAATTCTAATTTATTTATTTGCTCTTAATTTATTGGTTTATTTGTGAGTTTGTGAAGAGGTTGTTCTCTTCCATGAGAGGTAGTTTTTTTGTTTTGTTCATCTTACCGTTTAATGCTATCTGACATCTTATTGCTTCTGCTTAGACGCGCATAGTACACATGTCAATCATCTACACCATGGGCTCGATTTTTTGCATGGGCTCGATTTTGTGTGTGTGTTGGGGGGGGTGGGGGGGGGGGGCCGATGTGTTCCGGAAACATTGCAGCGTAATTGGGCTCCGACCCCTTTGCGCCCTCCCTAGGGTCCGAGCGCGATTTCCCGTCTCGACGTCCGCCGGCCGCCGCCTGCGCCGATCTCCGTCTCGCTAGCAGCGGTACCGGCGTTCTGCTGCTTCCGCCGCATCCTCGCCGGTGCGGTCCGGACCCGCACCTAGTCCTTATCTCCTCTTCTAGATCTGGAAGCTGCTTTTCTCTTCTTCCCGTTAACCTTACTACTAGTTTGCCGCCCCCCTGGCTAGCTTTTTTTTTTAATCATAACTGCGACTCGATTTTGTTCTGCTTCAGATTCAATATCTACTTTGCTCGTTTATATTCCACAGTTTGCAAAGTTGTTCGAAATGGAGACACGGCACCAAGGTGGTAATACATCTTTATCTTCGGTACTCTTGCCCTCTTTTATTTTTAACAGGGAAAAAGTCTGCTATTGCCATTCATCTCTGGTGATTTTCACCCCTAACCAATATGCTCTGCATGTTCAAAATCGTGTCTCGGAAGGGTCCGATTTGTATACCAGCGCTTTGGAAACCGAATATTACCAAGATTATTCCAGGGATCGGTCGGATTCGACAAAGGATTGCCTGAAGGCAAAAGAGGCGGTTTTGAGCATATCCAAATCCATCGTGTCTCTTGCGTCTTCGATTGGTAAGTATAGTTTATAATTATGCCACTTGTGTGTCCATGCTTGTTTTTACGATTTTATACACGAAATTAGTGCTGACAGTACGGGCACTTCTGCCATAGGATGTGATGGTTCGAAGTTAGAAACTGAAATAATATATAATGGTTAATGAGTTTTATTTTACTTTTACTTTACTGTTAATTTTTCTACTGTGCTCTGTAAGCAGATTGAGATGTTCTGATGCTGGATGAATACTAATACATATGATCGTTTGACCAAGCGAGTATTAATACAGAGTTTTAGAACTTGAATTATTCTAAAGCATGTTGATTCTTCTTCCTCCTCACAGATGGGAGCCCTCTATTTGCTTGCACGGGTGCAGTGGTCGATCATGTGGGCTCAGAAACTTGGATTATCACCACTGCTAATCTGGTTAGGAAACTGGACAATGACTATGAGGCTTATGAAGGGGCTGATATTAAAGTAACCACAACATCACTATTCTTATCTGTTTTTGATGCCTTGATTTTCTCCTTGTTGATGTTAAATTGTTGATAACTTGGGTTATTTGTTGGTTTCCAGATTGAAGTGGTTCTATATAACAAAAATGTTATTGAGGGATGCTTATCAACGTGCAATTTGCAGTATAATGTTGCTGTTGTCACCATTCAGTCGCGCATGGATCTTCTGATAGTGCCCCTCAGTGACATTCCTGGCTATTATTCCTTGTTGCCTAGACCTGTGGTAGCTGTATGTAGGGACTTCGAGTCACGAGCTTTGGTGATGAGAGGAGGAGAGATGATTCGTAAAACTAGCAATTTGGACTGTAATGAGCTCTTGATCTGCACTTGTTCTATTAGTGAGGTAAAAGACTGAATTTATACATCAAAAAGCTCACGCTGAGAAATGATGTCTATATAATTAAAATAAGGCTCCATTACCGTGTTAAACAAGAATTCTGCCAGGCCAGCTGATTATAATCGTCTTTAATGACTGAACTGCCAACAAATTAGATTAGCTTATACTCTTGTGATGCACCAACAAAATTTATTAATATTTGTTGTCAGAGAGCATAAAGATACTTCCCAGACATTATATGAAGTAATTTTACAAGACGTGTATTGTTATTAGTGTTCTGATGTACAGGATTCGTACCATACAAATACAGTATCAAGCATAGAATATAAACATGACCTAATCTGCTTTGTAGCATTGCCCCAGCAATTTACAACTTCGAAATTCTAGATCATGATTCTTTTTCTTGCCTAGATGTACATGAGTAGCAACATCTTTTATGCTCATAGTATTATGTTCCTAAAATGGAAGTTAACTTTGTAGCAATCATGTCTGGTATTTCTCCTTTTTCTAAATGGAAAGTTTACTTTGTAGCAATCATATCTGGTATTTATCATCATGTCATGAGTTCAGATGAAAGATTTATTAATTTGAATAATTCTGCAACTAACCTGTTTTCGGTACGATGTGGACATTTGTGCATAATTAATGATTGCATGAGTATCTTTGTTGATTCAGTTTCACTTAACAGACCATACTGCTTAATCATTGATCTTGTGTCATGCCAGTCTAGTAAACACTCTTTTTAACCATACAACTCTACAAGGGATTGAATATTAGGTTTTCTTCTGGTTTAGGCTGATTTTATGATACCGAAAACTTGAATATCAGGTTATATCTGATTTAAACCATGACTGTATGATTACATGACACCACACACAACAATGCCATATCTGAAGGTACGCTTGTTAATATTGTGATGTTTTGCCCAGGATTTTGGTGGGGGACCTGTCATGGACCTAGAATTAGGAATCATTGGTATTGCTTTTTTTGATGAGGAAGCTACACCGGTGCTACCAATTGAGATTGTGACAAGGTGCCTGAAACACTTCAAGCTTTTCAGGTATAAATTATTCTATTCTCCTTTCATTTTTAACAATCTGGGTTTGATGATACCATCTTTACTTGTTATCATTATTCTCTTGTGCATTTGGTGAACATGCTATGCTAGCTGGATGCTGTTGATCTGGTTTTTCGTTTTTATTGAGATGCTGAGTCACTGCCTTGGTTCTGTTAGGTTGAAACTAGATTGCATGTTCTCTGTTATTCCTCTCCTTTGATGAGTTATTTGTGTTGCCTAAGGAAGTTTAGGATCACTGAAGCTAAACTATAGTTATAAGATCATTTTGATATGCGTGTTTGTTCCTTTCAATTTTCTTTGTTTATGATTTTTATCTGCAGCTGTCTCTGGAGTTTGGATATCATTCTCCTGGTGATACTCATTTGCATGTACTTGCTGTCACCATTGCACCTGATAATATCAGGCTAATTATGTGGTTTTGCACAGCAGCTTCCTACCACCAGTGGGTTTATGCATTTAGAAAACAGAAATTGCATCGTGCCAAGGAGAATTAGTTGGTTGAAGAGATATTTCAATCAAACACAGATTAGATTGGTTAGGAGAGCATTCCTGGATTAAGCAAACCATGGATAATAAGTTAGTCTGGCCACATCTTTTGTAACAATTTACAAAGATGATACTTTTTTGTCATTACTAACATATTGAAGGGTGTTCAAAATGAATGATTTTGCCATTATTCACTGTAGGGATGAAAGGTGAATTTTTTTTTACTGATCAATTTTAGTCCCTTCAACACAATTAATTATTGCAAGTTAATTTTCAATCACTCAAAACGTTAAAGGGACAAAAATGATTAGTTTTACAATAATCAGGATCACCATATTGGAGTGTTAAAATTACTCACTAGTTCATTCGTTTATAACAATAACCAGTCTGATCGTTAATTTCATGCATCTGTGGCCACAATTCTTCACTAATGACAGATTCTTAAGACAAGAATTGCTGCCCATAAATGCCTTTTCAATGAGCTGCCAGAAGTTGTAAAGTTGTAAAACAAAACAAAACCGTATTTATCTATTTATAACTATGATGAGAAGAATTTGTTTGAGACTCAAACATTATTGTTACACTGCACAGCTCTGTAGTGTTAGCACAATGGGCATAAGACTAAACCCTGGTATATAGACAATACCGTTGTATACCCTTAACAAAGTAACAGTGAGTGTTTAATTAAAGAGATCTATCGACTTCTGTGGATGTACCATTTGTACATTGACAGGTTCACAAATTTTATAATTAATTAATGCAGGATGGTGAAACAGCCAGGGTTTTGCATAAGGGGGCGGGCTTTTCACATGTTGGAAGTAGATAAGCTGGCCGAAATATGCTACAAGTATCCCAATTTGTCTTCTGGAATTCTGGTAGAGAAGGTAGCCATCTCTTCCTCTCCTTTGTGGGCAATTTTAACATATAACAATCTTTCTTACCTAGATCTAATTGATCACCATATAATTTACCTGGAACGCCCTCTTCAGCTAATGTAGGTGATTCATTCTTCTGTTCCTTCAAATCATCTTTAACATCCTGCAAAATGTTTGATACAAAAGAGGGCACAAGCATATTCTGAAGTGTAATATCATTAGGAAAGCTTGTCTCTTTCTCAATTTGACCTTTGATATCGCAAGCTATCAAAAGTAAATGTGAAAAATGACTATATGTTTGTTATGTCCTCCCCCTGGGTAATATAGCCCATTCTGTTTCATACTACAAAATGAAGAGAAAATTCAATCATAATAGATTAATTAGGAATCCTATCTTCCATTTTCACTTGTTTTGCATAGATATATTTTGTGATCTTGCCTTCTTGCTTTTTTTACCTAATTTTTCTGCATGAACTTACTCTACAACCTTTCTAGATTTTTAAAATGCTACCAGAAAATTGTGGCGGCATTGAGGCTGGTGATATCATATCTGAACTGGATGGAATTACTCTCAACTCTGTAGCTCAGGTAGTGTTGTGAGTCTCAAGCACTCTGCCTGTTTGTTTGCAAATTTCTAGTTGTTTACATTTAAATATCATAGAATACAACGAAGACAAATCCAACATATTCTTGCACCCTTTTTAAGTCTTTTCATATTGTCAGCTGTCACAGAATATTTACAAGAGTATCATAGAGTCATTTCCTGATAAGAATTTATTTTGGTACATCTTCAACTCTTGTCATTTTTATTTTTGTAAAATAAAATAATTTTTCTCCTTCAATGATCGCCTACTTACAATAATTCCACTTGACTACTCGTTCAATGATCATCTACTGAACTTTTAGTTCTTAACTCCTTATCACACCCACAATACTTGTTTTATCCGCTCTGATTTGAGAATTTTTGGAACATATTTCTGTGGTAACTAGATGACACTATGTTGTTTCCTTTTCCCAGTTTACTGCGATACTTCTAGATAAAGTTGAGGTTGTAATTAATTTGCAGAAGACAGTTGTCCTCAAGGTTAGTCTTGGGAAACAAAATGTTTTGCTTTATGTTTTTTCTTTGTTACTACTTTCCTGTGTATGTTTTTTATATATGATAAAGCAGGCAATCGTACATCGACCCAGAGATAACAGTACTTTTTCTGGAATGCTGAATGTACGAGATATTGCGTCTGGTGAATTCTGTAGTTTCTTCAATAACAGGTTATTCTTCACCATAGCAGAAACCCAAATCTTGTTCATTTTACAGATTGTGTTGATGATTGACGTTGAGATTTGTTTCAATGTAGATGGACACTGCCGTGAAAGAATTTTTGCTTATTGGTCCAGTAGCACCGATGACACCCTAGAGCGATGGAACATTATCTATTACTTTAACTGTAGGATTTAGGTTGGTGTTGGTATCTAGGAGGGCTTCTAGAGCGCTGCATTCTCTACGCACATTTTGGATGTCGAATGCAACTGTAACTGCCAGTCCGGCAGCCGTGTCGATATCGAGGCCTCCTTTACCCTTTTTAACTTGGTGATCAGCTCAGGAGAAACCTGAACAGGGCCATTTAGAGTCTCGAACAAAAAAACATGAACACAGGGCCATGCAAGTACGCAATGGATCTTCATATTATGTGCGCATATATGGAAGCAACGCAATGGTAGAATTTTCCAAAGTAGAGGTCCATGTTATGAGTCGTGAGAGAGCGTATGGGATATGTATTGAAGGTGGGAGGGCGAGGCTTCGATAGCTTAGATGACCGGCGACCTGTGATGGGCACGACGGAAGAACGAGAGATGAGAAATACGGAGTAGAAGAGATTGAAGACGAGAAGATAGATTGATCTAAGATTGCCTTTATTCTCAAACTTGTGGCCTTTAAATAGACTTACAAATGTAACGAACAATTGCTAATTGAAAGGAAACAAACCATAAACTCCTAATCAATTCCTATCCGATTGATGTAAGCAGCCGGTACTGTTCACCATCCAGCATGAAGAAGATCAGGACAGATCGTGCTACTTGGGCGAAGCCTCATCCCCGCGCGTGTCGTGCTTTCCTGTTGCGCTGCTATGTGCTCCTGCTCAGTGCCTGTGATATGCAATCTGGACCATGACATCTCTCCCATCCTTCAGAAACAGCTCGTCCTCGAGCTGTAACGCAGGATAACGGCGGCGAAATTCCGCCTCATCTTTCCATGTTGCGTCCGTCGCCTCTTTCCTCGTCCACTGAATCAGCACTTGGCAAACACTGCGAGCTATATGTCTGTGCACCGCCTTCTCCAGCACTGGCAACACCTGACCATGAGCAATTACCGGGAGGGCTGGAATTTGTTCCGGAGCATCACCATGGTAGGTCTTCAGAACGCCGACGTGGAATGCGTGCACCGTATTCCATCGGATGATGTTTAGCATCGTAATAAAGCTTGACGTAGTCTTGAGCCTGTTGTAGACGCTCGCGAATGTCGTCCAAGAACTCTTTACGGTCCACTAGGGCTTGCTCCACGGTCTGCACACGTGCCATCCCGCGTTCAAAGGAGCAGTGAGTTGTGGGCGGGCGACCATACACAACCTGAAATGGCGTGGAACAAAGCAAAAGTCTGGAACAACATGTTGGAGCAGTACTGTGCCCATGGAAGCCAGCGAAGCCAGTGACGAGGGCGATCATCGGTCAGGCATCGCAACATGTCGATGACTCTGTTTGTTGCCTCGGACTGGCCGTCGGACTGCGGGTGGAACGCCAAGCTGAGGCTGATCTTGACGTCTGCGAGGCGAAACAATTCCTTCCAGAAGGCGCTTGTGAACACCGGATCGCGGTCGCTAACAATTGAGCTTGGGATCCCATGGAGGCTAACGATCTCGTCAAAGAAAGCACGCGCCACCAATGTCGCAGTGTACGGGTGTCCCAGCGGCAAGAAGTGGGCGTACTTTGAGAGCCGATCAACCACCATGAGGATGACCAACTTGCTGTTGACGCGAGGTAGTCCTTTGACGAAGTCCGTCGCAACGTCTTCCCAAACTTGCACCAGCACCGGTAAGGGCTGGAGAAGACCGGCAGGATGCAGATGTTCTTGTTGTGTTGGCACGTCGCGCAGCCGCGGATGTAGTCCATGATGATGTTCTTGGCGCCTAGGATGGGGAAGTCCATCCTGAGGCGGTGCAGCGTGCGCTTGACGCCTTCGTGTCCCATGTGCACAGCCGCCAGTATACTTGGGAGAGACGGCGATGAAGCAGGTACGTAGACACGGCGATTCTTGCAGATGAGGCCGTCTTCGAATGCCCACGGTGTGCCGCGCTTGCCGGTGACGATGTCCCGCCGGAGTCGAAAGAGTGTCGGATCAGTTGAGAGTTCGCGGCGGATGTTGTCAAATCCCTCGAACGTGGGTCCTGTCAACGCGACCATCATGGCATCAGGGTCCTCAGTGCGGCGGGAGAGAGCGTCGGCCATGACATTTGTTCGGCCCGGCCTGTACTCCATAGAGAAGTCGAAGCCGATTAGTTTGCTCGCCCAATGGTGTTGTGCAATCGTCGACAGCCGCTGATCGAGGAGGAACTTGAGGCTGTAGTGATTCGTCCGTACCGTGAATTGTTGACCCCACAAGTATTCGCGCTAGTGGCGCACGGCTTGAACCAAGCCGATGAGCTCGCGCTCATCTGTGGCGAGGTTCGAATGCCGCGCATCGAGTGATCGGCTGAGAACGGCTTGGTGAAGTCGGGAATGAAAGTTTTCAGAGGACAAACGTGGAGATAGATGAGAACACCTACGGTGAGGTGATGCGTGTTAATTAACGCCTCTCAAAACAGGCTAAGATAATACACAGATATATATGGTGCATCAGGGTTCGGTTGGATCTCTTAATACAACGGGATGAGATTCTATCAATCTATCTAATCCAACGACCTGAGCTCACTACCACAGAAAGGGCCTTTGGTGCCGGTTGGGAAACCCTCTTAGGTGCCGGTTTTCCCAACCGGCACCTCGTTGGCGGCACTAATTGAAAAACCTCAAAGGTGCTGGTTTAGGAACCGGCACCTTTGAGACATACGATTTGCAAAAAAAAAAAATGGCTTGGATGCTTCACAGCACCCGAAATAAATCCAAACAAAAAAGAAATCAATCAACAATCAGTTCATGGATCAAATGTTCATCAAACAATCAACAACAAGGATTGCCCCCCGGCGGAACAGACGACGAGAATGCCGTGGTCATCAGTCTCACATTCCCGCCGCCAACCCACATTCAAGCTAGAACATTCGAGCCGATAGATCGAGCGATTTCACATGAAACATGAACATCAAGAACACATCGAGAACATGAGATGAACACACAAGTCAATGAGTCATACACAAGAACACATGAGCACACAAGAATACATGAGCCGTCGCCGTCGCTGAGTCCCCTCTCGCCGGGCCGTCGCCTTCCCTCCCGCCACCGCCCGCCATCGTCATGACCAACACATGAGAAGTTGGTCGCTATCCACTCCATCCTCCCCCACAGCACGATCTGCACCACCACGCCGCTGCCGCCAGCCTCGGAGACCACCACCTCGAACTCGAGCTCCCTCGCCATGGCAGCCACCTGGCGGAGGTTCAGCAGCTTCCTCGTCCGCCGCCACCCTGGTAGCCCGCCCGCCGCCGCCGCCGCCCCCGCCTCTCCCCCTGCCAGGCCGCCACTCCCGGCCAGATCTGGCGGAGGGGAGGCGCCGCCGCCGCCGTCCCTCTCGCCACTCCAGGCCGTATGGCGCCGCCTGCACCGCCGGGCCGCCGCCGACGCTCGAGAGAGCTGAGGGGATCGGAGGAGAAGAGGAGAAGAAAGAGAGAAGAAAGAAAGAGAGAGAGAAGGATGTGTGGTGGTGTGGATAAGAACGATGGCGTGGATAGCGCTCGACGACTTTATCCGCTCGGTTCACGGCTCGGTTTGTAAAGGTGTCGGTTTTTTAAAAAACCGACACTTTTAATTTATTATAGGTGTCGGTTTTTTAATAGAACCGACACCTATATTTATATTATAGGTGTCGGTTCTATTAAAAAACCGGCACCTATACTATAGGTGCCGGTTTTTTAATAGAACCGACACCTATAATATAAATATAGGTGTCGGTTCTATTAAAAAAACCGACACCTATAGTATTGGTACCGGTTTTTTCTTAGAACCGATATATATATTGTTTAAAGGTACCGGTTTTAAATGAACCGGCACCTATGAGGTCGATACCTATGAGGGTTTTTGTAGTAGTGGCTCAACCATATATCGTTACAATACATTGAGATATTTCATGTAAACTCTAACACTCCCCCTCAATCTAACCTGTAAGATTTAGATTGTTTCTGAACATTTCCATTGTTTCTGAACATTTCCATTTGTCGCACTGACAGAGTCTTCGTGAACCCATCTGCTACTTGATCATTAGTAGAAATATATTCTACCTCCAATAACTTGCGCGACACACGTTCTCGCACAAAATGATAATCTAGTTCTATATGTTTTGTTCGAGCATGAAAGACAGGATTAGCAGTCAAATATTTTGCTCCAAGATTATCACACCATACCTTAGCTGCTTTAGGTACTTGAACCTTTAATTCTTGAAGCAATGTTTGGATCCACGTAATTTCTGCAGTTGCATTTGCTAATGCCTTGTATTCTGCTTCTGTATTTGATCTTGATACCGTGGCTTGTTTTCGTGCACTCCATGATACAAGATTTGGACCCACGAAAACAGCAAATCCTCCGGTGGATCTTCGATCATCTAGACATCCTGCCCAATCTGCATCAGAGAAAGCACTTACAAGTAATGAGTTAGATCTGCTAATCTTAAGACCAAGTTTAGCTGTATGTTTTACATATCTCATGATCCTCTTGGCTGCTGCCCAGTGATCTGTGGTTGGTGCATGCAAATATTGACACACCTTGTTCACTGAGAAGGACAAATCTGGCCTAGTCAGAGTCAAATATTGTAGAGCCCCAACTATGCTTCTATACTGAGTACTATCAGTTGGACCAAGAGGTGATCCTTCATGCGCGGACAATTTTTCAGAGATAGGCAAAGGTGTGTTAACTGGTTTGCAGTCTTTCATCCCTACTCTTCCCAACAGTTCATTAGCATATTTCTCTTGTGTCATTACTATGCCATCATGAGTCTTTCTTACCTCTATACCCAAGAAGTGAAGGTCTCCCAGATCCTTTAAGGCAAATTCCTGATTTAACTTCTGTAGAAGAGTAGCGGTTGCCTCTGATGAGGAGCTTGCCACTATGATATCATCAACATACACCAACACAAACATAGTTACATCTCCCCTGTTATAAAAGAACAAAGATGTGTCTGACTTTGATGACTGAAAACCAAGCTCATAGAGTTTTGTACTTAACCTCGAATACCATGCCCGTGGTGCTTGTTTTAATCCATATAGTGCCTTATCTAGTTTGCATATATAGCCAGAAAATTTATCATGCTCATATCCTGGAGGTTGTTTCATGTAAATTTCTTCCTCTAGGACACCATGCAAAAAGGCATTCTGAACATCTAATTGACGTAAGCACCATCCTCTAGAGACCGCTATAGACAGAATAGTCCTAATGGCAGTAGCTTTAACAACAGGACTAAAGGTGTCCTCATAATCTATGCCATAGCTTTGTCTGAAGCCTTTTGCTACAAGTCTGGCCTTATATCTGTCTAGGCTGCCATCTGCTTTCCTTTTAACCTTATAGACCCACTTACAATCTATAATATTTATTTCTTTCTTTGGTGGAACTAGGTGCCAAGTTTTATTTCTCATTAGTGCCACATATTCAGCATCCGTTGCTTCTTTCTAATTTTTACTACCTATAGCCTCATGTAGAGTCTGTGGTTCTCCAGAAGAAGTAAACCAACTACACTTGATTGTACCATCTGTATAAAGTTTTTCCTTCCAAATTCCACTTTGCAATCTAGTTTTTGGCCTGGTTACCTCAGTTGTGGGCGCAGGATCTGGTGGTGCAGATGATCCCGAGCCGCCTGCTTCTCCATTGGTGTGCACGTTAGCGCTGGTTGGCTGCTGCCGAGCGCTTGGCCGTGTGTTAGTTGCAGGTTGGCGGGCCGGAGTAGAGAAGGTAGCACGACTCCCCCTGAGTGGCGACGTGGCGGTCGTTGACTGGCCGCACCCTTCGTTCCGTGGTGTAGCTTGCCGTGCTGCAGTACGAGGAAAGGGAGGCGCTGGTTCCAACGGCGACGATCCCGGTGAGGATTCTCCCACTGTTTCTTCAGTATTTGCTAGCTCCACCTCACCAGTTGCACCCAGGTTGCTGTATTCTGTAGTTTCTGCAGTTTCTTCTCCCGTTTCTTCCATATTTTCTGCATCAGGCACATGACTCAAGCAGGGGTTAGCAACTACAGGTATTGAAGTATTAAGCATATGATCATTTTGTTCCTCTCCCCCTTGATCAGATGCCTGCTGAAGCAAATCAGAAGGAAGAAGCGAGATCTCGACACGGAGACGGGCACCGGCATTAGGATGTAGTGTGGAAAAAGGGAAAACTTGTTCATCAAAGATAACATCTCGAGAGACATAAATGCGACCTGTGGACACCTCAAGACACTTGAACCCTTTATGAAGATTACTAAAGCCCAGAAATACACATCGTTTGGAACGGAATTGGAGTTTATGAGTGTTGTATGGGTGAAGGTTTGGCCAACATGCACAGCTAAATGTGCGAAGTGATGTGTAATCTGGATTTTGTTTAAACAGGCGTTCAAGAGGCGTCTCAAAGTTTATGACTTTGCTTGGAAGACGATTAATGAGATATGCAGCGGCTAGAAAGGTTTCGTCCCAAAATTTTAATGGCATGGAGGCATGGGCAAGGAGGGATAGGCCAACCTCAACAATGTGTCTATGCTTTTGTTCGGCGGCACCATTTTGTTGATGAGTGTGAGGACATGACACTTGGTGGGCTATGCCTATTTTCTCAAAGGAGTGTAGCTTCACATATTCGCCACCCCAATCAGTTTGCATTGCAAGTATTTTACGATCAAATTGTCGCTCAACAAGACTTTGGAACTCATGAAATTTCTGAAATACTTCGGATTTAAATTTGAGAAAATAAATCCAAGTAAATTTACTATAATTATCAATAAAGCTAACATAATATCATCTTGCTCCTACAGAATCAGGAGCAGGCCCCCACACATCTGAATGAATGAGTTCCAAAGGATTATTAGAGACACTAGATGACCTAGGAAAAGGCAATTGATGACTCTTTGCTTGTTGACAAGCATCACATACTGACTCACTAGGAGAATTGCTAAGACATGGCAATTTATTATGACTGATAACTCTAGCAACAATGGGCTTGGAGGGATGACCAAGGCGTCCGTGCCACCGCTCAAAGGATGGCATTACTGAGAAGGCCTGTTTGAGAGATACTCCAACAAGTAGCGGATACAGGCCTCGACGACATGGACCTTCAAGGATTGTCCTCCTCGTTGCTTTGTCCTTGATCAAAAAAATACTTGCCATGAATTTCAAGAAAAGCATAATTATCTGCAACAAGTCTATGAACTGAAACAAGATTTTTCGATGCTTGTGGAATGTGTAGAATATTTTTAAGATGCAAGGGACGACTAGGAGTAGGAACAATTGAATGACCGATATGCTTAATATCCATACCTTCACCGCTGGCTGTGTGTATTTGATCTGTCCCTCTATACCTTTCCTTGGTTGTCAGCTTGTCAAGTTGGCTTGTGATGTGATCTGTCGCCCCGGTGTCCCGGTGTCAACATACCAATTTGTGTCAACACCATAAGCGTGTGTAGCTGCACCGCCCAGCTTCTCATCAGGGATGTAGTTCTCATCAAAGCGATGCCAACATTCCGAGGCTACATGACCTCGCTTGTGATAGACTTGGCACACGGGTCTGTTTTCACCACTGCGACCGCCACGATTTGAGTTGTTGCCGCGGCTGGCACCACGACCACCTCCGCGGCTGCTAGAACTCCCATGGCCGCGCGTGAAGCCTCGGCCACCACCGCGCCCTCTGTGATTTGCAGCATTGGCCGTCGAGGAGAGATATGACTGCCGGATTTTAACCCTGTTCTCAAAGTTCAAAAGCTGTGAGTAAAGTTGAGACACGGTGACCGGCTCAGATTTAGCCACCAGTGCCTCTACAACAGGATCATAATCTGCATCAAGACCATTTATTATGTAAGCAACTAGATCTTCTTCATCTAATGGCTTCCCTGCATTTGCCATTTCATCACCAAGTGCACGCATTTTGGTGATGTACTCAGTTACCGTTGATGTACCCTTTTGAGTGGTGGTGAGAGCCAGGAGGACGTTCAGCGTCCCAGCTCTCGATCTGGAGGAGAACATGTCGTTGATTGTTGCCCAGGCTTGAGCCGCCATTGCTGCGCCGGCCACCTGGGAGAGCATCTCCCTTGACAGGGAAGAGAACAGGAACCCAAGGACTTGTTGATCACTCGCGAACCACGTCTGGAAGGCAGGATTCTGGACCTTCGTTGTTTTGTCGCCATCTTTCTTGTCGATCTCGGCCACCGGAACTTCAGTTGTGCCGAAGACATGCCCTTCCAGTCGCGCCCCCCTTAGGGTCGTCAGGATTTTGCTTGGTTAGCTTCTCCGTGATCTGGAGGCCAAGCAGTGGATTGGTGACGGTGGAGGAAGATGATGCCATGGTGCCTGAGATCAATCTAATCTAAGCGCAAGGCTCTGATACCATGAAAGTTTTCAGAGGACAAACGTGGAGATAGATGAGAACACCTACGGTGAGGCGATGCGTGTTAATTAACGCCTCTCAAAACAGGCTAAGATAATACACAGATATATATGGTGCATCAGGGTTCAGTTGGATCTCCTAATACAACGGGATGAGATTCTATCAATCTATCTAATCGAACGACCAGAGCTCAACCATATATCGTTACAATACATTGAGATATTTCATGTAAACTCTAACAGGGAAGATGAAGGACACGTGCCGTGGATAGCGCCTACTTGAGGTCGGTGTTGGTATTTTTTACAATCACAGATAAATCCGCAAGCGCACGGATAGTGCACGGATACCGTTGTAGCATTTCACCTAAGAGTATTCTAAGGATATCATATTTATATTTCCGCAAGAAAGGCGACGGTGTAAAGATAGAGTTCATATATTCTTAATCAAGCTAGAATTACTTTACCATAATCTAAACAGGGGTTAATGATAATAATGATATATGGGCAGTGTGACACACAAGAGATTTATCTCTAATAAAAATACATTAAGCAGTGGAGAAAAACTATAGAGAGCTAAGTTTTATATATACTTTTATATTACAAATGTTTAGTTTACACATTCGTGGAACTTTGCAATTTATTGGTTTTATTGGTTTCAAACTTTGCAATTTTATATTTGTGGAACTTTGTAATTTTTTGTAAATTTTCTTCTATTTATAAAGTTTAAACTAGTATTCAATTAAGAAAATATACTATAGTTACATTTGAAATTTTTTTACTTAAAATCAGTCGAATGTTATAAAGATAGTCTCTTATCCAATCATGCCAAACATATGTCTTAGAGGTTGAGGTGCATAACAGACAGTTTTTTTTGTTAAATTGCAGATTTCATCTCGATTTTTGTTAGCACGTTTTTTAATATGCTAAACGGTGTATTTCTTACAAAAATTTTTATATAAAAGTTGCTTTAAAATATCAAATAAATTCATTTATCAAGTTTGTAATACCTAAAACTTAATTAATCATACGCTAATGGCTTTCTCATTTTCTGTGTGCTGATCTCATCTTTATCAATCTCAAACACCACCTGATAGGTTTGAATGATTCAAGAAGGAAGATCAAAGAGCATCGGCAATGTTTAGCATACCAAGGGTACTTTTATGTTTCATATCATCCCAAAAGTACACTATATAAAAGCGCTGCTGTGTATAGACGCTGGACATATTTCCTTGATTCGACTAACTGCTCGAATCCAGAATGTCCAAGATAATCTGGCCTTCTGTTCCACGAAGCTCTTATTCCTAGGATCATTATCTTGACCATCCCACTTGGAGGCCCTCTCAAACTTATTCCTACAATTCCTAATACCAACACCACTCTCAACATGCCTACATTGACCTAGTCACACTACTACAGAAACAGCCTTTCCGTGCGGGCCGAAAGGCACCTTTCCGTGCGGAAGGCCTGCCCGCACGCGCGAAAAGGTCTGGGAAAAGACCATTTTCGCGTGCGGGCGGCCCAACCGCACGAGAAGATCCATTATCCCGTGCGGGCCGTTTAAGCAGACCGCACGGGATAAGCGATCTTTCCGTGTGGTCGCGTTAAGTGGACCGCACGGGATAATAAACCAACATATAAAATAATATTTTATATGCACATAAAATAATGGGTGGATCGCTTATTCCGTGCGGTCCACTTAACGCGACCACACGGGATAAGCGATCTGCCCATTATTTTATGTGCATATAAAATATTATTTCATATGCTGGTTTATTATTTTATGTGAATATATTACCTTATCTCTCCCCTCTCTCTTCGTCTCTCTCAGTAATAGTATACATACACATCGCACGTATTAAGAATTGAACGTAATTAATTATTTTTTCATGAAATTAAGATATTAAATTTGTATGCATGCATCACATATGTATATAATATACGTATCATCGCGTCTCGCAATTTACAGAAGTTTAAAAAACCACATAAAATATATCCTTAATTAGAAATATTTGTACTAGCTACTATACATATGTTCTTTTTCCCACTCTCTAAGTCGTTTGAAGGTATCCTCCGTCGCAAGCTGGCTCTCCGGATCGTAGAAATCGCCCAAATGGTTGCAGACATCGCGGCGGATGAAGCGGCAAATATCTGCACACAAGTTTAGTATGGTTCGATTGTCGAACCGGTTCACTACAACTGGAACGGACGGGATCTGTTTCAGAAGGAATACACATTGTTATAGTTAGGAAAGTTATACAAGATCTTATAATGTGTGAAAAGATATTTTCTCTCGACTTACTTCTTCAAACTTTGTAGTGTATCTCCCGTTGAGTCTAAGCATCTCGCATACGTAGTATCCGCATAAATTAGTCTGTGGTGGTTGCTTAAAACACTATGTTGAAAAAAATTGTATACATCAATATTTTGAGTGAAACAAGTATATGTAAGAAATGTCGGAACAAGAGACATGTAATTACCGGCCATCTTGTCTTCACAAGAAGCTTCTTCTTTTGTAGATTATTGATTGGTCCACCGTGGTCTACGTAATATCTGTGTGCTCTATAAAGACAAAACAATTGTTTGAGTCAATTATGTGTATTCGAGAGTACAATAGCCAACATTTAGTAAATGGTGCATAACAGGACTTACAAATTTAATATAACGAGAAACTCTGTAAATGTTTCCTCGCCATAGTGCGCCGGATCCAGCACTACGGCCAGGTGGTCCCGTGGATATACCAGAAAAAGTATGTAATGATCGCTGCAAAGAAGATATGTTAGTTGTATGTGATATCGTACTAAAACATAAGTACTACGGAAGAATCATACGTACCGCAGCGCGTAAGGGACGAAGAGGACAGTTTTGTCTTTGTGCGCAACCATCGCTCTGCCCAAGTACAGTGCTACGCTGACCATCTTTTTCTTGTGCATTTTTTCGACGACCTCTTTTTTCTCGGACGTCGTTTTACCTTTGAGCTCAGCGGAATCTGCACGAATATTCACCGTGTGTTCCATCCAGCAAACCCTTGTTGGGTTGATGTATCCTACTGGATGGTTGGCCTTTTCAGCGGCGTGGAATTGCATCCTAAGTAATAAAGCGGGTAATTTATCAGAAGTTAGTTAGCAAGTGAATTAATATATGACATTAATTACGAATGACTTACAGGCAAAATGCAGCAACGAGATTTATATCCATTTTGTCCAGCTTGAATAATGCGTGAAGGTCGTTGAAATCGATTACCAGCATCCCATTTGGGCCACTGGTGAAAGCGTTATCCGGGACCTTCACAGTAATCATGCCCAGGCCTTTTTTAGATGCCTTCAGATACCAGTCATGCATCAGCCTCATTTCCCAAGGCAGGCCTTCCATGAGCTTCGGGGGCAGGAACGGCTTCCCGTGCACGTACTTTGTTGGCACTTCGTCGGAAGTCCGGTTTTGCAGGTCCTCCATTTGATTTTTCACCGATTTTTGTGAATCCGACAAATGTGGAGTTTCATCCTGCTTCTTGTCAGTCGACGCTCTCCCCCTGAAAGCCTGGAATACTAACCTTTCCTCGTATACGGCCATTTTTTCCTTATCATAAGTTGACCTAATCATTGTCGGGATAAGACGACGAGGTTCAAGCTTGGTCGGACTTGGAAGACTGCTTCTCATAAGAGGCCTTTCAGGTAGCGCCAATGCAGACTGTGGTGTCGGAGGAGGTTGTTCTGCGTGGACTTCAGGGGCTGATAGATGTGGTGAACCTGGACCTAAAGGATTAGGGGAGGAGGGAGGTGGGGAGGCAGGCCTATTAGTTGGCGAATCTTGCCCTGGTGGAGAAGGTGGTGCAGGCGCAGCAGCAATCTTTGGAGTCGGCGGGCGTGGGGTTGAAGGCGATGGACCGACCAGCAGTATATCTCGTCGATGCCATAGTATAAACTGATTCACCGCATCCCCAAGCAATTGTATCCCGTCCGGTGTTGGAATATCTATCTCTAAATTGGTATGCTCTGCATGCACCTTGGCCACTTGCACCCTTGCATATTCTTCAAGGATTGGCGTGTTCTGAATTTGGCGCCCTGGTATCGCAAGCCCTGTACCCACCTCCTTTCTCTTCCCGGCCCTTCCTATCGGCACGAGCAGGCTGCACGGCGTCGGGGCAGTTATGCTGTCTACTGGATAAGGTGCGGTGTCCACTGACCCGACACTGCTTGGCACCTATACTGTGGGTTCTTCGGATTGCTGGAACAAGTGCGGGAAGGCTTGACGATTTTGAGCAACAAGAGAGTAGAAATGTTGTTCAACTTGTTTTGCTATCCTCTCTTCCAATTTCTGTTTGTACCTGTCCCGTTTCTTGTAACCCTTAGCTTCCTCTAGAAACCCTTCCTTCCAGCTCGTCCTTGACGATAGGCCCCTTACTCGTCCGGAATGTTCAGGGTTGCCTAATGCAGCTGTTAGTTGATCATGTTCTCTCTTGGCAATGAATTCCCCTGTTTTCTCTTTTTCCGCAATGTCCTTAAGACTACTGGTCACACGCTCGATATCCGGATCCTCGAACTGGATCTCTCCCGCATCGGTGACTTGCCCTGTGCTCCGTGCCCAAACCCAGTTTTTGCTTCTTTCCTTTAGGGCATCTACAAGCAGGGGCTTGCCTTGGGCGGAAAACTTCTCTTCAGTTGCTCGCCACTTCTCTACGTGGCCATCGTAGCCGCTCGAGCCCAACCGGTGCGGGTATTTGTTCCTTTTAGCTAGATCGGACATCTTTTTCCTCCGCGCTAAGGCTTCCGGGCTAGTCATCTTTGCCACAAAGGTGTCCCATTCGGCGGGCGTAATACCACCGTAGTCGGCGAATGGAGTCTTGTTCTGTTGCACGTAGTGAGTGTTCAAGTCCGATTTCCACTGCCTTCACCAATGCGCCATCGTTTTTAGGGCAAATTCTTTTCCCATAGCCTCTGAACCACGCGGATAGACAAGCCACTTCTGCAACTCGTTCCACATGAAGTTCTTCATGTTGTCATCCACCTGCTCCCAGGAATCTACATTCAAAGGGCCGTGCGTTCTGGCCACCATACCGCAGGTGGTGCTGAATTTAGTCATTGGTACCTTGGGCTCTACTGGTTTCCCATCCTGGTTCAAAGATGTCACACCCTGAGGTTCTCCCAAATCGTAAAAATCAAATTTAATAATTTATCTGAGAAATTGTTTAATTAAATCTGGAGAAAAATCCAATTAAATAATGCACTAAAGAAGTGAAAATGGCAAGGTGGAATTTTTCTTGAGTTCCCCATGTCAAAATACAGTAACAGGATTTTTAGTGGAATTTTCAGAGCCCCAGAAATAATTTTAACCAATTAAAAACCCTCAAGCGCAATAAATAAATCCCTGGGAAAAATTTCTTTTCTTTTTCCTTTTCTTTTTCTTTTTCCTCTCCTCGGGCCGTCGGCCCATTTTTTCCCCCCCAGGCCGAAGCCGAGCACCGCCCCGCGCGCCGCTCTCCCTTCCCTCTCCCTCGGCCCAAGATGGCCCAAGCCGCCGCCTCCCCGCGCCTCTCCTCCTTCCCGGGCCGGCCCGAGGCCACGGCCCGAGCCGCCCGGAAAGTCCGCGCCGCCTCCCCCGCGCCGCGCTCGCTGACGCGTGGGCCCGCGCCCGAGTAGTCTCCGACTCGACCGGCGCCGCCGCGCGCCCGCGCCGCCCGCGTTTCCCGGTGGGACTCCCGCCGCGCGCCCCTATTTATTCCCCCCCCGAGGCCGCCACCCCTCGTTTTTCCCCGCGCTGCCGCCGCCCTAACCCTAACCCTAGCGCCGCTCCGCCGCCGCCGTTTTCCGCCGCCGTCTTCGCCGCCGGTAAGCGCCGCCGCCTTTTCCTTCTCCCCTCTCCCGGCCGCGCCGCCCGCTGCCGTGCGCGCCTCCCGCGCCGCCGTCGCCCGTGCGTTCCCGCACCGCCCCGCTGCCGCTCGTGCGCCGCCTCCCGCGCGCCGCCGCGCCGCCGCTTCCCGCGCCCTAACCCTAGCACTGCCGCGCGCCATGGCCGGCTCGGCCGAGCCCGAGCCCGGCCGCTCGGCCGCCCGCGCGGCTCAGCCGTCGGATCGGCCACTCGGGCCGATCCCGGCCGCCCGTTCCCGCCCTGCGTGGCCGCCACGTGGGCGCCGCGTGGCTGCTGCGTCGGCGCCACGTGGGCGCCACGTGGAGCGCAGCCGCCACCGCCGCGGCTGACATCAGCCCTAGCCTCTGACGTCAGCAGTGACGTCAGCCCTACGGGTTTATTGCGCAATAAATAATTAAGGATTTTTCTGTTTTAGTAAAAACACAGATAACTTCAAAAATTCATAACTAATTCATCCGGACTCCGTTTTAGTCCGTTCAAGTCTCAGAAAATTCATAAAAATGCAGAGAATCTATTAAAAATAGTTTTATTCTTTGTTTCAGTAGACTTATAGCATGTATTGTTGTTTGCTTTGTTTGTCATGTAGATTCCGTTAATTCCGACGCTCCCATTTATTTCGAGATCGTCGCAGAGGTAGCTTCAGCTCAGGAGCAAGGCAAGTCATACTTATTCATTTGATCATGTTGTACCTAAATTGCGAAACAGTCTTATTTTCCTCTAAATACTGCATTGTTTTATAATGTCATCTATGAGTTAATTTACCTATTGTACTCAGCCTTATATTGCGATTACCTTATTTCTTTGATAGCTTGGGAAATAATTTGAGCAGTTGCTACAATAGAACTTGCTTAGCCTTGCTTAGAAACATTAGCTCACAATTGGGATATTTAAAGCTTCATTAATACTTAATGATGGTTATTTCATGTTGGCTCGCGATGGTTAATCGTGGGTGATTTAATCTTTGGTTCAACTAAAATATTGATTAATGGTGGGTTGTGAGCACATGGTTTTGATGGTCGTGCTCATGACGATTAAGGACCGGTTCACGGGAAACCCTGGAAGAAGAACCGTGCGTACCACAAGCCAGCGTGGGCAACGGCTGGACTTGAAGTGTAGCTTTCCTCTAGCTGACGTACATTGGTTAGGGTGAGCGTGATGGAGATTGGATGGGCCCTGCGACGGTCTATGCGGCTGCCGGATTCACTAAGGCACGAGGGGGGGCTGCCCACTGCCTTTTGAGGAGTGGGGGTGAAACCCGAGGTGGTACGATTGGTTAAAGGGGGTTATGCGAAGGGTCCTGTCACAGCTCCTTTTCCGGTGTACCGTGGTGGTATGTCGGCGCACAGTAATGTGTTGTAGGACTGTGTCTTGTGGGTACAGATGTACACCTCTGATCAGAGTAAAACTATTCGAATAGCCGTGCCCGCGGTTATGGGCGATCAACCAGATTCACCGTGATTAGTTGAACTCTTTAATAAGTTGACTTAATGGAAATGGTTTAGTTCAGGTGGATGGTTGGGCCTGTCGCAACGTGGTGTAGCGTTGGACAGTGATGGTGGAATTTTGCTTAATTAATTCAACTGTTTTACTGTTTTCAACTATTGTTTTTAAATGCGTATTTTATGCAAAATAGCCTTTGCAGCTCTCCTTTGTTATTACTTGCATCATTATTTTCTTTTCCAGTATGACTTGTTGAGTACAGTGGGTAGTACTCAGTCTTGCTTTATTTTCCCCACACCAGAGTTGGAGTATGTTTCAGAGGAAGACTTTTCAGAAGAGTAGGCTTGTTGCTATCGTCGAGGAATGCCTGTGGAGTGGAGTCGCTACGTTGTGAGTGTTTAGTTTATTGGAGTGTTTCTCTTTTTTCCGCTGCAGTTTTGTAAGAGATTTTTATTGTTTTGTAAGACGTGGATATGTATGGCAACTTTGTCATTTGTGTACCCTGGCTGGTCCTGGACAGGGATTTTAATACACAATTTGCTTTGGAAATTCTGGTAGTGAATTTCTGGGCGTGACAAGTTGGTATCAGAGCCGACCTTGACCGTAGGACAAGCCAACTGGAAACCCTAAGAGCCCTCTAAAACTTTTTCATGTGCATTTTCCCTAAATTTTAAATTGCTTTGGGAAAAATTTGGGAACTGTGGTCTTTGGGATTTTTGAAAAAAAAAGGGGTTCCTTGCATAAAAAAATTTCTTTTTGAGCATGTGTTGAGTCCCGTTCCTGTGCCCTCTGTAGATGGCAGGTCATCCCCCGACGCACCGTGGTCAGAATATGGAAGGTTTCGTGGCAGAGCTTGCCCGTATGACTTTGGTTGTAGGGTACCTTGAAGCGCTGGAGTACACCACGATCGAGCCTCTCAGTGCCGAGTTCCCATTCCGAGTCCGTTTGGAAGTACATGGCTTCGTGGGCACCAGTCTTCCCAATATGGTGGTCACCGCTTCAGGAGGATCTGACAAGCACGCCTGTCAGGAGGCGGCTTACTTGATGATGGCCAGGATGCGAGAACTGCACGACCACACCCTCCACAGCTCAGCGTACCGTTATCATCCTCGTCGCGGTAGCTCTTCCACCAGCAGCACCTACCGATCTGCAGCGGAGGAGAACGACACTACCTTCGGACGGATGGTCATAGTGATGAAGGGTCTGGACAAGATGCACGCCGATCTCCACAAGGCATCCAAGGCTCTTAATGACCAGAAGTTGATCAAGATTGCCCGCTTGGAGGATGAAGTCGCGCGACTCAAGGCCGATAATGCTAGGTTGCGAGGACACCCAGCGTCAGGAGGACTCAGGATTCGCACCATGCCAAGGAAGAGGACCACCGCTCCTGTACGTATCCAGCTTGCGCCAAGAAATTCACCACCCGCTCCAACGCCAGTTCCGCCGCCGCCACCAGGGTTCGCCATCACCTTCGCCTCAACGTCTGCGTACCAGGGTCCAGCCGGTGGTAGCGGAGGTTGGTTGCACGCCACACCCAATGGTAGCAACGGCAGTGGTTCAAGTTCAGAGCCAACAAGTGGAGACACTGCCATGGCGGATTCCGGAAACCGTTCCGAGCATTAGGCTCGTTACCCTTAGTTTTTCCGTTTTCTTAGTTTGATTGCTTGTTAGTTGGTGTGTGTTAGGTTGTTGCTCTGGGGTTTAGCCGATGGTCGATACCATGTGCCTATGGTATGGCTATCTTATTAAGGATTTTTGCGTGCTGTTTTGGAAGTGTTTTAAGTTAGATCAAAACAATTACAGTTAAATTAATAATATATTAAAGCTTAGTCTGAGCAATCTGTTTACTTTCTTGTCCATTTCTTTCTGCTGGTTCTTCTCCTTCAGATGGTCAACACAAGGACAAGTGGTAACAACAACGGACAGGAGGGATCCCAGACTAATGGAACAAACACCAACGCTCCTCCTCCACCACCGGATAACCCTACTCTTGCTCAAGTGCTAGCTAGCCAGACGCAGATGATGGCAGCAATGATGCAGCAAATGCAGCAGCAGCATCAACAAATGCAACAGCAGATGTTGCAACAGATGCAACAACAAGCTCAACAGCAGCAGCAGCAGGCCCAACAGAATCAACCACCACCCCAATCCAAGTTGCCAGAGTTTCTTCGTGTCCGACCGCCGGTTTTCTCGAGTACCACCAATCCCATGGAAGCGAATGATTGGCTTCATGTTATTGAGAAGAAGCTTAATCTACTCCAGTGCAATGATCAAGAGAAGGTCGCTTTCGCTACCCATCAATTGCAGGGTCCCGCTTCGGCTTGGTGGGATAACTATTTGGTTACCCGTCCACCCGGAACGGAGGTCACTTGGGCGGAGTTCTGCCGCAGTTTCAGGAAAGCCCAAATTCCTGACGGCATAGTAGCCCAGAAGAAGAGAGAGTTTAGGGCGCTCCACCAAGGTAATAGAACAGTGACGGAGTACCTCCATGAGTTTAACCGTCTCGCGCGTTATGCTCCGGAGGATGTGCGCACTGATGTGGAAAGGCAGGAAAAGTTTCTTTCCGGCCTGGATGATGAATTGGCCAACCAGCTAATCTCAGGGGATTATGCTGATTTCGAGAAGTTAGTTGATAAGGCGATTCGTCAAGAGGATCAACGCAACAGGATGGATCGAAAGAGGAAGGCAGTCCAATTCAGGGCGCAGCAGGGAAGTCAACAGAAGCCCCGGTTCACTGCCAGACAGCAGGGTGGACCTTCTACAATGATTGTTCGTCAACATCGACCTTACCAGCCTGGTAATTTCAACAACAACAATTCCGGCAACCACAACAACAACGGGGGACAGCCCAACCGCAACCCGGTTCCGCGTCCGCCAATGGCCGCAGCTCAGCCAGCTCCATCAACTCAACCCAGGAAGGAGTCCGGCGGAAAATCATTTGTTTGCTTCAACTGCAACGAGCCCGGACACTTCGCCGACAAGTGCCCGAAGCCAAGGCGTGCAGGACCCAAGTTTGTTCATGCCCGTGTCAACCATGCGTCAGCAGAGGAGGCACAGGCTGCACCAGAAGTGGTATTGGGTACGTTTCCTGTCAATTCAGTTCCAGCCATCACTCTTTTTGATTTTGGTGCTACACATTCCTTTTTATCAAAGCGTTTTGCTGGGACATATGGGTTGTCAGTAGTGAAACTTAGAATGCCTATGTGGGTTCACACTCCTGGGAATGAGATGACCACAGCCCACTATTGCCCCTCTGTGGAAGTAGAAATCCAGGGTTCTAAATTTCTAGCCAATCTTATCCTTCTAGAATCCAAGGACCTAGATGTCATTCTTGGGATGGATTGGTTAACAAGGCACAAGGGAGTTATCGATTGCGCTAGTCGCACTATCACTCTGGTTAATGAGAAAGGAGAAGTCGTGAAATTCCAGTCGCCAACACCCCAGAAGCAGAGAGTGTGCTTGAACCAAGTAGATGGGATGAAACAGATCGCAGAAGAAGAGAAAGATATTAAGAAGTTGGAGAATATTCCTATTGTTAGAGAATACCCTGAAGTCTTTCCGGATGACATAACCACAATGCCACCAAAGAGAGAAATTGAATTTCGGATTGATTTAGTACCGGGAACTGCCCCGATACACAAGAGACCCTATAGGATGGGAGCCAATGAACTGGCGGAAGTCAAGAAGTAAGTTGATGAGCAGTTGCAGAAAGGATATATTCGCCCGAGTATGTCACCTTGGAGTGCTCCGGTGATCTTTGTGGAGAAGAAAGATAAGACCAAGAGGATGTGCGTCGACTATCGCGTCCTCAATGAGGTGACCGTCAAGAACAAATACCCGTTACCTCGGATTGATGATTTGTTTGATCAGCTAAAGGGAGCAACATGGTTCTCCAAGATAGACCTGCGATCAGGCTACCACCAATTGAGGATTAGAGAGGAGGACATTCCGAAGACAGCATTCACTACTCGATATGGGTTGTTTGAGTGCACAGTCATGTCTTTTGGACTTACCAATGCACCGGCCTTTTTCATGAACTTGATGAATAAGGTGTTCATGGAATTTCTGGATAAGTTCATCGTGGTTTTTATCGATGATATACTTGTTTACTCTAAGTCCAAGGAGGAGCATGAACAACATCTCCGTCTGGTACTTGAGAAATTAAAGGAACACCAGTTGTATGCCAAGTTTAGCAAGTGCGACTTTTGGCTCGAGGAGGTACAGTTCCTAGGCCACATCATCACAGCTCAAGGAGTGGCAGTAGACCCGTCGAATGTGGAGTCGGTTACCAAGTGGAAGCCTCCGCGCACGGTTTCACAGATTAGGAGTTTTCTTGGACTTGCGGGTTACTACCGTCGGTTCATTGAGAATTTCTCCAAGATTGCCAAGCCAATGACACAATTACTGAAAAAGGATGAGAAGTTCAAGTGGTCAGCAGAATGCGACAGAAGTTTTGAGAAACTTAAGAAGAAGTTGGTAACGGCACCAGTCTTAATTCTGCCAGATCAGACTAAAGATTTTCAGGTTTATTGCGATGCGTCTCGCCAAGGGCTAGGATGTGTATTGATGCAAGAAGGCAGAGTGGTTGCATACGCTTCGCGTCAACTGCGCCCACATGAGAATAATTACCCCACTCATGATTTGGAATTAGCAGCAGTGGTACATGCCCTAAAGATCTGGAGACATTACCTTATTGGGAACCGTTGTGAGGTGTATACGGATCACAAGAGTTTGAAGTATATCTTCACCCAACCGGACTTAAATCTCCGTCAGCGAAGATGGTTGGAATTGATTAAAGACTATGATCTGGGAATCCACTACCATCCCGGTAAAGCTAATGTAGTGGCAGATGCTTTAAGCCGGAAGAGCTACTGTAACTCCACCAGTATGGAAGAGATGAGCAGCTAGTTGCAGCGAGACTTCGAACGGCTGAACCTCGGTATTGTTGAACATGGGTTCGCGTTCGCTCTAGAAGGACGACCAACGCTCGTGGAGCAGGTCCAAGCAGCTCAAGCTAAAGATCCGGAGATAGCGGAGCTCAAGAAAAACATGAGGGTTGGAAAGGCCCGAGATTTCTCCGAAGATGAGCATGGCACGATATGGATGGGAGAAAGACTGTGCATCCCAGAAGACAAAGAGTTAAAGGAGTTAATACTCACGGAAGCCCATCAAACTCAGTATTCAATTCATCCTGGCAGTACCAAGATGTACCAAGACCTTAAAGAAAAGTTTTGGTGGGTTAGCATGAGAAGAGAAATAGCTGAATTCGTCGCACTCTGTGACGTGTGCCAGCGAGTCAAGGCAGAGCATCAAAGGCCTGCAGGACTGTTACAGCCTCTCCAAATTCCGGAATGGAAATGGGAAGAAATTGGAATGGATTTCATCACAGGTTTGCCAAGAACGTCGTCTGGACATGATTCTATCTGGGTCATCGTGGATCGACTCACGAAGGTGGCTCATTTCATTCCTGTGCATACTACTTACTCGGGGAAGAAGCTAGCAGAACTCTACCTCGCAAGAATCATGTGTTTACACGGAGTGCCTAAGAAGATCGTATCGGATCGAGGAAGCCAGTTCACCTCAAAGTTCTGGCAGAAATTACAAGAAGAATTGGGAACCCGTTTGAACTTTAGCACGGCTTACCATCCGCAAACTGATGGCCAGACTGAGCGAGTGAACCAGATACTTGAGGATATGCTCAGAGCCTGTGCGCTCGATTTTGGAGGAGCATGGGACAAGAGTTTGCCATATGCCGAGTTCTCCTACAACAACAGTTATCAAGCCAGCTTGCAGATGGCACCATTTGAGGCGTTGTATGGCAGAAAGTGCCGTACCCCGCTCTTTTGGGATCAGACCGGAGAACGACAACTATTTGGGACTGAAGTCTTGAGTGATGCGGAAGAAAAGGTCAGAACAGTCAGAGAAAGGTTGAGAATTGCGCAGTCTCGACAGAAAAGCTATGCCGACAATCGTCGAAGGGAGTTAACTTTCGAAACAGGGGACTACGTGTACCTTCGTGTCACACTGCTTCAAGGAGTACACCGCTTTCAAACTAAAGGCAAATTGGCACCACGCTTTGTGGGACCATACAAGATCCGCGAGCGTCGAGGAGAAGTTGCTTACCAGCTTGAGCTTCCACCCAACATGGCGGGTATCCACGATGTGTTTCACGTCTCGCAATTGAGGAGATGCTTGAGAGTACCGGAAGAATAGGCCAGTCCCGATCAAATTGAGATTCAAGAGGACTTGACTTATGTGGAGAAGCCGATTCGTATTCTCGAAACCAGCGAGAGGAGGACCAGAAACAAGGTTACCAGGTTCTGCAGAGTTCAGTGGAGCCATCATTCCGAGGAAGAAGCTACATGGGAAAGAGAGGATGAATTGAAGGCTGCCCATCCGCACCTCTTCGCCCGCACCTCCGAATCTCGGGGTCGAGATTCCGTTTAAGGGGGGTAGGTTTGTCACACCCTGAGGTTCTCCCAAATCGTAAAAATCAAATTTAATAATTTATCTGAGAAATTGTTTAATTAAATCTGGAGAAAAACCCAATTAAATAATGCACTAAAGAAGTGAAAATGGCAAGGTGGAATTTTTCTTGAGTTCCCCATGTCAAAATACAGTAACAGAATTTTTAGTGGAATTTTTAGAGCCCCAGAAATAATTTTAACCAATTAAAAACCCTCAAGCGCAATAAATAAATCCTTGGGAAAAATTCCTTTTCTTTTTCCTTTTCTTTTTCTTTTTCCTCTCCTCAGGCCGTCGGCCCATTTTTTTCCCCCCTCGGCCCAAGCCGAGCGCCGCCCCGTGCGCCGCTCTCCCTCCCCTCTCCCTTGGCCCAAGACGGCCCAAGCCGCCGCCTCCCCGCGCCTCTCCTCCTTCGCGGGCCGGCCCGAGGCCACGGCCCGAGCCGCCCGGAAAGTCCGCGCCGCTTCCCCCGCGCCGCGCTCACTGACGCGTGGGCCCGCGCCCGAGTCGTCTCCGACTCGACCGGCGCCGCCGCGCGCCCGCGCCGCCAGCGTTTCCCGGCGGGACTCCCGCCGCGCGCCCCTATTTATTCCCCCCCGAGGCCGCCGTCCCTCGTTTTTCCCCGCGCCGCCGCCGCTCTAACCCTAACCCTAGCGCCGCTCCGCCGCCGCCGTTTTCCGCCGCCGTCTTCGCCGCCGGTAAGCGCCGCCGCCTTTTCCTTCTCCCCTCTCCCGGCCGCACCGCCCGCTGCCGTGCACGCCTCCCGCGCCGCCGCCGCCCGTGTGCTCCCGCACCGCCCCGCTGCCGCTCGTGCGCCGCCTCCCGCGCCCTAACCCTAGCGCCGCCGCGCGCCATGGCCGGCTCGGCCGAGCCCGAGCCCGGCCGCTCGGCCGCCCGCGCGCCTCAGCCGTCGGATCGGCCACTCGGGCCGATCCCGGCCGCCCGCTCCCGCCCCGCGTGGCCGCCACGTGGGCGCCGCGTGGCTGCCGCGTCGGCGCCACGTGTGCGCCACGTGGAGCGCAGCCGCCGTTGCCGCGGCTGACGTCAGCCCTAGCCGCTGACGTCAGCAGTGACGTCAGCCCTACGGGTTTATTGCGCAATAAATAATTAAGGATTTTTCTGTTTTAGTAAAAACACAGATAACTTCAAAAATTCATAACTAATTCATCCGGACTCCGTTTTAGTCCGTTCAAGTCTCAGAAAATTCATAAAAATGCAGAGAATCCATCAAAAATAGTTTTATTCTTTATTTCAGTAGACTTATAGCATGTATTGTTGTATGCTTTGTTTGTCGTGTAGATTCCGTTAATTCCGACGCTCCCGTTTATTTCGAGATCGTCGCAGAGGTAGCTGCAGCTCAGGAGCAAGGCAAGTCATACTTATTCATTTGATCATGTTGTACCTAAATTGCGAAACAGTCTTATTTTCCTCTAAATACTGCATTGTTTTATAATGTCATCTATGGGTTAATTTACCTATTGTACTCAGCCTTATATTGCGATTACCTTATTTCTTTGATAGCTTGGGAAATAATTTGAGCAGTTGCTACAATAGAACTTGCTTAGCCTTGCTTAGAAACATTAGCTCACAATTGGGATATTTAAAGCTTCATTAATACTTAATGATGGTTATTTCATGTTGGCTCGCGATGGTTAATCGTGGGTGATTTAATCTTTGGTTCAACTAAAATATTGATTAATGGTGGGTTGTGAGCACATGGTTTTGATGGTCATGCTCATGACGATTAAGGACCGGTTCGCGGGAAACCCTGGAAGAAGAACCGTGCGTACCACAAGCCAGCGTGGGCAACGGCTGGACTTGAAGTGTAGCTTTCCTCTAGCTGACGTACATTGGTTAGGGTGAGCGTGATGGAGTTTGGATGGGCCCTGCGACGGTCTATGCGGCTGCCGGATTCACCAAGGCACGAGGGGGGCTGCCCACTGCCTTTTGAGGAGTGGGGGTGAAACCCGAGGTGGTACGATTGGTTAAAGGGGGTTATGCGAAGGGTCCTGTCACAGCTCCTTTTCCGGTGTACCGTGGTGGTATGTCGGCGCACAGTAATGTGTTGTAGGACTGTGTCTTGTGGGTACAGATGTACACCTCTGATCAGAGTAAAACTATTCGAATAGCCGTGCCCGCGGTTATGGGCGATCAACCAGATTCACCGTGATTAGTTGAACTCTTTAATAAGTTGACTTAATGGAAATGGTTTAGTTCTGGTGGATGGTTGGGCCTGTCGCAACGTGGTGTAGCGTTGGACAGTGATGGTGGAATTTTGCTTAATTAATTCAACTGTTTTACTGTTTTCAACTATTGTTTTTAAATGCGTATTTTATGCAAAATAGCCTTTGCAGCTCTCCTTTGTTATTACTTGCATCATTATTTTCTTTTTCGGTATGACTTGTTGAGTACAGTGGGTAGTACTCAGTCTTGCTTTATTTTCCCCACACCAGAGTTGGAGTATGTTTCAGAGGAAGACTTTTCAGAAGAGTAGGCTTGTTGCTATCGTCGAGGAATGCCTGTGGAGTGGAGTCGCTACGTTGCGAGTGTTTAGTTTATTAGAGTGTTTCTCTTTTTTCCGCTGCAGTTTTGTAAGAGATTTTTATTGTTTTGTAAGACGTGGATCTGTATGGCAACTTTGTCATTTGTGTACCCTGGCTGGTCCTGGACAGGGATTTTAATACACAATTTGCTTTGGAAATTCTGGTAGTGAATTTCTGGGCGTGACAAAAGAGGTGATGTAGTATGTCTCCTTGGGGGTTTGGGTCTTACTTCTCTTAGCACGTCTTCTCTTTTGCCCAGACGTTTCTCCGGTGTCGGTTTCTACCGGACCGGACGTTGCTGTGTCCGTGTCGCCTTCGGCTATTACGGCAGACTTGGCAGCCTTTCTTTTTGACTGGCGTCTTGTTTTCATCTGTTCATACATCAAAAAAAGTTAAACGCGACCGAGAGGGAGACGGCTTAGTTTATAACATTACAACTCGACTTACTGCTTCCTCCATAGGGATGTAGTCGGGGTCTTCTTCAACCGGTGGTGCTGGCGTAACTTCGACATGGCACATCGGATCGCTTGGTGTCTGCCATGTGCCTTCGCTCGAAACCTCTTGCGTTGGTTCGACGTTGGGTGCATCGGAGGGAGCTTTCTCGGTCGACATTTGATCTACGGTTGGTCGTAACACAATTAATTTTATTTTCATCTTATTTTAACTAAAATACCAGGTGGAAGAAATATTATACATAATATTAGCATTTTTAGAGTATTAAAATTTGGGGCAAAATTTAAACATCACATATATTATACATATATTTACAAACAATGCTAATATTATGTATAATACAAATATTATGTATATTAAAAAATGCTAATATCATACATATATTAAAAAATGGTAAATATATTAATGTAGATTATACATATATACATAAATAAACATCTAATTTACAAACATCACATATATTATACATATGTATAATACAAATATTATACATAATAATACGTTCACAGTTATTAATTCTCAATAAAAAGTGGACTCATAAGAAATTTTCTGCGAGGTTGAAGCTCTCGCTAACTTCTATTTAAAATCTCTGTATGAATGTTCATTGGAATTTAAAATAAAATCAGAAGATTCAATCATTTGTTTCAAAGGCCTTCATAGAATTTCTTCCTATATGATTGATCTCCAAATTTTGTATGTTTTTCATATAAACCTAATTATATACATATATAAATATCATCACATACAACACATACTTACATATATATATATATATGTATTTTCATCTATGTATATATTAATGTATATATTAATTAATCCATTAATTACATACAACACATACTTACATATATATATATGTATATTCATCTATGTATATATTAATGCATATATTCATTAATCCATTAATTACATACAACACATACTTACATATATATATATGTATTTTCATCTATGTATTAATTAATGTATATATTAATTAATCCATTAATTACATACAACACATACTTACATATATATATATGTATATTCATCTATGTATATATTAATGCATATATTCATTAATCCATTAATTACATACAACACATACTTACATATATATTAATGTATATATTAATTAATCCATATAATTACATACTTACATCTAATCTAACATCGACAATTCATCAATGTATATATTCAACTATGTACATATTAATGTATATATTCATCTATCTAATCTAACGTCGACAATTCATCAAAAAAATTCACATCTATCCCTTGTAGGCATTTCGTCGAACAGTTGACGTGCCATCCCAGGATTGCCATCCATTCAATTCATCCATCCATCAAACCACATCCACCCAATCCATTGATCCGATCCATCCCACATCCATTCCATTCACAGGCATATCATCTCACCTTGCGAGGAGGGACGTCGGCGTCGGTTGTGGGGGCCGATGTGAGGCGTCGTCGGATGGGTGGCGTCGGCGGCCGGGGCATCGTCGTCGGTGGGCGTCCTCGTCGGGCGTCGGTGCGGCGTCGGCGGGGATGGGCGACGCGGCGCGCGGGGATGGGCGGCGTGGCGGGGGCCAGCGGCGAGAGAGGGCTAGAGAGATGGGCGGCACAGATCTGGGTGGCGCGGGGGGATTGAGGCAGACGGGCGGGAGGGCGCCGAGAAAGAGAGAGATGGGCGGCGGCGCACGGCGGCTTAGAAAATTTCGGCAGCCTGGCGGCAGAGATCTGGACTCGTCGGGGACTTAGAAAATTTTAGGGATCCCGTGCGACTATATATAGGTGCCAATTATCCCGTGCGGGCGGCTTAAGAGCCCGCACGGAAAGATATCTTTCCGTGCGGGCCGCTTAAACCGCCCGCACGGAAATATATCTTTCCGTGCGGGCCGCTTAAATCGCCCGCACGGAAAGACATATTTCCGTGCGGGCTCTTAAGCCGCCCACACGGGATAATTGGCGCCCTTATTTTAAAACTGTAAAACTAAAAAAGATATGAATGCTAAAATATTTATTAACATATTAATTATTCCATTTATTAATTGTCCCATGTGAAACTTAACAATATGAATGCACATGCTAACATATCAATGTAAAAAAATTCAATCAATATAAATTCGTCACATATTAATATATTAACATATAAAACCACACGTTCACTGCTAACACCATAAGCTTGATACATTCGCGTGCAAAAACATATTGTACAAAAAAAGAAACTAGCGTTTCACTATTTTTGGATTAACATCCTTCCGCACGGATGCAAACTTTGATTCGTCGAGGACACTCTCAATGCGTTTCATTCGCGTAGGAAGATCTGTGAATAACTCAATGGCGTCATACTGATTATAATCGCATGCGTCTTGAATGTTGTCAATTCCAATGATGTTTTGGTTGCCCGATACAATAATGTCCATCTTTTCATCGGAAGGATCCTTCACATAAAAAACCTGTGCAACACGCTCCGCAAGGACCCATGGATCATCCTTATGTCCAATTTTACTCCGTTCGGCATAAGTAAATCCAAATTTATCTACCATGATGTCTTTCACCCATTGGCATCTGAGAACAGGGATCTGAATGTTTAAACCGTAGTCAAGTTCCCATATTTCTTGTATGATCCCGTAATAAGACTTGTTCTGCCCTGTTGCGTCCAACGCTACAACACGAAGCCCACTGTTCTGCGCTGAGCTTTTCCTATCTTTGCTGTTTGTGTAAAAAGAATATCCTCCGATATCATACCCTTGCCATGAGGTCACAAGGCTTGTTGGGCCAGCTGCAAGTCTTTCTATCGTTTTTTCCTCGATTGATTCTCCACACGGTAGCTTTTGATCCTTCAGCCACTGGGGAAATGTGTTCTTCTGTTCTTTCGAAACCCAACCGTCGGATCACCCAGGATTGCATGCTCTGATATCGGAAGTGTGTTGCTCAATGTAGGGCGCAACGATGGCGAGTTGTTGAAGAACACTGCTGTGTGCATCTGATACCGCTTTGTAATCGTTGTCGTAGAAGCATTTTCTTCCCACAGTACCCTTCCCAGATAACCTTCCATCATGTCGAGGCACCGGTATCCCAATGGGGTTGGCATCACTCATATAATCTAGGCAACACTCGACAACCTCCTCAGTTGTATAACCCTCTATCATCGAGCCCTCCGGATGAGCACGATTACGGATATACCCTTTCAGAACGGCCATGTATCGCTCGTACGCCCACATTTGATGTAGGTATAGAGGACCAAGTTCAATAATTTGAGGGACAATGTGAACAATGAGATGTTCCATCATGTCCCAGTACGATGGAGGAAAAAACATCTCTAGCTGGCAAGCGGTCTCGACTGCGAATTTCTGAAGGGGTCCTAATTCTTCTGGATCAAAAACTTTCTGTGAAACTCGATTAAAAGAATAGCACAGCTTTGTTATCACTACCTTGGTGTGCACTGGTTTCACCGCCCTTATAGCGATAGGGAGGAATACCGTAAGCATCTTATGACAGTCGTGAGCGTTGTATCCACAAATCGACAAATCTTTCATTGATACTAGTTTCCGGATATTCGATGAGAATCCAGTCGGCACTTTCAATCCATGAAGACATTGACAGAAAGCTTTTTTCTCTTCTGGTGACATTGAGTAGCATGCCGGTGGAATCTCAATCTTACCATTCGTTAGCTCTATCGGGTGGAGATCTTTCCTTATGCCCAAATTGACCAGGTTGTTACGTGACTTCAACCCATCCTTTGTTTTACTTGGGATGTCAAGTAAAGTCCCGATGGTGCTGTCGAACACGTTCTTCTCGAGGTGCATGACATCGATGGCATGGCGAATCTCCAGGTCTTTCCAGTACGTCAGGTACTTGAAAAAGATTGAATGTTTCTTGAAGGGCAGCGTGTTTTCTACCACTTCTTTCTTCCTCTTGCCTAAAGCTGTCTTTCCCTTGCCGAACATGACCTTTATGTTTTTTGTCAGCTTGAACACCGTGGAACCATCCTTTGCTTCGGGGGCAGTACCTTCCTCAACAGTTTTGTCAAAAAAGGTAGCCATCGCACGATACCTATGCTTCTGTGGTAAGAAACGACGATGACGCATGTAAACTAACTTTTCTGACGAGGTCAGGTATATATACGATGTGTTGTCCAGGCATATAAGACATCCGGTCTTTCCTTTAATCTGTCCTGAGAGAGAAAAAATTGCTGGTAGATCGTTTATAGTAACGAATATGATAGCACGCAGAGTAAAATGCTCCTGTCGGTACGCATCAAACAATCGTAGACCCTCTTCCCACATTTCTTGCATATCCTCTATCAAAGGTTCAAGAAACACGTCTAGATCGATGCCAGGCTGTTTTGGCCCTTGTATAAGGATAGTCAACAAAATATACTTTCGCTTCTGACATAACCATGTCGGAAGGTTATACATGGTGAGCAGAACAGGTCAAGTGCTGTGCGAGCTGCTTAGGTCACCAAACGGATTCATTCCATCCATGCTCAATGCAAACCTTACATTTCTCAGATCATTTGCAAATTCTGGATGCTTCGAATCAAAGTTTCTCCATTGTCGAGCATCGGCGGGGTGTTGAATCATACCATCTGTTTTTCGACCCTCTTGATGCCATCTCATCAACTCGGCGTCGGCGGGGTTCGAGAACAATCGCTTCATGCGATCTTTCACTGGCAAGTACCACATCACCATGGCCGGAATCTTTTTTCCTGGCTCAACCAATGTATTTGGTTCGGCAACAGCATTATCGATGGCACTGTTATCCTTTTTGTACCTACTCACCCCACAAGTTGGACACTTGTCCAAGTCAGCGTATTCATTGCGATAAAGTACACAGTGATTAATACATGCATGGATCTTTTCCACACCAAGTGATAATGGACATCAGTTTCTTGGCTTGGTAGGTGTTAGCTGGCAACAAGTTAGGCTTAGGAAGTATAGCTCTAAGGAGACCCATCAAGTCATTAAAACTAGTATCAGACCAGCCGTGCCTGGCCTTCAATCTAAGAAGTTCTAGCACCGACCGCAACACTGTATACTGCATATCACATCCCTTTGATTGATCATACAAAAGATCTTTCGTTGATTTCTGCAACGCCTCCCAATTATTTAAATCTTTTGCTTTCTCTGTTAGGACCTCTGGTTCAGCGTGCCGCAACATATCCTCAAGATCAAGATCAATATCAACCTCTGCGGCATCAAAACCAGTGCCGCCAAAATCACTAGTCATTTGACGAGACATGTCATCAATTATAAAATCCTCTGCCTGATCGAACCAAATATCACCAATCTCTACAGAAGGGGCCGACTTCCTCGTGATAAGTCCAAACTGTATATTTCTCCACAAATCCACGCTGAATTATGTGTCCTAGGATTACATCAGGATCTTTCCACATCTTCTGATTCTTGCAATCCACGCATGGACAAAAAATATCCTTCCTACTCTCTCTCAAAGCATGTGTCTTAGCCTTGTCAATAAATGTTGATGCTTCTCTCATGAACACCGGATGAGTTCTCCGTGTCTCATACATCCATGTCCGATCCATCTAAAAAATTCACAGCATTAATTAATATTATATTGCCAGTGTTTTCTAAATAAACAAATTAAACTTAATTCATACATTTTAACTAAAACCTCATTCACAACAAATAATAATACGGAGACAATATTAGCTACCAAAAAATGGTTCAATCAAAAAAATAAAATATTTGACCTACAAATTACATACATATATAGCACAAAGTACCAATTCGCACAAGTTTACATATCTTCGCATTCAACCAATGAAATTTTACAAAAACGGAAGCAAATGAAGGAGATGATCGAACACATTACCTTTTATATTGATTTCAATCAAAGATTTTAACTCTAGAATCTCCCACCAAAAGAAAATGACTATTTTTGGAGAGAGAAACCGAGTTAAAATAAATTCAAATATCTTCACATTAAACCAATAAAAACTTTTAAAAGTGGAAGCAAATGAAAGAGGAGATCAAGCATGGTACCTTTTGTATTGATTCCAATTGAAGAATACAAGTTGAAAACCTTCCCCCCTATAATTGCATTTTTTTGGAGAGAGAAACACCAAGTTCAAAGTGCCACTGTTGGGGGGTGGGAGCTGTTTTATAGTGCATCATCGCGTGCGGTTGACCTAACGAACCGCACGGGATAAGCATTATCCCGTGCGGGTTCTTAAGCGGACCGCACGGGATAATATTATCTCGTGCGGTCGGCTTAAGGAAGCCGCACGCGATAATGAGTTATCCCGTGCGGTCGGCTTAAGTCGACCGCACGGGATAACTCATTATCGCGTGCGGTTCAACAGCCGGCCCCCTCGGGACCGGTCTTTTCAGGCGCGGCCACTTATGGCCCGCCTGGAAACTGTTGGGGGCCTCGTCCAGAAAGCCCCTTTCTGTAGTTGTGTCAGGTGCGCACGCAAGCCAAATGTCTCTTCCTTCACTGATCAACCTAACCCAACGCCCAAACTAGCTGGATGGGTCATTACTGGTGGAGAACTGATATTTTGTCATGGTACCCAAAATCACAAATATCTTGGTTAGATTAAGAACCGGTACTAAAGATGCTTTAGTACCGGTTCTAAGAGTCCAAGTCCCTCGAAACATTTTTAGTCCTGATTGATGTTACCAATCGGTACTAAAAATGCATCTTTAGTATACTAACCGGGACTAAAGATGTCTCGAGGGTTAGTTCAAAAAGAAATCATCTTTATCCAAGTCAGATGTGTGTAGTAGGTGGGATGGTAACACGCGTGAGGGCTGAGGTGAGCGATCTTGAGTTCGAATCCCATATATCTTACACATTTTTTTGATCTTTAGTACCGGTTATTTTAATCGGTACTAAAGATCGAGATCTTTCGTCCCGATTTGCTTATCACGGTTGCTATGATCGGTACTAAAGAGGGTTTCCAACCGGTGTTAAAAATCGTTTCTTCACTAGTCGGCTTTGCGTTACAATCCTTTTCACATTTCTAAAATCGAGTCAACCCACCAATGCATATCTCCAAATAATAGATCTTACTAAATAGCCTGTCTTTCCACATCTAAACTCTTATTGATCTTCAGGCATTTGACTTGTTTCCTTTCTCTTGACCCATTTTGATCAATCAATTTCAATATATCTCTATAGGCCATCTTCATCTTTCCTCTCTCATCACTACTGGAGAACTGATCTTTGGTCGGAATCCCAAAAACAGGAATAGTCCCGGTTTGAATATGAACCGGGTCTAAAGACCAACTTTAGTCCTGGTTAAAAAGGATAACGGGTCGTGCTGATCTTTAGTCCTGGTTGGTGTTCATCTTTAGTCCCGGTTCTAACCCTCACCGGCCGTGTCAGGCCAGTGTCAGGGGGGTGGGGATCTTTAGTCCCGGTTGGTGTCACCAACCGGGACTAAAGTTCCTCACTTTAGTCCCGGTTGGTGACACCAACCGGGACTAAAGATAATTTAGATCTATAGTCCCGATTAGTGTTATTAACTGGGACTATAGTGATCAACCTTTTTATACTTCTTCTTCCTCCTCCAGCCCGAGCCATTGCTGCCAAGAGGAGGAGGAAGAAGGGAAGTGCTGCCAAAAATTTTTGATAAAATTATTTTGGTGATAATATACAAATCGGAGAGATCGAAAAGGTTAGCAAATCTATTCTCTAATAATGTATGCTTAGCATATTGCATTTATAGCTTTGTTTCTATAAAATATTTTCTCCAAAAAGGTTTATGCAAAATGATGAGAGAGAAAATATGTTAGGCAAAATTAGGTTGATTTTGAAATTAGAAATTTGGGATACATATGTCATAAAAAAGATGACTGAGGGAAAATATAGAAAACTAAGACAAAAGAATTGAAATCTAAGTTAGTTTAATAAAATAGTTAGAAAAAAGTATAAATCGTTAAAGATATGTTTTCAACTTTACAAACCATAAAAATTGTATGATTATTTGTAAAAAAATAGAAAACAAAGGTAATTGAAAAATATGTAATATAGCTAGAAATATGTTTAGCACTTTAATAAAAATTTGAAAATAATTGTAAACTTCTCTTTCTTCTCGTCGTCATCTTTGTAGCTCTTTTCTAGAAATTAGTTTCACTTTGAACCATGATGTTTTAAATTTTTATATGATTATTTAATTAGTTTCGAGAATGTGGATTTCATTAGTAACATTGGACTATTTGATGTATAGATGGATCGGCAATGGATGTACACCGCGGACCGAAGGTCGAAAGAGTTTATTGAAGGCGTGCATTATTTTTTGAAGGTGGCCAATGATAACAAGTACAAGGGTTTCATGTGTTGTCCATGCAAAAAGTGCAGTAACCGGAAGGAGTATTCATCATCAAGAACTATTCATGCGCACTTGTTTGAGTCTAGATTCATGCCTGGATATAATTGTTGGACCTCGCACGGAGAGCTAGGGGTTACAATGGAAGAAGATGAAGTAGAAGACGAGAATATTCTGGACTGGGCTCATCAGTACGGTGGATTTGAAGAAAATCCGGAAGGCGAGGCGGACGGAGCTGTTCAAGATAACGACGTTGTAGATGATCTTGGTCAAATGTTGCGGGACGTAAAGGACGGCTGCGAAAGTGAGAAGGAGGTCCAAAAATTGGACCATATGTTAGCGGACCACAAAACTTCGTTGTACCCAGGTTGCGAACAGGGGCACAAAAAGTTGGGTACGACGCTAGAATTCTTGCAATGGAAGGCCAAAAATGGTGTGAGTGACAAGGCATTTGGCGAGTTATTGAAACTCGTCAAGAACATTCTTCCGGAGGGAAACGAGTTGCCCGAAACAATGTACGAAGCTAAGAAGGTGGTATGCCCTCTAGGACTAGAAGTACATAAGATACACGCATGTCTGAACGATTGTATCCTTTATCGCGGTGAGGAGTACGAGAACCTAGAAGCATGCCCGGTTTGTAAAGCACTACGATACGAGATTACACGAGATGATCCAGGTGATGTTGACGGATAACCTTCGAAGAAGAGAGTTCCTGCTAAGGTGATGTGGTATTTCCCTATAATACCACGGCTCAGGCGTTTGTTCAAGAAGAAAGAGTATGCTAGCATGATGCGCTGGCACGCAGAAGAATGTCAACAAGACGGGATGCTGAGACACCCCGCCGACGGGTCGCAATGGCGAAATATCAACAGAACATTTCCAGACTTTGGAGAGGATGCCCAAAACGTAAGGTTTGGTTTAAGTACAGATGGCATGAATCCATTTGGAGAGATGAGCAGCGGCCATAGCACTTGGCCTGTTACCATGTGTATCTACAACCTCCCCCCTTGGCTATGCATGAAGCGAAAGTACATCATGATGCCAATTATCATTCAAGGCCCAAAGAAACCTGGTAATGACATTGATGTGTACCTAAGACCATTGGTTGAGGATATGCTTCTGCTGTGGAACAAAGAAGGTGTCTCCGTGTGGGACGAGGACAAACAGGAGCAATTTAACCTACGAGCGTTGTTATTCGTGACCATTAACGATTGGCCTGCACTTAGCAACCTATCCGGACAGTCAAACAAGGGGTACAAGGCTTGCACCTATTGCATGGATGAAACTGAAAGTACGTATCTGAAACACTGCAGGAAGGTTGTTTACATGGGCCATCCTTGATTCCTTGTTGCAACCCATCCTGTACGGAAAAAAGGCAAGCATTTCGAACAGAAGGCAGACCACCGTACTAAGCCTAAACATCGCAACGGAAAAGCCGTGTTTGCTATGGTGAAAGATCTGAAAGTAGTATTTGGAAAGAGACCTGGCAGCCAACCTATAGAGAGCGAAGATGGTCACGCGGCGATGTGGAAGAAGAAATCTATTTTTTGGAAGTTGCCCTATTGGGAAGTCTTAGACGTCCGGCATGCGATCGATGTGATACACCTCACTAAGAACCTTTGCATCAACCTGTTAGGTTTACTAGGTGTATATGGCAAGTCGAAAGATACACTTGAAGCATGTAATGATCTCTAGCATATGCAACAACGCGAGGACCTTCACCCGGAACCGAAGGATAAAGGAAGCCATTACTTGAGTCCGGCAAGCTACACCCTGAGCAAGGAAGAGAAGGAAAGTATGTTTGAAAGCCTGGAGAGCATCAAGGTACCGTTTGGATACTCCTCGAATATAAAGAGAATAATAAGCATCAAAGAGAAGAAGTTCACAAACCTAAAGTCTCATGACTATCACGTGTTGGTGACACAACTGCTTCCTGTTATAATTCGTGGTATCCTTCCTGATAATGTCCGGGGAACAATAACAAAGCTATGTGCTTTCATGAACGCAATTTCGCAGAAGATCATCGATCCAGACAGTTTAACAACCCTTCAAGAGGACGCGGTCCAATGTCTCGTCGGCTTTGAGATGATCTTTCCACCGTCATTCTTCAACATAATGACACATCTTCTATGTCACCTTGTGAAAGAGATCAGTATTCTCGGTCCTGTGTACCTACACAACATGTTTCCTTTCGAGAGGTACATGGGCGTTCTAAAGAAATACGTTCGTAACCATAGCCGTCCGGAAGCAAGCATCGCCAAGGGTTATGGAACAGAGGAGGTCATTGAGTTCTGCGTAGAATTTATTGAAGACCTTCGTCCAATAGGGGTACCCGAATCAAGCCATGAGGGGAGACTACGGGGAAAGGGGACTCTTGGAAGAAAAGCAATAATGACCGTGGACAACGATTAATTCCGTAAAGCACATTTCATGGTTTTGCAACAATCTTCGTTGGTGGCTCCTTACATCGAGGAGCACCTGGCGATTGTTCGGTCGAAAAACATCGGCAAGTCCGATGCATGGATTACATGCCATCACATCGATACTTTCCTCGCTTGGCTACGACAACATCTAATGGGTGCCGAAACCATTGACCGACAACTAGCCTTCTTGGCGAGGGGGCCTTCTTGCTCGATATCGACATTCCAAGGATACGAAATCAATGGGTATACATTTTACACAAGAGCCCAAGACAGAAAGAGCACAAACCAGAACTTTGCTATTCGTATCGACGCCATGAGATACGATGGTGCAACTAGCACGTATTACGGTGTCATTGAGGACATATGGGAACTAGACTACGGACCCCTGAAGGTACCTCTGTTTCGATGCCAATGGGTTAGGCTCACCAGTGGAGGTGTAACGATTGATGACAGTGGGATGACAACGATTGACCTAAGCAAGGTTGGATACTCAGACGAACCTTTCGTCCTAGCCAATGATGTAACACAAGTTTTCTACGTGAAGGACATGTCTAGCAAACCAAAGAAGGGTAAAGGACCCGATGAGCCAAAGCGCCACGTGGTTCTCCTAGGCAAAAGAAAAATCGTCGGAGTTGAGGATAAGACTGACGAAGATTACGATCAGTTTGACGGGCAACCTCCGTTCACGGTGACAGTTGACCTGAGCATCCTCCTATCAAAGGAGGACACCGCTTACTCACGCAACGATCATAGCGAAGAAACAATAGTGAGAAGAAAGTACATGAGAAAAACTGTGATATAGGTTGTTGTATGGACGACGCAAATTATTTATAATGTATTGAAGGCCATGCAATGTTTGTGATTTTGACTAATACAATTATGTAAGGAAAACAGTGACATTTTAATTATATATCAATTATTGAAATGTAATATCAATTTCAAACTATTAAAGTAGGTCATATGTTATTTATATGTGATTATTTACATCTAATAATAATTTAAAACTATTTAAATAGGTAATATGGTATTAGATATTTTAGTACTATTCAAATAGTATTTAAATTGGTGAAATTTTAATTATATATCAATTATTGAAATGTAATATCAATTTCAAACTATTAAAGTAGGTCATATGTTATTTATATGTGATTATTTACATTTAATAATAATTTAAAACTATTGAAATAAGCAATATGGTATTACATATTTTAATACTATTCAAATAGTATTTAAATTGGTGAAATTATAATTATATATCAATTATTGAAATGTTAATATCAATTTCAAACTATTAAATTAGGTCATATGTTATTTATATGTGATTATTTATATTTAATAATAATTTAAAACTACTTAAATAGGTAATATGGTATTAGATATTTTAATACTATTCAAATAGTACTTAAATTGGTGAAATTTTAATTATATATCAATTATTGAAATGTAATATCAATTTCAAAACTATTAAAGTTGGTCATATGTTATTTATATGTGATTATTTACATTTAATAATAATTTAAAACTATTGAAATAAGCAATATGGTATTACATATTTTAATACTATTCAAATAGTATTTAAATTGGTGAAATTTTAATTATATATCAATTATTGAAATGTTAATATCAATTTCAAACTATTAAATTAGGTCATATGTTATTTATATGTGATTATTTATATTTAATAATAATTTAAAACTATTTAAATAGGCAATATCGTATTAGATATTTTAATACTATTCAAATAGTATTTAAGTTGGTGAAATTTTAATTATATATCAATTATTGAAATGTAATATCAATTTCAAACTATTAAATTAGGTCATATGTTATTTATATGTGATTATTTATATTTAATAATAATTTAAAACTATTTAAATAGGCAATATGGTATTACATATTTTAATACTATTCAAATAGTATTTAAATTGGTGAAATTTTAATTATATATCAATTATTGAAATGTAATATGAATTTCAAACTATTAAAGTAGGTCATATGTTATTTATATGTGATTATTTATATTTAATAATAATTTAAAACTATTTAAATAGGCAATATGGTATTACATATTTTAATACTATTCAAATAGTATTAAAATTGGTGAAATTTTAATTATATATCAATTATTGAAATGTAATATCAATTTCAAACTATTAAAGTAGGTCATATGTTATTTATATGTGATTATTTATATTTAATAATAATTTAAAACTATTTAAATAGGCAATATCGTATTAGATATTTTAATACTATTCAAATAGTATTTAAATTGGTGAAATTTTAATTATATATCAATTATTGAAATGTAATATCAATTTCAAACTATTAAAGTAGGTCATATGTTATTTATACGTGATTATTTATATTTAATAATAATTTAAAACTATTTAAATAGGCAATATGGTATTACATATTTTAATACTATTCAAATAGTATTTAAATTGGTGAAATTTTAATTATATATCAATTATTGAAATGTAATATCAATTTGAAACTATTAAAGTAGGTCATATGTTATTTATATGTGATTATTTATATTTAATAGTAATTTAAAACTATTTAAATAGGCAATATTGTATTAGATATTTTAATACTATTCAAATAGTATTTAAATTGGTGAAAGTTTTATTATATATCAATTATTAAAATGTGATATCAATTTCAAACTATTAAAGTAGGTCATATGTTATTTATATGTGATTATTTACATTGAATAATAATTTAAAACTATTTAAATAGGTAATATGGTATTAAATATTTTAATACTATTCAAATAGTATTTAAATTGGTTAAGTTTTAATTATATATCAATTATTGAACTGTAATATCAATTTCAAACTATTAAAGTAGGTCATATGTTATTTATATGTGATTATTTATATTTAATAATAATTTAAAACTATTTAAATAGGCAATATGGTATTACATATTTTAATACTATTCAAATAGTATTTAAATTTGTGAAATTTTAATTATATATCTATAATTGAAATGTAATATCAATTTCAAACTATTAAAGTAGGTCATATGTTATTTATATGTAATTATTTATATTTAATAGTAATTTAAAAATATTTAAATAGGCAATATGGTATTACATATTTTACTACTATTCAAATAGTATTTAAATTGGTGAAATTTTAATTATATATCAATTAATGAAATGTAATATCAATTTCAAACTATTAAAGTAGGTCATATGTTATTTATACGTGATTATTTATATTTAATAATAATTTAAAACTATTTAAATAGGAAATATGGTATTACATATTTTAATACTATTCAAATAGTATTTAAATTGGTGAAATTTTAATTATATATCAATAATTGAAATGTAATATAAATTTCAAACTATTAAAGTAGGTCATATGTTATTTATATGTGATTATTTATATTTAATAATAATTTAAAACTATTTAAATAGGCAATATGGTATTACATATTTTAATACTACTCAAATATTATTTAATTTGGTGAAATTTTAATTTTATATATTTATTGAAATGTAATATCAATTTCAAACTATTGAAACTGTTTTAATCTTTAGTCCCGGTTGTTAAACATAGCCGGGACAAAAAAGATATTTTCGCCGCAGCGAGAAAAAATTTTTAGTCCCGGTTGGTGGCATGAACCGGGACTAAAGATATCTTTAGTCCCGGTTGATGCCTCCAACCGGGACTAAAGATCCCGATTATAAATAGTTGTGCGCATCGTCTTCTCCGGATCCACACTAAGCCGTTTCTCATTCTCTCAACTCTCAGCGCGCACGTCCTCCGCCTTTGCCGCCGCCGTCATCTTCGTCGTCTCCGCCGCCGTACGTCGTCGCCGTCCTCACCGCGCCTCCCGGCCGAGGTTTGCACCGATCTCCATCTTTTGTTTCACGGTTTTCGCTCTCGATCGCGTCCGCACGCACGCGGCCACCGTCGCCATATGCATGCCACCGCCGCCGCCACCCCTCGCCACCCGGCTGCCCCCCCGTGCCACTGCCGTCACCACCGGCCCGCGCCAGCACGGCCGCCGCCATCGGCCCGCGCCACCACGGCTGCCGCTACCCCGCCGCCGCCACACCGCGGCTCGGGCAGCCCGCGCCACCACGGCCGGCGCCACCCCACTGCCGCCACGGCCGTCGCGCCACCACGGCCGCCGCCACCCCGCCGCCACCACCCCGCGCCATGAACGAACGTGAACAAAGAACGTGAACGATATGTAGAACGAACGTGAACGGACGTGAACGAACGTGAACGATAGAACGTGAACGATATGTAGAACGAACGTGAACGGACGTGAACGGACGTGAACGAACGTGAACGATAGAACGAACATGACCGAACCAACAGGAGAACGAACGACCGAACGAACGATAGAACGATAGAACGAACGACCGAATGTGAACGATAAAACGAACGAACGAACGAACGATAGAACGAACGACCGAACGAACGATAGAACGAACGACCGAACGATCGATAGAACGAACGACCGAACGAACGAAAGAACGAACGACCGAACGATAGATAGAACAATAGAACGAACGAACGTTAGAACGAACGACCGAACGAGGAGTAGAACGAACGAACGAAAGAACGAACGATAGAATATGTATGTACGGAACAAATTGTATCAATGTAATAATTATTATATGTATGTATGGAACAACCATGTGTATATTTCCTCTGTCTTTATTCATTCATATGTATGTATGAAACGATTACCTCTAAAAGTATATATTTAAAAATGACTAAAATTAAAATTTGGTGATAAGATTACTTGTGATGTATTTTATATAAGTTCGATATGCATGTGTGTTAGTTCCATTTTCACCAATTTCCTCTATTTTACAGTAGGGAAAAAAACACTTAATTCAACTATTTTTATAAGAGAGTTTGCGATAATCCACTATACATGGAGGCCTCATATAACTATGTACGCGTTGCTGCGGGAATTGGCATAAAAATAGTTATGTTTGCAAATTGGTATAAAAATAGTTACGTTTGCGAATTTGGTATAAAAATACTTATGTTTGCGAATTTGAATATAATATTGCACATCTTTTTACATTTTTTAATAGTGATTTAATTTTTTGTCTAATTTTTTTTCTAATAGGTGCTGACCGCCATCGTCGCTCAAGCTTAAGTGGCCCCAATAAGACCAAGCAAAACTAAGGCAAGTTTCATGAATTCCCTGATATGTGTGTATATATGGATGACATATGCACGTAGGTTGCATGTATAACAATGAATTAACTGGTCATTGTACGTATTTCTCAACAATGTCATTATATGTAAAACAATATACTGTTAGTTGATGTGTACCTCGTAATGTTACGAACAGATGGCAGATGATGATGATGAACAGATCCTCATGGAGGAGATCGCAGAGGGCAGCAGCCAATATTGGGCGGATGAGGAGCCAGAGGACCCCAACCAATACCTGAACGAGGAGGGAAACGAGGGCACAAACCAACAGGAAAGTGAAAGGGAATCGGCCGTTGGAGAGAAGAGGGCACGCAAGGAAGCTAGAGGGCAGGCAAATTATTAGTGAAGTGGCCCCAGACGGTGAACCAGTAGCCCCGGCTGGTATACTACGTAAGTTTGTGGGACACAGTGGTTGGGTCGTGAGGGATCACGTGCCCATCAGCATAGTGCACTGGCGTCAAACAAGAACAGCAGAGGATGATGAAAGTTATCTTCCAGATACGGAGAAAGCAATGCTGTGGACCACCATGCTCGAGACCTTTACGGTCCCTGAGGCAGATCAGCCAAGACTGAAAGAATGGACGATGAAGAAAATGGCTGAACAATTCCAGAAGTACAAGTCAGCTCTGTACAAGAAATACGTCGTGAAGGGGCTGACACCTGATTTCGACAAGTTAACGAAGCTGAGGGATCATTGGGATACGTTTGTCGTATACAAGACTTCCGAGCATGAGCAAACACAAATAGCAAAGAATAAAGCCAATGCTGCTAAGAAGCAGTACCATCACCGGCTATGGTCAGGGGGCTATACGAAGGCAATCCCCAAGTGGGATGAACTGGAAGCCGGGTTGATTGGAAAGGGTATTGAGCCAGCCACAACGAACTGGCCAGAACATTCAAGAAATTGGTACTATGCTCATGGTGGAACGCTCGATCCCACTAATGGCTCCCTTGTATTCGGCGATGCGATCCGCGAAGCAGCTAGCCGACTCACGAAAGCAGTGGAGGCGTCTGCTCAGGGAACATTCCATCCAGACAGAGAGAAGGACGAGCTTATGCTCGCACTACAGAATCCCGAGCATCTAGGACGAACACGGGGAAAAGGCGTGGTTGCATGGAAATACGGATTTCAAGAGGACAGCCACACTTACAAAAGTCGAATGAGGAGGAAGAGGGATACGGAGGACAAATTAAGACATCTCGGGGAGAGGGTCCACCTACAGGAAATACGGATGCAACAGGAGGTCGAATGACGGGTGGACCAACGCCTGGCGGAACGACAGAGCCAGCAGACGGTGCAGCCGTATGCCCCTCCAATCATGGTGAGCCCCTCGGGCAATCGCAGCAGCTGTGCATCTACAGGGCAGGCAGGAGAACAGGGCATGGAAGGTGCAGCTGGGCAAGCTCACGACGACCCATCGTACCCCGTAGATGAAATCACGCAGCGGACACCATGTGAGCTGCACAGTCCCTTCAAGAACATATCACTCAAGGTATGCTCGTAGTTTTATGATATATGTCTTGTAAATTGCATAACCGATGGTGCATGCATCTGTTAATTACTAAGTAATCTTGATTCTCGTGAAGGTGGCGTCGGGCATGGCCATACCAGTCGATCCTTCGGGGACATATCATTACACACCGATTCCACCTGGGTACTCAAAGGTCGAGGTTGAATTGGTGGAACGAGGGTTCGACGATCTCGAGCTGGACATCCCCGGAGGAGATGGGGAGACAAAACTAGGAGACACAGCCCATGCCATTATACTATGGTGCAAGCGGCACATCGTGTTTCCTAGGCGCGCAGCGGTGTCTTCTCCTCCGTCTCCTCCGCCTGCACCCTCTCCTCCGCCTGCACCGGCTCCTCCGCCTGCACCCTCTCCTCCGCCTGCACTGGATCCTCCACCACAGTCTCCTTCGCCTGCAACCTCTCCTTCGCCTGCACCGGCTCCTCCACCGCAGTCTCCTCCGCCTGCAACCTCTTCTTCGCCTGCACCGGCTTCTCTGCCTGCACCGTCATCATTTGCGTCACTTCGTCCCGCACCGTCAAAGTCCACACCACCAAAAAAGAAGCCAAAACTTGACGAGCCAAAACTCCTCGCTCTCAAGAAAAGGGCGTACGACCGCACTCCCGAGGTGAATGAGGAGGTCATACGAGCAGAAGTGAAGGCGTTCTTCGAGGCACGGAAACCAGCAAAGAAGATTCCAATAGATCCGGCTGCTAAGAAGTTCTTCCAGAAGATGAGCGAACCGGTCAAGAGGGCTGTACTTTCCGATTATGACCGGTCGATGACGAAGTCGTACAAGAAACAAAGAGGAAAGGCCAAAGAAGTGCCTCATCTCGGAAAGCAGCGGAAACAATCGGTTGAGCCGTTGCTACCACCCGGTGAAGAGGAGTTGAGGCAATGGATGAAAGAGACGGGTCTGAGCAGGGCGCAACTGGTGGGAGACACACCGATAACCATGGCGACAGAAGCCGACTTGAAATACAAATTTAAACTCGGTAAACCGCTTGTCAAGCCTGGTGAGGTGAACACTCTCTCAACACAAATGCATCGATTCCATCAATGGTATATGGAACTTTCATCCAGAGGTAGAATGATGGTTGGAGCAAGGATAAGAAACACAGATTACTATCAAGGAGATGATGTTCTGTGGATCAACTTCGAGAATGTGTTCAATGTATACCAACTAGACGCTCTCTACGTCTCCATTCTCAGCTACTGGGTTTTGTAAGTATCGTTTTAGCATACTTTATTTTGTTCCTTAGCTCCTTCTATGTACTATTCAATGGTTACACTGTGCCGATAAGACTGATGCAAATTCCTTTATCTTTTGTAGAATGGAGATTCAATCATGCCGTAGGCAGGGGATTTACAATATTGGATTCATGGACCCCCACAAAGTCAATGACGTAATGATACGGGACTTTGAGAAAGATACAGAGGACAATATTGTTCATTTCCTGGTGCAGCAACATTACAAGACCTACATACTATTGCCCTACAACACAGAGTGAGTTTTAACTGTCTTTCAAATTTGTACCAACTTTCTCCCCGTACTCATACCGTCACATATATATCGTCTGACGCAATTTGCAGATTTCACTGGGTCCTTTTCCTCTTCAACCTTGAACTTTGCAAAGTCCATGTCTATGACTCAATGGATAAACCAGAGTCTACTTTCACCAAGGTTTTTGAAGTGATAGACAGGTAACGCCATCTATTCAACTGTCATTAATTATGAACACTGCTATTGGTACTATGCAGATCTCCGGTATTTAATCATAGCTTCCAACTGTACATAGGGCATGGGCAAAGTTCCGTACATTGGTCCGCGCAGTTGGCAGAACCAACAAATGTTTTTTTAAAAGAAAATATCTTTAGTCCCGGTTGGTAACACCAACCGGGACTAAAGATGGCTGAGCGAGCAACGTGGCACAGCCATCTTTAGTCCCGGTTATTTCACCCGGGACTAAAGATGGGCATCTTTAGTCCCGGATTCGTAGTCCCGGTTGCATAACCGGGATTAAGGGGGTTACGAACCGGGGTTAAAAACCCCTTCTCCACTAGTGCATGCATGTTTCTAACTTTGGCCAACTCACCTTGCTTGACCCGTTTCTTTCATTATAAATTCATGTCGATCAATTCGAACATTGATTTGATTTCGGACAGGCACCTGATCCAGCGAAAAAAAGATTGGGCGCCCCTCCCCAGTACTAATGCTATGCTGCTGCTGTCCCTATGCCATGCACCCTAATACCTTACGTCCCTAGCGTTGTATGCATGCTGCCGCAACTATGCATTCTATCCTCTCTCTTTTCTCCATGCAAAATCATATCTTTAACAAACTTTAAAATAATTTTTCTCATAAAATATTTATTCGATTTACGATATGATTACACCGTTACATTTGTTGTAATTAAATTTTTATAACAAAATCACGCACGATTATATTCCAAAGGAAAAAAATTGCTCTTTTTTCAATGTACTTTTCAATGTTGCACATTGCCTTATTTGGATGTCTCAATTAGTATTTCACAATGTTTCACTGGTTCATTTGTAAATGTTGCACATAGTATCCTTTAAATATCTTATTAAGTATTTAATAAGATTTTAACAATTATAATTTAATGTTTCATACACAAGTTTTGTGGAGATAAATAAAATAATCTAGTTTCCATTTGTCCTGGTTTCACACAAAAATTCTATTTATTTTATACTCAGGAAAATAATTAAGAAAGGCTAGATAGAAGTTGGGTTGAATTTTTAGGAGGTTAGAATCAGTGGATAAATTCTTGAAAAAATATATTGATACATGATAAATAAACTAGTATTTGAATAAATTATGTTACACATACACTTTTATATGATTTAATGCATATTTGAGTGATGTATTATTTTTGACAATAAAGGTTTAGAAATAATCTATTGTTTGACTACTTTGACCAATTTATTTGTGGTATCAAAATGTAAAGATAAAATTATACCAAAATTCCCGTGATTTGAATATATTGAGTAGCATTTACATGAATTTTCCCATGACTTAAGTAACACAAATTATTTTTTAGAAATTCACTAAGCTTAACTATATATATGTGCCCTTATTATAAAAAAGTGATTAAGGGATTGAAAAATTATATTTAAACTATGTTTAATCTGAGATGATGTTAGTAGGCTTGATTTCCATTTCACCATCCATACTTAACCTCGTAGAATATTTACATGCATTTATTTGTGTAGGGTTAGGTGTAACCTTAAGTGACAATTAGGGTGACTTATAATATATGTATGTTAAAATGTTTATACTTTATTGGCCCAAGATATAACTTCAGATGAGGGGCCAAATCAATTTTATGGGGTTTTACATTGGTCATGTTGCAACATTCAAGTTGGAAGGATTTTAAGAAGTGATTTTCAATACTTGACTTTTGATCCTTTTACTTATTTGCTTCAAATTTTAATTAATGTTCATGAGTCGTATTATGATATGCAAGTAAGATCCAAAAACACGTAAAAGGACTCCAATCACACAAAGCACTCATGCAAATGGAAGCACTCACTATGTTTTGTATTTATTTTAGGTTAGAAGGGAAAAAGTTTTAAATTATTCACAAATTTTCAAATAGGCACCAGATATATTAGACTCACCTAGGTCAATTGAAAAATTTTAGTATTTCTAATTCACGAAAATTATTTTTAACATTTTAGATGCAAAATTTGAAATTAAAAATTTTGGGTATGTTACAACTTCTCTCCCCACCCTTTCATAATCCTCGGTAGTAAAACTACCATGGTCCTGACTTATGATGATTCCAGGCAGATCTTGACCTCGAGATATTCCCGGAACTTCTTGCCCCTGTGGCGTTTGCACAACTTCTTGAGAGCTATCAAAATCAAGATTAAAATTTGTGACATCATTTGACTTGTTGGATGTTGTTGCTCTTGCTAGAAAAGGATAACTATCTGCCTATTCCACCGGTTGCTTGTCTGATATTGGAACATTTTCTGCTGCAGCTGTGGCACTTGTTGCTCTTGTAAACTTTCCACTGCGTCTTTGTCAGGCTCTCTAGAGATAGCATCGATCCATCTCCTTCTCCATATTTCTCATTATTTTCCACCCCCATTAATTCATCTCCTCCTTTGCCATTTTCACCATCAGCATCTGCGCCTTTGTCTCCACTATCAATTCCATCATCGGCGCCTTTGCCTCCAATGTCAATTCCTTCATTGGCATCTTCGCCTTTGCCTCCAACATCACTTCCATCATCAGCATGTTCACCTTTCCCTCCGATATCACTCCCATCATCATCTTCCGCTCCATCCTCATCATCACCTTTCTCTCCCTCCTCATCTTCATCTTCCCCTTCATCCTCATCATCATCTTCGCCTCCATCCTCATATTCATCTTCCCCTTCATCCTCATCATCAATGTCCCCCCATCATCATCGTCATCTTCTGCTTCTTCATCTATTTCTTCATATTCATCAGTATCTTCTGCTTCATCTTCATCTTCTGCATACTCTTCATCATCATCATCATCATCTTCTGCTTCTTCATCTATTTTTTCATATTCATCAGTATCTTCTGCTTCATCTTCATCTTCTGCATACTCTTCATCATCATCGTCAATTTTATCTGAAGTTACATAAGAAAAAGGTACTGCAGTAAACTGTAGAAAGATGTTTGGAACAATGTAAAAAATCTAGAATTTCAGTGCAGATCAATGTAAAAGAAAAATGTAAAAGAAATATTAGAAAATGGTTAAACAAGAAATTATAATTTGAAAACATGGTAGGTCAAAAAGTTACTTCTAAAACAATGTAGAGTTACTTCACTGAGATATGTAAGTTACATTTAAAAAAAAGTGAAAAAAATTCTCTCACACACAAAATAAGGGACATGTAAATCAACTTCTGCAGCATGGTAGAACATGGCTATACTTTTTTTTCTCTCCTATAATAGAATAAGTGAAAAAGACAAACCTAAATCTGCATATTCGTGCTGATCCTTCTTTTGCCGCTATGCAAGTTTCTTCCTATTCCTTCCCATTGGCCTGTGTTGGCTACTACTAGCCCTTGGATCAAGCCCGGGAAGCTGTCTCACAAATTTATTGACCAATGTTGAGAAACCATCACACAAGTTATGCACCGTGGTTGCAAATCTGTCCTTTTTGTGTAAAAAAGGAAAAGCCAGACAAGTTACTTCTACATATTGGAATAGTTATTTTAACAATGACTTGGAGTTACATCCACCAAGTGTAGAAAAAGTAAACTAGAGAAGTGAGGTGAAGGAAAAAGATAAACCTGCTGCTGCATATTATTGGGCAGATTTGTGTTTATGAAGGTTGTAAAATCTAAGTTGGTCTCCAAACAATTGGGTCCCTTCGTATTGGGTCCCTCCATGCTGAAAGGTGCTCATAATCTGTAATTTCAATTCTAAAATTCTAAAAATATGAAGAGACAAAAAGAGAAACGATGCAAGTATTTAAGCTATTAAAAAACACATCGGTAAAGCCCCAAAGGAGCCATCTTGTGACGTGTCCATCACTATTGCTTTGTTTATCAAATCATTTGTCCAAACTATAGCTCGATAACCTCACTGGAATGTTGAGATTTTCAATTCGTAGCAAGTCCAAATACAGAATCAACACAAAAATAGCGCACTTAGATGTAATGAAATACATAACTTGTTTGCTTACATCTAGAAATATGTTAACTTACTTCCCATCTAGATGTTAGTTACATTTTATAAAAATGAAAAACATACTTCTAAAGTGTGCCCTTAGGTGAAAAAAACAAGGGATGGTAGGATATAGTTTATGTACAAGAAGCTTTCCAAAAACAACAAAAAAATAGTTATCAGATTCTCGCATGAGGCAACATGCCAACATAAATGCAATTTTAAGAGGAAAAAAAGGATTCCAGCACATAGGGCACATGTGGTGTAAAACTTACTTCTACATACAGGTTAACTTACTTTTGATTGACATAAAAGTTGCATTGAGAGAGATGAAAAAATAAGGTAAACATTGTTACCATGATATATAGGAGATGCTGAATTGGTATTCTTCCCAGCACTAGCAGCCTTTTGCATTGTAGATATGACGAATTTGCACTAGTTAAGATTTTTGTTTTTTGAAGCATCAATAACAGAGAGGTAACATCTAGGGTTGACTTTTGTTGTCGTTGTTGGTGCTAAGACAGCAGGCACAACATAGATAATCCACAAACACAGATACTTGTCATCTGCTAATTTCAACTTCTCCAATTCAGCCCCAAGAGTAGACAATGATGGTGAAATCCCATTGTCAATTCTGAGCTCATTTAACACATATTCAGTTTCCATCTCATATACAACATCTTCGGTGCCCCTAGGAATGCCCACGAACTCCTTGTTCACCTCTATAACTCCACATCCAGGAAACACTAATTGGTTCGTCACTGGATTAATGTGCTCCATCAACCAGTTGCACAAATCAAGCCAAAGTTTGGAACATACAAGGCCATGAAAGCTAGCCCTGCATCATTCTCTTCTACTCACCACTCATGTGGGCATACAACTTTATAATCTTCATGGGTGAAGCCCTGTTGCTTTCTTGCTGCAAATGTATAAACAACAAAAGGAAAAAAACATCGGCATCTTTTTGTGAAAACATGTATAAATAGTTTAATAAAATGTAACTAAAGCATCATTAAATATAATGTACTGTAACGTACTTCTAGAATATGTGAACTTACTTTATACAACATATGAAATTTACAACATGTTAAGTTCCTTCTAGAAATATACAAGTTACTTCTTCCAACATGGAAGGTTACATGTACAACATTTTGAGTTAATTCTACACCTTTTAAAGTTAATTTAGTAGCACACATATAATCGAATTCTACACCTTTTTATGCATAAAAGTCAGATGATTGAGTCCTTTAGCATCATCAAAAATGTATCATCTGTGATATATGAACTGAACAGAGAATCCGAACTATACATAGCAGAAAAAAGGCAAACACTACTTGAGGATAGTGCAGAAAAATAGGTGGTTGTTTAATACCTTTTTCTGCTCCTTTTTTAGGAGGTTGCTCTATTTCATCTGCATGATCATCTCCAAAATCTCTCTTCTTACCACGCTGTGCTACTCTCTTAGTTTTTCCACCTAAACCAGGCTTGCCCAACATCCCTTTCTTTGCCCTGGACTTCATTCTGCTCATTCCTGAACAACATTACGAAACAAAAAAACATAATTACTTATGTAGATGAAACAAAAAAAAGGAAAAAGGAAGTAGAAGAAACGTATGGAAATAATAAAGTACCACTGAAAGTGCATTAGGTTATTTTTTCTTTCATGTGAAGTTACTTTGTCTTAATGATGAAATACTTTCACAACATGTCAAGTTACATCCACAAAACCAGCATATCTGGTTTGCTTGTGCTTAGTGATTAGGCAAACCATAATTACAGAGAAGTAAATTGTTAATGTGTACTAGTATCTTCTCCTAGTTAAGTTATTTGAGATGTAAGCAAAATAGATTTATAGCTAAGTGATTCACAGCCTTACGCACAAAAATCAAACTCATACCCACCATGCTTGCCTGCAAACTCCAACATATCCCATGATAGTATATCTCATAAAAAACAACAAAAGTTAAAGTACTACTGAAAGTGCATTAGGTTACTTTTTTTTTCATTTGAAGTTACTTTTTCTTAATGTTAAGTTACTTCCCCAACATGTCAAGTTACGTACACAAAACCGACACATAATTACTGGTTTGCTCATGCTTAGTAATTAGGAAACCATAATTATAGAAAAGCAAATTGTTAATGTGTACTAAAATCTTCTCCTAGTTGAGGTATGCACACAAAAAATCAAACTCATACCCACCATGCCTACCTACAAACTCCCACATATCCCATAAAACAAACATTTCATTCATGCCATTAGCATATCTCATGCTCTCATTGCCAAAAAAAACCCCTCAAAACAACATTTCAGAGATAATATTTGCAGATTTCAAAGCACATACTAGGAATAGCATACTCGAGGAGCTAGAAAAAATCCATACTAATCAACTTGCAACCAGGAAAAATTTTAAAAAAAAACCATTCGAGGGCGCGCGAGATCCACAAGCACCCTGCGCTCACAGAGCTGACGCTCAAGGGGGCGAATTCCACCACCACCACATTGCGGTCGCTGAGAGGACGCGAAGGAGCTCGACGAGTCGTTCGAGAGCAGTCATAGAGGGCGAAACCCGCATCTAGGGGGGAGGGTGAATAAACCACGCGATTATAGGAGAAAAACAAACCGGGAGGTTTTGAGGAGGAAGCAATCGCTGGCCATGATTTGTGGAGTGAAACTACCGCATGTCTCCACCTCTCTACCACAATAGGGAAAACCGCCACAACCTACCACATATTCGCCGGATTTGGGGGAGAAGAAAACCGCTAGCTCCGTCACGAAAACCGCTGCCACCATAATAGGAGGAAACCACCGTTGCCTCTGCTTCTGTAGGGACACTTGAAAATCATACTGTCCAGTGCTCATTAAGGTCACCACATGGTCTTGGATGAATGGTGCTTTCTCATACATGGCAAACATTCAAACCTCAATGTGCTATGACCCCAAATAAACACCATTCAATATAACTCTCAAGGTACCAAATAGTGAGCAAATGAGACACTGCTGGGACTCAGACATGCCAATCAACTTCAGCCTGAGATGTGCCCGTTAAACAATACAAAGGTGACAACCAGATGCATTACACATTCAGGAGACTTGACAAAAATTTGCCTGAGCTCTATAACATCTCATTTGATCTCTACCCTTACTCATGTCTAGCTAGCTCCAAAGCAAGAGACTAACTAAACACTTCCATCAAAGCATTGGTTTAGAGTAATAAGGTATACAAATAATAAAATTTTAGATTACAACTAATTAAAGGTACATAGGCCGACCGGCCAAATATTTAGAGTTCAGCAGAAGCTTGTTTACCGAACCCCATAAGCAAGCCGACTAGGTGTAGGCCCCTAATGAACTGTCCTGAAGAAAAACAACGAAACCCGCAACACTCAACTACTTGCAACACAACTAAAGGAAACCACAAAAGAAACAAGTGTCAGTACATTAACTATGACAAAGGCAATACAACCCTAAGTACATGCAAGCTCTAAATATCAAAGAATGGTTATTTGTGGTCATATAATAGCTTAAAGCAAAATTTGTTTCAAAACATTTTGCAATGGGATTTAAATAAACATTTGTATGTTGATAGCATAGATAACATGGTATGGCATCATATCGGTAACATAATAACAACATATATTTCATCATAGTAGCATTCTTGTGCCTTCCATGGCAACAAGCAACACATTTCATTTTCAGCCCACACCAGGAAACATCATTTCAAGTATGCAAATCAAGTTCAAAAACATTTGTAAAACATAAATCTATACCCATGACAATTCACTAGGTTGCTCATGACCGTGAGCACGGCTAATCAATTAGATTTAGACTTTGCAGAGTTAGTACAGCTTTACCCACATGATGTGAATCGCTCTAGTTTGTCCAGTAACCGTCGGTTACCACCACATTCTACACATTGAATGTGGTCTAGAGGTCACAACGTAGCCTTTACATTACCTAATGCCTAGCCTTGCAATAGTGACGGCAAGTGTTACTCCGCCCTAGGAATGACCTAGAGCCATTAGGTGACAGGCCCACGCCTTAAACCTAACACTATGGTAGCGAACACATCCGTTCTCTCACGAGACACTTAACCGTTGAATTGGATAGACTTAGACGCCTAAACTACCCTCGATAAAAGGCGAGGTAAATAGGTAGTTCCTATGAATCATCGCTCAAACTAATTCATTCTACTTTGGCCTACCAAAATACACATGTGGATGTACGATAAACGATAGTGAGTGACACGAAGTTCGGTCCTTAGTCGACTCGGGCGAACACTCCCCCTATTGGTGCACAACTAACACCATATGTGCACCACTTGCCGCCCAAGTCTAAAATTCACCATTTTCATCATTTTGTTTCACAAATAAGCAGAGCTACCCCTCTATTTATAAGTTCAAAAGGATTTCAAAATATAGAAAGAATTTAATCCATGACCATTTTTAAAGTTTGGAGCTAGGCATGGCTAAGCATATGACATATAATAAACATAATTAGACCCATTAGAGTACAACCAATGTACTCGCAATCATTCCTATTGTTACAAACAGCAAAGAGTGAAATTATTCAAGGAGGGTCATGCAACAAATAGGTTGTATCTACCATTTCATCCATAAGGTATAATTTTCTACCAAATAGCATATGCAAAGTTATAAATAAAACATTTGCCCATAAAACATAGGATTCAAAGTGTTTAAAGGAAAGGACAATTGCCTTGCTTAGAATCTCCCTTACGGTCAGCAATAATCCCTTTCTCCTCACCCAAATCGGATTTGATCACAATACCAAATAACGGCAACCGAAATAACTCCAAATTACTCAAAAATCCAAAATGCTTCTAACCTGCATGATTTACTACAGTGATTAAGTACTGATTAATCATGAATTATGGTGAAAGAATTTCTATTTGTTCACTTAGCATTTATGAGTTATGAATATTTTTTAATTTACATACTAGTAGTAGGTTATATATGCGCTATTTCAACTTAGATGAAATCTTTATTCAAATTTTTGTAGGTTTCCGGTTACAGTAGTAAAGAGGGTGATATTCTAAGTCTAATAAAGTTGATTTCACTATTTTTTAGAGCTACCATGAATATGTTATGAATTTTACCAGCTATAGGTACATAAAGTCAACTATATGCTATATGGACTTTTAAAAATGTTTTATATACATAATGTGTTAAACTTTGGCTTACAGTAAATAAGTGAATAACTTTTAACTTTCTAAGTCTAATAAATTTGAGTTCATAATTTTTTGTGCTTGAATGAATTTCCAACATATTTTATGAATCATGATGTATATTATGCTAATAATTTACTATACACAAATTTTAGAAGTGTTCTGGTACTGTATTGTTTACATTTTAATTCATGGTAATTAATATCATAAAATTATTGGTCTAACAAAACTGGAACCATTTTATTTTGGAGTTAAAACTAATCCTATATAAACTTTGAAAGTTTCTATACCAATAATGGACATTCTCATGTTACAAAAATTTGGAGGTGCTTAAGTACTAATATTTCCATATCCTACTAGACAGGATTAAAGTCTACCATTATGTGATCTGAACAAAATTTGGTTCATATTTATTAAAGTTAGAATGTTTTCCTTGTGAATTTCATAAGTGTGGCTTCATATTATAGAAATTATTTGCTACACAGATATTAGACACATTTTACATATAGAAAGTGCAATATTTAAGTGTTCAGTATCAAAGTGCACAATTTTATGAGTCTACTGAAATTTGGTTCATCTCAAAATGAGTTAAAATGGATTTACTATGGAATTTACAAGTTAGCATACTTTTCAGTTTAGAAGAAAATCATTTTAATCATTTCCATTTTACTTAGCAGATCTCAAAAAGGCAAGTTTGCAGTAAGAACATTAGACTTTCTGGAAACCAACTCGCGGTCTAGTGACTGCTCTATGTGTCTATGTTTTCTTACCTAAGGACACTTAGATTTAATCGAATTTAAGTGCAAGGTCGCTGGCTTGCTTTATACAGGCAAAGAGCCATGCCGTGGCTTGGTAAGCACGCCACCGGCGAACGGCGGGGATTCGCATATCGTGACCAAAATAAAATACGTGCGCAGCCCCCTTGCGCCCTTGTCGGTGATCATCTCGTTGAAAGAAGTGGCGGAAATTGGTAGCAGCGGTGGCACAAGCGGCGGGGCTGGTTTGGCAACATGTCGAACTTGCCCATGGCTCCGATCGAAAGAACCTAAAGCATGCAAGGGCTCCCTTAGGGCCCCAGGAGGCTCACTGGGCTGCAGGCTGAGGATGAAGAGGTCGGGACAGCCGTGGAGGTGGCAGAATCGACCCGGCGACGGCGTAACCTCCATGCCTATGACGACAACGTGTGAAGGCCAATGAGCTGACGAGAAAACACAAGCTTGGGGTCAGAGAGGTTCTAGGGAAGCTACACATGCAAGGAATTGAGCTACTTCTCACCGGTTGCAGAGGAAACGACGGCGATGGCTCGGGACCGAAACCGAGGAAGACGAAAGCCGTTTTCCTCGCTCCCAGCATAACTGAGAGGGAGTCTTTGAGGGCTCGTAGAACATGGCTAGGTGATGATGTTGGCGCAGCTGTTCGGCCAGAGGAGATCTCAGGTAGTCGCAGCAGCTCTGACTGCGTGCTGGAAAGCCAGTTGGCACTGTCGCGTTCCCGTTGATCCGCTTATCAAAAGGAAGTAAGGAAAAAACAGAAGTTGTTAGGCGTGGTACGCAGAAGAGGGAACGCAAAAGATATAGAGAATATCTCGACTCATCTGCACTAGATAACGTCTTCTTTTTTACGGCCGAAGTAGAACTCGAGATGGAAATAGAGGTTAGGCGCTCTCTCCTTAGCCGGAAATGGCTAGAACGCGGTTAGGAAGGACAGAGACAGAGAGTGGAGTGAAGAGGTGAGCACTTTCTCGATGTTGCCTGGTCAAGGTGGAGGTGGCCAAGTCAAGGGCGTGCTGACGCGTTCATAGGCTTCCACGCGTCTCCAGAGCTAGCTGGGGTGTCAAGGGCGTTGATGAGGCTGACAGGCGGATCTCACATTAGCTGGGCCTCACATAGAGAGAAAGGAGTAGGAGGCCTAGAAGACTCCAAAATGACTAAGTCTGAGAGCAGTGGTATCTAGGGGTTTTGCACTAGCCTTTCTACCCACTTCCATAAAATTAGGGTGAATAAAATTTTCTGAGAGTAGATGAATTTTTGATCTTAGTATGTTCCAGAAATCGAAGCTAGTTAAGTTATAGATTAATTATGGTGAAATTGTGAAGTTGGTATAGTGATACTGTTCAAAACAGAACAACACTATGGTATGGTTTTGGGACTACCAATTCATTTGGTTAAATTACGAATTTACCTAAGCCCTTTCTACGGTTGAGCATAATTTGTTTTACCATTTGGTGTAAATCCACTGGGAATAGAGTTATAGAGTTATGGATTTAATTTGGTGAGTGTGTTAATTAGGCTAAGTGTTATTCTAATATTCCATATTTTTAGCTGACTTGAACTATTTTGTTAGGGCATCAAATGATGTGATAAATTCAAACTAAAATTACTTTAAGCTTAGGGTGTTGATTAGTATTTATGAGAATTTTCTCAAGATTTTTATGTGTCACTAACTATTTTTTTAGACTATTACATTAGCTTGCAAATTCATATGAAACCTATTATGCAAATGCATTTAAGAGCCACAAACAATACAAATAAAATATGCACAGAAAGATTTGATGTATTTCATGTTTACATATTAATTTATACGACCTTTACTTATATAGCTTTAATAAAGTTCATTTCTCTTTCTTAGGTTTTATTTATTTAGTTGTCTTGTAGTAAATTTCCATTATTTCAGCATATGTGTATTTTGCATGAAAGTCCCAAATTTATAATTATGGCAAAGCAAACTCAATCACGAACAAGCATACAATGCACCCCATATCATGCCCATGAACTTTAGTTTTTGTGATTCCTTTATTATAATAAAAACATGCTTGAAATTAATATAGTTTGTAGTTTGTTTAAAGTAAACTATATTTTATTTGTTAAGCACCAACTTAAATTGTAGGTTTAGAGAACTTACATCTTAGAGCCATTAGGCCATGAAGTGTTTATGTAACTTCATTTATTAGCAAAATAAAATGCGATGGAAAATTTATTAGGTGATAAAGGAGTTTAGAAAGTTTTTATTTTAGAAAGCGAGATTTGATTTAATTTACCTTATTTCTCGTCATAACTTGGCTAGCTAATGCTCAATTTGTGTTTTTATGAAAAAGGAAAGCAAAATTTAAAATGGAAAAGTGTTTTGATGCTTCATTGAAGTAAAATTTTGAAATTCAAAATTTGGGTATGTTACAGCCTTCCCACCACCGCAATGGGAGGAAACCGCCGCAGCCTCTGCAGCGGATTCCGCCACCTCCGCCTCCGTCTCTCTCAATCTCTCTCGGGCGCAATTCCTGAAATTTGAACAGTGCAAATGGATTGGGTTAGAACGGCTCTCTCTCTTGGACGAGGATTACTATGCGCGATCGGAACGGTCGGATGGGTGCCACGTCAGCTCGCGCATGGATGGATGGCTGTCGCGTGATGCAATGACTCTGAGACCCACGGTCGGAATGATGGATGGACAACACATCACCTGCACGTGGGATGGACGACTCTCCTTATTCTTTTTATCTTCTACTGCATTTTCTGAGATTTGATGTTTACTTTGAGTTTATTTGCTTAGTTGTTTTGTTTGTGTGTTGATAGATTATACACAGTTGCTAATTGAGAATAAGGAGAAGTATTGGAGTTCACCACTGACACCCAAGCCGTCAAAACCATAGGAGGAGATGGTTAGAATGACTACATCAGGCTGGCAAGACATGCTCCTTTGAACACATTGAATCTAGTAGATGGAATATTGTTGGTATTTGATATGGTCACAGATAAATCCACAAGTCCACGGATATCGCTGTAGCATTTCACTCGGGAGTATTCCAAGGCTATCGTATTTGTTTTTCCGTAGGGAAGGCGGTGGTATAAAGAGAAGGTTCATATATTCGTAATCATGCTATAATTAATATATCATAGTCTAAACATGGGTTAATGATAATAATGATATATGGCTAGTGTGACACACCAGAGATTCATCTCTAATAATAATAAGCTACGCAATGGAGAAGGACTAAAGAGAGCTAAGGTTCATACGTACTTCTATATTTATAATGTTTAGTTTACACTTAAAAAATACAAGCTTACAAGGATAGCTCTTAGTTCTAGGCACCTAGACACGACCGAGCGACCACTCTCTACTGGTCTGCCAGCGTGGTTATGACATTTTACAAACTTTTACATCATATCCAGATGTGGAGGAATACCGAGGATGGACAGGGTTGTCACCACCTGCCGCCTACCTCACTTTCCGTGGGGTATACCCACATTCAACGGCATTTAATTAACCCAAGCATGATGCTTACATTAATAAATAATGACACTAATTCCCTTGGGACTCCTACCCTTTGGATGGACAAGTTCAAACTAGTGCAACCCGTTAAGATCATTGGACCGATGCTATGGCATAGATCGACTAGCCTAATCAAGTGAAGCATATAATTGAAGTATAATCTAGTCATAGAACACATAACTAATAGAGTAATATATGAACTATGAACACTAATAATTAAAGAAGATAATTCCTTTATTAAACTCATAGTCTTATAAGAAGAGTAAAGTAGTAAAGACATATCCGAATCTCCGAGAAGACCATGAAACCAAAGACTACTCTAAGCCTAACTCCACTACTACTAGAGAGAATACAACTATAGGAATAAGAGAATTGCTCCTTGAGTGTGTGCTTTGAAAGTGTGAAGGCCTCCTCTATTTATAGCTTTCAATGACGGTTGAGTATGACGGTTATGGAGGTTGGTGCACCCCTAACCGTCAATGGGAGTGGTTGAGGAGGTGACACATGGAAGGTGGAGATGAGGGGCAACCATGGCGGTTCGGCCCACTCCTGGGTCCCACCTCTCTCCACCGTCTTTCTCTATAGGCTGCCAGGTGGGCCCCTAAGGCGGTGCATGGTGGTTTGGCCCCGTTACAACAATGAAAAATCATGATTCGAGAAATGAAAGTTGGGCAGGTTAGTAGTAAAAACTAAATGAGGTCAGTGTTACATGATATATTCCTTAGTTTTCACAAGTTTTAGAAATTGATTTTCATATTACAAACAAGCATGGGTGATGCGACCATAAGTATATTGCACAACCGACAACACACAAACAACAAGAATGAAAAGAAGATGCAACATTTTCCCATCCTGGTGCTGCTACCCCCCTTAAGTCCTTAACCTATAATATTAATAACGTCTAGCGTGCAACACAAAGATCATTTGCAACCCAAATGACAGTAGGTAATGAGATAGAAGTTTAGATTTTGCCATAGTGAACATCCTTTCAAATCAAGCTAGAATTTTAACATCTTTTGCAAGGAATTTTGCTACAGCCCTCAAGTCAAACAATAAAATTTTCAAACCATTTAAAACAAAATTCCAAAAGCTTTTAATGTCGATTTCCAAAAGCAAGGGCTGCTGTTTACACTAAGTAGGGCTGCCGCTGCAGTTTTGAACATTCAAGTATAAGTATAAAGCAAAACCTTTTGTCTGAAAGATGGTAAGTAGAGTGAAATGATGCGCTAAATAGGTAATATGACTATTCACAGTTTTCAGAAGATAGATGAGAGTTTTGAACAGAAGTTTTCAAACCCAAAACCTACCTAACGACATGGCTTACTATTACCTAACCTTGGTTAGTATGGCTCTGATACCAATGCTGTCGGGCTCGGGTTTGAACTCGAACCCTATGTGTGTACCATGCTAGTCCCACGATCAATTGCTAACACACACATTCAACATTGACATCATAATCCATACTTCACAGGTTCAGCTCACAGCCGTTCAAACATAAGTCGTACAAGAGTCTAGACATAGCGGCCGGCTGGCCAAATAGAACAACAATTTAACAAAGTGTTCAACAGCAGAAACAAAGATAATATAGGCACCAAAGTGTGCCTCTGCCCGCCCACAGGCAACCGACCGGTAGGTTCTAGTAAGCACCATCGTTTTTGTCTCCAAAACCCGCTGCATAGAAGTATTCGATTGTTGGGTCTTCCTCAAACTTCTCTAAAAAAAGGAAGTCACACAAGCATGTTTGAGTACAATACGTACTTTGCAAGAATTTTAGTGTTTGCAATGGTATTCCATAATATGCAAGGATATACATGGAATGGTTCAGGTTCAGCAGCTTGTAAAAATCATAATATACATAGCAAAAACATTATGGTTTTGCAACGAAAATTTCATAAATCAAGTCAGCACAGTAGAGAAACTATGTAAGCATCAATCCCAAGTACTTTCACCAATCTAGGCTCCCCGCCCATGCCAGCCAACAGTGGCAAACCTGCTGTCACAACCAGCCTAGCGAACTCCCTGATCGTACCATGTTTTTATCCAAAACATTTCCAAAATTTAAAGCAACTAAGGTGGAGAATTTCCCAAGTCATCCATAACCGAGGACATGGCTATTCAAATAGTTTTAATTCTTGAGAGTGCTTACAACTGTACCCACGTGACAAGGATAATATGAGCTACCACATAGGAGGCTCACACCATCAATGACAAAGCCTTTCCACCGTTGACCTAGAAATATCCCACGCTTATGATCTATCCCTAGATTGTTGGTAGGCCTCCCAAAACCCTAAGGCTCACACGAGATGTGTTGGTATTTCTTACGGTCACAGATAAATCCGCAAACACACGGATATCGGTGTAGCATTTCACCCAGGAGTATTCCAAGGGTATCGTATTTATATTTCCACGGGGAAAGCAGCGGTGTAAAGATAATGTTCATACATTCCTTAATCAAGCTATAATTACTTCACCATAGTCTAAATAGGGTTAATTGTTAATATGATATAAGGGTAGTGTGACACTCAGGAGATTCATCTCTAATAATGATACACTAGGTAGTGGACAAGAACTATAGAAAAGCTAAGGTTCATATGTACTTCTATACTTCTAATGTTTAGTTTACACTTAACACATACATACTTACAAGGCTAGGACTTAGTTCTAGGCACCCAGGTACTACGGAAACACCACTCCATGTTGGTTTGCCAGCGTGGTTATGACATTTTATGAACTCTTACGTCATACCCGGACGTGGAGGAATAGTAGGGACGGACAGGGCTCTCATCACCTGCCACATACCTCACTTTCCGTGGGGCATACTCGCATCCAACAACGTTTAACTAAGCTAAGCACCATGCTTATGTTAATAAATAATGACACTAATTTCCTTGGGACTTCCACCCTTCGGATGGACAAGTTAGAACTAGTGCAATCCGTTAAGATCATTGAACTGTTACCATAGCATAGATTGACTAGCCTAATCAAGTGAAGCATATAAATGAAGTATAACCTATTTATAGCACACATGACTAATGAACTAGTATATGAACTATAAACACAATATAATAAAGAAGATAATTTTTTATTGCAACTATAGTCTTACAAGAAGAATAAAGTACTAGAGAAATACCGGCATCTCTGAGAGGACTATAGGACCGAAGACTATTCTAAGCCTAACTCCACTACTAATAGAGAGAATACAATGTATAGAATGAGAGAATTGCACCTTGAGTCTATGTTGTGAAGTGAGAAGATCAACTCCTTAAATAGGCTGCTTATGACAGTTGTTAAGGTTGATAACCCCTACAACCGTCATTGGGGAGCAACCGAGAGGTGCCATGTGGAGGGTGGAGATGAGAGGTGGCAATCTCGGTTTGGCTTGGTTCGATCGAACCGTCGGCACCGCCTCTCTCCACCGCCTTTCACCAAGGGATGACAGGTGGGACCTATGACGGTTCCTGGTGGTTTGGCTCCACTTTAGGTTCATTTGAGTTGACTTGTGGGCCACTCAATCCGTGTGCTCGCACGTGATTCGTCGGAAGTATGTTTCTTTGCATATCGGTTCATTTCTTCTTTACTTTATTTTTTATTCCCTACATAGATCGTATTTCTCCAAGACAAGTGAACTACATTATTTGTAAATGATATATGTGTAAGAAATATTAGTTCTCCCTTTATTTATATTGGTAGTTGGCGGTCGAAATCGGTACTTAACGACCGTCAACAACACCCCTAAGCTAAACCTTTTCTCGTCTCGAGTAAGGATAAAACTTTGATTGTTGATCAGGAGTCGCTACCATATTTTATTTCACAATAGTACCATGTCTACAACATATCCTTATACCTAGGATTTGAATAAGTTGACAATAGTAATTTTACCTTTCTTACCTTACTCCTCATGGGGCTTTTAGCTTCTCCTCGTCTTAGGCGGTTGAGAGTACCAATCACTTACTCTTTGTTCCACTTCTTTTCCAGCAGTTTTCAAGAATTTTGCAAATAAAATCAAAGTTTCTCAAATGATACTCTCAGATCGCTCAATGTGTTTAATTCCTCAGCAAGGCATAGTGTTGCCTCTTTTTCATCCTACCTTTAAAAGGTTTATTTGTAGAGCTCAAGGTGGGGAAAAATAAGGAGGAAATACTTGTATCATATATTTTGCAAAATCAAAAAGAGGATTCAAGGAGAAAGCAAATCATACAATCTGTTTAAGATGTGAAAAGTGTGTGGCTATATGGTAGAGGTGGTATGTGGTACTCCTTTTTCATAGACTCTCTTTATTCCTAATTGGAAATATGACTATTTTCTTCTAACTATTTTTCCTCATGCTGCTCAAGAACTTTGATGAGCATACACTTCTTTTCTCCTTCTCTCATTTTTTTCTCATATGATTAAGAATATTTTTTATTTTCTACCTCCTTCTCTTTTTTTATAGCCATCTCTATTGCAAAGTACTAGGAGAGACATTTGATTGACACAAATGAAGTATTTATTTAGTGGATGGAAATGTTGCTAATCCCCAGTGTAGAGGTCAAACAACTATGGTGGGTGTATGGCTTGTTTTTGCTAACCTCCAGTGTAAAGGTCAAGCATATATGGTGGGTGCGCGTGTGTGATCTTGATCAAGAAAGCATGAAAAGAATCACACAAGGGTCACAACAATTTCAAAAAGTTCAATATAATAACAAGTAGCATATGTGTAAAGGCTTTGCAAGATAATCATCATATGGCTTTGGTGGAAGAGCATTCTTATTGCGTGTATCGAAAGCAAATATTTTTGGTATTTTTATGTTTTTGCAATTTTTTATCATTTTTCTTTTTATGATGTAATGCAATGAAATAAAGATACAAGTTACTTTAGTGGGGGTCCTCCCCCAATCTAGCTTCTTGCTCATGATGCGTGATGGGGATTGAATCCCTGCGACTGGATGTAGGCGAATATGTCGGCCTAACTTTGCTACATGCTGGCGTTGATGTTTGCTAGTTGGCTGTCGGTGTACTGCTGCCATGTGTGGGTCTCCTCGACATGTTGACTTAGCATGTTTTGCATCTCATTGGTCCGGAGATCAGGCTCTCCCAGCTGTTGACTGTTGTCCGCAAATCCTCGGTCGAAATCACGAGAACTTCAAGCCGAGCATTAGACTGTGGGGGCAGCCCACTGGAGCTGGAGGAGTGGTCTGCACTGGGGATATTACCTCAGCGTCTGTTGATGGGATGCTCCCAACGACCACTACTCGCACTTGGCCAAGCCGAGCCTCCTGCTTCATAAGCTGGTGGTAGTTGGTCCCAGCCGGGTGTATACCCAGGTTGGCTCCAATCCGTCTGCTAAGTGAATGGGTACTACGACTGCTATTGTGGTTGCTCCGCGGCGACATTCCTCGACATGCTCTGAGTTGTCCTGCCAAAAATATTGCTCCTGCAAGCAGTATCTCGTGGTATGAGAGGAATGGTTGGCGTCCGACAATTATACAAATGAAATCTCGGGTTAGGTAACGGAATTTCATTAGTATATCTTGGGAAAAAAATATGAGAGATGCATTTGGACCATGTTTCAAAGTATGCCCTTGCACAAGATAATCCTCATCAATGATGGAACGAGGTTGGGGGATGTCTACGATTGGACCATCCTCCAATGCTCCAACTTTAACAACAATACGAGTGATTAGAGATATGCACTCAATTGGCTCTATCATCTTGAGTTGTTCTAACCATTGTTTTATCATAGCTTTGATAGGAGAGTGTTTAATCATTTTAACCATGGCATAAAGGATTTTCAACTCATCATTGCAAATTGGCTTAACATCTTTCCGAGGGAAGAGAGTAAGAGCCAACCATTTGTGTATCAAGCATAAGGTGGGATTGTGGAAGTCACTGGCTCGTAGTTTCCCACATACAACCTCGCCCGAAATGCATTGCTAGAACTCATTTCTGTTGTAACTTGAAGTCGCTAGCTCTAGGTCCACAGAACACTTTCTATCGAATCCCAGGCAAAGACTAAGATTCTTCCATGAGAGACATTATTCCGTCCCGAAGAATCGGAATGTAATATCATTCCCACTTCACAAAGGGTGCATAGGAATTGTATGGTGAGAAAAGGTGAACCAGGTTCTGTTAATTGCCAAATTTTGTCATTAACAGGTTCATCCACAGGCATGAAGCCATCCTAACCTATGGCTTGCCACGCATTAGCAAAATCAACATCCATACTTGTTTTAGCAAGCAGGTCTAGGTCGTATGCCCGCGTGTGAGCGAACACCTGATCCTTGAGGATGGCGTAGGATTGCTTCTCTTGAGCACTTTGCAAGTCCAGCTCAGTGTCAGAGCGAAAGTTCGTCTCGCCTTGATCCTCGTCCGTGGGCACTTGGCCATGGGACTCTGCTTTCTCTTCACTCGGCACGTACTCGTTGGACGGGCATGCGCTCGAGCTTTGGGAACGATGTCGTTAGCTCAAACTTTTTGCCCTCTTCATTGCACTAAGGAAGCGTTTGGTGCTCTTCTTTGTCTTGCACACACGGGCAAGGAACACACAAAAACACTAGAAGAATGGGTTATGCTAGAAAAAAGTAAGTTAGACGTCCAAGGGTTAGTCATTCTTGTGAAGTTTCGTTGCCACCACAAAATCGGCCTTGTGGATAGTGACACTCCACAAAAATCATTCTTGTGGACGAGGACACGCCGCAATAGTCAATCTTGAGGGGTAGTGGCACCACCATAACATGTTCTTGTAGTTCAACACTTAAGGTGAACTTAAAATGCAAGAGAAGAAGAATCAAATTTTTTTCTCAAAATTTTTTGAAATTATTTGAGCATTGGAAGTATTTTAATAATTCATAGATCATTTCAATGATTAAAATCAAATAGAGAACAAATTACAAGCCTCCTTCTCACCTTGGGTCGAATCTGGAAAAGTCTAACTCCCCTTCCTCTCCCTCTCAGCAGCCGGACTGCTCCCTCCCTTCCAAAGTCCATTTGAGTCCCCCTACAACCAGCCCAAGTCTAGACGCAAAAGTCTGCTTTACATCCCTGTAGCTACAATGTCGTCTTCAAGCTCCAGCCGGCCACTGTTTGATGCCGCCGCCAATCCCCTTTCCAAATCCGGCTGATTCCTTCCATCTCTAGCCAAATTAATTGAGGGGAAACTATCCTCTTTACCGTATCTTGGTTTTTCCTTTTGGAATCTCGAGCAAATTGTTTGGAAATTGCCGGATTCGAGCTCGATTCGGATCCTCTCTCTTTGGAAACCCTAGACTTTCCCGGAGCTTTCCCGTCGATGTGGGCTTGATCCCGTCCTCCCGAGCCTATAAATAGGACCCCCTAGTCCTCCTCTTTCGTTTGACACCTCTGCTCGCACCTGTCGTCGCCCGTAGTGTTGCCGCCACCTTCATCTGTGCGCCGCCGCCCCTCCTCTTCCGTCGAAGACCACCGGAGCTCCGTAGACGCCGTCCACCCGTAGACCTCCGCCGCTTCGACCTTGTCGCCGGCCGCTTCCCGTCGCCATCCGCTGCCGTTTGGCCCGTCAGTAAGTTCGCTGTGCTCTCATCTCCATCCCGGTGCTCTCGCCTTCTTGTGCCGAGCAACCGTTCGCCGCCGACCATTGGACCCCGTGCCAGCCGACCGGTGATCCCGCGTGGCATCGCCATGTCAGCGCCATGTCGGCATATCCATCCTCCATGGTTGCCAGCTCATCGCCACGTGGCGTTCATCCGCGCCCTCTTGATTCGGTCTCGGACGTCCATCTCGATCATTCGGGATGACATCATAATTCTTTTTTTCCAGTGTAAAAATAATTAATAATGATGCAATAAATCTACTTATCCTTTCAAATAGGTCTTAACTGGATTAAACCTTGTAAAATTCATAACTAATTGATCGTAACTCGGATTCAGGTGGTTCAAATTGTCAAATTCTTCTAAAATCAAGATCTATCTGTTAAAAATATCCACATATACTGTTTATGATTGTTTTTGTACAGTTTTGTTGATTTTTTTTCTCTAGTTTCCAACGCTTCCGTAGAGGTCGGATCTTTCGAGGAAGGTTCAGAAGATTTTCAAGATCTGCAAGGCAAGTCATACAGATCCTAAAACATCCTTTGAGCATGTTGAACCTATTTAAAGCTATTATTTCTATTCAACTATTACATCTATTTTTGAATGTCACCGACGGGGAATAACCTATTGTCTTTGATATAGCCCTATTGTTATTGATTACCTGTCCTTTGTCACCTGGTTAATAATCTGATTAGCTAGAACTTTATGTGGTTTTAGCTAAAGCTATTAGGATGCTTAGTCTCGCTTAGAAACATTAGCACATTAATGGGATAACTGATGCTTCACTATCACTTAGTGTTATTCATTTAATGGTAGCTCACGATGGCTAATCGTGATTAGTTAATTAATTAATTGGTCCAACTAAAATTTGATTAATGGTGGGTTGTGAGCACATGGTTGTGTTGATCGTGCTCATGACAATTAAGGACTGGTTCGCGAGCTACTGTTGTGAAGCATTAACCGTACTAATCACAAGCCAGAGTGGGCAATGGCTGGATTTTTTGTATAGCATGCTTCATTGTGGGGCACCAGACTGTGAAGTGGCGATAAGTCCATGGGGGTCGCCGGGGAGTCCATACCTTGGCTAAAGGGGGTGACTATGATCCGGGAACGGTGAACTACTTTGAGTTGTGTTATGCGAGGGGTCTTGTCACAATTTCGCACGTAGTGACATGTTAAGCATGGGCACATGATGACATGGTAACATGATGGGAAGTTGTGTCTTGTGGGTAAATTTGTACACCTCTGGCCAGAGTAAAACTATTCGAATAGCCATGCCCGTGGTTATGGGCGAGCCTAACAATGTTTTTTGTGATTAGTCTCACTTGCTCATTAATAATAATAATGTGATATATGATGATAATTTCTAAGCTCCTGGTATGAAATTGCTAATTCCTATTTGGAGGTTTGATTTGTACGACCGGGATTGGTTGTTCAAGTTTGGTTGGGCCTATACATCATGGGTGTGTTGTATAGTGTGGATTTAATATTGTTTAATTATTCAACTGTTTTATCATTTCCTAAAGTTTATTAAATGCTATTTATGCAAATGAGCCTATTATGCCATAATTTGTATTATTTCCTGTGCACTTGCATATTTGCTATGTGGCTTGTTGAGTATTCCATGTACTCACCTTGCAATAATTCATCAGAGGAGGAGTTCTACAGTGAAGGTGATGATCTGGAGGATTAGGCTGTGTTCTGGTCAAGTTGCTTGTGGAGTGGAGTCGTCTACGCTAGTTTTCTCTTGTTTTCGCTGCTTAGAATTTTATTGATTTGAGAGAGACTATCTACCTCTGTAATGACTTATTATTCGCCTATTAACTAAATAAAGACTTGTACTCTTATGTCAATTTGTTATTGTGTGCCTCGGCTGATTCCTGGATGAGGGTTTTCACACATGTAAGCGTTTGGAATTTTGGATAGAAATTTCGGGCGTGACAAGACCTCTTTAATATCCCCAAGTTGTCCCATTTTGATTTTCAAAAAGATGAGATTAGGGGTCCACCTCACATGACTCCAAAGTTGTATTTAATGGGTCTCAATTTCAAGAAAGGTCAACCGACTAATGATACCAAACCACAAATATGGTTGGAAAAGTAAATATGTGAATGCAAGTTGAAAAATCAGATATGCAATTAAATATGAGATATCTACCGAGTTTACCTTTCAGCGGAGGACTCATTATTTTAAGTCTAATAGCAGGACTTTTCTCCGTTGTGCTCAATTTATTGTCACGGCATCTAGCTCCGAAGATGATGAGACGGATAATTGTGGTTTTGTTCGCCACACCCTTTTTGTCTTCTTTGCCAGTTTGGACGATTCTGTGGACTTAGGAGGCTGCTGCTTTGGCTCTTGTCCCTGCCTTCTGGTTGTCTTGATGTTGCAGTACTATAGAGGGAGTTACCTATTCAACACCTCCTCCATAAATGCCACAAGGCTGTCCTTTTTCGAGGGTGTCATTTTGACTTCCTGGATATTTAGTCAATTCGGCACATACTTGATCTTGATCATTGAGCACCATTCCTTCCGGGGTTGGAAGTCGAACTTCTCCTCGCCATTTATGTAAAGTCAGATTTCTCCGGCCCCCACATCGATTCGTGCATCCGTAGTGCTGAGGAACAAATGCCCAAGGATAAGTGTTGTATCCTTGTTGGTGTCCATGTCTAGCACCACAAAGTCGACGGGAATGAAACAACCCTGGATTCTCACCGGAATGTCTTCGGTAATGCCCGCTGGATAACGAACTATTGAGTCGACTAGTTGCAGCATCATTGGCGTAGGTGATATAGTGGTTTAATTCAATTAATCAAAGACTACCTTAGGAATGACGCTAACGCTTGCTCCAAGGTCGCATAGAGCATGGTTGAAGTGCTGTGTCCCAATTGAGCAGTTGATAGTGGGATACCCCGGATCCTTCTTCTTTTCAGGAAGCCTATTGAGTATATCTACACCACACTCCTCTGTGAGCTTTACGATCTCCGTGGTGGGCATCGACCGTTTGTTGCTAATGATGTCCTTGAGGTACCATGCATAGGATGGCACCTGCATCGCATCCAGTAGTGGAATATTGATATAAATCTTCTGGATTACCTAAATAAACTGACTAAATTGCTCATCCACGGTTGGCTTCCTGTTACGCCGGGGAACGGCAAGATGTTTGTGTCAACGAATTCTTGTGGGGACGTTCTCCCATTCTATGCCTTGTCGGAGTCGTCAGAAGGGGGATCATCCTCCTGGGTCTCCTTTCCCTTAGCTGCCTCAGTTGGGTATGGAAGGTCGCAAGTGGACTTGACTTCTCTAGTGGTCACCGCATTCACATTTTTCTGGGATGGCTCGAGTTGCCTCGGGATCTTCCTTGTCTCGATAGAGGAAACAACAGCTACCAGCTGAGCTAGTTGAGTTTCCAATATTTTGTTGAAACTCAGCTGGTTCTTGATGGCCGAAGAGAGACCCTCCATCTTGGACTAGATGCTTTCCAAGGTTTTGTCACAGGCCGCCAGTCTCTTGGATATCGTCTGTTTGATTTTGGCCTGACCAAAAGCAAGATCTTTTGAAGGAAGGTTGGTTGGGATTGAAATTACCGTTATTATAGTACTTACAGTACTTCCTTTTCCTTAATTCTTTAGCCGATGGAATAACATGTCCTACTAGAAGTTAGATTTGTTTCTCTTGTAATAATAGATCAAATATCCTATCGGCTTTGTCGATATCAAAATCATATCATTCTTCTTTTCCATTGTTTTTGACCCATTGGCAAGCAACTGTCTTCTTATTTCTTGACCACTCTGCCAAACCAATCTCTGGGTCTTCATCTTCTGATTCAGAGTTATAGCTATAAATATTATTGACATTGTTGGCTTTCCTAGCAAACCTTTTTGTTTGATAGAACGTCTTTTTATGAGCCAATACCTTCTGAAACAGGTAAGCTGAGCTTCCAAAATCTTGAGCAAAAAATCTTTCCCTTACCGGCCCGAGCAACCCCTGGAAAGACAAGTCAGCAAGCTGTGAATTGGTGAAGTTAAGACTATAACATCTGTTCCTCGTATCTCCGAACCTCTGAATGTAGTCCGGAACCCATTCATCAGATTTTTGCCTTATCAACGTTAAATCCGACAGCTTCATCTCTTGAACCCTATTGAAGAAATACCTGTGGAATTGCTTTTCCAGATCGGCCCATCCTCTGATAGAGTTGTAAGGTAATGAAGAAAACCAAGTAAAAGCTGATCGGAGCAAAGATAAGGGGAACAACATAAGCCTCAAAGCTTCTACAGCCGATGCTTCTCCACACTGTGCTAAGAATCAGCTGATATGCTCATATGTCGAAACATTGTCTTGTCTTGAAAATTTTGAGAAGTCTGGAATTCTGTACTGGTTTGGTAATGGAACCTTGTCAAAATATTTTGGATATGGATACCGATACATGTTTTTACTATTCTTGGGTTTTAATCCAAATTGCACCCTAACCACTTCTGCAATCATGCCAGCCCATTGCTGCTGTTGCCCACCAAGTTGTGGCATTTGCTCATAGTTGTTGAACTGAGACTGATATTTATACTGTGGAACAGGTTCTGGCCGATATTATTGAGATAATTTCGACTGAGGCTGGAACCTTGAACTTTGACCCAAATAAGTCTAATGAGGTTGATATTGAAAATTTTGTGGCACCTCATGCACATATTATGGTCCAACTGATGTCTTGTGACAAAATCGGTTGCTGAACAGGAATCCGGTTTCCTTGTTCTCCAATCGGCTACAAATTCTGAAAGATTCCAGCCAATGTTGGTGGTACAATCATTGGAGCTTGATTCTGTGGAACTAACTGAGATGTTTTCCCTGCAACCTATCTTGTAATGAAACTTTTTCATCCATAGCTAGCTCTTCTTCATTTGTCTTGATTTCTTCTGTCTTAACTTCATCTTGTAGCGTACTGGATTCTGCCTCAGGCTTTGGGAAGACTACTTTTGCTTTTTGAATTACTTTTTCTTGTCGAGACACAATGAATGAATCCAAATACATCTTGTGAAAAGCTTGCGTAATCTGATCCATCTTTTCCTTTTGTTCTACAGACTGTTGCTCAACCGTCACTGGGATGATGTTATCTTCGGTAATTTCTGGCATGATGGATGTCTTGAAACTCATGTCCCAGTAGGCGTGCCAAAAGCATGTTGATGCGAAAACACGATGGCCTGGGAGATTTGCTTTACTCTAGTGTAGGTCCAAATCTTGAAAACGAGTTCAGGGCATGCCAGTTGGTTTGATCTTGCAAACAACAAGAAATAGAATAAAACCAGTTAATCCTACGATAGCCGATCAGCCGATAAGGCGATGACGTATCGTATAAGCCTAGCCAATGCGATCTGATTGAATCGGCTGTGAGATGTAAGATGAATAAGATTAGGAAAATCCTAGATACATTCCATCCGCTATAGGTATGATGAAACATGTAATCTATGGATAAAGAGTATATCTAACTAGATCATAGCCGATGATACTATATTTAGGTTAAGATAGATAATGTATCGGCTAATACTCCAATACAGTCTTATATAATAATATCAATCTAAGTAAATATAGCAAGAATAAGCTTAATATATTTATCTAGTGTGATATGCTTGTATAAGGGGCAGATATAACATGAAAAACATGATTAAGGAAACTTAAACAAAAGCATGCCAAAATCTTGTTGAACGGTTACATCAGGTAAGATCGGCTGAAACTCCGATGAAACCCTTATTGCAATCAAGAAGCAGGCTAGAGATTATGGTTTTAATCATGACTAGGGCTGATGCAGCACAAAGTGTAAAAGGAAACATAACACCTAGACAATCAAGCCTTTGAATGTTTTTCAGGGTGGTAGATACCTTAGCTAATCTAAGCCAATTAACTGATTTGGCCCATACCGACAAAACCTTAGACAAGGCTTGCCCGATACAAGTAAATCGAGTCATCGATTTGGATTAGCTAAGTTATGTGGTAATTAATAAGCCATACCTCTAGCTGAAGATCAAAACCGACGCCCAACTCGAAGCAAGAACTCATCGAGAAGTAAGAAGGAAATTGTGACAATGCGCCGAGAGTGTTTATTGAACTGTTGTTGTTCTTCTTACAAGACCTTGGGTTTATATTTATACCCGTACATACAAACCTTGTCCTTACCGGACACTATCCAAAACTTACCTAAACAAACAAGTTCTAGGTGGACTCTTACCACAAAATTACAAAAGGAAACTAACTCTGCTGGACCGAATTCCTCGTTGGCAATACCTTCAAGCCCTTCTCTGACACGAACATGAATCAAGGCTACCCGTATCGGCTTAACCGAATCCGACTCAGATTACCCATATCGGCTACCCAATTCCAATTCCATATCAGCCGATACGGCTCTAGCCGATGCGCTACCTGTTCTTGGAAACCACCTTATCCCTTCAAATCTGCCTCGAATCCAATCTTCATTGTTGGCATTTCTTTACCAAATTTTGCTGTTAACACATGCCCCCCAATTCCGGAGTATAAATTGATATGCTGTGGAATTATCTCTCAGATACACAAAAAGCTAGGGTTTCTATATCTTGACCGTTACTAGCCCTACACCATAAATACCAATGGTTTTGACTCCAAACTTCACGTCGTTAACTTTGCTAACCGACGCCTAAACTGCGCAAGCTTCTTTTTCTTACATGACCTCGTCGACGACGCAAACTTCCCAATGGCGACCCTGTTGATCCCTCGGCGCTCCCCATCCTTCAAGCTTAATGGCCACCATCAGTAACGTCCCCATGGTTAGTTCTTCTCAACTTTATGCTTCATTGTCTTCTTTTGCCTGCATTGTCTTAGTCTCGGCTGAATTTTGCTTTAAATTCCCCTTTTTCAACAAACTCTACCTTAGATCCAAGCAATCTATGTGGGAAGAAGTAGGAATAGCTCAATGCCTAGCTTTGTCATTAGCCGATATGAAAAAAGACGAACCTATGCTGTCATCGGCTTCCTATTTCTGGTCTGATACCATCAATGCCTTTCTGTTTGGTCAAGGGCCGATGACACCTACTCTGCTGGACATTAAGATGCTCACTGGCTTGGATATCATCTCATCGGCTAATTCCTTTACTTTGAAAATCAAGTGTGAGCATAAGTTGTCAACCAAGAATGTAGGTGGCTACTCAGGATACATAGCTAAGCACATCGGCATAGGCCCAGTCACAGATAGAGAACATATAGCCTTCCTCAATCTTTGGCTAGAAAGATTTGTCTTCTATGGATCAACCTGTGGTTCGATAGCAAATATGCAACATTTGGCTCAAGCTTTAGTAGTAAAGAAATCCTTCCCCTTAGGAAAATACTTGCTCGGAGCTCTATATCAAATGCTGAATCAATCAACAGCCAAGCTTCTAATAGGGAACTCTGTCGCTTATGGAGGTCCTTGATGGTTCTTGCAACTATGGTTAAACCTGTACACCATCAATGTGGCTGAGAAAACCCCTCTGTATTCATTAAGCTTCCCATCGAACCACTCTGATGATGATGAAGCCAGCATGCGCTGATATATGTCCATTGGTGAAGCAGCATAAGCCTACCCATCATCAGGGCCATCGGCTGAAACCTTCCAAATGTGGTTTGATCAATTTTACAATGGTTTCTTGAAGATTGCAAGGGCCTGGTTCCCTTACAACAGCTTCACAAACTTTGAGCTGCCAGCCGATCTGAGGCTTAATGACTTAAATGATGCAACTGACCCTAGCTCAAGGGAAAACATCGTTTCGGCCATCACACCATGCATCCTCCCAATAGGAATATCACAAGGCTTAAACGTCCAAGTGTCATATGAATTTTATCATCCAGTATCGACAGCAACACAACTTGGTTTAGGTCAACTTCCCATTAGCTTGCACTTCACAAGGAAAATTCAAACCAGGGTTATTGTGACATCGGCTCTTCAAATGGACAGAATCTTGAGCATTGAGGGCCCTGTGCTTGGATCTCTAAACCATGTCAACATCCAGCTCTTGCGGAGCCAACTCTTTGACCGATAGTGGAGTGTGTGGAAGAAACATCTGTTCCATTTATCCGTTAGCTCTCAGGTAAATAACTTCCCTTTTGTTTTCAATCAACTCCAAGCTTTGTTTTCCAAAAATCATCTAATGCTTTCTTTGCAGGTTCCTAGCCCTTCTCCTCCAAGCCAATGCATGAGTGGCCAGCCGATCGTCTACGTACCAGCTCTAAGGCCATCAGGCGACATTGCCCCCTCCATCATCGACTTTGCTGCCCCATCAGCAGCATCCTTGCTCCAAGGCTAAGTCAGAGAACCAATCTCTAAAGCTACTGGGAAGCGCAAGCAACCAGCTATCACGAAAGTTTCCAAGAAGCCAAGGCCTACAACCCCCGAGAAGAAATCAGCCGATGCCAGTCCTTCTGTTGATTCTGATGTTGAAGAATTTTTGAAGGAAACGGTCATGGATGAAGAAATTGATAAAGCCGCTGCCGATATAAGTGATGATGAAGATCAAGATGCAGCCGATCCAACACCAGTCGATGTATCAACTCCTGCAAAATCATCGGCCAAGTCCGATGTCCAGGCTTCACCTCAACCACGTCAACGCAGAATAGTTCGCAAGGTCAAGGTAAGATATAACTCACCTTCAGATTTAATGTTCCTCAATATGGTACTAATAATTGCTTTTTTGTAGCCCAAGACTGTGTTGGCTTTGGCCTAGGACAAAAGCTTCCCAACGCCCCCTTTGTCTCCAAGTCCTCAAACTCTCCAGTGGCATCGGTAATTTTTCAAAACCCTTCAAGCTTTTAACACCAGCCGATATGAAATCACTTAACACTTATCCCTTTTTTAGCTAAGAGCTCCATCGGCTTCTCCCCATTGGCTAGCTCCAAGTGATCAAGCACCTTCTGCTGCTGGTAGCCACCATGGGGAAGAACAACAGACAACCACTGTTGCACCGATAGCCCAGGTAAACTCATCAACATACAATTGTTTTTGGCTCAACCTTGTTCACTTTTAACCATCAACCCTATTTTCCAGAATTTAGCCGACATGTTCTCCTTCGACATAAGGCAATTCCTAAATGAAGAGGATGAAGAAACAACTAGCAAAGCCAAATCTCCAATTTCAGATGATCTGAGTGCAAGGCTCCTGGACATAGCCGATCGGCTTGAATCCTCTCTAGATGGTTTAGTTGCCAATTGTGGGCCGATCAGAAGTACGTTTCAAGAAATTCAAGATCAGCTTCCTGAAGAGCTTGCAGACACCATGTCCCCAACCATGTTCCTTGAGCAACATCAGTTCAAACTTCAAAGGGCTAAGTAAAGAATAGCCGATCGGCTTGAACGCTAAAGCATGGAAGGAGCCATCCAAACCAGTCGACAGCAAGTCAATGAGCACAAATCCAAGTTGGATGAACTAATTGCTGGCCCTGAAGCAACTCTAAAAGAGCTTGATGAGCTGCAACAACAAGAAGTTGATCTCTTAATGAAGCTGAGAGAAACCCGCACCAAGATCACCGAGGCCAAACAAAAGTTAGCCGATTTCCCCAAAGCTATCGAAGAACAAATGGCTAAACTGAAAGCATCAGCCAAACATCTAGTGGGACTCAACAAGACCCTGAAGCTGATCCCTGGATCCGAAGCCGATGATGCACGTATCATCGATGAAGTTGAGCAAATTTGCTTGCGTGCGATATCGGCCATCCAAAACTTTTTAGGTTAATGTAATAACTTTAAATTTGTAACACATTTGTCTTGAAACACATAGAACCTTTTGTGTAATATATTCATCAGCTTCGTAGCCGATTTTTGCTTCTATACTTGTATTTTTCTATGAGATCTCTGAGTTTTGGTCTAAGGGCGATAATACATATCAGTCATCTTAAGGCAATGTTATCATACATCGGCTATACCATATATCGGCTAAACAACCGATTTTGAATTGACCCAAACACATGGGTAATACTTCAAATATTTTCCGTTCAAAGCCTTCCCAAAAACTACTCCATCAAGTCCTTCCAGCATGTACGCATTTTTAGGTACACAATGATAAATCCGATAGGGTCCTTTCGAATTAGGTGACCACATTCCAAACTTGTTATCTCTCGTCCCTATTGGCAAAATCAACTTCCAAACAAGCTCTCCTTCGTCAAAAGTCTTTGACACAACCTTTTTATTGTAATGTCTTGAAACCCTTTCTTTATCTCTTTTGATTTTCTCCAGAGCACGCAATCGGACTTGTACCAAATCTTCTAAGTTATCGACCATCAAATTATGATAATCATTGGCTAATAATTCATTTTGTAAAGAAATCCTTCTTGAGCCAATGTTAGTTTCCTAAGGCAAAATAGTTTCATGCCCATATACAAGCTGATAAGGTGGCACTTGTATAGCTTCATGACATGCCATCCGATAAGCCTATAGCAAATCGGCCAAAGTAATATGCCATTTTTTAGGTTGTTCTGCAATCTTCCTCTTAATCAACTTGACCAATCTCTTGTTAGAAGCTTCAGCTTGCCTATTAGCTTGTGCATAATAAGGAGAAGAATTCAACAACTTGATGCCCATACTATTAGCAAACTGAACAAACTCATCGGCTACAAAAATAGATCCTTGATCTGTTGTTATTGTCTATGGAATCCCAAACCGATAAATTATGTGCTCTTTAATAAATCCAATAGCATCTTTGGAATCAACCTTTTTCAAAGGAACTACTTCAACCCACTTTGTAAAATAATCTGTTGCCACCAAGATATACTTATGTCCCTTGCTTGATGGTGGATTAATTGGCCGATCATATCAATTCCCCAACCTTCGAATGGCTAAGACTTGATAATTGGGTTCATAGCCGATGCTGGCGCTCTTTGGACTGCTCCAGACTTCTAACAATCTTGACATCCCTTGTAATACTTAAAGCAATCCTCTAGTATTGTCAGCCAAAAATATCCAACCCTTCGAAGTAACTATCTCATTTTATGGGCCGATTGATGTGTACCATAAGTTCCTTCATGCACTTCACACATAACAACTTTAGCGTCTTCTAGATTTAAACATTTAAGCAAAACCCCATCAATCGTCTGATAGTATAAGTCATCATCAAGCAAAACATATTTCAAGGCTTTATATTTCAACTTCCTTGACGCCGATTGAGAAGGATTCCTCAAGTAATTGATAATATCATACCTCCAATCATCGGTATCAACCTCTGCAATTTCAATCTCTATATCTTTTGACATCAGCTTATAACCCGATGCACCTTGAGCTAAATCATTTGCTTCAATATTCTGTTCTCTAGGGATAAGCTTCATGGTGATAATCTTGACATTCCTCATCAACTCTTGGTATTTCTCATTATAAACTTTCAAGACTTCATTCTTGCATTCATACTCCCCTAACAACTGATTAATCACCAACAATGAAGCACCAATAATTTCAATAGCATCGGCTTCAACCTCAACAACTGCAAACCCTTGAGTACTGCTTCATACACTGTGTGATTATTTGTATAAAAAGGCTTAATCGTAAGAGCAACCTCAAAACTTGCTGTATGAGGTGATATAATTACCAAGCCGATGCCACAACCATGTGTGCAAATAGATCCATCAAAGAATAATGTCCAAGGCATCATCTCAACATATTCAATTGACTCACCTCGGTATTGAACGATAAAATCAGCAATTGCTTGTCCTTTTACTGCTTTAGCCGATCCATATCAAAGATCAAATTATGTTAAAGCAAAAATCCTCTTCCCAACTCTACCTTTCAAAACTGGAGCTGATAGTATATATTTGACTACATCGACCTTGCAAACTATTATGCACTCATTTGAAAGTAAATAATGCCTCAACTTTGTACATGAAAACTATAAACATTAGCACAACTTCTCAACAGGGGTATACCTTGTTTCTGTATCCAAAATCCTTCTGCTAAGATAAAATATTGCCCTTTCTTTTCTTTCAGTCTCTTGAACCAGAATTGAGCCGATAGACTTCTCATCGGCTAATAAATAAAGTTTGAATGAAATCCCTTTCTGAGGTGGCATGAACAATGGAGGCGAATTCAAATACTCCTTGATATTATCCAAATCCTTTTTTTGCTTCTCTCCCCAAACAAATTCTTGATCGGCTTTCAACCTTAACAATGGAGTGAAAGGCGCAATCATTCCTGATAATTTAGAAATAAATCTTCTTACAAAATTAACATTGCCAATCAACGATTGCAACTTGGTTTTATTCTGTGGAGGCTCAATATCTTTGATAGCAATTATACTCCTTTGTGTTATCTCAATCCCCCTCTCATGAACTAGAAAACCAAGAAACTATCCAGCCGATATATCAAAAGCACACTTGTTAGGATTCATCTTTAAACCATACTTCTTTGTTCTTTCCAGCACTCTTCGCAAATCGGCTAAATGTCCATCAATTTCTTTAGATTTCACAACCACATCGTCAATATAAATTTCAACCAATATGACGAGATCATGAAATATTTAATTCATTGCTCTTTGATACGTAGCACCAGCACTTTTCAATCCAAAAGTCATAACAACTCATTCATACGTAGCACCAGGATTCTTATGAAGATCTTCCTCAGCCATAAAGATTTGATTATATCCTGTATTGCCATCCATAAAACTTATAATCTTATGTCTAGATGCTGCATCAACGAATAAATTAACAATCAGCATTGGGTATTCATCTTTGGGCATAGCCTTGTTCAAATCCCTAAAGTCGATGTAAACCCTAAGCTTCCCTTTTTCTTGATCACTAGTACTATGTTTGAAACCAACTCAGCATATCGGCAAGGCCTTATAAAGTTGGCATCATAAAGTCTTGTAATTTCAGCCTTGATAGCATCATACATCTCTGGCTTGTATCGTCTTTGAGGTTGCTTATATGGCCGATATCCGGGTTTAATAGGGAGCTGATGTTCTACAATAGATCGGCTAAATCCTGGCATCTCATGATATTCCCAAGCAAAATAGTCCTTATATTCCTTTAATATTTTAACTAATTTCTTTTTGAACTCATTTGACAATTTAGCACTTACATATGTCGGCCTTGGCTTATCACCATCTCCAATATCTACTTCTTCTAACTCATCGACCGACATAAATCCTTGCCCTAATTTACCCTCTAAATCATCAAAAGTTTCTTTTACATAAATATTGGGACTATCTTCTATGTCGTCAAAATAAAAGTTGGGGTCCTTCATCACCGATTGGCTGTATATCACAATCGGACACTTTTAAATAATTGCCTTTCCAAACTTTTCCTGATAAACAATTAACTCCTTCCATCTCCCAAATAAATACATCAGCAATAGTAACATTAACTCACCTGTTGGCTTGCACGATCTCTACTTGGTCTCCTTGCCACTGAATCAAACTTTGATGCATTGTTGAAGGTATACAACAGTTAGCACGAATCCAATCTCTTCCCAGCAACAAGCTATAAGATCCTTTTCCATCAATGACAAAAAATGTGGTTGGTATTGTGTTGCTGCCTATTGTTAACTCAACATTCAGAACTCCCTTTGTTTTAGATGAATTCCCTCCAAAATGTTTTAACACCATATTGGTCTTGATCAAATCTTCTGGAGTTTTACCAAGCTTCCTGAATGTGGTGTATGGCATTAGATTGATAGCTGCTCCATCAACTAACATCTTGGACATCGGCTTAACATTGACAAATCCCTTGATGTATAATAGTCTCGGATGCCGATGCTCATTGTCCTCAGGCTTCTCAAAAACAGCTTATTCTGGTGATAGTGTCAACCTTGCCAATGATTCCTCAATCTCTTCATCGGCTGCATGTATGCTATACTCTGCTGGCAATACAAACACCATATTAATCGAAGATGAAGCTACAACGTTACCTTTAGCAGATGTTGAATTCTTATCGGCTCTGACCTCATCGGCTGACACAACTTTGGACTTGACACGCCATTACTTCTTGGTTTGTTGCAGCCGATGGTCAATCTCTTCATCAACTTCTTGCATCCGCTCCCGGTTTCATTGCCGTTGCACCCTCACTTTTTGATTCTTGGTAAAAATTTCAACTGGACATTATTGAGGGTTTTGAACTTGCTTCTCTTGATCTTCATCTTCATCTTTGAAATAATCTTGATAAATCGGCCCCAAACGCTGATGTACTTATAACCTTTTCTGCATCGTTGGTTGATAAGAGTTACCACAATAAATTGCATCTTCATTACTGCAACCGGGACAATCTTTAATTGATGGCAATCTCATCCTTTCATTCCAGCAAAACATAAAGAATTCACATCTCTAATGAGGATCAAAATAGGTTTCATTATTTTGAGGATATGCTTGAATCTTCCTGTCTCGTCTCTTATGGTATTTGCTGATCAACTTAGTAGAATTGAATTTATTTTGTTGGTAAGCCCGATAATTCATCTTACCGGCTTGATTGGTGTGGACCATGTTTACAGGAAAAGGATGACCTTCAATCTTCATCGGCTTCTTTCCCTCATCTAACTTGATTCTACCTTGTTCCATAGCCGATTGGATCTGTTGCCTAAACACTTTGCATTCATTGTTATGGTGAGATCTTATGTTATGCCACTTGCAGTACTTCCTTTTCCTTAATTTTTCAGCCAATGGAATAACATATCCTACTGGAAGTTGGATTCGTTTCTCTTATAATAATAGATCAAATATCTTATCGGCTTTGTTGATATCAAAATCATATCTTTCTTCTTTTCCATTGTTTTTGACTCATTATTTTGGCAAACAACTGTCTTCTTATTTCTTGGCCACTCTGCCAAAACAATCTCTCGGTCTTCATCTTCTGATTCTGATTCCTGGAACCTCTGTTCATGATCCTAAACCTTCTGAACTAGGTGAGCTAAGCTTTCAAAATCATGAGCAAAAAACCTTTCCCTTATCGGCCCAAGCAACTCCTAGAAAGCAAGTTAGCAAGTTGTGAATTGGTTAAGTTAAGATAGTAACATCTGTTCCTGATATCTCTGAACCTCTGAATGTAGTCTGGAACCAATTCATCAGATTTCTGCCTTGTCGACGTTAAATCCTTCAGCTTCATCTCTTGAACCCCATTGAAGAAATATTTGTGGAATTGCTTTTATAGATCGGCCCATCCTCTGACATAGTTGTAAGGTAATGAAGAAAACCAAGTAAAAGGTGATTTGGACAAAGATAAGGGGAACAACCTAACCCTCAAGCTTCTACAACTGATGCTTCTCCACACTGTGTTAAGAATCAGTTGATATGCTCATATTTTGACACAGTGTGACTTCTAGAACATTGTCTTGTCCTGAAAATTTTGAGAAGTCTGAAATTTTGTACCGGTTTGGTAATGGAACCTTGTCAAAATATTCTAAATATGGATACCGATACATGTTTTCACTGTCCTTGGGTTTTAATCCAAATTGCTCCCTAACCACTTTTGCAATCATGCTAGCCCAATGGTGCTGTTGCCCACCAAGCTGTGGCATTTACTCGTAGTTGTTGAACTGTGACTGATATTGATACTGTGGAACAAGTTCTGGCCGATATTGTTGAGATAATATCGGCTGAGGCTGGAAGCTTGAACTTTGACCCAAATAAGTCCGATATTGAAAAATTTGTAGCACCTCATGCACATATTGTGGTCCAAATGATGTCTTGTGACAAAATTGGCTGCTGAACAGGAATTTGGTTTCCTTGTTCCCCCATCGGCTGCAAATTCTAAAAGATTCCAGCCGATGTTAGTGGTACAATCCTTGGAGCCTGATTCTGTGGAACTTGCTGAGATGTTTGCCCTCTAGCCTATCTTATAATGAAACTTTTTCATCCATAGTTGGCTCTTCTTCTTTTGCCTTGATTTCTTTTGTCTTGATTTCACCTTGTCGTGTACTGGATTCTGCCTCGAGCTTTGGGAAGACTACTTTTCCTTTTTGAATTACTTTTCCTTGCTGAGAGACACTGAATGAATCTAGATTCATGTTGTGAAAAAGCTTGCGTAATCTGATCCATCTCTGCCTTTTGTTGTTTAGACAGTTGCTCAACCATCATTGGGATGATGTTATCTTCGGTAATTCCTGGCATGATGGATGTCCACTGGGCATGCCATAAGCGTGTTGATGCAAAAACACGGCGGCCTAGAAGATTTGCTTTACTCCAGTGCATGTCCAAATCTTGGAAACAGGTTCAGGGCATGCCAGTTGGTTTGATCTTGCAACCAACAAGATATACAATAAAACTAGTTAATCCTACGATAGCCGATCGGCCAATAAGGCAATGACGTATCGTATAAGCATAGCTGATGCGATTTGATCAAATTGGCTGTAAGGTCTAAGATGAATAAGATTAGGCAAATCCTAAATACGTTCCATCCGCTGTAGGTATGATCAAACATGTAATCTATGGATAAAGAGTATATCCGAATAGATCATAGCCGATGATACCATACTTAGGTTAAGATAGATAATGTATCGGCTAATACTCCAATACAGCCTTATACAAGAATATCAATCTAAGTAAATATAGCAAGAACAAGCTTGATATATTTATCTAGTATGATACGCTTGTATAAGGGGCAGATATAACATGAAAAACATGATTAAGGAAACTTAAACAAAAGCATGCCAAAAACGTGTTGAACGATTACATCAGGTAAGATCGGCTGAAACTCCGATGAAACCCTTATTGCAATCAAGAAGCAGGCTAGAGATTATGGTTCTAATCATGACTAGGGCTGATGCAGCATAAAGTGTAAAAGGAAACATAACACCTAGATAATCAAGCCTTTGAATGTTTTTCAGGGTGGTAGATATCTTAGCTAATCTAAGCCAATTAACTGATTTGGCCCATACCGACAAAACATTGGACAAGGCTTGGCCGATACAAGTAAATTGAGTCATCGATTTAGATTAGCTAATTTATGTGGTAATTAACAAGCCGTACCTCCAGCTAAAGATCGAAACCGATGCCCAACTCGAAGCAATAACTCGTCGAAAACTAAGAAGGAAATTGTGGCAATGCGGCGAGATTGTTTATTGAACTGTTGTTGTTTTTCATACAAGACCTTGGGCTTATTTTTATACCCGTATATACAAACCATGTCCTTACCGGACACTATCCAAAACTTGCCAAAACAAACAAGTCCTAGGTGGACTCTTACCACAAAATTACAAAAGGAAACTAACTCTTATACCTAATTAATAGATACAATTGCCTCTTCTAGACCCAATTCCTCGTTGGCAATATCTTCAAGCCCTTCTCCGACACGAACATGAACCCAGACTACCCATATTGGCTTAACCGGGTCCGACTCAGATTACCTACCCGAGTCCGATTCCATATCGGCCGATACGGCTCCAACCGATGCGCTACCTGTTCTTGGAAACCACCTTAACCCTTCAAATCCGCCTTGGATCCAATCTCCATTTGCAATATACTGAAAATTGACCTAGGAAGAATTAACATGGAAAATTTAAAACTTTTTGAGTTCTAAAATTTTTAAAAACATTAAAGCATATTCTAGGGCCTGATTCATTTAATAAAAATAAAACACATAGATTTTCTTGGGTCAAGTCAAAGAGTAAGACCAAACCATAATTTATAAATCATGTGTTGACATAATCCAATTCAAATAAATTGAGGTTAACCTTAATTTAAATTTCAATTATCTTGATTTTATCTTTGGACTTGATCATCCTATTTAAGTTAAATACAAACAAATGGGAATATAGGTTTTAAAAATATGTAACCCCAAATGATTATAAGATAGATTTTGGTGAAACGTGCATTTTATTATTTTGGGATTGTTTTTGGATTTTGTTTGTGCAACTCATAATAGGACTCATAAGCATAAAATGGCTAGAGGAAAATATTAAACATTAATGGTGTAACTTTAAACCCTACAAAAGAAATTCTCATAAATACTAACCAACACCATGAACATACAGTAATTTTGGTTTGAATTTATCAAATAATTTGGTATCTCAAATAAATCCTCCAACTCAATAAAATCTGGAAATTCGAGATATCACTTAGCCTACTTTGCACCTTCACCAAAATTAAACCATAATTTCCTTCGCAAAACCCTTTGGTCAGCATGTTCACTATATTGTACTCTAATGACAGGTGTCTCAGCTTAATCCAAGTTCGAAATGTAACCTCATTTCGAAATGAGAGCCACAAGTTGCATAAACAGTTTCGGACTACAGTTAACCTAGTAACTTAGGTTACTTTACAAAATTACTATGGTAAAACTAAAAGTGGTCTAACCTTGGGACTTGAAGTATTAATAGGATGACATTCTTGTCTACCATCTGAAATTTTGTTTCCCACTAAATCTCAACATAATTAGAGGAGATGAAGAGAATAAATAAACACTTTGGAATAGTGCCAACACTTAGAAAAATTTAAGCTTCTAGGCCTCTCACTCCATTTCTCTCTTTGCTATGTGGGGCCCAGCCCTTGTGGGACCCACCTGTCATCCACACGTCGTGGCCAGCTCCTTCTTCTCCCCGGGAACGTGCGACACGCGTCAGACACGCGTCACGCCGCCAGCACGCCACCTCACCATCCACCGCTTTCTCGAGCTCCACTTTAAATAGCGCCACTTCACCTACGCGTACACATCCTCTCCCTCACCGCGTTCCACCCAAAACCCTAGAGAGAACACCTAGAGAGCTCCAGGAGCGAACCCATCTTCTCCGATGCCATCGAAGTTCATTGCCGTCACCATCCTTCTCTGGCGAGCTTCACCACAGTCCAACCGTGGGAACGTGATCCCCTACAATGCCTAACACGGCCATGTCCAACTTTTTCCTTACTGTGCAGATCGAGTTCGCCACGCCACCCTTTTCATGCTCTCGGTCTCCGCCGACGCTGTCGTCGCACAAACCACGTTCTCGACACACGGTGCGAATCACACCGAGCCATTTGACTATCGTCGTCGCCTCCTCACTAGGACCCCGTGGCCATAGCACATCAAGCCAAAGAGCTTCCAATCGCGACATCGAGCATCGTCTTCCTCCACTCCGAACATCACCTCCTTCTTGATTCCGATCGCTACGGTAGGTCCCCGACCGATTGCTCTCACGTGTAGCAACCCTAGGGCATCACTAACCTCATGCATATGCCTTCTTGCCAATAGGTTGGCCATAGCTCGCTGCCACCGTTCGTGTGGAGCCATCACCGCCACTGGGCTGTCTTTGCTGCGAGCATCACCGTTCAAGTCACTTAAACCCTAGCCAGACTTTCAGTGAGCATCCAAGAGGACCCTAAAACCTTGCGCATGCATCGCTTTAGCTTGGTTCGAGTCAGAGCTTGGCATGCACTTGCATGCCAAGGGACACCGCCACCTGCGCCGTCGTTGACACTTATTCCGTCCACCATTTTGCATGAGAACACAACCAATAGCTTCACAATGAGCCACTAAACCTTTTTGCTTTTGGACGCGTCATCTATCTCGCCGTCGTTTGCCGCCGGTGCCAACGACTAGCTCGCTGACTGCCGCGCGCACCCGCTGCCTCTGCTTACCCTCACCGAGCCGCTGACATGTGGGCCATGGTTATTAGAGATCTAAGGATCTTGATTAGCAAATGTTCAAATCTTATAAGGTTTAACTTGTAAATGATCTTAGTATGACATGTGGACCATAGGACATCCTTGTAAATATGTAAATACTTGAGTACTCTTAATGAAGATGTATTTAAGCATATGCTAGAGACTTCGGGTTGAATCTTTAGAAACCCAGGGACCTTTCTGCAAAAGTCACAGAGAATGACCAGTGGACTTATCCTTTTAAAATATGGAAATATTAAAGAAAATACTCAAATCAATATCTATCCAACAGAAAAATACTATAACTTGTAAAACCCATATAAAATCCATTTTGACTCCATTTGAGTTGAATCAAATTTTTATGAACTTACAAAATTATAAACTTTAATATGGTAGGATAAAAGATGATACAGTAGAAGGAATGTCTTTAAAAAAATAGTATATTGAGTAATTGACATATAGCATACACTAATCTACAAAATCCATATAAAATTCACATTAACTCATTTAGAGGTGAACTAAGTTCCAGAATACTTATAGAATAATGTTCTCAAATGTCATGAACTAAAACTTGACACTTTCAGCAACAAATCATCACTAAATAATTACGCAGTAAAATAATTACTATAATGCAAACTACAAACTATAAAATCCATACAAAATTCATTTTAACTCCAAATGATGTAATTCCAGAGGGATTATGTTGTTAATCTCATGGACTTAGTTTCTATGAATTAAATAGTGGCACATACAGTACTAGAAACATATCTAAAATTTATATAATAAATAAGACCTATAATATGTCATGTAACTTGTAAAATTTATAATAAAATCATGCCAACTCCAAAAATGTTGAAACTAATTTTGTTGAACTCCTAAAAACTAAGCCTTCACTGCAGCAGCCAACACTTCACAAAACTTGAACCTAAAATGCACTTAAAGCCTAATAGAGCTTAATTAATCTATTACTAGTATTAAGCTTTAAAAATTAATAACTCACAAATGCAATGTGATAAAATGGAAATTCCTTCACCACAAATCATGGTCACACAGCACCTAACCACACTACTAAATTCATGCATTTTAGAGCATTCTGAATTTTTGCATGTTTCGGTATTTATTCGATTACCGTTATTTCTTTTAGAGGACGAATTTGTTATTGGTGAGGAGATTGGTCCTATTGCTGACCCCAGTAAGGATATCAATCAAGGCAAGTTTACCCTCACCCTTTGAACATATTGAATCCCATGTTTTCGGGCTAAGTGTGTTGTTTTATAAAGTTGCACGCATATTTCTAACTATTGGTACTTTCGAAACTATAAGTTGTAGTTACACCTTAAAAGATGCATAACTCCCTTTTGAAAATCACTCCCTTTCTGTTTTAAACCTCAGAATCAATTAGAGTACTTTAATTGTGCTCATATGACTGTAACTATGCTTTTATAAAGTGCAAATGCTTAGCGTTGCTTAGTGATAAATATAGACATGGTTATGGGTCACTTACTACAGTATTTAAACTCCTTTTAAACATTATGGACAGAGGTGATTTTCTGCATATTTGCAAAATAAAATGAGATAAAATGTGATTTTAGACTTGGGCGGCAAGTGGTATGCATATGGTAGGATAGGGGGAGTGTTCGCTTAAGTCGATTAAGGACCGAACTATATGTCACTCACTTATGTTTACTGTACATCCACATGCATTATTTGTGGGGTAACTTTGGTCTATTAAGTTAAGTACTTGCCTAACCTTGCATTCGGGAGGCCGTTGTAGTAGAGGTGGTGGCCACGAGTGTACTGTGGGCTATCTATAGGAACTACCCATGTATGTGTTGATGATTGTGTTGACAATAGGATGATAAATTCCCTATGTGTGTGTTTTCTGTGAGGGGACGAGTGCAATGTTCAACGTGTAGAGTGTGGTAGTGCTTTGGCCGGTACAAGACAAACTAGAGAAATCGTATCATGTGGGTAAAGCTATACAAACTCTGTAGAGTCTAAAAACTAATCGATTAGTCGTGCTAACGGTCATGAGCGGCATAGTGATGTGATGTGGGTATACTTTTGTGTTTTCTAAATGCCTTTGAAACTAAATGCTTTGAAATGATGATGAGTTTGGTATATGAGATATGACTGCCTTACTTCCGGTTGGGTTGTAAGGGAATGATGTTTATCTATTTATGTTGATGTCATGCCATGATTATTATGCTTTACATATTGCTAAAATATTTTGTTTAATTGCATTGCAAATGGGTTGTGAACTAAAACTGGCTTTATGCTGAAAACCTAAACTAGATACAAGCCTTTCATTAAATATAGCCTTCATGTATGTAGGTTTGATTGTGCGCTTGCCAGTACATTAATTTGATTAATGTAGTGACTCTTTCCTTGTTTATATGTTGTTGTTTAGATTTTGTTGCATGTAGTTGAGTGATATAGGAATCGTTGTTTCTTTAGGACTGGTCCTATCTAGGGGTTTACCTCTAGTCGGTTGTTTGTCGGAATTTTGGATAGACATGATTCCGATGGACATTAACTATTTAGCCGGATGGCTATATGTAAGTAACTTAGTTATTTTTATCTAATTATATCTAAGTCACCCTTTATGAATTTAAGTTGATATCATGGCTTAGATGAAAGTGCAAAGCTAGCAACTCCCTGGGGCTAGGTGAGCATAAATAAGAATTCTAAGCAATTGAGATATTGTAGAGCTTAGCAATTTGAGTCAAGTCTCCTGGGATGTTGTTAACGGTGAAATTTGGTAATCGACTTGGAAAGAAAAGGGGAAACCGAAGCAGAGAAGACAGATTGAATTGGAGTTAGACCAGGCTTTGTATCGGACCCAGTAACTGTATCGGACTGTGGATGTGTTGCCATAAAGAGCGTATCGGCCGATACGGATTCGATGTTAACGTGGGCCGATACGGGTTGTGAGTTGATAGTGTCAACGTGGGCTTGGTCTGGGCCCGGAATAAGCTTCAAGGAAGTTGCCAAATAGAGATAAAGCTCGGTTTTAGGCAGTTGTATCTTGTAAATTAAGTAGTTTAGATCTAATCTGTGGCTTAAGTCTGCCACAAGGACTTGTTTGTTAGTTGTAGATAAGATTGTGCCCTACAAGGGTTCTGTTGTAACCTCGGGTATAAATATCCCGATAGTTTGTACATAGACTCTCTCTCTCAATCAATCATACAATCAAACTAATCTACTTTCGGCACATCGCCAACCCTCGCAAGAGGCTGACTTCTGACGAGTTCTTGCTTCCCAAGAGCAAGGTAAGAACTCGTACCCGACGATTTACATCGTTGGGGCTAGCGTGTCGCTTTAGGCACGTTAAGCCCTGATGATGTGATCGTCGTTTATCGTGTGTTAGCTAATCTTGATGCGGTCTTCTGATTCTGTCTCGTCAGCAGTTAACTCGTTTTAGGGTTTATTGCCGGTGATGGTTGAATCAGTTTGCTCGTTTAGATTATTTAAGGCATTTACCATCCTCAAAAGCAATCGAAGGCTTGATTTTCTTTGTGTTAAGTCTTGATTCACACTTTGAGTTGCTATCGACCTTAGTCCTGTTTCGAGATCTAACACGAAGCCTGTTTTCGATTGTAATTAAGGATAGCGCCGGGGTTTCAGCCGGTCTTATCTAATGCATGTGATTATTTATGTTCTTGCATGTGTTTGCCACTTATACATGTGGATCGACGAATATAAACATATCGGTCACAGAGTGTTTTTAAAGACTTCTTTGTGGTTGGTGTATTTATGTTAGTTGATTGACTTGTATAAGTTTACACTAGAGTAATAGCTAGTGTAGTTTTCCTCATGAAACCCTCATCGGCCAATTCCATTAATTTGTCACACGCTTTTGGCATGGGCCGATGAGATTAGATCTCTTCAATTTGCTTATTATATTGAGTAAGCCGATACAGCTTTGCCCTATCGGCTAGGCTATAACAATGTGACATCGGCCTATCAACCAATCGACCATTGTTTTCTAACATGGTTTACTTGTTTCTTGTTGATTGCAGATCAAATCAACTGGCACGCTCTGTGCACGACTAGGCAAGCCAATTTGGACCTGCACTGGAGTTAAGCAGATCTCCCAGGCCGCCGTGGAAAGGTAGAGCCCGTCTTTTGTTGCGGGACGGGTCTAAATTCTGCGCCAACACGCTTTTGGCACGCCCGGTGGGACCAAACAACGCAAACCCAGCAACAACAACAAGATCTCCTCAAGATGTCGAAGCAGGTCGAGATTTCCGAGGAGAACATCGTCCCTGTGACCGCCGACCAGCTCAATGCAGAGCAGAAGGCTGAGATGGAAAATCTGGTCGAGCAGTTCCAGAATATGTACCTGCAAACATATTCTAGGACTCGGCAAGACACCTTGATCCAAAAATCCAAGGTAGTTATGCCGAGTCCCGGAGATGGAGCTGGCACGTCGGCGGCGGCACATGACCACGCCGTCAAGACCGAGGATACTGCAGCGCCGACGTTGCTAGATAGGATTGACTCCGCAGTTCATTCTGCACTAGTCAACCAGTCGGGGATTCTGGTGAATACATTGACCAATACGGTCAAATCGATCCTAGATGGGACGATTCACCAGTACAAGCCTCAGGGGCCGATTTTCTTACTGGAAAATAAGTTCCCTGCCTATCGGACCCTGAGGAACGACCTGAGCACGGCTCAGCCAACAGCGCCGATGCCACCCCCATCGGCGCAGCCAACGACAACACTGCCATTGGTCCTTACTAAGCAGACAGGGAGGAGCCCTCAGCATATCACGGAGGAGCAATATGCACAATGGACCAAGGGGAAGCAACCAGAGATCGAGCTGATGCAGCAAGTTCATATCAACCAGCCATCGGCCGGACAGTCGCAAGCCCCGGTTTTCAACAATCCTCCACCACAGGCGATTTACAATACGCCACAGGGCTACCAGCAGCACACCATAGGGCAGTATGGCACGCAGAACCTTGATCACCATTATCAGCCATACTCCCCCAGGCAGTATCAAGCAGAGGGTTTGCAACAATCCTATCAGCAATACCTCTCACATCGGCTCGCAGGATACTGGGCCGATATGATAGCCGAAGTGATGCGTGATCAGTTCGGCTTGAAGCCCAAGGAGAACTCTACAGTGTATCAGCACCCGTACCCCGAGGAATTTGACAGAGTGCCATTGCCAGGCCGATACAAGATCCCTGACCTCTCCAAGTTTTCGGGGCAGGACAACGTCTCGACTTACGAGCATGTAAGCCGATTCCTAGCACAGTGCGGGGAGGCATCGGCTATTGAGGCGTTGAGGGTGAGATTTTTCCCTCTGTCCTTGTCAGGGTCTGCGTTTACGTGGTTTTCATCTCTGCCCTGCAATTCCATCAGAGGATGGATAGATCTGGAGAAACAGTTTCATAGGTATTTCTATAACGGCGTACAAGAAATGAAACTGTCCGATCTGACCGCCATTAGGCAACGAGTCGACGAATCGGTCCCGGAGTATATTCAACGATTCGGAGACGTAAGGAACAGATGCTACAGCCTTAGCTTGACCGATTCTCAGCTCACCGATTTGGCGTTCCAAGGATTGTTAGGGCCGATACGCGAGAGGTTCTCCTCGCAGGAATTTGAAAGCCTAGCTCACCTAGCACAACGGGTGTCGGCCCACGAACAACGATTCCAGGAGGCTAAGAAATTTGCAAAAAAGATCAATGCAGTTTATCAGTATGCCTCCGACAACGACGACGAAGAAGATGTTGATGTCGACCTGGCTGAGTGGGCCCGGATGAGGAAGCCGACAAATTGCCAATGGGTAAAAAGGGGCGACAAAGAAGACAAATTCGACTTCGACATCAACAAGGCCGATAAAATATTTGACCTACTGTTGCAAGAAAAGCAAATTCAGTTGCCAGTAGGTCATGTATTGCCATCGGCCGAAGAGATCAAGAAACAGACATATTGCAAGTGGCACAACTCTTATTCACACCATACAAATGAATGCAAGATCTTCAGACAACAGATTCAATCGGCCATCAAGCAAGGCAGGATTAAAATCGATGATGCCAAGCGGCCGATGAAGATCGAAGGACACCCGTTCCCAGTCAACATGGTGCGGGCGGACAGGGCCGATGGCAGTGCCCATCGGACCGGCAAGCGACCTTATCAGACCTCTGAGGGCCTGATTAGAAAATACCAGCGGAGGCAGGAAGAACAAGCTCAAGACCACGTCGATCAAGACAACTCTTACGACCCACATTGGGAGTGCGAGTTTTTTCGGTTTTGCTGGAATGAGGGGATGAGGTTGCCATCCATTCAGGAGTGCCCTGCGTGCAACGGAGCAGAAGATTATTATCAGGGCAACTCAAGCAGGCAAGCGCATCGGCCGGCCAAGCAAAGGAAATCTGTTCATGAGAGGTTAGGGCCGATGCACCAAGACCAACAGACCGAAGCCGAGGAACAGGTCCAGAACCCTCAATGGTGCCCAAGCGATGTATTCACTTGTTGGCGCAGAATTTCGACCCGTCCAGCAACCAAACGGGTTCCGCGTTACCACGGCGGCCTGGGAGATCTGCTTAGCTCCAGTGCAGGTCCAAATGGCTTGCCTAGTCGTAAGTAGAGCGTGCCAGTTGATTTGATCTGCAATCAACAAGATTAAACAAATAAAACATGTAAGAACCGATGGCCGATCGGCCGATAGGCCGATGTTGCATCGTGAAGGCCGGGCCGATAGGGCAAACCTATATCGGCTTACTTGAAATAATAATAAGATAGAACTAATAAAGTAGACCTAATCTCATCGGCCCATGTTATCATGTTTATAGTCAATTATTGGAATCGGCCGATGAGGGTAACATGAAGGTAAATACACTAGCTAATACTCTAGTGCAACCTTATACGAGCCAATCGGCCAGTATAAATACATCAACCAGAAAGAGATCTTAAGATTACTTCATGATCAACACATTTATACTCATCGATCCGCACATATAAGCGGTAAACATATGCAAGAAACATAAAGCAATCACATATGTTAGATAAGACCGGCTAAAACCCCGGTACTACCCTTAATTACAACCGAAAACAGGCTTTGTGTTAGATCTCAAAACAGGACTAAGGTCGATGGCAACTCAAAGTGTGGATTGAGACTTAACACAAAGAAAATCAAGTCGTCGATTGCTTTTGGGGATGACAGATGCATTGAATAGTCTAGTCAAGCATAAAAATTAAACCATTGTCGGCAATAAACCCTAAAACGAGTAAACCGCTGGCAAGGCTTAATCGAGATACTTGTCAAAACTATCCAAGACATGATAATCGACGATCACATCATCGAGGCTTAACGTGTCTAAAGCGACACGCTAGCCCCGACGATGCAGATCGTCGGGGACGAGTTCTTACCTCTGCTCCGAGGAAGCAAGAACTCGCTGAAGAAGACCTCTTGCGAGGGTTGGCGATGCGCCGAAAGTAGATTGAACTGGTTTTTTGTGATTGATTCGAGAGAGCTTTCCTGTACAAACTATCGGGATATTTATACCCGAGGTTACAACAGAACCCTTGTAGGGCACGATCTTATCTACAACTAACAAACGAGTCTTTGCGGCAAACTCTAGCCACAGATTAGATCCAAACTACCTAATTTACAAGATACAATTGCCCAAAACCGAGCTTTATCTCTATTCGGCAACTTCCTTGAAGCTTACTTTGAGCCCAGACCAAGCCCACGTTGACACTGTCAACTCACAACCCGTATCGGCCCGTGACCAAACCAAATCCGTATCGGCCGATATGCCCTTTATAGCAACACTCCCCAAGTCCGATACGGTTACTGAGTCCGATACGAAGCTTGGTCCGACTCCAACTTAATCTTTCTTCCCTGCTTCGGTTTCCTCTTTCCTTTCCAAGTCGATTACCAAAATCCATCGTCAACATCACTAAGACACAAAAACGGCGGGTTCAGAGGCTAAGGAGGAAAGAACAAATCCAAGAGCAACAGGTGGCAATAACCCATCGGCCGGCCAAGACCAAGAAAGAGTGGAGGATAAAATCCACGGTGGTCACGGCCGATGCGGGCACCTCCAATACAGCCCGGGCCTCTGCGGCTTCAAAAGGTAAATGAGCGACATCGGCGCCTGTTAACATGGTTTTTATACTGCCAGCAGAGTACAACGTGCAGGCGGCCGATGAAGCAGTGGCCGACGATGAACAATCTTCGGCTAGGCTACAGTTGTCACCAGATCAGGCCACATTTTACAAGCCAGTTGACGATAACTACAGGCACTTGCGGCCGTTATACATCAAAGGATTCATCAACGGGCGGCCGATGACGAAGATGCTGGTCGACGGCGGCGCGGCGATCAATTTAATGCCATACACAACCTTCAGGAAGCTTGGAAAGGTACCTGAAGATCTAATCAAGACAAACATGGTGTTGAAAGACTTTGGTGGCAACGCGTCCGAGGTGAAGGGGGTCCTAAACGTGGAACTCACCGTGGGCAGCAAGACAATACCCACCACCTTCTTCGTCTTCGATGGAAAGGGTTCCTACAGCTTGTTGTTGGGACGGGATTGGATCCACGCAAACTGTTGCGTCCCTTCAATAATGCACCAATGCCTCATGCAATGGCAAGGGGACCAGGTCGAGATCGTGCAGGCCGATCGGTCGGTGCACGTGGCCAATGCCAATTTCGCAGTATGGGAGATGGAGGGAATCGACTGCTTGTCCGGGCGAGTCTGGGACGCCGATTTCCTCAAAGTTACTGACTGCGACATCGAGACAATTGAAGATCAAGACAAGCAGTTACTTTAGCAAAGATGTGTCGTCCGCCGTTGAAGATGAACAAGCTAATCCCTACACAGATGATGCGGTGGACGAGCTCGATGGCAAGTTGGGACAGGGTTTTACATCGGCCGATGAGCTTGAAGAAGTTGATATAGGAATAGGTGATAGGCCTAGGCCGACGTACGTAAGTGCTAACCTGTCAAAGGAATACAAGAGTAATCTTATAAATCTGTTGAAAGAATTCATGGATTGTTTTACATGGGAATATCACGAGATGCTAGGATTAAGCCGATCAATTGTAGAACATCGGCTACCAATCAAACCAGGCTATCGGCCGTTTAAACAAGCTCCTAGGAGATTTAAGGCCGATATGCATGAAGCTATCAAAGCAGAGATCACACGACTTTATGATGCCAACTTCATCAGACCTTGCCGATACACAGAATGGGTCTCCAACATAGTTCCAGTAATGAAGAAAAATGGCAAGCTTAGGGTATGTATTGACTTCAGAGACTTGAACAAAGCAACATCGAAAGACGAATACCCTATGCCTCTGGCCGATTTGCTTGTCGATGCCGCGTCTGGTCACAAGGTTATCAGCTTCATGGATGGGAACGCAGGCTACAACCAAATTTTCATGGCCGAAGAAGATGTTCACAAAACAGCCTTCCGATGCCCAGGGGCAATCGGCCTATATGAATGGGTTGTCATGACATTCGGTTTGAAGAATGCCGGAGCTACGTATCAGAGGGCCATGAATTATATTTTTCATGATCTTATCGGCTCTGTGATTGAAGTTTATATTGATGATGTCGTCGTGAAGTCAAGAGAATATGATATGCACCTGGCCAATTTACGCAAGGTACTCGAAAGAGCGAGGAAGTATGGTTTAAAAATGAACCCTAACAAGTGTGCCTTTGGCGTATCGGCCGGTCAGTTCCTGGGTTTCTTGGTCCACGAAAGAGGAATCAAGATTACACAGAAGAATATCGATGCTATAAAGAAAATCAAACCTCCGACGAACAAGACCAAGTTACAATCTCTGCTCGGCAAGATCAATTTTGTTCGGTGCTTTATATCGAACCTGTCAGGAAGAATAGAGCCGTTCACTCCGTTATTGAAGATAAAAGAGCATGAAGAGTTCATATGGGGTGATAAGCAGCAGAAGGCGCTGGACGACATCAAGGAGTATTTGAGCTCCCCACCAATTTTAATTCCTCCACAGAAGGGAATTCCGTTCAGGCTGTACCTATCGGCCGATGAGAAGTATATCGGCTCAGTCTTAGTTCAGGACATTGACAGCAAAGAGCGAGTCATTTTCTATCTCAGCAGGAGGTTGCTGGATGCCGAGACAAGGTACACGCCGGTAGAAAAACTCTGTTTGTGCTTATATTTCTCATGTACTAAGTTGAGGCATTATTTACTTTCCAATGAGTGCATTGTGGTAAGTAAGGCCGATGTGATGAAATACATGCTATCGGCCCCCGTATTAAAAGGAAGAATTGGGAAGTGGATTTTTGCCTTGACAGAGTTCGACCTACGGTATGAATCGGCTAAAGCGATCAAGGGACAAGCCCCAGCCGATTTTATTGTTCAGCACAGAGATGACTCAATTGCATATTCATATATTGTGCCATGGACCTTGTATTTCGATGGGTCTGTCTGCAGACATGGATGCGGTATCGGCCTAGTTATCATATCCCCTCGGGGGGCAAGTTTTGAGTTTGCTTTTACTATCAAGCCTTATTATACTAACAATCAAGCAGAGTATGAAGCGGTGTTTAAAGGCTTGCAGTTATTACGAGAAGTCGAGGCCGATTCCGTAGAAATCATTGGTGATTCGCAACTGGTAATCAATCAACTTTCGGAGGCGTATGAATGCAAGAACGATATTCTCAGAGTCTACAACGAGGAGTGCAAGGAGTTGCTACAAGGTTTCAAGATTGTGACGATGAGGCATATACCCAGGAAGCAGAACTTCGAGGCCAATGATTTAGCTCAGGGGGCATCGGGATACCGGCCGATGGCTAAAGATGTCCAGATTCAGATTGCTCTCGTGCATACCGATGACTGGAGGTTTGACATCATCGAGTATTTGAGGAATCCTTCTCAATCGGCGTCACGAAGAATGAAGTATAAAGTTTTACATTATGTCTTGCTGGGCGATGACTTGTATTATCGGACGATTGATAGTGTCTTACTCAAGTGGCTAGGCCCCGAGGAGGCCAAAACTGTTATGAGTGAAGTACATGAAGGGATTTGTGGAACCCATCAATCGGCCCATAAAATGAGATGGTTGTTGAAGCGCGTCGGATATTTTTGGCCAACCATGCTAGAGGATTGTTTCAAGTATTATAAAGGATGTCAGGATTGTCAGAAGTTTGGAGCAATTCAAAGAGCACCGGCATCGGCTATGCATCCAATCATAAAGCCGTGGCCATTTCGTGGATGGGGAATAGATATGATCGGCCAGATTAACCCACCATCGAGCAAGGGACACAAATATATCTTGGTGGCTACAGATTACTTCACAAAGTGGGTTGAGGCCGTTCCCTTTAAGAAGGTTGATTCCAAAGATGCAATTCAGTTTGTCAAGGAATATATTATATATCGGTTTGGGTTACCTCAGACAATAACCACCGATCAGGGATCAATCTTCGTATCCGATGAGTTCGTCCAGTTCACCGACAGCATGGGCATTAAATTATTAAATTCTTCTCCTTACTATGCGCAGGCTAATGGGCAGGCAGAGGCTTCTAATAAGACCTTAATCAAGTTAATCAAGAGGAAAATCGACGAACAGCCGAGGCAATGGCACACAATGCTGGCCGATTCCCTTTGGGCGTATCGGATGGCTTGCCATGGTGCAGTTCAAGTGTCTCCGTATCAGTTGGTTTATGGACACGAAGCTGTGCTGCCGTGGGAAACCAACATCGGCATAAGGAGGATTGCCTTGCAAGACGACTTGACAGCCGATGAGTACCATAATCTTATGGTAGATGAGTTAGACGATTTGGCACATGTCCGATTACGGGCCTTAGAGAAGATCAAACGTGATAAAGATAGAGTGGCTTGTCATTACAACAAAAAAGTTGTTGCCAAGTCATTTGAAGAAGGGGATCTTGTATGGAAATTAATAATGCCGATTGGTTCCAGAGATAATAAATTCGGCAAGTGGTCACCTAATTGGGAAGGTCCTTTTCAAATTCATCGCTGTGTTCCTCACAATGCTTATTTGCTCAAGGGGTTGGATGGCGAGATTTATGGACGAGCTCTTAATGGTAAGTACTTAAAGAGATATTATCCCAGCGTCTGGATCGACTCATGATCGGCCCTTCAGCCGATTTATGATTACAGTCGATGTGTTATGCATCGTCTTTAGATGGCCGATACATACTATCGCCCTTAGTTCAAATTTTACAACATGAGCCCTCACCTTCTAAAATTTGGGGGGCATATATATATACAAGCGCGGAATTTTTCAAGGAATTTTTCTGCGAAGTTTTCAAGGAATTTTTCGAGGGATTTTCACGTCGGATTCTTTCAGTTTGAGACTGAATTCGGCTTTCTGGCCGATGAGGTTGATTTCAGTAAGGAGATATTTGTTTGCAAAAAGGATTTTAGAAGTAATAGTCAGACTGAAATTTTACACAGCAGTAAGATCAAATTCGGCTGCATGGCCGATAAGGTTCATATTTACACAGTACGAGGATAGAATATGCTACGTTATCCTATGAAGTCTGCAATAGCAGCAATGGCTTTGCGACGAATCTGCTCGACGTCTTCTATAGCCTGGGCATCATCGGCCATCGACCCTGGGATCGGCTTCAGTGATTTGCTTAGGGTCGCAAGGTACTTGGCCGATGCCATGAGCTTTGCCGTCTGGTCTTCTATGACCTTAGGTGATGCAGCTATTCCGGCTTCGACTTCTTGGATTTCTCGACGTGTCGATTCCAGTTTTGATACTAGCTCTGCCTCGAGGCAACGGAGTTCTTCGAGTTTGTGCTTCAGGGCAATCGGCTCCACCGTTAGCTCGTCCAACTTGGTCTTATCAACGTTAACCTGAGCCTTGCTAGCGGATAGGGCCGATTCCAGTTGTTCACGCTCTCGTCGTTTTGCGAGTCTTTCTTTTGCCTTGTTGAGCTTAAATCGGTATTGCTCCAAGAAGATGGCCGGCGTTAGAATATCCATCAGGTCTTCGGGCAGTTCGTCTTGGATTTCTTGTACCCTGGTTCTGACGGAGGCACAATCTTCCACCAAACACTCCAACGAGGCCTCTAGCCGATTAGCGATGTCGGTCAGCCGGCTCTTCAGGTCATCAGAGATTGGTGCCTTGGCTGTGTTGGGTAGTTCCTTGTCTTCATCATCAAGAAATTGGCCGATATCAAAGGAGAACATATCGGCTAGGTCCTGCAGATATCAACATGGGTCAAAGTCAGCTTTGTTAAATAGGAACCGGCAGAGAGGGGATTGGAGTAATTTTAATTACCTGTGTTAGAGCACCGGTGGTACTTGCATCGGCCTCCCTTTGCTTTGTCGATTCAGTAGGCGAGGGGGTTGGCCGATGTGGTGAAGGTGATGGAGCCCTAGGCTAAAAAAGCAGGAAATTGGTAAATAGGATTATGTAAATAGCAAGATAATGCAAAAATCAACTCTTACCGAGACAGTCGGAGAGGGTGGTGGGGAAGGAGAAGGAGTCCTCAATCGTGCCTTGGCTCGTTCGCGTCGTTGTAGAGTGGCTTTCTTGGTTCTGGGTAAAGGGGCCGATCAAGTTCTCTCCTTCAACACAGACGTCGCCGCAGCCTGAAGAGGATATGAAGTTAAAGTATGACAGTACAAGGGGATTATGTAAACACAAAGAAGAGATTATACTAACCTTGCGAATTGCGTGTCTGGTCCTTTTTGGTTGCGGGGCATCATCTTGGTCATCGACTGGTGGGATCTCAACAGCTTCGGCCGATGGCTCTTTGGTGGTTTCGGCCGGTGTGTCTTCTTCTTCATATGCATCGACTTCCTCCTCCATCACTTGTTTTTCAAAGAATTCTTCCATGGAGGGGTCCAGCTCTTCAAGATCGGCTTGGTCATCAACTTTAATCTTCTTGCTGGATTTTTGGGCTTTGCCCTTGGTTGGCGCTTTCCTCTTGGGGTTTTCTTTAATCATCGGCCCCTGGAGCAATGATGATATCTTCGGGGCAGTAAGGCCGATGATGGATTCTAGGATGGTTGACCCTGATGGAGCTATAGCTGGAGCATAAAAGATTTTTCGTCCACTGTTGCTCACGAATGGAATCGGCCCGTCTGGGATTTGAGGACTGATACCCTGGATAAGCTCTGTCACATAAAATCTGGCCGATTGATGGAAGATGTGGGCAGCCCACTCTTGCCACCATGCCTGGAAGCCGATGTGGACAAAAGCGCTTAGGTGCAGCCGGTCGCAGTCGCCGAGATTTGGGAGCTCGATTTCAAACGCCTTGCTCATAATCAGCGTTGATGGAACCGTGCCTCTGCTTTCTAGGAGCTTATGAAGATACAGGTTGATGGGGAGTTGCCCGAGCCCGCATTGCCTAGCAGCTATCATTGGGTTGTAAAACTCATAGGATAAGTTGGTGCTTCTTCCTTGAAATATGCCTACTGGGAGCAGGCACGGGGTAAGGCCGATCATGAATAACTCCCTCGACTCCATGTCATCATTTATCAAGCTTAGTTGAAGATCATCGGGGAGCTCATAATCTCGGTCCGATGTGTACACGAACATGTCCATTCTGGTTGATAGGGGGCCGGTGAAGAAGCGAATGAACCAGGCTGCCATGTCTTCAGCCGATTGGTCTGTGCCTGGATACATGGAGGCTACTTCCCCATAGGACATGCATCTTCTGCTCTTGGGATCTTCGTGATCGGCGTATTTTGATGGAAAGCGAGAGTCCGATAGAGGTGGCCGATCAACCATGGTGTTGGTGTAAATGGTTAGCCAGAGCTGAATGAACCACCATGGTCCTCCATGAGCTACAATCTGTTTTAGCATCAGGTCCTGTGTGGAGATATAGAGCAGCCGATAGACAGGTCCCAGGAGGTATCGGCCCAAAGGGATTTGTTTCTTATCGACCAAAGCCTAAGCCAAGTGTTGACAGTTCGTAGTAGGGCCGCAAGTCGATCCGCAGAAGACAAATCTCTCCAACCACAGTATCAGGAAGGCTACGTGTTCCCTGTTCCATGTGTTCAAAGATGTATCCGGACCAGCCTCCGATTTTCTTGGTCTTCAACTTGTGATTGCTGTTTATCAGGAGGCTGAAGGGATTGATCTCAGAGTCGATACTCAGTCCTGTCAGTATCTTGACATCTATAAGGATGGGGGTCATCAGACCTTGCTTGAACATGAAGGAGTTCAAGGTACTAGACCAGAAGTAGCTTGCAGCCGACATGAGTGGCTCATTCTTCTTGGTATCGGCCAGGGACAAAGTGATGCATTGGCCGATCCCAATCTCATCCCAGTGGACTTGTTTGGCAGCAGCAATCCTCTTATGCCAGGTTCTGTATCCGTTAAGCTTCAATGGCCAGGTCCTGAAGGTATGTTTCCAGGAAGAAACATTGGGTTTGACTTGCCTAAAGGGAATTCTGTCCGTCTCGGCATTGATTAGCCAAGTTGGGTCGTGATCGCCCATGGGGCCTATCAAAAAGCGATGGGATTTGTCGTCGGTGGGGATCAAGATTTGGTTTTTGAAGACCTAGATCGTGAGAATGACGATGAAAATATAAGACCCGGGGGGAAGAGAGTAAAAACCCTAACTTGGAGAAATCGGCGGAGAAAGCGATAATGTGGGTTTTGAAGGAATTGACTTACCGCAAGGATCTCGGAGGCATAGAAAGGGCGAAGGCCATCGTTGTCGTTGAAGGGGTCACTGTGAAGGGGGTTGATGTGGATGGAACGTCGAGGGGTCGCCGGAGTTGAGGAACGCGAAGGGTTTGTTGAATCGGCGGCGGAAGGATTCGAATCTGGATCTGCACGGTTTTCAGACAAGACCTAGCAAAGAAGTCGATGGGTTCCTCGGAGCTAATTCCGCCACATTATATAATGAAGCGGAATTGTGGGGCATGTGTTAACGGTGAAATTTGGTAATCGACTTGGAAAGAAAAGGGGAAACCGAAGCAGAGAAGACAGATTGAATTGGAGTCAGACCAGGCTTCGTATCGAACCCAGTAACTGTATCGGTCTGTGGATGAGTTGCCATAAAGAGCGTATCGACCGATATGGATTCGATGTTAACGTGGGCCGATACGGGTTGTGAGTTGATAGTGTCAACGTGGGCTTGGTCTGGGCCCGGAATAAGCTTCAAGGAAGTTGCCAAATAGAGATAAAGCTCGGTTTTAGGCAGTTGTATCTTGTAAATTAAGTAGTTTAGATCTAATCTGTGGCTTAAGTCTGCCGCAAGGACTTGTTTGTTAGTTGTAGATAAGATTGTGCCCTACAAGGGTTCTGTTGTAACCTCGGGTATAAATATCCTGATAGTTTGTACATAGACTCTCTCTCTCAATCAATCATACAATCAAACTAATCTACTTTCGGCGCATCGCCAACCCTCGCAAGAGGCTGACTTCTGATGAGTTCTTACTTCCCAAGAGCAAGGTAAGAACTCGTACCCGACTATTTACATCGTCGGGGCTAGCGTGTCGCTTTAGGCACGTTAAGCCCTAATGATGTGATCGTCGTTTATCGTGTGTTAGCTAATCTTGACGCGGTCTTCTAATTCTGTCTCGTCAGCAGTTAACTCGTTTTAGGGTTTATTGCTGGTGATGGTTGAATCAGTTTGCTCGTTTAGATTATTTAAGGCATTTACCATCCCCAAAATCAATCGACGGCTTGATTTTCTTTGTGTTAAGTCTCGATTCACACTTTGAGTTGCTATCGACCTTAGTCCTGTTTCGAGATCTAACACGAAGCCTGTTTTCGATTGTAATTAAGGATAGCGCCGGGGTTTCAGCCGGTCTTATCTAATGCATGTGATTATTTATGTTCTTACATGTGTTTGCCACTTATACATGTGGATCGACGAATATAAACATATCGGTCACAGAGTGTTTTTAAAGACTTCTTTGTGGTTGGTGTATTTATGTTAGCCGATTGACTTGTATAAGTTTACACTAGAGTAATAGCTAGTGTAGTTATCCTCATGAAACCCTCATCGGCCAATTCCATTAATTTGTCACACGCTTTTGGCATGGGCCAATGAGATTAGATCTCTTCAATTTGCTTATTATATTGAGTAAGCCAATACAGCTTTGCCCTATCGGCTGGGCTATAACAATGTGACATCGGCCTATCGGCCGATCGACCATTGTTTTCTGATATGGTTTACTTGTTTCTTGTTGATTGTAGATCAAATCAACTGGCACGCTCTGCGCACGACTAGGCAAGCCAATTTGGACCTGCATTGGAGTTAAGCAGATCTCCCAGGCCGCCGTGGAAACGTAGAGCCCGTCTTTTGTTGCGGGGCGGGTCTAAATTCTGCGCTAACAGATGTGTAACATATTTGGTTACCACCTTCGAGTGGTTTGACAGGCATGTCTCAGGCTGAAGTTGACTAGCAAGCTAAGTCCTAGCAATATCTCCTTTGCTCATTATTCGGCATTTCAGAGTTTATATCGAATGGTGTTATATTGTGATCATGGACACATTGAGGGTTGAATGGCTATTTATGCGTGTATGGATCCCATTCATCCAAAATCATGTGGTGATCACAAATGATACTAAACAGTATAAATTTGGCGTGTTCCACACCATTGTTGGCATATCTTTACCAAATTTTGGTGTTAACATTACCTTGTTCATAATATGAGTGTGGTTGGTTCCATCCCTGGCCTCCATGTGGATGGTACCCGTTGTTGTTGTTGTTGTTCATGAAGAATATTTCCTCATTGGTTTCGGGGCAGTCATTCCCCAAATATCTAGTATTGCCACAAGTCTCAGACGTCATTGGGACATTTTCGATTTATCCCAAGCACGTTCGTCCAAGCACTTCAGGAGGAGGTCCATCTTACCGGCGAGCATGTCCGTTTCCTTGGAATTATGCATATCCCGCTGATGAGGTAGGAGTCGTTCTTCACTCCACCCTTACTGGAGATGGTCTTCTAAGTCAATTCTGATGTGTGAGCAATAGTGAGAAAGAAGAATTCTCCTCCAGCAGCAGCATCAATATAATTGCGGGTTGACTGTGTCAGCCCGTTGTAGAAGTTCTGGATGGTAAGCCAATTGTCCATCCCATGGAGAGGACAAGCCTAGATGTATTCCTGGATTCTCTCTCATGCCTCTGGAATTGACTCATTAGTTGTCTGCTAGAAACTTGAAATTTTCTCACGAAGGGTGTTGGTTTTGCTTATCGGGAAGAACTTCGCCAGGAAAGTAGTTGAAGATATCTCCCAAGTGTCCACAACACCTCTCTTGGAGTACAACCACTGCTTCGCTTGATGATGATGGTGTCGTAGAGCTCAAGGAATTGTTGGAGATGGGCAGTTGCGTCCTCATTGGCTTTCCGTAGAAGGGGAAAGCCTACACCATAGTAATATTACCCGTCTTGATCTCAAAGTTGGCATCCCCAGTGTTGACAGTGAGCGCAATAGGTACATTGGCTGCAGAGGGAGCCGAATATTTATGAAGGGTCTTCTTAGCCATCGACTTGAAGGTTGACGGTAAAAAAATGACTGGCTCGGGTGCTGATTGCGGAGGAACAATGCGAGCTCGGACTCTTCTCACAAGTTTCTCTGGATCATCATTGAAGTTTCTCGGCAAGTCAAAACTGATCGTACACTACATGCTTTCACATAAAGAGAAAACAAATCAAGGTTAACCTGTTTGGACCAAGGTTCACTAATCATAGAATGATTATGGATGTATGTAACTATATCTATAACTAGTGCCTTCCTCGGCAACGGTGCCAAAAATGCTTGTTGGTATTTCTCAAGGTCACAGATAAATCCGCAAGCGTATGGATACCACTGTAGCATTTTACCAAGGAGTATTCCAAGGGTATCGTATTTATATTTCCGCAGGGAAGGCGGCAATGTAAAGATAATGTTCATACATTTCTTAATCAACCTATAATTACTTCATCATAGTCTAAACAAGGATTAGTTGATAATATGATATAAGGGAAGTGTGACACACATGAGATTCATCTCTAATAATGATATACTAGGTAGTGGACAAAAACTATAGAAAAGTTAAGGTTCATATGTACTTCTATACTTCTAATTTTTAGTTTACACTTAACACATACATGCTTATAAGGCTAGGACTTAGTTCTAGGCATGCAAGTACTACCAAGAGATCACTCCTTCCTGGTCTACCAGCGTGGTTATGGCATTTTATGAACTCTTATGTCATACCCGGACACGAAGGAATACAAGGGACGGATAGGGCTGTCACCACCTGCCGCCTACCTCACTTTGCATGGGGCATACCTGCATCCAATGTCATTGAAGTAACCTAAGCGCCATGCTTATGTTAATAAATAATGACACTAATTCTGTCGGGACTCCCACCCTTCGGATGGATAAGTTAGAACTAGCGCAACCCACTAAGATCATTGCACCGTTACTGTAGCATAGACCGACTAGCCTAATTGACTAGCCTAACTAGTATATGAACTATGAATACAATATAATAAAGAAGATAATTCTTTTACTGTAACTATAGTCTTACAGGAAGAGTAAAGTACTGGGGACATACTGGAATCTTTGAGAAGACTATAGGACCGAAGACTATTCTAAGCCTAACTCCAATACTACTAGAGAGAATGCAATGTACAGAATGAGAGAATTGCTCCTTGAGTGTGTGTGGTGAAGTGAGAAGATCAACTCCTTAAATAGGCTGCTTATGATGGCGGTTAAGGTTGGTAACCCCCACAACAGTCATTGGAGAGTAACTAGGAGACGCCACGTGCAGGGTGAAGATGAGGGAAAGATCTAGTCCCCTAACCTTGTGTTATGGAAAGTTTCGGTGATTAATGATAACATATTTTGGAGTTAACCATTGTTATGAGTTTGAGTAATAGTTAATGTTTCGGCATCAAGCAAGAAGGTCAATGACTTACATGTTGAGGATCAATGATGAGATATGGTATAACATATAGAGATGTGTCTCACATATTATAAATCAACGAGATGTTTGATGAGACTACATCATGAGTTGATGGACTTGTCGAAGGATATACACCCTGATTGAAGATTGATAGAAATGAAGAATGTGTGAGAAGCTAGAAGATGAACTTTATCGATGGATGAGAATCATAAAGAAGATAATGAAGATGTGGGGTATGAAATGGCTACCTATTTCAAGACGGTGAAGCGCAACTGATGCTTGACTACGATGGATCATGCGGTGGTGAAGGGCAAGCAAGGGGTTTGGCGCCGACGAACCAAAACCGGTGGTGAAGGGCGAGTGAAGACTTTGTCGTGATAGACTGTGTGAGGCCATTTGAAGCTATGGATTATTCACACCAATCATTTGAAAAATCAAAGATGAAATGGCAAAGATCAAGAAGATATGATTTGAGGATAGTCGCCATGATGAAACGACTTTGACGTTGGTAACCCTCCAAGTGAAGAAAAAAAATAGTGTGAAGATATTCCTATCGATATAACTTTCCTCTTTAAAGTTGAGTTTAGGATGCCATACTATTAAGAGGGATACCACATGCATATAATTGGTCGAATACTAGTGCTCAAAATGCTTCATCATTGCATGAGTTGAAAAACCTAAGCCAAAATTCCAACTCCGGTTTGTTTTACATGTCACAACACTTACACCAGACTCTTTTGCAAGTTTTTCAACATCTCTTGAAGGTTTTGGCTCATGTTTTGTGCTGGGTTTGATAGCCCATGAAACAAGCTTTCTATAGAGTCCAAGATCATCAAAATTAGACTCTGTAGTAAAAAGTTATTGCCTTTTTACTTGAGCAACATCAAACTATCCGAGTTGAAATCAGACTATCCGATTTTTCACAGAACATTACTCTCTGTCTTGGTTTGAAAAATCCTCTCGAGTGAGTTTTTCTTAGTATAAATCGGAGTATCCAATTATGGGTCAGATAGTCCGATGACACAAAGACTTCGAAATTTCAAGGAACTTGAGACTCTGAAACTATCAGACTTTCCGATTCAACATCAGATAGTCCAATGTCTTAGAATGTCTAAAAATTGATGGAACTTCGTTCTCTCTCTCTCGCTGCCTCGGATGTTTAAAATATCAGACTTTCTGATCTTATGTCGGACTATCCAACGTGGGCTGAAAGATTCTCCTCCAACGACCATATTTTGGGAGGATCTATATAAACCCCCCACCAACCCTTTTCTTGGGTAAGTCCTTTCATTCCAATCTTTGTGGCTTTGAGTTTTGTGCTAAGTGCATTGGATCTTTGAGCTCTCCCCCTCTCTATCTCAAATCCCCTTTGTGCTTTGTGACTTGGATCTTTGTGAGTGTGGATTTGGAGTTTGGGAACCTAGTGTGCATTTCTCTTGATCTTGAGCACTAGGATTTGTTCAAGAGTTATGTGGTTTATTACTCTTGGAGGTTGAGGACTCCTAGATAGCTAGGTGTCACTGTTGGGCCATCGATCTACTTGTGGTTGGCCAAGGGAAGTTTGTGAAGGCCGGATCTCATCTCCTTAAGGAAAAAGATACCCTTAGTGGAAGGAGTGCATTTGTGCAACCTGATGAGGATAGGGTTGAAAAAGACCCAACTCTTTGTGAGCTCCTTGTTGATATTTCTTAACAACATTACTAGGAATATAATTCCCACCAATGGCGCCCGAAACATTAGTCGGTATTTCTTACAATTACAAATATAAATCCGCAAGCGCACGGGTATACTGCTGTAGCATTTCACCCGGAAGTATACCAAGGTATCGTATTTGTTTCATCCCAAGAAAAGATATGGTTAAGAGAATATCATTTTACTAATTTATATCATACTTATGTAGATCAAAGTCTATGCAGGGGTTATAACAAATAATGCATAGGGTAGGTTGACACACAGAAGAGACATTAAGATATAATCTCTCACTAAATAATAAATCTTGGCTAAGTACAGAAGAATAAAGAAAGCCTCAATTCTGTACTTCTACTATATAATCATTTTAGTATACACTTGCTATTGTACATTTACATGGCTGAGTCCCCCTAACTATGCCCTCCTGGTATATCGAGAAACCACCCCTGATTGTCGAGTTCCTTATGACAATCCATCATGGCCATCCAACCGGTAATAGATATAGAGGAGTACCCGAACCAGGAACCTCTCATAGCCCTATATACGCACGTGGAGGAATACCCGTACTGGGCTATCACCACCAGCGGCCTACCTCTATAGTTCCGTGGTATATAGCACCACTTAATGAAATTTAATAACCTAAGCACCATTCTTACATTACTAAATATTACTCCACACCTCTGCATTTGATATGGAGTAACCATATAAATGAACATTAAGCCAATACCATTGCATATCTCCAGTAAGCTAGCCATATAATTAATACAAGACAAGTTTAGACTAAAGACGGTACTCGAATAATTATGCAAATAGAGTAAAGTACCATGACTATATAAACAAGAGTATTTCATTATTCTAGCATAAAGTCTTACCAGAGAGATATTAGCTACTAGAACCATACCAGGATTCTACCATTTATAAGGTAATCTCCTGTAGTCTAATACTTTGCCAAGTACATGTGGAACTAGATTATTTCTAAATAAATATGCATGCAAGCATTGCTAGTTCTATATTATTTTTAGGGATATTAACGATCGAAATTGGTCTGTAACGACCGTCAAGAAACCCCCAAGCTTAAAACTTTACTCGTCCCGAAGAAAGCTAAGGACTTGCTGTAGGAACGAAACAGAGTAATCCAACCTACCAGAGGGGGGGTGAATGGTAGGGAAGACCAAAAATTAAAACTTTAAGCAAATTACAACTTACCTCTAGAACCAACAAAACCAATCTAGAAAAACGAAATCAACCTCAAGAACGAAATCGAACTGCTGCTGTCGAAGAACCGCCGGTCACACCATCGTGTAGCCGCCAGTCAGACCGCCCCTCCTGGCCGGTCAGACCGCCATCCTGCCTCCGGTTGGACCACCACCGCTCTCCCGCCGGTCAGACCGCACACATACCTCTGGTCAGACCGTCGGGACCCAGAAAAACACCGGTAGATGACAAACTTGAAGATATAAATTATAACTCTTGACTTTATTGCATCTAAAATTGTTTACAAAGTGCAACAACAGCACTCCTCATCAAAATCTTGACCTTACTCGAAACCCTAGCTATTCTCTCAACATATGAACCACAAAACCGATATCTAGGAGGCACACCCTCCCTCTCTATTTATACACAAAGTAAGCTGTACAAAACCCACGAATCTCTCACGAATTAGGACTCCCAACCACGTAGGAAACCCTCTCTTGCAAGCTTCAAACTCATCTCTTTCCTTATCTCCATCCATCTTCCCGAATTCGGACTCCCTTCCAAATTCAACTCCTTTTTCCATACGTACATGATTCCTCTCGTATACCATATGAATTCTCTATCTACCACGTGCATTATCCTCTAGCCTTGTAGTATCCCGTGTGATCTCTTGATCCCTGGACGTCCACTTCTCCCAAGTCAACTCCGATCCATCACCGGCAACACTATCCCGAGGCCTTAAGCAATACCTAGACACATACGATAAAGAAACCATATTCCGAGCACAAGTTCATCCAAACTTGACTCACATTAGTATAACAACAGTAACCATATGCATAGAAACCATCTAGAAGTCAAATCCACGAAGAAACAATTCGTAACTGAAAAGATAAACCGAAACCGAAAGCGAACAGGTAATCTGCCGGTCTAACCGCGGGCTAGCCTGTTTGACCACGTGCATACCTCCGGTCTGATCGGCCGTGCCTGGTCGGTCTGACCGCCAAGTCAAATCCGCACATCTCTTCACAAAATCAATCATATATAATCACTTGAAATACCATCACATTAAACCAATATTACACACATAAAATGTCGCAAGCCACCAATGTTTTATCACATAAAATAATAATCAAACATTTTGATTCTACAATCTCCCCCTTGATGAAACCATTGGCAAACCCAACAAAATCAATTGGTTTATGTTGTTTTGTGAAGCAACCCAAAAAGCATTACAAATGCCAGAAGATTTTCAAAGAAAAATCTCTCACTTTTGAAAAGAAAGAAAATCCTTTGAATATGATAATGATGTATAATTTGTTACCTTGTTCTCCCCCTTTTGACAATGAGTTCATCAATGTATCGTGAGCATGGATTAAGCATTGCAATATATCAAAAGTAACTCAAGTACATGTATTGCAACAACAAGGTAGAAAAAGTGACTAGCTAATTAACAAACATGCACTAGAGTAAAAACATGAACCTTAAAGATTATAATTAAGATCAAGTCAACATTAATGATTCGTGATTTCAACGATTTAAAATGCAAGACATTCACAAGTGCAAAGACTGAACGAAAAACCCAAATATATAAACCTATAGCATTGATACTCTTTCTCAAGTTAATTTCCTTCTCCAAAAATAACCAAGAGAATCTTTGAACCACTTTTTTTTTATTGTGGGTACGTCCTTGTCGTCAAGACTGTTTCCAAGGATTTGACACCACTTTTTTTTATTTCATTGTGAATACGTCCTTGTTGTCAAGACTGTTTCCAAGGATTCGGCACCCCTTTTTTTATTTCACTGTGAATACGTCTTTGTTGTCAAGACTGTTTCCAAGGATTCGGCACCCCTTTTTTTATTTCACTGCAAATACGTCCTTGTCGTCAAGACTGTTTCCAAGGATTCGGTATTCATTTTTTTTGCTTTTTTTTAGCATGTAAGTACTCTTGCAATGATTGGAACAAAAGGATTATCATGAGAAATAACAAGCCATAAAGTATATATGCAAGCATTATTCAGTCAACCTAAGCACTTGCTAATATTGCATATTTCATTAATTCAAAGTAAAAGAATTATGTGTCATGTATCGTATCACTTAAAAAACAATATTCAAAGCTCATATAACTACTAAAATGCACACAAGCTAATATAGTAATCAAATTATCTAACAAGCATTGCTAGCAAGCACTAGAATATACTAAAGATATAAAACAAAGCTCATCCATCTTTTTCTTTTTCTTTTTCTCATTTTTTTTATATTTTTGATATTTTTGACACCATGCATGAATTAAAACATGAATGCAAAAGAAAATAAAAGAAGAAGGAAAATATGCATACAACAAAGAGCCAACAACTCTCCCCCTCAAATGATGCCAAAAGGATGAATAACTCCTAATTCTTCCCTTAGAAAAGCAAAGCGAGAAGAATCCAATGGTTTAGTGAAAATATCTGCAAGTTGCAACTTTGTATTCACAAATTTCAATTCCACATCTCCCTTCTCAACATGATCCCTCAAAAAATGAAAGCGAATATCAATGTGTTTAGTGCGTGAGTGTTGAACAGGATTCTTAGCAATATTTATAGCGCTAGTATTATCACAAAAGAGAGGAACTTTATCAAAAGCAATATTATAATCTCTCAAAGTTGAAATAAGCCAAAGAATCTGAGAACAACAACTAGCAGCAGCAACATACTTAGACTCAGCCGTTGATTGAGCAACATTTGATTGTTTTCGAGAAGACCATGCAATCAAAGAAGTACCAAGAAAATGACATGTACCACTAGTACTCTTTCTATCAATTCTACAACCTCCAAAATCCGCATCCGAATAACCACTCAAGCATATAGATGAAGAAGTAGAATACCAAATTCTAAATTCAAGAGTGTGTTTCAAATACCTCATGATGCGTTTCACAGCTTGACGATGCGAAGCTCTTGGAGAAGCTTGAAATCGAGCACATAAACACACAGCAAATTGTATGTCAGGTCTCGAAGCGGTGAGGTAGAGCAATGATCCAATCATACTCCTATATTCCTTTTGATTTACAGCTTCACCATCTTCATCAGGATCCAAAACAGTAGAAGTTCCTATCGGCGTAGTCAAAGGCTTGCAATCGTCCATCTTGAAGCGTCGTAGAAGATCTTTGGTGTACTTTGTTTGATGAACAAACGTACCTTGAGGTGTTTGCTTAATTTGCAATCCCAAAAGGTAAGTCAATTCACCCATAATGCTCATCTCAAATTCCCTGCGCATAGTTTCAGCAAACTCCACAACCAAAGCGTGAGATGAATAACCAAAGATGATATCATCCACATAAATCTGAACAAACAGTTGATCATCACCATGCTTGAGAACAAAGAGAGTTTTATCAATTTTTCCCATTGTAAAACCTTTTGCAAGTAAAAAGTTTTTAAGCCTATCATACCATGCTCTAGGTGCTTGTTTCAAACCATACAAAGCTTTTGACAAACGAAAAATATGGTTGGGAAAAACATGATTTTCAAAACCTGGTGGTTGTTTTACATAAACTTCCTCCTGAATATAGCCATTAAGAAAATCACTTTTAACATCCATTTGAAACAATTTAAAACTTTTTGAAGCAGCAAAAGCCAACAAAAGCCTAATTGCCTCAATCCTAGCAATAGGAGCAAAAGTTTCATCATAATCCAACCCTTCCATTTGAGTAAAACCCTGTGCAACAAGTCTAGCTTTGTTCCTAACAATTAAACCATCCTCATTTTGTTTATTTTTGAAAACCCACTTAGTTCCAATAATATTTTGATCAACAGGAGGTTCAACTAAAAACCAGACTTTATTTCTTTCAGAATTCTCAAGTTCTTCATGCATAGCGTTAATCCACGATTCATCAGTTAGAGCATGAGTAACATCTTTGGGTTCAAAATTAGCAGCAAAAGCAGAATTTGCATGAAAATCATGATTCGTTACCTTTGATCTTGTAGTACGTTCACCCAAATTACCTATTATATGTTCTGGAGGATGTCGTCGTTGAATACGAAGTGGAGCACTCAAATCTGACGAAGTTGCAGCTTCTGGAGGTCTATTAGCATTGGTACCCGCAGCTCATGAAGAATCACCATCCCGCCGGTCTGACCTCTCCTCTGCCTCCCGTCTGACCGACGGTATACCACCAGTCTGACCGGCCGCAGCCCCGGTCTGACCGGCCGCAGCCCCGGTCTGACCGGCCGACGCCTCGTCGTCGTCCTCGTCATCGCTTTCCTCCACAAAAATATCCTCCCCCTGAACCTGTGATAGAGTACCTGAAATTTCGGGTCTAGTACCTAGACTAGCCTCATCAAAAGTGACTTCACAAGTCTCAACAATTTTATTAGTCTCTAAAACAAGTACACGGTAACCTCGTGAATGCGCAGAATATCCCAACATAAGTCCATCAAGAGAACGAGATTCAAATTTGTCCAAATTTCCAGATTTAAGCACCAAACATTTACACCCAAAGACACGCAAGTGAGAAATCTTCGGTGTGTGTCCAAAGCGAAGCTCATAAGAAGTTTTTCCAAATTTAGATCTTAAGAAAACACGATTGGAAATATAACAAGCAGTGTTAACAGCTTCAGCCCAATATTTTCTAGGAGTAGAATATTCATCAAGCATAGTACTAGCCATCTCAACCAAAGAATGATTTTTTCTTTCAACAACACCATTTTGCTGAGGAACACGAGGAGATGAAAATTGATGTTCAAGACCTTTTTCATCACAAAACCTTTCAAAAGAAGCGTTTTTAAACTCACCACCGTCATCACTTCAAATAGTTCTCAAGGATCTTGGAAATTCAAGAGCCAATCGAATATATAAACTTTTAAAGTGTTCAAAAGCTTCATCTTTAATTGCCATAAAATAAACCCAAGAGTATCGAGAAAAATCATCAACAATAACCAAAACATACCACTTTCCTCCAACGGATTGCACTCTAGCTGGACCAACAGTGTCCATATGTAAAGCTGTCCTGGTGCATCCATCATCACAGAAAATATAGAAGTATGTGAAGAAGCAACCATCTTAGCATGACGACATGGAGCACAAACCAAATCATGATCTTTCTTAAGCTTAGGCAAACCACGAACAAGTTTAGAACCACTAATCCTAGTGAGATCATCAAAGCCAACATGTTCAAGTCTACGATGCCAAAACATCACATCTTTTGAAAATTTTGCAACAAGACATGTAACTTCTGATGAAACGCTATTTTCAAAATCAGCTTTAAATACTCTTCCATAGTGAGAAACATTAAGCACAACATCACCAGATAAATCAAAAACTTTACTTCCACTTTTCTTAAATAAAACATCAAAGTCTTCATCCACAATTTGAGAAACGGAGAGCAAGTTGTACTTCAAATTTTCAACCAAAGCGACATCATTCAAACTAAAATTATCACTTATCTTGATAGATCCAGTTGCAGTGATCGTGCTAGTAGAAGCATCGCCAAAGATGATTGAATCCTTCTTTGATGCCTTCGTGAGGGAGGAGAACCAACTTTTATCACCGGTCATGTGTCGCGAACAACCAGAATCAATGATTCACACGTTCTCCCTCCTCGCCAAAATTGCCTACACACAAGCAGACGTCGAAGCCTCAGTACTAGGGTTAGATAATAAAAATTTAGGAATCCAGTACTGAGACACACGACCAGAACCAACAGGAACATAACCAGTAGAAAATTCAACACGTTTCCTATTAGAAAAGTTTGCTCGAGGCCGGTCTGACCGCCACTGTACCTGCGGTCTGACCGACGGCTTCCCACCGGTCTGACCGGTGGTATAGCTATGGTCTGACCGCCGGTCCATCTGCGGTCTGATAGCCTGCCTCGAGGAAAAAACTGATTTTTGCCACCTTTGTTTCGCAAAAGCTATCTCCCGTTCCTTTTTCTGTTTCCTAGCAAGTCTAAACCAGAAACCATCAATATATCCATGTTTACCACAAAAACAATAGATATACTTTTCACGATGAGTTGATGCACAAGTTGAGACAACAGGCATAGCATTAACAGTATTTTTAGTACTAACAACAGATTTAGCATTAAACACAGATTTAGTACTAGTAACAGGCTTTGTAGAACAAGAAGCACTCAAAGAAGTCATAATGCCAGCAGACTTAAAAAGAGGAGGTTTAGGATCAGGTTTAGTCAAAATTTCACCTTTCTCAGTTATGCTCAAAACAACAGGAGGATGTCTGGAAAAGTGACTATAAGGATCAAAACCTAAACCACGGTTGTTTGTGCTAACTTTTGATTGATCCAAAATCATGTTGAGGTTCTTTTTACCATCGGAAAAACGTTGCAAGGAACTTTTTAAGTAAGAAACCTCTTGAGTCAAAGTAGCACAATTTTTACAAGCATCCAAAAGACCTTTTTTTTTCTACACGTTTGACAAGAAAACACTTCATCTTGCTTAACTATTTTTCCATATGCTTAACCCGAGCTAAAGCATTTTTTAGTTTCAAATCACTACCAAGACATGTTGAGCAAGGTTTTGCACTAGATTGTTTTAACCTTTTAGAGCTAATCACATTAAACATAGAGCTAGCAAACAAAGCAACTTGACATTTATTCAAAGCTCTTTTAGTCAAAAACAACTCATCAATCAATCTAGTATTCATGGCAAAGCTAAGAGGAAGACAAAATTCAAGTTTTTAAGATTTCTTAATTTCAACATCAAGTTTTTTGCAATTAGACCAATTGACTTCTCTAACAGCATTTACTTCAGCAAATAAAACCTCACAAGACTTGCATTCATCATCATCAGAAACAAGAGATTTTAATCGCCTGTTTTCAGCATTTAGAGAATCAATAACTACTTCATGTTGATTAATCTTCTTTTCAAATTTAGAAATCTTATAACCAAGTCTAGCAATTACTTCTTGAAGGTATTCAACACTAGGAGCATTTATTACCTCATTCTCTTCATCAGAATCTGCAACATTCTTTGCCATGAGACAAACTCCAGCGATGCTTTTTCCTTTGTCGTCTTCATCATCATCTGAATACTCGACATCGCTGGACCCTTGCACAGCTGCAAAAGCTTCATCCAAGGCCTTCTGGTAGTACTTCCTCATCTTCATGTTCTTTGCCTGTTTCTTGTTCTGCTTGGCGTCCTTGGATCCATCTTGAGCCTTTGCTTCCTCCTATGTGCCCTTTCCAGCCTTGGGACACTGAGAGCGGATGTGTCCTGGTTGTCCACATCCGAAACAACGGATTGGTCCTCCTCTTATCCTGAACCAGGCATTATTCACAACTTGAGAAATTCTATTAGCAAGCGATACCAAGTCCTCCTCACTGATTTCCTCTAGTTGATTATCGGACATGGCAGAGAAGGAAGTAAACATCGACTGTGAAGTAGAATCAGAAAAAGATGCAGAAGAAGACACCAAAGCAAAAGATTTCGAATCAGTCCTCTTAGAAAGAATGTTCATCTCATAAGTTTTCAATTTAGTATAAAGAACATCCAAAGTTAAAGTGTTCATATCAACAGATTCCTGAATCGAAGTAACCTTAACATCCCAAACCTTCATATCAAGACCGTTCATAAAGTGACGAGCAACCTCAGACTGAGAATAATTAACATCATAAGAAGTATCAACAGATCTAAGATTACTCAAAATTTTGTTAAAACGACCTAGATAATCATCCAAAGACTCCCCATGTGTCATCTCAAATTTGATATACTCCTTTTTGAAAACATCTTTTCGCAACTCTTTTATGTTTGAAGATCCAGTGTGAAAATCGTTCAAAGCCTTCCAAATCTCATTAGCAGTAGCAAGATGCGAAACACGATCAAAGTCGGAGCGAGAAATTGCATTAAGAATAATATTGCGAGCTTTGCAATTATTTTCAAAATCTAACTTGAGAGCAGGAGTATCAATATGATCAGGAGTTTCATAAGGTTGTGCAACTTTTAGCCAAGTGTCATATCCTTGAGATGTTATATAAGATGCCATCTTTTTCTTCCAATAATCAAAGTCGGTTCCATTGAAAACATGAGGTTTGTTTGAAAACTTTTCAGCCATATCACATAGATCAGAAAAACAACAAAGATCCAATCAAGAACGAGGCTCTGATACCACTTGTAGGATCGAAACAGAGTAATCCAACCTACCAGTGGGGGGTGAATGGTAGGGAAGACCAAAAATCAAAATTTTAAGCAAATTACAACTTACCTCTAGAACCAACAAAACCAATCTAGAAAAATGAAATCAACCTCAAGAACAAAATCGAACTGCTGCTGTCGAAGAACCGCCGGTCACACCATCGTGTAGCTGCCGGTCAAACTGCCCCTCCTGGCCAGTCAGACCGCCATCCTGCCTCCGGTTGGACCGCCGCCGCTCTCCCACCGGTCAGACCGCACACATACCTCCGGTCAGACCGTCGGGACCCACAAAAACACCGGTAGATGACAAACTTGAAGATATAAATTATAACTCTCAACTTTATTGCATCTAAAAGTGTTTACAAAGTGCAACAACAGCACTCCTCATCAAAATCTCGACCTTACTCAAAACCCTAGCTATTCTCTCAACATATGAACCACAAAATCAATATCTAGGAGGCACACCCTCCCTCTCTATTTATACACAAAGTAGGATGTACAAAACCCACGAATCTCTCACGAATTAGGACTCCCAACCACGTAAGAAACCCTCTCTTGCAAGCTTCAAACTCATCTCTTTCCTTATCTCCATCCATCTTCCCGAATTCGGACTCCCTTCCAAATTCAACTCCTCTTTCCATACGTACACGATTCCTCTCGTATACCATATGAATTCTCTATCTACCACGTGCATTATCCTCTAGCCTTTTAGTATCCCGCGTGATCTCTTGATCCCTGGACGTCCACTTCTCCCAAGTCGACTCCAATCTATCACCGGCAACACTATCCCGAGGCCTTAAGCAATACCTGCACACATACGATAAAGAAACCATATTCCGAGCACAAGTTCATCCAAACTTGACTGACTCACATTAGTGTAACAACAGTAACCATACGCATAGAAACCATCTAGAAGTCAAATCCACGAAGAAACAATTCGTAACCGAAAAGATAAACCGAAACCGAAAGCGAACAGGTAATCTGCTGGTCTGACCGCGGGCTGGCCAGTCTGACCGCGCGCATACCTCCGGTCTGACCGGCTGTGCCTGGTCGGTCTGACCGCCAGGTCAAATCCGCACATCTCTTCACAAAATCAATCATATATAATCACATGAAATACCATCACAATAAACCAATATTACACACATAAAATGTCGCAAGCCACCAATGTTTCATCACATAAAATAATAATCAAACATTTTGATTCTACACTTGCAAGGCTAATAACTTGGTTGTTGATCAGGAGTTGCTGCAATGTTTTATTTCTCAAAGGTACGAAGTGCAAAGTATGGGCACTCTCTCTTGAGTTAAGTCAATTGACACAAATGCTTGCCCACACGCCCATTTCCCGTGGAGCTTCATGCTTCTCCATGTCTTTGGCGGTTGACAGATAGAACGGTTAGCAGAGCACTACTCACTCATTGCTTGTCTTACTTTCATTCCGGAGGTTTTCAAAAGATTCTGCAAATAAAAATCGAGTTCCTCAAGTGATTCTCTCATTCACTCAAAAATGTATATTGTATTCCTCACCAAGGTATTGCATTTTTTGTCCCTGTTCTACGGGTCATATATGAGAAGCTCAGTAGGGATAAAATGAGGCATACTTGCATCACATATGCTGCTAAGTCAAAAAACAGATCCAAGAAAATAGCAAGTAATACTTTCTGATCAAGAATGTGCATGTGTGTGACTTGGTAATGGATATGGAATAAGACTACTCCTTTTGTATACCTCTCTCTCCTTCTTTTGTATACCTCAAATTTTGAAAAAGAAAATTTAAGAGAGTGCATGGCTATTTTTTTTTTCATGCTTTATACTTGTATAAGCCAAATTGTTTTTTCTCTTTCTTTTTGCATAGCCATGCTTCTCTTGTCTTTGATTGGTACTTTGGAGAAAGAGGCATAAATAATATGGAGTATTTATTTTATGGATGATGGATGGAATGGATGCTAGCTTCCAATGTAGAAGTTTAGCTTATATGGATGTATATGGCGTGCGTGTGATCTTGATCATAAAAGTATGAAAAGCATCTCACACGGGTCATAATATTTTTGATAAAGCTCAATGAAAGTACAAGTAACCATAGTATAAGGTTTGGAATGAACATATGGCTTTGGTAGGAATTTATGTCAAATGAGAAACTTGCTAGGTTTTTATTCTGAGAAATAAAACTCTGGAGTTCAAGTCAAACTTAGAATAGGATCATAGCAACTCTGGTTTACCATATCATCTCTCACAACAAGTTAGACTTAGATCATGCAATGTGCCACTCACAAGTTTCAGGTTCCCGGATAATGGTTGGCCTTACTGACTTAAAACTTGAGAGGGTACTTAACTATGAACTAGCACATGAGAGAAATAAAACAAAGCAACTATTCATCATTTCAACATAAAGAACTAAGCAGTCTTACCTAGCACAGAAAAATCTATCCTATATTTTTGTTCTTTTTATTTTTCTCTTTTATTTTGTTTTCAGGTTTATAAATGCAATGTGAAAAGGGAAATGATACAAGTTACCTTATTGGGGGGGAGAGGCATCTTCCCCCCAAGCTTGCTTCTTTGCTCATGGCCCATGATGGGGTGGAACCCCTGCTGGCAAAAGTAGGCCTGCTAGTCGGCCTGCTTGCTTCTTTGCTCATGGCCCATGATGGGGTGGAACCCCTGTTGGCGAAAGTAGGCCTGCTAGTCGGCCTGCTATTGATGCATCATGTTGTTGAAGTTGGAGAAATTTGCGTCAACATTTTGCTGCCACTCTTGTGTCTGCACAACGTGTTGTTCGAGCGTGTGTTGGATATCTTCGGCCTGCAGCTCGAGGTTGCCTATCCTTTGAGTGAGTTCACCCATATCCCCTCAAGAGGAAACAGAGTGACGCCTTCTGGATGATGGAGGTAGGCCACTTGAGCTGGAAGAGTGTGAGTATTGTCCCCAATGCATTTCGTGAAGCACTTGCCACCGGCTGTCGCTTGAGCTTAGCCAAGATGAACTTCCGGTCTCTTGTTTAGGAGCTTGGGTCCAACCGGGGGCATCCTCAGTTGGAACCCAATTGGCTTCATAAGATTGCGCCAGAGGTGAAGATGATGACACCTCTTGATGTGCTTTCCTTGCCATGCTTCGTGTCATCCTGCGAGAAACATTATGCGCACGAGGTTCCTCTACTGGCTAGAGAGGAATGGTTAGCACTCGACAATTATACAAATAAAACCCTGGGTTAGGTAACGGGATTTCATTTGTATATCCGAGGGGAAAAATATAAGTGAATCATCCGGGCCATGTTTGAGTGTATGGCATTGCACTAGATATTCCTCATTAACATAAGAGCGGGGTGTGGAAATGTATGAAATTTAAGCATTTGATACTACCCCGGCTTCATAAGCTATACGAGAAATTAATGAAGTACACTCAATTGGTCCGGTCAACTTAAAAGTTTCTAACCACTGGTGGATCATGCACTGCACAGGAGAAACTTTTATCTTCTTAACCATAGCATACAAGAGAATTAATTCATCTTCACGCACAATTCTAACATCGGCTCTAGGAAAGAGAGTCAAGCCAAGCCATTTATGCATAAGCCTCAAAGTAGGATTATGGATGCCATTAGTTCTAGGCTTTCTACAAAAAGGTTCACCTGTGATACTTTGCCAAAATCTGTGCTTGTCGAAGTTAGGAGTTGTCTTCCTAAAATTGACTTTCCAAGTTTTGTCAAAGCCTAGGAGCAGACTTAATTCCTTCCAAGCAAGGTGGTATTCCTTATGAAAAAACTAAAAAGTAATACCATCATCTACTTCTAGTAAGGTGCATAAATATTGAATGGTAAGCAAGCGATAACCTGGCTCATTTACATATGCAAAATTATCCAATCTATAGCTTGCCAAATATTATGGAAATCAACATCCATACCTATCTTTTGTAGAAGGTTCAGGTCGTATGCTCGAGTGTGAGCAAACGTCCAGTCTTTGAGCACGTTGTAGGCTTGCATTTCTCGATCACCCGTGGGGTCGAGATTGGAGTTGACAAGGAGCCTTGGTGTAGCGTCCACCTCCTCCATGGGCACATCTTGCGACCCTTCATGTCTTGGCGTGGGCTCGGCGGAGGAGTACGCACTTCATTCTTCATGATGATAGCTTGATCTTGAGCTTGATCCTCCCTTGAACATGTTCGAAATCCGTTTCTTCATGGCTGCAACAAATGAGCAAGAATACAAGACGAACTCAGGAGTTACGTTAGTGGAACAAAATAGATTCTGCCCGTCGGTTGGTCTTCCATCAAACCAAAGCAACTTGCAAATGCTCAAAATCAAACCGAAATGGCAGGGAACAAACATGAGACAAACACCACAAAGCTTAGAATAAAATTTTAGAGCAAGAGGGCTTGAGAGAGGGAGTGAAAAAATGATGTGAATGGGGTGATCTCTCCTCTCAAGGCCACCCTCTATTTAAAAAGGATTCCCAATGGCTACAATTGAAAAGGGGGTCCCACTAGCCGTTGCCTAGCAAAAATACAAGGCCGGGAGCCTCCTCCTTGGGTCGGCCGACCCAAGGGGTCGGTCGCTAGGTAGAGTGGGACCAAGTGGAAATTGAATTATTTTTAGCTCAAAAATTCATTTTATCAATTTGTTGTCAAAAAGAAAAGTACTCCCGCCTTATTTGGTTTGAATTTTTTATGTGCTGGAAATAAATTCCAACATGCAACAAATATGAAAAGATAAACATACTTTAATGCAACAATTTCAAATTGAGAGAAATCAAATATGGGATACATACTAATTTACCTGTTGGCAAGGGCGGCATCAATTTAAGTTCGACGAGCAAGACCTTACCTCCGTTGCATTCAGGCTCATGATGAGGCACCCTGTGATGAGGACACAACTAGCTCGGATATAACCATGACTACCTTGTGTATTAATCAGCCAAAGGTTAACCAGTACTACATAAGATTTACTTGTTATATTTTTGAACATACGTTGTTACACAATGAGTTTTGTTTGTTTTCGTTTGCAGAGGTACTTGCTTGGATGAAGGAAAAGAAGCCGAGCATAACGAATGCATGGAATATCAAAGAAGTTGATTGGGGACCAAACCAAGATCTTCTCCAAGTCGACTTCGGGTGCAATTCGGAGTCCAGGACCAGTCTGCACTAAAACGGGCGCCCAGGTCGCGTACTTGCTCGGATTGGGGCGTTCTTTATATGGATGGAAAGCTAAGAAGATAACCTTTCCAGTGGTTCTCGTCCCATGTCCAAATTCGTTGCAAATCATCGGAAATTGACTGAACAAGTTGACGTTCAGAATCTGTCCCGGCGCTGCGACGCTGTATTTGGGCCTTTGGGCCGTGTATCATGTTGGAGCCCATTAGGGTTGCATCAAGGGATGCTTGCTGACCCTAAACTCCATATATTAGAAGCTGTCACCATCTTTAGGTTTTGGGTTTTGCTTAGATTAATCTGTCAAGAACAGTTTCGCCGCTAGATCGGTTTGTAAGACCCCAACTTGTTAGCTTAATCATTCATCTGCAATTTTGGTTGCATTCTATCTCGTTCTTGTTTGTGTTCTTCGATTGGCAAACAGGGATTAGCCTTCTCGGCGAGGTCACCCGCGTTTCGACACGGGTGATAACCAGAGGAGACGTGGTGCTGCGATTGCGGGGCTCAAGAGCGTGCGCGTTCAAGAAGCCGGATCGATTTGTGTCGCGACTCCGTCCAAATCGTTGTTTATCAGAACCTTTCGGAAGATCGGGAACCCTAGTGCACATCAAGTGGTATCAAAGCTCTAGGTTCACCGTCAGGTTCGCCCAGTTTCTTTACCCTAGATTAGTTTTTGTTTTCGCAATAATCCTAGAGTCTATAGAAAAGCCAAAAAAAAAATTTAGTGCAGACTGGTCCTGGACTCCGAATTGCACCGGAAGTCGACTTGGAGAAGGTCTTGGTTTGGTCCCCAATCAACATCTTTGATATTCCATGCATTCGTTATGCTCGGCTTCTTTTCCTTCATCTAAGCAAGTACCTCTGCAAACGAAAGCAAACAAAACTCATTGTGTAACAATGTATGTTCAAAAATATAACAAGTAAATCTTATGTAGAACTGGTTAACCTTTGGCTGATTAATACACAAGGTAGTCAAGGTTATATCCGAGCTAGTTGTGTCCTCATCATCCTCCCCTTCTTGATTGGAAACCGTCCTTGGTTTCATCTTATCATGGAGCATTTTGAACTTATATTTATCTATCACAACATCCGATGAGGAACATTTCTTGATGGCCATATGGTTGGATCCTGAAATCTTTTTAGTCGAAAAACCACAACACTCCCCTTCTTGCAAACCAACCTGTAACTTATTTAAACAACTAGAGGAACTTGATAGAGAATTATGTATACACATGCGGTCCTCTAGACAATACATTTCATCATGAAAAGGAGGTATAGTCAAATTCGAACAAATATATACTCGATGCACATTATATTCTCCTTTACTATCATAATTGCCAATAACATGAAAAATTACATCAGAAGGGCATGGCAATTCAAATCTAGCAAATAATTTCTTCTCTAAACAGTTGAGTGGACAAAGATCATTAAATTGAATATAACCCCAAGTATTTAAAGAAGATAGCAATTTAAGTTCTTCATTCTCGCTAGCAATGTGAATAACATGTTTAAACTCAACACATGGTGGCTCTACTATAGAACTAACATGTTCATTCGCTAGTTGTGGCATGGATATAAGTGAAGCATCGCACAACTCTTCTTTATCACAAGGAACATCAAGCGAATTATTTTGTGACAAAGGTATTTCAACAATTGTTTCCACTATGGGTTGCTCTAATGTAGCATAAGTAGTGGACATAGTCGGCACATCATAACTATGCATACCTTGAGTAGTTGTAGCAACATTATCATTACCTTTTTTCTCATCTTTAGAAATTATAGGTGCTTGGTCAATTAAACATTCCTCAAACATGCATGGAGCTATGGATAGGTCTTTTTGTTCTTCGTCTTTCTTCTCTTCCTCCTCACCATGGTTGTTCTCAGATGCCTGCAAAATATTAGTATCCAAAACAATAGGCAGAACATTACGTTCGTTTTGTAATAACTCAGACTTAGTTGAAGGCATCACAATATTATTATTATTCCTGGTATCTCTGAAAATCTCATCGATTCTATTCTTCGTCCTTTCAATACTATCTTTGAAAATTTCTTCGATTCCATTCTTCATCCATTCAAGATTATCTTCAAAAATTTCAGAAAAACTCATTGGTTCCAATTTCATTTTTCGACCATTATGTCTAAATGTGTATGTATTAGCAACAAAATTATGCAAACCATTTTTATCATATACCCACGGTTGACGAAACAACAAAGAACATGCTTGCATAGGGACAAGATCAAAATTGGCAGTATCATGGTAATTTCCAATCGAAAAGTTTACTCTCACAATTCTATTTACCTTGAACTTACCACAAGAGTTGAACCATTTGATGTAATATGGATGAGGATGCGGTTGTGTAGGCAACTCAAGTTTCTCAACCAAATCTGAACTCACAAAGTTATTGCAACTCTCACTATCGATTAGAGTACGACATGCTCTATCCTTAACCACAAACTTTGTTTCAAATAATTCGTGGTACTGCCATTGCTCCGCTTTCTCCATTTGAGAACTTAGCACTTGTTGCACCAAAGTACTTTCATCACGTGCATCTGTGGAAGGTGATATAGCAGTTATGGTTTGTCTCCCATCTAACTTTATCTCATATCCATAGGAGACGTAACCTGCCATTATCAGTAGAAAAAGAGAACAACAGAACAATATTGTTCCTATTAACTACAGATCATGGAAGCATCTTACCAAGCTCTTACATGGACCTCATCATCGTCACCTGCCATTGAAACACCAAAACAGCAACAAACGGTGAAGGTTATCCCTAATAATCTACTACACAGGTGTGGTGGTGCCTCTCAACAATTCTCAGCAATATGGAGTACCTAACCAAGCTCTTATAAAGTTCTTACCAGCAAAGCAAAGGATACCTAGAAGGCGTAGTTAGCGATTGTAGGGATCAAGAACCTGTGCTGTCCAGAAGTAATATGTGGAGCTAAGAAGGCCAAATATATGTGAGTGGTACACAATCCAATGACAGATAGTAATGCTGAATAAAAATCCCAAGTCACGTGCCCTTAGTTGCTGGTCTACTCGTGTCCTAGACAGTAGTGGTAACAATGATGGTGCAAATGAATATGACACTAGTAAACAACAAGGACTAGCAGGCAAGCTTCGGCGAGTCTCAGCAAAAACAGCAAAACCGAACTGGCAGATAAGCTCAACGGAGCACGTCGTGAGCTCGATGCACTAGTGGAAATCAACTTTTCTTTTTTTTTCTTTTTTTTTGATATTTTTTCTTTTCCAAGAGCACTAAATAGGCACAACTCCAAGTTACAGTTCAATCGGAGTTGATATGTGGCCTATGGAATTTTTTGAAACAACTATAAAGCAAGTGCAGAAACTTGTGAGCTCGAACTGACAATTTTGTAAGCCAAATTTCGGGATTTTGGATTTGACAAACCCTCCAAATGGGGGGAGACACAGATGTAAATTTTTTTCTCTTATCCGAAAAGTTAAAATTTGCCTGATTTCGAGTCCGTATGCAAAAGTTATGGCTGTTTGAAGTTTGGGCTTCCGGCTAGGTTTTCCAGAGGGGATATAACCTAGTCTTTTTGCGGTGCAATTGGGATATGGTGGCAGCGGAGTATGTAGGGTGTTCTGGTGATGCATGGTGATCTGATGGGTGTTTATGATGGCGGAATGGCTCTCAAAGGATGAACCCTAACACACGGTGAAAGGTGGCGGCTAGGGTTACAAAGGAAAAACACACGATTAGACTAAAACACGCACTAGACCAGCAACAAGAACTTAAACTAGGACTCAAACTCAACACTACGGACTCTGAAAAACAATCATGCACAGGCTAAACACGGTCTAGGTTAAGGTAACTAACGACTAAATTTTTTTTTGGCTTTTCTGTAGACTCTAGGATTATTGCGAAAACAAAAACTAATCTAGGGTAAAGAAACTGGGCGAACCTGACGGTGAACTTAGAGCTCTGATACCACTTGATGTGCACTAGAGTTCCCGATCTTCCGGAAGGTTCTGATAAACAACAATTTGGACGGAGTCGCGACGCAAATCGATCCAGCTTCTTGAACGCACACGCTCTTGAGCCCCGCAATCGCAGCACCACGTCTCCTCTGGTTATCACCCGTGTCAAAACGCGGGTGACCTCGCCGAGAAGGCTAATCCCTGTTTGCCAATCGAAGAACACAAACAAGAACGAGATAGAATACAACCAAAATTGCAGATGAATGATTAAGCTCACAAGTTGGGGTCTTACAAACCGATCTAGCGGCGAAACTGTTCTTGACAGATTAATCTAAGCAAAACCCAAAACCTAAAGATGGTGACGACTTCTGATATATGGAGTTTAGGGTCATGCAAGCACCCCTTGACGCAACCCTAATGGGCTCCAACACGATACACGGCCCAAAGGCCCAAATACGGCGTCGCAGCGCCGGGACAGATTCTGAATGTCAATTTGTTTGATCAATTCCCGATGACTTGTAACGAATTTGGACATGGGACCAGAACCACTGGAAAGGTTATCTTCTTAGCTTTCCATCCATATAAAGAACGCCCCAATCCGAGCACGTATGCGACCTGGGCACCCGTTTTAGTGCAGACTGGTCCTGGACTCCGAATTGCACCCGAAGTCGACTTGGAGAAGGTCTTGGTTTGGTCCCCAATCAACTTCTTTGATATTCCATGCATTCGTTATGCTCGGCTTCTTTTCCTTCATCCAAGCAAGTACCTCTACAAACGAAAACAAACAAAACTCATTGTGTAACAACATATGTTCAAAAATATAACAAGTAAATCTTATGTAGAACTGGTTAACCTTTGGCTGATTAATACACAAGGTAGTCATGGTTATATCCGAGCTAGTTGTGTCCTCATCACCCTGCCCCGGAGGTGTGGGTACGGGTGAATTTTCTTTTACGCGCCACACCTTCTTTACCTTTGGTGTGGTCGGCGGCTTCTTGGGTGTTGGGGTTACAGGGTTTCTAGCCCATAATCCCGGCTCCGCTGATGCCAGCTTCAGATCCTTATGAGGTCTTGTCATCCCTTGTCTTTCCAGGAAGTTCATCATGAAGGTGATGAGGCTATCCATCTATAGGGGCTTCACTTTGACTTCTTTGATATTTTGTGGGTTCAGCCCGTACTTGGTCTTGACCATGGAGCATCGCTCCATCCTTGGTCTGAACTAGAACTTCTCCTCCTTCCCATTGATGTGGAGCCAAATTTTCTAGCTCCCACGTCAATGTTTGCCTCCATGGTACTCAAGAACGGACACCCAAGGATGAGCAGCATCTCCTTGTCGGTGTCCATGACCAACACCACGAAGTCGACAAGGATGAAGAAATCCTGGATTTTCACCGGAACATCCTCAGCGATACCCGCCGGTTAGTGGACCGAGGAGTCTGCCAATTGGATCCGCATTGGTGTGGGTGTCAACACCGTGAAGTTCAGCCTATCAAAGACCTCCTTGGACATGACATTTACGCTTGCCCTAAGGTCGCATAGGGCGTGGTCGAAGTGTTGTGTCCCCATTGAACAAGCGATCGTGGGACAACCCGGATCTTTCTTCTTTTCAGGAAGCCAGTTGAATATAGTAGTGCTACACTCTTTCGTCAATTTTACCACTTTCGTGGTGAGCATCGGTCGCTTATTGTTCAGGATGTCCTTGAGATAGCGCGTATAAGTTGGAACTTGCATCACATCAAGCAGAGGGACATCGATGTGGATTTTCTATATAACTTCAACAAAGCGAGCAAACTGCTCATTCATAGATGGCTTACTGTTGCACTGGGGGAACGGCAGTATGTTGGTGTCGTAGAATTCTTGCGGCGTTGTCTTCCCTTTGTGCATAATTTCTTCATCAATGCTAGACGGCGTATCATCCTTGCCTTCCTCGTTCTTTCCTGCACTGTTAGGATATGGCGGGTCGCGAGTGGATTTTCCTCCTCTCGTGATCACCACTTTAACATTTTTTAGAGAAGGTTCAGGTTGCCCCGGAATCTTCCCAGATTCGACAGCAGGAACAAGAGCGGCCAGCTGAGCTAACTGGGATTCTAGCATCTTGTTAAAGCTTAGCTGGTTTTGAAAGGCAGAGGCGAAGCCATCTAGCTTAACATTTATGTTGTCTAACACCTTGTCATTAGCAACTAATTTCTTAGATAAAGAATCAATTATTTTAGCTTGGCCAAAAACAAGATCTTTCAAGGAGGGTTGGTTATTGTTGAAATTACCGTTGTTACCTCCTTGATGGAAAGGGCGGGGTTGGTTCCACCCATCACCTCCCTGTGGATGGAACCCAGTGCTGCTGTTGTTGTTCAAGAACATGTCTTCACGGGTCTCTGGACAATTTGTGCCGGAGTAACCGGTATTGCCACAAACCTCACATGTTATGTGAGAGTCTAGGGCCTTGACGGTATCCTGTTTTGTACCCTTCTCCTGGTCATCCAAGCGTTTCATCAGGTCTTGCATGGCAGCAAGTATGTCCATCTCCTTGACGGTGTGCGCGCCCCTCTGACGGGGTTGGAGTCGCTCTTCACTCCACCCCACGTTGGAGACCATCTTCTTGATCAGGTCAATTGCACCTCTGATGGTCTTTGAGAAGAAAGGCCCTTCAGTAGCAACATCTAAGTGATCACGTGATGTGGGAGTCAACCCATTGTAGAAGTTCTGTAGGATTAGCCACTCATCTATCCCATGATGAGGACAGGTGGCAACATATTCCTGTAGCCTTTCCCAAGCTTCTGGGATCGACTCATCTCTTATCTGCTGGAAATTGGATATGTTTCCATGAAGGGCAATGGTTTTGCCCATCGGGAAGAATTTTGACAGGAACGCAGTTGAGCATTTGTTCCAGGTGTCGATCGTAGCACTGTTCATAAAGAACCACTGTTTTTCTCTCCCAAGGAATGAGAACGGAAAAAGGCGGAGTCGGATGATGTCTTGGCTGACTCCCTTAATGGTGCATGTGCTACAGATCTCTAGGAACTGTTGCAGATGAGCACTTGCGTTCTCATTTGGCTTGCCACAGAATGGGCTAACCTGCGCCATGGTAATTAGGCTGGACTTGAGGTCAAAGTCCACATCTCCGATGTTGACTCTGGGCACGACAGGCACATTGTCAGCGGAGGGAGCAGTGAACTCACGGAGGGTCTTCTCAGCCATTGTCGTGAATGTTGCAGACACAGAAATGACAGGTTTAGTTGCTGATAGAGTCACTTGAGGAGGGACGACACGGGGTCTAACTCTCCTCAAAAGTACTTTAGGATTTTCTTTGAAATTTGTCAACAAATCGAAACCGGTCATGCACTACCCTGTTTTCACTTAAAAGAGAAAACAAGGCAACGTTAGCCTACAAAGGACAGTGGTCAAACATAGGTAGATATCAATTAATAACATGTGGTAAACTCTTAAACCAAATATCTTCCCCAGCAACGGCACCAGAAATGATTGCTGATATTTCTTAACGACATTACTAGGAATATAATTCTCAGCAATGGCACCTGAAACATTAGTCGGTATTTCCTACGATTATGGATATACTGTTGTAGCATTTCACCAAGAAGTATTCCAAGGTATTGTATTTGTTTAATCCTAAGGGAATATATGGTTAAGAGAATGTCATGTTACTAATTCATATCATACTTATGTAGATAAAGTCTATGCAGGGGTTATAACAATAATGCATAGGGTAGGTTGACACACAGAAAAGACATCAAGATATAATCTCTCACTAAATAATAAATCTAGGCTAAGTAGAGAAGAATAAAGAAAGCCTCATTTCTGTACTTCTACTATATAATCATTTTAGTATACACTTGCTATTGTACATTTATATGGCTGTGTCCCCAAACTATGCCCTCCTGGTATGTCGAGAAACCACCCTTGATTGACGAGTTCCTTACGACAATCCATCATGGCCATCCAACCGGTTATAGATACGGAGGAGTACCCGCACCAGGAACGTCTCTTAGCCCTATATACGCAAGTGGAGGAATACCCGTACTGGTCTGTCACCACCAGTGGCCTACCTCTACAGTTCCGTGGCATATAGCACCACTTAATGATATTTAATAAGCTAAGCACCATGCTTACATTACTAAATATTACACTACATCTCTACAGATGATATAGAGCAACCATATAAATGAACATTAAGCTGATACCATTGCATATCTCAAGTAAGCTTGCCATATAATTAGTATAGGACAAGTTTAGACTAAAGTCGGTACTTGAATAATTATGCAAATAGAGTAAAGTACCATGACTATATAAAAAAGAGTATTTCATTATTTTAGCATAAAGTCTTACAAGAGAGATATTAGCTACTAGAACCGTACCAGGATTCTCTCGGAAGACTCGAAGAACTAGAGCACTATTCTATTCCTAACTCTACTAGCACTAGAACTAGGCAAATGAACTATGGAGAGCTTCTTCTTCTTGTCCTTCTTGTGTGTGTTGGAGGAGAGGATGAGGGGGTATTTATAGTGGTGGAGCAAGCTTGGGAGAGTGGAGATCCTAAGCATCCAAAGAGCATCTTATCCCTTGAGCTGCCAAGTGTCCTTTCTAATGACGGTTTCCCTCAGTAGAAATGGCCACAACCGCCTTAGAATGTCGATATCTCCCAGCACGTGAAAGATGAGGGCCAGATAAGCTAGGCCTGGGTTGGCCGACCCCAGCGGTCGGCCAACCCTAGGGGTCGACCGACCCCTGGTTGGCCCCCCTGGCCCAATCCTTCATCCAGGGCTCTTCTTTGGTGGGTCCTTGGTCCAGTGGCATGGTGGTTGGGCCCATTTACAGATGTTTCATTGGGTTTGTGAGCCCTTCCATCCATGTGTACACCACGTATTTTCCACCATTGATCCTCCATTTATAAGGTAATCTCCTGTAGTCAAATATACTTTGCCAAGTACATGTGGAACTAGATTATTTCTAAATAAATATGCATGCAAGCATTGCTAGTTCTCTATCATTTTTAGGGATATTGACAGTCGAAATTGGTCTGTAACGACCGTCAACACTCCTCAACGAAGACTAGAATCCCCTCAAGGATTTGAACTCTGGGAAATACATCGTCACAAAAACTCAATGATATCCTCCCTCTCTTTACCTTCTTGTTGCATTGCTTTGTGCCGCGCTAATCTAGTTTTTTTTTAGCTCACCTCCTTGTTTGTGGATTGGATCTAGAGCTTTTAGGTGGTTGTTTGTTTGTATTGTTGATGTGCAGGTCAGATAGTCCGATCTCAATTCAGACAATCTGATCTACATAGGACTATCTAACCTGATATCGGACAATCCAACCCTGTTTTGTTTTAGCTTCCGCATTCATTTTAAATTGCCTATTCACCCCCCTATACGCAACATCAAGGTCCTTTCAATGAGGGGTGGCGATGTCGGTTTGGCTGAACCCTCGGCACCGCCTCTTTCCACCACATTTCAAAGGGGATGACAGGTGGGCCCCTATGCCAGTTTCCGATGGTTTGGCCTCACTTTATGTCAATTTGAACTGACTTGTGGGCCCCTCATTCCGTGTGCTCGCACGTGATTCGCCGGAGTTGTGTTTCTTTGCATGCTGGCTCATTTCTCTTTTACTTTATTGTTTATTCTCTACATGCATAGTATTTCTCCAGGACAAGTGGATTGTGTTTCTTTGCATGCTGGCTCATTTCTTCTTTACTTTATTGTTTATTCTCTACATACATAGTATTTCTCCAGGACAAGTGAAACTACATTATTCGTAAATGATATACGTGTAAGAAATGTTAGTTCTCCCTTTATTTATTGTGATAGTTGGCGATCGAACTCGGTACTTAACGACCGTCAACAGTGTGCTGGTCACCCTTGAACAATAATCAAGGTACCTTCAAGCTATTGACAACCATAACTCGCACTAATCCAATGTCATCAATAATGACCTAAAACTACCACCGACAGGTCTGTTGCTAGGTATCAACAATATACTGAGCTAGGGACTCCTCATAAGAGCCACATGTGATTTGTAGTGTGTTCCTTGGTTCTAGCTACACCATAAAATCGGTCCTTAGCGACCCGGGCAAGACAACCACCTAATCGGTACCAAAAAGAAGACACCAAACGTTATATACACTCGCCCAAGTAAAAAATATGTTTTCAATTTTGTTTTCCACCAAGAGCACAGAGAAATCACCCACTGTTCATTTCCATAATTTCACAAATGTTTCATTTCCCCAAAATCCCAATATCAAGTAACAAGTAGCATTGTTTAAGTAGCGAACTAAGCATGCTAGTTGACATCCTCGTAACTACATGAACCCAATTTTCGGTGCCAATATAGGTGGCAAGGGAAACATGAAATTCAAGTAACAAAAACAAGGTATATGCAGCAAGAGGTTAACTACCCATGTAACCCACGTATTTGAAGTAAAACATCGTATGTATAATTGTTTTGCAATCAATATAGTTTGTAAATTTGAAATACAAGAGCAATTGATGAAGGGGGTGCTTGCCTTGCTCCTGGACTTCCTGGTACTCCTCTGGTTCCTCAGCTGGTTCAGCAATGTCGTGCTCTACGCAAATACCGAATGAATGCGATGAAAACAACGGCAACAGTTAACACTACAGGAAATCCAAATATTTTTTCAGAATATGATAGTGCATGATTTTAGATGAATTTAGGAAAAACAATCACTCAAATCCTAGTTCGTATGAAGGAGAAATGGCTAAACGAAATCTGCTCTGTCCTAAAATCGAGAATAAATGAAAAACAGCACTTTTGCGCGACCGAACTGCCAAACTGGCTGAAATCGTTCTGCCGACTTAACGAGTCGTTTAACCAGGACATTTTTGGTTCTAGGGGCGTTCCTATGGCACGAGACATTCATAAAAGCTATGATGAGCCTAAGCACAGGGTCTAGAAGAGGAAATACTCCAACTTGCGAAGACGTTAAATTCACGACCACTCACACATGTACGAACCTACCGAATTGGTGAAAACATTAACTCCGGCCAGGCAAAAATGTGTATTCATTGGCAATGGCTCTACTTGTGGTTTTAGAATGTTCTAATGCTAGTGACGCCCACCTGGGATGCATGGGGCCAAAGGGATGGTTGAGGCTCACTCAAACATGAACACACCTAAGGTGTTCGGTGAAATGCGAAGCTGAAGTACGGCTTGTCTTCTCGCTCTCTAGTGCATGGCTGGTGAAGGCAGGGACATAAGGAGGCTCTAGGGGTCCTGCATGCAACATCCTAGGGTTCTAACTCATGCGGGCATGCTCAGATTGAGCCTCAGCCATGCATGTGGCAACGGTGGTGTCGCTTGGGTGGATGGCCAAATAACAACATGGCAGGCCAAGGCAAGGACGTGGGGAGCACTAGTGATCTCCCAGAAAGAAAACAAAAGCACATGCAGCAACATGAGGTCACCGAAGAGTTTTGGCGGTAGGGTGCAACAGCGAGGTGATGGTTAGCTCAGCGGCAGGGTTGTTAGCGATGGAGGCTGCATACAAGCACTGTGATGAGTTCAAAGAGTTAAGGGGCGATGGTGATGCATCTAGACAGCGTATCACTCACCAGGACCGAGTTTACCGGCTGCGAGGTCACGGTTGCACACGGTCGGCGTCGTAAACCACGATGGGGCTGCGGTGGTGCCTTCTAGATACCGAGGGCAAAAATGGAGTTAGGTTGGGGAGGAACACATGGCGACGCAGCTGGGATGAGGTGAAACTCACCAGAGCTCCCGAATGCAAGGCGCATGATCTCCAGAGCCGTGGGCGGCACTCACGTTCCAACCAATCACAGCTGGGGATATCCTCTTTACTTCACTTCCTGTTGGCAACCCATTTTAGTCCTGGTTGTGCAACCGAGACACACAAGCCAGAACTAAAGATGGGTATATAACCAGGACTAAAAATCATCTTTAGTACCGGTTGGTGTTACCAACCGGTACTAAAGATGTTTTTTTTGTTTGAATGCTTTTTATTGCTTGCTTTTTTTTATATATATGCATATTTATGTATAAATATATACATGTATATAAAAATTCAAATACATACATATATATATATACAGAAGTAGGAAAATTATAAACTACTACCGGGTGCAGCTGCTCTCACCCTATGTTCTACTTTTTCGTGTTGATTTTCTGCTCTATAACTAGTTGATTTTCTGCTCCATTTCGAATTGAATAATTTTCTGCACATTTTCAATTGGTAGACTACTCGTTTCATGTTCATACATATACTTTTTTTCTACCTTATGTTCTGCTCCTTGTCAAGATGAAATACCGATATTTTTCAAGTAAATATATATTCGGCTTATTTTTATGTTCATATTTTGTTTCTTTCCAAGTTGATTATTTTCTGTTTTCTATCAATATGAAAACACACCGAGAATAATCGTCATATGATATTATGGGAGTAGCTACTCCCGGTAGTAGCATATAGGTGTCCTACACGTGTATATATATATTCTTTATGTATATATATATATATAAATATAAGTAAATGCATACACATATGATTAATATATATTTGTATATAGCATCACGTATATAATTGTTGGTATATATTACTTATCTACAATAGGAATTAAATATATTTCTGATATATGTACAGTCGTTGTTAATTTCTAATGTTCTATCATATATTACAAAAGCTAAGAGGTGAACTGTTTGTGACGAGTTATAGGTTCTCCGTTGTCATGGAATTCTCCTACGGATTAACAATCTCATCCATAAAAAATCCCATCAATTGTTCTTGAACAGCCTTTATGTAATCCGTCGGGGGGAGTTGGTCCTTCATCCAAATAACCTGTCATTTTCAAAAAAAATAAGATATGAATATATTAAATAAATGAGAAGAGTGTAAGTAATTCTAGAATGGTGTTCATGTACTTCGATATTGTTATCGTTGTTAATGTCTTGTGCTACACAGTGAATAAAATCACAAACATAGTAGCCGCACAAGTTGGTCCCCTATTCCTGTCGTAAACACTAGAAAGAGAAATGAAATTATGAAATATTTCTACTATAGGATAAATGAGATATATAATTTTGGACCATGTTAGTACCGGAAAGTACATCCTCACAGTTGCAAACTATAATTAATGATGCTTTGATCCACATAGTAGCGATAGCAGCAATCATAATGACAGTACTAGTGACATTACGTGTTAAGCATGTCAAAGATTTTGCTAAAAGTATCTCTTGGTTTCCACATAGAGTCCATAACATCAATCTTGCTGCCGGACATGTCTATGACAAAAAGGATCTAGTGGAATCTGCAATTTGCGTGAAATGTGATGTACATATCATTTTATAAATACGAGAAAGAAATTGGTACAATTGACAGTAAAAACTCACTTTGTGTTGTAAGGCAAGAGTATGAATTGCTTAAAACGTTGCTGCACCAGGAATTTGTAAATGTTTTGCTCGGTTTTGTCTGGCCAGTCATCTACAATCTTCTCGTTGATTATGTAGGGGTCCATGAAACCATACTTGAAGTATCCATGCCTACGACAATTTTGAATCTCCATTCTACAGTGAAAAAAGATGTTAAATCTTCGTTGTTACATTTGACGGGATAATGAACGAAATAAAATTAAACGACACTTATAGAACCCAACAAGCGAGAAGAGAGATGTCAAGGGCATCTTGTTGGTATACATCGTACACATCCTTGAAGTTGATCTACATATCGTAGATCCCACGAAAGAAATCTTCATCTTTAATCCTTGTGGCGAACATAATCCTACCATGAGCTGATTGATCCATGTACCATTGATGGAATCGGTACATCTGTGTAGGTAGGTTCTTGACCAGCTCTGGCTTGACAAGTGGTGCATCGATTGCGTATGGGTGTTTTAGATCTTCTTCTATGGCGTTCTTGATAGGGGCTATCCCCAGCAGTTGCTCCTTGCTAAGATTTGTATTTGCCATAAATTCTTGTAAAGTAATGCCAAGGTTCGATGGCATCAGGGAAACCGCTTGTTTTTCTTGCATTCCAAGCTGGGAGACAGCCTTTTTCTTTCTTGTGCTCTTCCCATAAGACTTGCGAATTGTGCAGTCGTAGTTTGATATTAAGGTCTTTCTCGTGGGTTCGCTCATCTTCTAAAAGAAGGCCTTAGTTGCAGGGTCTATTGGAGTCTTGTTATGTGGATTCCGCAGTTTGAAGTGCTCCTTCACTTGCCTTTTCAGTTCCTCGTCAGTCTCCTCGTCAGTCCTATCATACGGCTGTTTCTTGGGATCATCATGTCTTGGCTTCTTCGTTTTGTGGACTTTGCCGGCACGGAATGAGGTGGGCAAGACCATTATTGCCTGCTACTTGTAGCTAGTTGCAGCGGTGAAGACGAAGGAGACCAAGTTTGTGGTGGAGATGGATGCGCCGCTGGAGACCGAGGTTGCGGAGGAGACAGTGGAGACCGAGGATTGTCAGGCTGCGGCAGTGGAGATATAGGAATGGCGCCGTTGCTCACCCGAGAAGCACGATGTAGTGCTTGCACCATAATATGATGGCATGGGTTGTCTCTCTTAGTTTCGTCTCCCCATCTCCTCCGGGCATGTCCAGCTCGAGATCATCAAATCCTGGGCAGATCCGCTCCACCTCGACCTTTAAGTATCAAGGTGGAATCGGCCTATAGTGGTACATCGCATCTCACTGGACTTGTATAGCCATGCCCTCCGCCACTTTCACAAGAAACGAGGTTAGTTAGTAACATATGGACCAATTTTCGAAGTCATCCAATGTGGAAGTTTAAACTACGAGCATACCTTGATTGATAGGTTCTTGAAGGGAATATGGAGCTCACATGGTGTCCGCTGCATGATTTCATCCATGGGGCATGATGGTTCGTCATCAGCTAGCCCTGCTGCAGCTTCATTGGTCTGATCTCCAACTTGCCCTGTAGAAGCGTAGTTGCTTCGATTGCCTGAGGGGCTAACCATGACAGGAGGAACAGACGGCTAGGTCTGTAGGCTCCTCTCACTTAATCATATATCCACTTGTAGCCCTAGAATTGTTGGGCCATCTTTTTCAGAGTCCAAGCCTCTACTTTGGCCAGATCTGCCTCAGGGATCGTCAAGGTCTCGAGCATGGTGGTCCACAACATGTCCTTCTCTGTATTTGGGAGATACGTTTCTTCCACATCCCCGCGTGACCTTGCTTGGCACTGATGGGCACGTGATCCCTCACGACCCAACCGCTGTGTGACACAAGCTTCCTTGATGCATCGACGGGGGCAACTGGTTCACCGTCTGGGTTCACTTCATTTATGATGTGTCTCCCCTCCACCTTCCTCACGACACCTCATTGTCCACGTGCCCTCTTCGTACCAACGCTCGGTTGGCTGGCCTATTGCTCATCCTTGTTTCCTTCCGCATTCCTCTCCTCGTTCCCCTCCTCATTCAAGTACTGGTTGGGGTGCTCGTTCCCCTCCTCGTTCACCCAGTAGTAGCTGTTGCCCTCATTGATCTTGTCCAAGAGGACATGTTCGTCATCGCGATCTGCCATCTATTCATAACATTAAATAATACAGAAAATGTAAATTACTACAAAAGGTGCATGGTATATTTTTATATATATCCATATTTTCGACAACTATGAAGAACTTTTAAATTTCACTAACTTAAGAAATATACAACCTATATGTATATTGTTATATATATCCACATTGTCGACAACTACGAAGAACTTCTAAAATTCACTTACTTAAGAAATCTATATGTATATTGTTATATATATGCACATAGTTAATTGAACTAGGTATGCATATAATTAGAATTAACATGTCATATCGAATTGTTCAAATAACTTGGTTTAGCGTGTTGCTTGGCGACCTTCGAATCATGTAATTCAACTTAAGAGTCGCTCACTGTCGAAACTGGAATTCGGCAATAATAAAAGAGGGTAGCACACGAGACCTAAAAGTGGATGGATACAGAAGACAAGGATTTAGACAGGTTCAGGCCCTCTCAATGAGAGGTAATACCCGACTCCTGTTTGGGGATTGTATCCGTCGGGTGTATATTGATTTGACGATCAAGTTATGAATATCTCTGTGATCATCTCTCTGATCCTCTTGTGATCCTGCCCCTAAAGGGCTCCCTGCCCACCTTATATAGGTTGGGGGACAGGGTTACAAGGAGGAAAACCTAGCCATATATGGTATTAGTTTCCTAATCTATTACATGGTAGTACTCAATCGGGACTCTAAGCCATGCCATAGAACACAAGGCAATATTATGACCGAGTCCTATTCTCTTACATAATATATGGATCTGACCCACCTCCTATCTCTAGTTAAATATGGAGGCCATATGGATACCCGGTGCCCATATTCTCTACAGTAGCCCCTGAGACCTTCGTAGTCGACGAGATAACTTCACCTCGAACCAAATAAATCCAAAGCCGAGTGCTTCAATCATCTCTGCCATAGTCTCTCGAGTGCTTTTACCAAATCAAAAGGCCGTGAAGGGCTGAAAAAATTCAATTAAAAAATATACCTAGGTGCATCGACTAGATGCACCTAATTAGGTGTAGCCCCCGACTATGTGTTTAGTTCAACAAACTAAGCATATAGTCAAGAACTGTAATCATCTCACTCATCCGAGTGATTTCATATAAATAAATGCCTAGCCAAAGCCAAAAGCATCCTGAAAAATCATATAGCACATAACCTCATTAATAAGGCACGGTGCATAATGACCCTGAGTACTGGCATCACATTGTGCACATGCTACCAAAACAGTCACGCCCGAGTGCCCTCGATACACACAACTTTCCCTTCCTCAGAAATATATGGCATTTGTGGTATAAGATCCGAGTTAATAAAACTCATAAATAGATTTAACAATCGCCTGAAGAATACGACCGAAATATAATTAGCCTAAGCCATAATATTGGTCTTAAGCAGAAAAGCACACCAAGGTGGCAAAATAGCATTGATATAATATAAAATCAATTGCTTTATAAAAACCAAACAGCTCATGCAACCTATAGAAAAGTTACCAGGTCAGTTATAAAAAACTTTACTATTTGTCACCTTCCAAATTGCATCGTACCAACTCCTAAAAAGTTGTGTAACTACTGTATGAAATGATTTTGAAAGTATTGGGCAATAGAGCACGTGCATATTGCCAAGGCAAATTTGCTTAAGTCCCTAGAGACATGTGTCAAGCCACACCTAAAAATACAGGCTGCAAGCATATTGGGATTAGGCCCAAAACATGCCCACCGATACCCTCACAATATGATGCATATGGCACGTCTATTAATATGCTCCCGAATAACAAATCCCTCGGGTGATGTAGACCAAGCGCATCTCATCTGAGCAACTTCTGATCCAAGTGGTTTTCCCCTATGGGATGCACCAAAGTATATATGATATTTTAATCCCGACTGGCGCAAGAACTCAGCTTGTGACCCTTGTGGGGAATAATGATTGGTCCAAACCTTGAGCGTAGGAGATAAGCTTGCGGCCATGAATTCACGTTGCGTATATCCAGAATAAGTCCAGATTGAAGGTATGATCCTTGTGCTAGAGCTAGTAAGCCCCTGAGCACGTTGCTTATACTTCTGTCGCAATCAAGGTTATCCATTGGTGACAACTGATGCAGTCGGCATGGAAGTGAGATCACCAATATGGAGATGAAATTGCCCTTGAGGTGACGAAGATGTCAGTGGTGGAGACGTAGTTGCCCATCAATGGCGATGGCGAAATTCACCATCCATGGAGATGAAGAAAACAGTCAGCAACGGCAAACATGACCAGCAGTAATGACATCTGGCGGCAGCAGAGATGGTCGGCTATAAAGACAAAGTTTCTCAACAACGGTGATGGAGACGCGTAACTGTAGAATCGAGAAGATCAGTCGGCAACAACAGACAAGGCAGTTGACAGTAAAGATGATGACGCCCATCAATGACGATGATATTGGCCAACCTTGAAGGAGAGAATACCAGTTGGCGGCGACCAATGCAAGTCAGTGTTAAAGATGAAGACGCACATCAGCAGCGACGACGTAGGCCAGCAATGACGGCGAGACCACCAGTCGGCAACGATGGAGATAGCCAGACGATAAAGACGAGAATGCTATTTAGCTGCGGCGTAATAGGCCAGCAATTGTGACAGACGCAACCGGTGGTGATGATGATCCGCAGCAGGAGAAACAGCCGGTTATAGAGACAAAGTTGCTCGTCAACAGTGGCAGAATAGATAAGGCCGAAGAGACATGGCAAGATGTTGATGAAGATGGCGACGTTGATGTCCCAGTCAAATTTTAGTGTAGGCGAAGCCCAAACTCCTGAAGCAAAGAACTCGGTTGACAGTAGTTGACTGAAGATGAAGATAATGCCGATGACAAAGGTGCCGATGGTAACGTCAATGATAATAATCCATCAAACTTTTGAGAAAACCTCGAAGCCCAAGTAATTTCCTTGACGCCAGCATGTGTGTGGCGAAGATTGATGCAACGCCTCTTGATGTATGATGATGGTGGCACTTGATGTTGTAGCTGTTGAAGATGCTTCACTTGGAGGAAAGTAGATGCCATTGTCCAACTCGTCGAATCTAAGTTGATTGGTTGATAACTCCAAACTCCCAAACATGTAAATTAAATCTTGAACTTAACACTTGAGAAACTTGGAATAGGCTGTAGCATCAACTGAGAGCCAAAGTTGTCTATGAAAATGTTGGAGCTACTGAAGTAGACGCATAGGCCGACGATGAAGACGAAGACACCCAACAACGATGGTGTGACCAGCCAACCATGTAGGCGGAGACACTAGTCGACGACGACGAAGGCAAACCGGTGATGAAGACGTAGATGCCCAACAATGGTGGTGTGACCAACCAACCGTGTAGGCAGAGACACCAGTCGACGGCGATGACGAAGGCAAGCCTGTGATGAAGACGTAGACGCCCAACAACGGTGGTGTGACCAACCAATCGTGTAGGCGGAGACACCAGTCGACGACAGCAAAGGCACGCCTGTGATGAAGACGTAGACGCCCAACAATGGTGGTGTGACCAACCAACCGTGTAGGCAGAGACACCAGTCGGCGGCGGTGACGAAGGCAAGCCTGCGATGAAGACGTAGACGCCCAACAACGGTGGTGTGACCAACCAACCGTGTAGGCGGAGACACTAGTCGGCAACGACGAAGGCAGACCGACAATGAAGATGAAGACGCCCAACAATGGTGGTGTGACCAGCCAACCGTGTAGGCGGAGACACCAGTCAGCGGTGGCGAAGGCAGGCCGACGATGAAGACGAAGACGCCCAACAACGGTGGTGTGACCAACCAACCGTATAGGCAGAGACACCAATCGATGGCGGTGAAGGCAGGCCAACGATGAAGACATAGACGCCCAACAACGGAGATGTGACCAACCAACCGTGTAGGCGGAGACAGTAGCCGGCTGCAGCAAAGGCAGGGCGACGACGATGTTTTGACTGATCAATTCCCAAAGCGTAGGAGATAAGCTTATAGCTATTAATCCCTACTATGCATATGTGGATTTGGATCCTGCAGTATAAATATGTAAGATGAGTAGTATTTGAGGTAAATATAATTCTTGAGGAAAATTCAAGCATTTTAAAATATTTATAGATATGTATTTCTCCTCTTGTCAGTTTTGATTTCCCCGAGTAGATGACTCATTACGTTTAGACACTCTGCCCGACAAGTCATTGACATGAGTTCGTCATCATGGAACAAAGCTTCACAAATCAGAATTTACTACTCGGGTACATTCTCAATTGTTAAGAGCAAAAAAAAATTATTTTATCTTTATGCTTTTGATTTTGTCCAAGTAATACTTAGCACCTTGCGTTATACACTCCATCCAACGAGCTCCCGGGTGCTAGGATTCGGCCCAAAGACAACTATCCATCGACAAACCAAACGGAAAGCATAGGAAAAATAGAGCTGCACAACTCGATCAACACTTTTTTTACTCGGATTATTTCGCAAGCAATCAAGATAAATATTATAAAAATTATTACAAAAGTATGATATAACATCTGTAGCCCCTGACCTACTACTCAACAGAGAACCAGTTGATGTAGTGAGACAGAGAAAAAAGAAAATATCATATAAAGAAGAAAATTAATGACGACTTAGCTTTTTGGTATTTCCACCGATGACGGCAGAGGTGGCCGATACGGGAACAAGATCATCTGTCAATGCCAAAAAAGACAGCAACCATAAAAACAGTTGAAGCGGTCGAAGGTGGACGTAAAGTTGCCCAACAACATGACAAAGACGCATGGCCATGGAAGCAAAAACACCAGTCGGCAACAGAATCCCCCAACCGTGGAGACAAAGAAACCAGTCGGTGATACCGAAGATGACCGACGATGAAGACGATGTCACCATCAGTGACGGCGGTGGAGCACACCATCCGTGGAGGCAAAGAAACCAGTCGACGATGACGAAGACGACCGACGGTGAAGACAATGTCGCCATCAGCAACGGCGACGGAGTACACCATCCGTGGAGGCGAAGAAATCAGGCGGCGATGACGAAGACGACCAACGGTGAAGACGATATCGCCATCAGTAATGGCGGTGGAGTACACCAACAATGGAGGCGCAGAAACCACTTGGCGACGACGAAGGCAGCCGGCGGTGAAGACGATGCCGCCATCAGCAATAGCAGCGAAGTACACCAACCATGGAGACGAAGAAACCGGCCAGTGATGACGAAGACGACCGACGGTGAAGACGATGTCGCCATCAACAATGGCGGCGGATTACGCCAATCGTGAAGACGAAGAAACCAGTCGGCGATGACGAAGACGACCGACGGTGAAGACGATGTCACCGTCAACAATGGCGGTGGAGTACACCAACCGTGGAGACGAAGAAACCAGTCGGCGATGATGAAGATGTAAGCTCGTGGTCGATTATCCGTATAGCGATGCCTTGAGTCCATGTCCATGATGATCGTGTCAGTGATGTTGAAACAACACGTTTGTAATAGCAATTATTCTTGTGACGATAAAGTCTAACTCTTCGAAGTGAAGAAGCTTGCTGACAAAGGCGACACTGGCGATGGCCATAGTAGATCGAATCTGAAACTCGCCGTGGTGGAGTGGTTGTTATCCTCCTTAGCTAGATTGAATCTCTCCCGACTGATTTATATCCAAGTCAAAGAGCGAGAGCTTGTTGAAGTTGTCGGCGGTGAGGCAGTCAAAGCTCCCAAAACGAACACGAAGCTGCCAACTCATGAAGGTGATTCCATCGCACTTGTCGATAGGAAACTCGGCGTAGCCCCTACCTGGTGCGCCAACTGTCGAAACTGGAATTCGGCAATAATAAAAGGGGTAGCACACGAGACCTAAAAGTGGATGGATGTGGAAGACATCGATTTAGATAGGTTCAGACCCTCTCAATGAGAGGTAATACCCTACTCCTGTTTGGGGATTGTATCCGCCGGGTCTATATTGATCTGACGATCAAGTTATGAATATCTCTGTGATCATCTCTCTGATCCTCTTGTCATCCTGCCCCTAAAGGGCTCCCTGCCCACCTTATATAGGTTGGGGGACAGGGTTACAAGGAGAAAAACTTAGCCATATACGGTATCAGTTTCCTAATCTATTACATGGTAATACTCAATCGGGACTCTAAGCCATGGCATAGAACACAAGGCAATATTATAACCGAGTCCTACTCTATTACATAATATATGGATCTAACCCACCTCCTATCTCTAGTTGAATATGGAGGCCGTATGGATACCCGGTACCCATATTCTCCACACCCACGTCCAACCCTGACAACAAAACAATCGTTAGGTAATTACAACATTTGCATTGAGCAACTAAAACATAGCACAAGTTGTAAATAAATGTTTCAAAAATTATATATATTTTAACTATTTGTAGAAGTTTTTTAAAATTCTAAACATATTTTTAGTGTGTTATCCTTATTTTCTAACTATTTTAATGATTTTTAAATGGAATTATATAAATAAAAATTTTATAAGATTCTAAACATTGTTAATAGATCTTTCATGTATTATCTATACTTTAAATTTTATTGTATTATTTTTATTGTGTAATGTACTACTTCTAATTTATAATTTTTTAAGTTTGTAATGTTCTTCTTAAATGTAATTTTTATTTTATTTTTCAAAAATCGGGGAGGGACTGACAGGTGGGCCTGGCCAGTCTGCCCTCCCCAAGGCATGCATATCGGCTATAACATACCAAAAATCTTGAATTTCAAACTTTGTATCGAAATGTGGAAAATGATTTTCGTAGATCATAAATACTAAAAATTTTTTCACCAAAAAACCTATGTGAGTCTAATATAACTAGTTCTCATATGTAAATCTGGCGAATAACTTAAAACCTTTTCCTTACCAACCTATAGATAAAACTAAAACTTAGTGAGTGTTTGCATTTGCGTAATATACTGAGGTGACTTGAGTCCTTTGTGTGTTTTTCGATTTTGAATGCATTCCATTATAGGTTGCATATGCATCACTCTTACTAGAAGCAAATAACTAGAGTAAAGGTGTTTAATATAAAAATATGGTGAATAACTTCCTAACGATTTAAATAACTCACCTATTCTAAACAATCTAGATTAAGATTACATTACTTAATTTGGCAACACATCTAAAGTGTATGACATGAGCATTGAAATATATAATTACATTAACTTACATATAATTCACTTTCCACTTTAACTATCACCTTACACCCTCCTTAATGTAACACAAATATATACCTGTAAATATCTTATGAGAAGTGTATGGTGAGATGGAAATCCAACACATTAACCCCATCTCAGCTCAAGAATAACTTAAATACCATTTGTAAACACTTTATTGCAAATTCATGATAGAAACCTATGTATAACATTAAGCTTTGCAAATCTATAAAAATATTTGGTGTAACATTAGATCATGGGAAAATTCATACAAACACTAGTTAACATGTGCAACTCACTGGAAGTTTGGCATAATTTTATATTTACACTTAATACCTCAATTAAATGGGCCAATCCAATCAAAACTTTAATTTATATTAAACCCTAATCGACAAAAGTCATACCCTATCAAAACATGCATTAAATTATATGAAAGTGTATATGTAATATAATTTATTAAAGTACTAGTTTATTTATCATGGCTTAATATAATTTTTACATAATTTATTTCGCTATTTTTGATCTCCTAAAAATTCAAACCAATTTGAACCAAGCCTATTTATTTAATTCCCTGAAAATAAACTATAAGGATTTTTTGAGTAAAAATTGGAAAAACAGAAACTACATTATTTTGTCTACCACCAAAAAAATCCACCAAAATTTATCAGCCTCCTAAATTAATCTATTGAATTACAAAGAAGAGGGAGAGAAAATAATCCTCAGAATAGTCACAGTTCATTTATACCAAAGTTTCTACCCAGTTTACCACGACCTGGGCCCACTGTCAGCGTCACGAGCTCGCTCCACCCGAGTGCAAAAACTTCCACCGCTTAAGGAAAACGAGAGAGAAAGAGAGAACGAAGGAGAGCGGCATCGGCCGTGCTCAACGCGTGTCCGAGGACATGGCTGTCGCTGAGCTAGCCCTCAACCTCTCCCAGCCATGTCGCCTCTCCTCACTCTCCACCTCAATACCGAGCAAACAGAGGAGGAAAGCTCTCGGCTCCTCCTTCATCTCCATCACCGTCACCGACCGCTGAGAAGGGAGACCGCGCCTTCGCAACCGAGCCGCGGTCGTCTCCTCTCTTCTTGCGTTCCATGCTCACCTCTCCGTGCCAAGCAATTCTTCTTTTGATACCATCTCGTTTATCCACTACAGCGACCGAAACGCCGCCATGCCGACGACGCCCAGGAGACACACTCTGGACTTCGCCGCCGCTAGGGTTTCGTCGTCATCGCTTCCTCGGGCCACCCTGTGCTGTGCTGCTGCGCCACAAGCTGTGCCTCTTTGACCTCAGCAAAGCACCCTAAGAATCACCCAAATCCATGCTGTGTAGAAGAAGAATGTCCATCCTCTTCTCTGGCCTCGACCAAACCCCACCGTCGCTGTTTCCGTCGATTTGGTGAGTGTTCAACCCTCCCCTTTTAGCTGATTACTCCCCCTGCCATGTTCTACTTCGTGCTGACCTCATTTCTCCATGTTTATGGCCAGATCTCTCCATACCCGGTCGTCGTCGACTTTGCCGTGACGCCAAAGCTCTCCATCGCCACCATGCTGTCCCGCGAGCCGCCGCTGCCGTCCAAGCCTCTCCAATACCGTGCTGATGACCGGTGAGCACCCTAGATCCCCCTAAGATCGTATGCATGCACTCCTTTAGCCAAAACCGAGCTCCATCGCGACATGCAAAGCCATCCGAAAGCCCTCTCCACTGTTCATCATCGTACGAGCGCTATAGTTGACCATTTTCAGCATATCCACCTCTCCTGGGTCCGCATCTTCGTGGGACACACTTTTTATTTTTACCCGGACAACACCCGAGCCACCGTTCGCCGCCGGCAAGGCTAAACATGGCCGTCGGCTATGCTGCCCTAGTCTGCGAAGAGCACAGAGACTTCATCTGGAAATTAGATGAACTGTAGGGACCTGTCCGTAAAACTCCCTCACACATAGAACAGCCATAGGACTGCGGGTTGGTTTCCATAAAATCTAGGGTGCTTCACGAAAAATGACCATTTTGAAATCTAAATGAAAAGGAATAATTAAAAAGTTTTCTATTGAGCTGAAAAGTATGTTAACTTGTAAAATCTATAGTAAATCCATTTTAGCTCCTTTTTAGATGAACTCAATTTCAGTAGATTCACACAATTATTATATTTAATGTTATAAAATAAAAAAAATATACACGTACAGTAAAAAAATATCCCTAACATTTCATATTAACATATAACATGCTCGCAATTATAAAATTTGTATAAAATTCATTTTAACTCCAAATGAAGTAATTCTAGATTTGTTAGATTCGTAATCTCATGGTCTTAACTGCAGTAAATTAAAATATGGCACATACTGCAATGAGAGCACTTATAAAATTTTGTATAGCAAATAAATACTACAATGTGTCATATAGCTTGTAAAATACATAATAAATTCATACTAACTCTAAAAATGGTGAAAACAAATTTGTTAAACTCCTGAGAACCTAGCAATCACTGCAGTAAGCTAAAACTTGACAAAACTTAGGACCTAAAATGCCCATAAAACCTAATAGAGCTTAATTAATCTATTACTAGTATTAAGCTTTAAGAATTAATAACTCACCAATGCAAAGTGATAAAATAGAAATTCCTTCCCCACAAATCATATCCACACAACACCTATCCACAGTAGTAAATTCATTCATTTGTAGAGCATCTTAGATATTTGCATATTTTGATGTTTATTCGTTACCGTTATTTTATATAGTGGACAAATTCGATATCGGTGAGGAGTTTAATATTATTGCTGACCATAGTGGAGATTCCAACTAAGGCAAGTGTCGTTTCCTTTGAACACTTTGAATCCTATGTTTTATGCGCAAATGTTTTGATTGTAAAACTTGCATGTGCTAGAAAAACTTTGATTTGTTGATAATATGGTAGCTATAACCTAATTGTTGCATGATCACCCTTGATTAAATTCACTCCTTGCTGGTTATAACCATGGGAATGATTGGAGTATATTGGTTGTACTCTATTGGGTCTAATTATGCTTTATATGTGCCATATGCTTATCCATGCTTAGAAATTCACTAAATAATATTGTGATCACTTTATAAATGGACTTTGGCCATTATTTTACTTTTGGACAGAAATGAGAACTTTGATTATTTGTGAACTAAAATGGAGTTAAATATGTTTTAGACTTGGGCGGCAAGTGGTGCACATATGGTGTTAGTTGTGCACCGATAGGGGGAGTGTTCGCCCGAGTTGATTAAGGACCGAACTTTGTGTCGTTCACTATTGTTTACCGTACATCCACATGTGCTATTTATGGGGTGGCCTTTGCTAATTAAGTTACTTAAAGTCTAGCCTTGCATATTGGTAGGCCGGAGTAGAATGAATTAATCTGAGCGATGATTCATAGGAACTAGCCATGTGTGTGTGTTGAATTTAATGCTAGCGAATATTACTAGCTGTGTGTGTTCTGTGAGGGTACGGATGGTCCGGCTCACAGCATGGGTGTCTAAGTCTGTCCAATTCAACGGTTAAGTGCTTCGTGTGGGAATAGATGTGTTCGTTGCTACAGCGTTAGTCTTAAGGCGTGGGCCTGCCACCTAACGGCTCTGGGTCATTCCTAGGGTGGATTCACAATTGTCGTCACTGATGCAAGGCTAGGCGTTAAGTAATGTAAAGGCTACGTTGCGACCTCTAGACTACATTCAACATGTAGAGTGTGGTGGTACGGACGGGTACTAGACAAACTAGAGCGATTCACATCATGTGGGTAAAGGTGTACAAACTCTACAGAGTCTAAAACTAATCGATTAGCCGTGCTCACGGTCATGAGCGGCATAGTGAATTTTCGTGGGTATAGACTTGTGATTTATACATGTGTGTGTGAAATTGGGCTATGGGGATGGTGGAATGTGTTGAGTTTCGATGATTACGATGATGACTTTGCCCGGTGTTAGCTGAAAATGAAATGTGTTGCTTGTTGCCATGGATGGGGCAAGAACAATAAGATGATGAAATCTATAATATTATTACGCTACTAATATGATGCCATGCCATGTTATATATATATGCTTTACAGTTACAAGGGTTTATCTAAATTTTGTTGCAAAACTGTTATGAAATAAAGTTAGCTTTATGCAAATATGAGACCAGAAATAGCCATTCCTTGATATTTCAAGCTTGCATGTATTTGGAATTGAATTGCCTTGTCGGTACATTAACCTTGTTAATGTACTGACACTTGTTCTCTTGTGTGGTATTTTCTTTAGTTGTGTTGCAGGTAAACGAGTGCTATAGGTTCCATTGTTTTCTTTAGGATGATTCTATTAAGGGACTACCCCTAGTTGCTTGTGGGTTGGGTAAATAAGCTTCCGCGAATCTTGAATTATTTGGCCGGTTGGCCTAGGTAGACTTAAAGTAGTTATAATCTGAATTTTATTCTAAGTTAATGCCTTTATTTTTGTATATCATTGCTTAGATAAAAGTGCAAAGCTAGCAACTTTCTGGGGCTAGCTAAGCATGAGTACGAATGTTGAGCAATTGAGATGTTGTAGAGCTCTAGCGATTTGAGTCAAGTCTCCTGAGATGTGTAACACATTTGATCGCCGCCTTCGTGTGGTTTGACGAGCATATCTCAGGCTGAAATTGACTGGCACGCTAAGTCCTAACAATATCTCCTTTGCTCATTATTCGGCATTGCAGAGTTTATACTGAATGGTGTTATGTTATGATCATGGACACATTGAGGTTTGAGTGGCTAATTATGCTTATATGAATCCCACTCATCCAAAATCATGTGGTGATCAATAATGACACTAGACGGTATAAATTTGGCGTGCCTGACAGCGTTGGTATTAAAGTATTGTCCGATTGTAGGGAAACCCTTTTGAAGTGGTCGTTTAGATGGGTTTCCTAAAATTAATTTTGAGAAATTTGTTCTCAGCTATAAATTATTTTTGAAAACCTATACAAATCTTACATCTCATCCATCTCTAATGAATTACTCTTCCCTATGTCTCTATTTTCATTTTAAAATCCTATTCTGATAAATCTTGAGCAACACTCGATAGTCTCAGGGATTTGGTTGTCCCAATCTTTCGGTGAGTTGGTGATAACTACGATTTGAGAGAAACGTTGACGATCCAACTACAACCATACAAGACGTTGTTTTGTTGTGCCTTAGCGATCGATACACCTCTTTGTGGGTTGTTGATCTTGTCGGTGCAGATCAACCTTATTCCTGCAAGCAAATTCAAGAAACAAGCAAGAACAAGATAAAAGCAATCTGAATTGCAAATAGAAATTGAATACAAATGATAAGTTGAGGTTCCGCAAACAAATAGATGGACGGTCTAGCTGACACGCGCGCTGCAAGCAAGTAGCAATGGCTAAACTTTAATCTAGACAAAATCCGAGAAACCCTAAAGGGGTACCTAGCTATTTAAAGGAATAAGAGGATGACCAAGGGGTCCCTAGGGTTGTGCTCCACCAGATTGGGGCTCACCCCACATGGGCCTCACTTGGGTAGGAGTCCCAGATGAAGTTACAAGCCCATAGGCCCATTATAGGTGATGCAACACCTTGTTTTTTCAATTACGGATGACTGAGATAGAATTTGGAGATGAAGCTGAATCCATTGGAAAGAGGACTCCAAGAGCTTTCCATCAAGTACTCATGGGTCCAAAAAAGAGCTCGCATGCATATTTGGCGGCCGTTTGAAGTCAGCACTGTAGCAGGTGGCTGAATTGGATTCCAGAACTTGGACTGCTTGATCTGAATGTCTTGCAGTTGTCCTATGATGTGAGCAATGATTGTATCAATGGTAGTCATGGTCACATTATATTCGTACTCTATAGGACCGAAACCTTTTGAAAACTAGTATTCCCATAAAAGTGTATTTGAAATCACTTAATAACTAACACAAACTGGTACCAAAGTGTTTTGAAAAGTTTTGAAATCCATTTGCAAATTCCTCCTATTGTCTAGTTCGAGTTTATAAAATATCTAAACATCTAGATTGACTGTTTAGAATGACCACCCAAAATTCATATATCCTCTGGATCACTCTAACTTCATGTGATTAAAAGATGATGAATTTAGACAGCCTAAAAGTTAATTTAAAGTTTCATCTTGTGCTTGTTGTGCATGTTCTGAAATTGGAGTCAGTCTGTTTGTGAATTTTGTCTAGGTTAAACCATAGGTGGTAAACCTGTGATATTTTACATGCAACTTGTAGATTAACCGAGTAGGCTTCATGAATTTTTGTGTGATTTTTGAACATTTGCATCATAGGGTAATAAATAAATTAAAGGGCGTAACAGGATTTGGAAATCTGTACAGCTGCATTCATGATTTTGTGTAGTCCAAACCATATGAGATAATCATGTCATCTTTTAAAAATAGCTACTACACTAATCCACTTACCTCCATGAATTTTTGTAGAATTTTTGAGTACTTGCATCATGGTATAAAAATTCACTTAGTACTGCATGGTCATATTCTGATATCTGTAGGTGGTCAGGTTGACAATTTTATGTGGCCTAAATTATAGATGATAAAATCATGGTTTCTTCATGTTAGGCTAAAAACTTAATCATGCATCTCCCAGATTTTTTGTAACATACCCAAAATTCTAAATTTTCATTTTTGCATCTAAAATATGGAAAATGATTTTTGTGAATTATTGACACTAAAATTTTCCATACAAAAACCCTGGGCGAGTCTAAGAATACTAATTTTGATATACAAATCTGTGATTATTTTAAAAACCTTTAACTTGATAGTTTCAAGAAAGAAAATAAAACATAGTGTGTGCATGTAATTGCATGATGTATTGTTAAGCTTTGAGTCCTTTTTCTTTTTTATGGATTTTCTTAGCATTTCATATTAGGACTCACGAGCATTTACTTAAAAACCTGAAGCAAACACTTAATGTATTTTTATAAGGATGTAAAATATATGAAGTTGAGTAACTAAAAGTATAAATCATGCTCAACAACATCATATTAGGTCAAGAATTATTTAAATATAATTTTACAGCACTTAATTATATTTTATAATGGGAAACATATAAGTGAAGATAAGCTTATTGAATATTTAAAAATAATTGGTGCAATATAAAATCATGGGGAAATTCATGTAGATACTATGTAGTATATATATCTCACTGGAATTTTGGTATAATTTAATATGTACATTTGATACCCCAAATAATTAGGTCGAAGCAGTCAAACTATAGGTTAACTTTAAACCCTAATCGGAAAAATTGATACACATTCCATATGTGTATTTTATCACATAAAAATGCATAGGAGATATAATTTATTCAATTACTAATCTATTTATCATGAATTAATATAATTTTTCCAGAATTTATTTTGTAATGTTTGACCTTCTAAAAATTCAAATCATTTTCAGCTGAACTGAATTTCTTAATTTTCCTGACATTAAAATATTGAGAATTTTTGAGTGAAACAAAGAAAATGGAAACTAGGTATTTTTATCCATCCTCTGAAAAATCCACATTATTTTATTTTGCACAGAAATTAAGTTATGGAATTTCAAAGAAGGGAGAAAGAAAATTAAATAGGGAAGAACCCTAACCCTTGAATAACACTGTGCCTACCAGATTTTATACCCATGCCTCTCCTTCTTGCTTAAACTACCACGCCCTGGACCCACATGACAGTGAGATGAGCTAGCTCCAACTCGGTGCATGTGTTTTTCCACCGCTCAAGCCAGAGAGAAGGACAGAGAGCGAGGGAGAGATCGTCGCCGGCGTGCTCGACGCGTGGCCGGGACGTGTCTCCTGCCGAGCTCCCCCATAACTACTTCCGGACAGGTTGCCCATCCATCTACGTCTTTCCTGTGCCGAGCAAATCGAGAGGGAGAGCATCCAGAGCCCTATTCTCCTTCCATCCTCCTTGTCGGCCGTGAAGACGACGACCGTCGCCGCTGCTATTGAGCCACGGTCGCCCTCTCCTCTCTTGCGTTCCTCAACGTACTCTCGATGCCGTCTCCGTTTCATCTAGTTTCATCTTATTCCATGCAGCGGTTGGACGGGAACGCGGACTACGCCCTCGCTGTCCTGGGACGCGCACCAAGCGCCGCTGCTGCTTGTCGTTTCGCCGTTCCCATCGACCTAGCGCATCCCCGGCCGAGCCCTCACGTCTCCGACATCGCCAAAGTCCTAGGGGCTTGACGGCCAAAGAGATTGAACCACGCCGCCGTCGTCGAGGAGATCCACTCCTTTTTCCTCAAATCCAACCGCCGGCCATCTCCATCGATTCCACCAATCCCGGTGAGTCTCTGTCCAATTCCTCACGCATGGAGCATCCAAGGACCTCTAGGGAGCCTATGCATGCATGATTTTGCGCTAATTTGAGCTAGAGCTTGGGATGCAGTTGCATGCCGAGGAACACCGCCGCCCACGCCGTCGCTGACACATATTCCGGCCACCACAACCAAAGAGTAGACCACCATCGGGTTCGCAAGAGTTCACTCTACCTTTTTTCTTTTGGCCGCGACCCAATCCGAGGTGCCGTTCACCGGCGGCGAGCTCACTCGAGCTGCAGCCATGGCTCTCTGCTTCTGCGCTCATGCCAGGGACCACGAGTTATAAATTCGACTAAATCTAGGGTTCAAGTTAAAAATTAACAAAACACTGCACATATGGGTCAAGGACTAAACCGTGAATATAAAAGAAAACGGAGACTCTTTACAAAATATGCTTCTCTCAGTGGGGTGTAGTGCGGGCTGATTTCTGAGAACCCTAGGGACTTTTCAGCAAATTAACAGAGACTGACTTGTGGACCCAATGAATTATATTTTGGAAATAAAATAGAAAAAAAAGTTAGATCAATATCTTTTCAATTGAAAAATTACTCAAAACTTGTGAAATTCATATAAAATTAAATATAACTCATTTTGAGGTGAAACCAATTTTAATAGGTTCATAAAATTGTAGAATATAATGTTGTACAATAAAATCCTATACTCACAGTAGGATATTTATTTCTAAAATTTTAAATATGAAATAGTTAACTTAGAACTCGTAAAATTTGTAGAAAATTCATTTTTACTTAAAATAAAATGAACCAAATTCTGTAGACTCAGTAAAGTATGAAATTTAATTTATTAAAATAAAATATGACACTCTTTGTACAGAAAATGTAACTAAAATTGTGATTTACGCATTAACACTTATTTTGCAATTAGGATTTGTATTTTTCTAGAAAATTAATAGTTAATCCCAAAATTATGAATTCACTACTGTTCACCTTAGAAGTGTGAACCATTTGACCTGCATGAAAGGAATTTGACAAAACTACCTCCTAAAACAAATTTAAACAAATAACTAACTCTCTTTTTGTTAAACTTATAAAATCCATAACTTTCAAAATAGCAATGATAAAATATAAATCTTTTCACCTAAAATCATTTTAAGATATGACCAACCTACTGTGAGGAATTCATGCATTTTAGAACATTTTGGATTTTTCGCATTATTTGGATGTTTATTTGTTTTATACGTTATGATTATTTAGATTTCGACGTTCCGGAGTACGCGGAGCCAGAACCTGAGTCTGAGTGTGATTTCTCACAGCAGCAAGGCAAGCATCTAAGCATATAGAATCCCTATTTTGCTAAAATGATTTGATTGTAAAACGATATATATGCATGTGTTGTTTTATTACAAACTTATCGGTAATGGTTAGATTTGGTTATACCTAATTGCTGCATATCCTTCCTTGTTTCATTGTTGCCATTTATCCTTGTAACCTTGGGATAGAAATACTTGGGAATGTTTTATTATTTTACCGATGCTTAGCCATGCTTAGATCCAGTAGTGTTCGAAATCGATGGAACTTATTCATTATTTGCGATTTATGGGCATAAAATTTGACTACTTACACTAAATGGTTCATATGGAAAATATGTTTAACTTGGACGAGTGATAGGGCGATGAAGGGATAGTGGTTTTCCCCGATGCAAGTAGCCTCGTTTGGGTTGTTAAGGACCGAACATGTTGACATCTATTCAAGCACCTTACGTACTACCACACGCCGGTGTGGGACGGCTTGACTTAGTACTACGTTGCACTGAAATCATCTATGCTATGCTGGTCAATCGTGAGGATGCTGTTCCTTTGGAGAACCCAGGTGTGCCTGGTTTTGGCAGGGGGTGTCTCCCACGATGGTGAGCCCGCCTTAGCCACATCACACACGCACGTGGCTAAGTCGTCGGGGGCCTAGGCGGAGTTTAGATGATTAGGGTGGGACTAGGAAAGAGCATGTTATGAGCTTGTATCACTTGTAGGTCACACCTGTGTGGTGTGAAGCATTTGGTCCTTGTTCATTTCGTGTGGGTAAAGATGTAACCCTCTGATCAGAGTAAAATTATTCGAATAGCCGTGTCCACGGTTACAGGACAATCGCTTGATGTGTTAGTCAGTCTATGTTAGCATCAAACCGGGTTAAATGGGTTGAATTGGTTTTGGATATGTTGGTAAGCCATGGTTGGACAATGGTAGTCCATGGATGGTGATAAGAGCACGGGTTGTGCTATTACATGGATGGTGATGAGAGCATGAGTTGTGCTTATACATGGATGGTGATGAGAGCACGGGTTGTGCTTAGTTGCGATTAAATTTCAGATGTGCTATGTTAGAATGTCTATATTTTCAACTTGTGATTTGCTCAACTAAATTGGCTTTTATGCAAAACTTGAACCTTCATACCATCTTTTAAGGTAGAAGCTTGCATACTCCTTTGATCTATATATATATGTTAATGAGTAAGTCTTGCGAGTACATTGTTGTACTTAACCCGATGTCTGCAACTTTCAGACCAGGATGCCGGCGTACTTGATTGTTCTTACTACCCTACCGAGGGTGGTGAGGGTGGTGAGTAGTCTTTCCAGCTTGACTCTTGCCCCGGTTGGTTGCCTTGTGGGATGGTTGGCAAACCACGGGTCTTACTTTTGTTTATGTGAAATTATGAAACTTCCGCTGCTATATTTTGTGTTGTATAATGGGTTGTTGAATTCCATTATGACATTTGTATATTGATGTCCTTTTATCTATCTTTACGCATTTGTAATGTTTATCAATTGCTTGCGATAAAAGTGCAAGGCTAGTTGCTTTTCCTGGGGACTAGCTAAACATGAGTATGAATTTTGAACAATTGAGATGTTGTAGAGCTTTTGCAATTTGAGTCAAGTCTCCTGAGATGTGTAACACATCTAGTCGTCGTCTTCGTGTGGTTTGACGGGCATGTCTCAGGCTAAAGTTGACTGGTAAGCGAAAGTCCCAGCAATATCTTCTTTGCTCATTATTCGGCATTATGGATTTTATATCGAATGTTGTAAATTTTGTGATCATGGGCACATTGAGGTATGAGTGGCTATTTATGCGTGTATGGATCCCACTCATCCAAGATTATGTGGTGGTCACAAAATACATTGGACGGTATGATTTTCGGGTGCCCACATTTTTTCCCAAAATTTTTGCACTTCTAAGACCTGTCATGAAAATTCGACAAAGACAATAGGCAAATAATTTCAGCATTACATTGCTTGCCTTATACATTTTCCCTAAAATAATAAAAGTGTAATGGCCTGTATGCAAAGATAAATAAATTTTGGAATTCGAGTTGAGATGGCTTAATATGTAAATTTTGTGCTCCATTATGGTTGGATGCAAAATTTGTGAATTGAAGGAACTAACAAGTATTCTTTTAATATCATGAAAGTAACATCTAAAGATTATATAGTTCATAAAGTGATTTGAATATTTTGAAAACTTCCTTAGAATGACCTATTTGTCCTAAAATCCTAATTTCTTTCTTGAACAAACAGAACTTTGTTAGGAACCTGAATTTTAAAATCTTGTTTGATTTTATCACCTGTCTAGCTTGGTCATTAGGCTATGTTTAAGCAAAATGGTGCACAGGACAAATGCGAGATCACACAACCTGTATATTAGGACGACGACGATGATGGCGAGAGAGCGAGAGGGATGAAATACGCTCAGTCCATATAGTTGCGCCCGAGACGACGAAACGACACATATGTATACCAATATCTTTAGTCCCGGTTGGTGGAAACAATTGGGACTAACGATATTTCCTGTTATTTTAATTTGTTTTGTCCCGGCTACGGATAACAACCGGGACTAAAAAGTAATGAAAAGAACTTAACCGCGGCACAATTAAGTGCATTAAAAATAGGTTTAAAAATTTAGTAAATAATGGTGGCCCAATTAATTCCATTAAAAATAGGTTAAAAATTATAATAAAATTTTAAAATCGTATATAATTAACCGTGGTCTGATTATGTCCATTAAAAGTAAAAGAATATAAAAATAAGTAAAATACATTAAAAAAGGTTAAAAATAATAACTAAAATTTTAAAATCATATATAATCAACCGTAAAACTAGCTATGATAAATAAAAAAATCATAAAAATAAGGAGAATATATTAAAAATCAATTGAACCAGAGGGACCCTTCAATACATTAAAAATAATTTACATCGTCCATACACCATCATAGGTTAAATAAAAATCAAGTGAAACAGAGGGACCTTCAATACATTAATAATAATTTACAACATGATGGTTGACCTCACGTACTTTGTCCTAACAAATGTTCCTTTGCTATGATCATTGCATAAGGGGTATCCTCATTTGATAGGAGAATGCTCGGGACAACCGTCATAGTGAACGGAGGTTGCCCGTCAAACTGATCATAATCTTCGTCAGTCTTATCCTCGACTCCAACGATTTTCCTTTTTCCTAGGAGAACCACGTGGCGCTTTGGCTCGTCGGGCCCTTTCCCCTTCTTTGGTTTGCTACACATGTCCTTAGCATAGAAAACTTACGTTACATCATTGGCTAGGACGAATGGTTTGTCTGAGTATCCAGCCTTGTTATATCCCACAATCATCAATCACTACGTCTCCACCAGTCAGCCTAACTCATTGGCATCGAAACAGAGGGACCTTTAGAGGTGCATAGTCGAGTTCTCATATCAGATCGATGGCACCGTGATACATGCTATTTGTCCCAACGTATCTCATGGCATGGATATGAACAACACTATTCTGGTTCGTACTCTTTTTGTCTTGAGCTCTTGTGTAAAATGTGTACCCATTGATCTCATATCCTTGCAATGTCGATATTGAGTAAGATGGTCCCCTCGCCAAGAAGGCTAGTTGCTGGTCAATTATCTCGTTACTCATCAGATGTTATCGCAACCAAGCGGAGAAATTATCAATGTGATGACGTGTATTCCAGGCATCGAACTTACCGATGTTTTTGGAGCGAACAATCGTCAAGTGCTCCTTGATATAAGGGGCCACCATCGAAGATTGTTGCAAAACCATGAAATGTGCTTTACGGAATAAATCATTGTCTATAGTCATTATGGCTTTCCTTCCAAGAGTTCGCTTTCCCCGTAGTCTCCCCTCATGGCTTGATTTGGGGACCCTGATTAGATGAAGGTATTCAATAAATTCTACGCAGAACTCAATGACCTCTTCTGTTGCATGCCTCTTGGCGATGCTTGCTTCCGAACGAGAATGGTTACTAACATAATTTTTTAGAATGTCAATGTACCTCTCGAAAGGAAACATGTTGTGTAGGTACACAGGACTGAGAATACCAATCTCTTTGACAAGGTGACATAGAAGATGCATCATTATATTGAAGAAGGATGGTGGAAATATCATCTCAAAGCTGACAAGACATTGCACCACATCATTTTGTAGGGCTATTAATCTGTCTGGATCAATGATCTTCTGCGAAATTGCATTCAGAAAGGAACATAGCTTTTGTTATTGTTGTCCAGTCATAATCAGGAAGGATACCCCAAATTATAATAGGAAGCAGCTGTGTCATCAACACGTGGCAATCATGAGACTTTAGGTTTGTGAACTTCTTCTCTTTTATGCTTATTATTCTCTTTATATTCGAGGACTATCCAGACGATACCTTGATGCTCTCCAAGCATTGAAACATACTTTCCTTCTCTGCCTTGCTTAGAGTGTAGCGGGCTGGACTCAAATAATGGCTGAAGTTCTCCTTTAGGTTTGGATGAAGGCCATCGCGTTGTTTGATATGCTTGAGATCATTATGTGCTTCAAGTGTATTTTTCGACTTCCCATATATACCTAGAAAGCCCAGCAGGATGACGCAAAGGTTCTTAGTTAGGTGCATCACGTCGATTGCGTGACAGACCTCTAATACTTCCCAATACGATAACTCCCAAAAAATAGACTTCTTCTTTCATATCACCATGTGACCATTTTTACTTGCTATAGGTTGGCTGTCAAGTCCCTTTCCAAATACTTCTTTTAGATATTTCACCATAGCAAACACGGTTTTAACATTATAATGTTTAGGCTTAGTATGGTGCCTGCCCTTCTCTTCAAAATGTTTGCCTTTCTTTCGTACAGGGTGGCTTGCAACAAGAAATCGACGATGGCTCATGTACACAACCTTCCTACAATGCTTTAAATATGTACTTTCAGTTTCATCCATACAGTGGGTGCAAGCCTTATACCCCTTGTTTGATTGTCCAGATAAGTTGCTAAGTGTAGGTCAAACGTTCATGGTTACGAACAACAACACACGTAGGTTAAAATACTCCTGTTTGTCCTCATCCCATATAGGGACACCTTCTTTCTTCCACAGTAGTTTCAGATCTTCAACCAATGGTCTTAAGTACACATCAATGTCATTACTAGGTTGCTTTGGGGCTTGAATAATAATCGGCATCATGATGTACTTCTACTTCATGCATAACCGGAAGGTTGTAGATACACATGGTCACAGGCCAAGTGCTATGACCGCTGCTCATCTCTCCAAATGAATTAGTGTCATCCATACTTAAACCAAACCTTATGTTCTGTGCATCCTTTCCGAAGTCTTGAAATATTCTGTTGACGTTTCACCACTCCGACCCATCGGCAGGGTATCTTAGTATCCCGTCCTGTTTACGTTCTTTTGCATGCCAGTGTATCATTCTAGCATGCGCTTTGTTCCTGAACAAACGCCTCAGTCATGGTATTATAGGGAAATACCACATCACCTTAACAAGAACTCTCTTCTTTGAAGGCTGACCATCAACATCACTAGGGTCATCTCGTTTAATCTTGTATCGTAGTGCCTTACAAACTGGGCATGCTTCTAGGTTCTCATACTACTCACCGCGATAGAGGATACAATCGTTCGAACATGCGTGTATCTTCTGGACTTCTAGTCCTAGAGGGCAGACTACCTTTTTAGCTTCATATGTTTTTTTCCGGCAATTCGTTTCCCTTTGGAATAATATTCTTTACGAGTTTCAATAACTCACGAAATGCCTTGTCAGTCACCAATTTTTGTCTTCCATTATAGGAATTCCAGCGTGGTACCCAACTTTTTGTGCCCCTGTTCATATCCTATGTATAATGAAGTTTTGTGGTCCCCTAACATACGTTTCAATTTTTTGACCTCCTTTTCACTTTCGCAATCTTTCTTTGTGTCACACAACATCTGACCAAGATCATCTGTACCATCGTTTTCTGCAACAGCTCCATCCGTATTGCCTGTTGAACTATTTGCAAATCCACCGTATTGAGCCCAGTCCGGAATGTTGTCATTTTCTTCTTCATCTTCTTCCATTGCAACTCCTAACTCTCCATGCGAGGTCCAACAATTATAGCTAGGCATGAATCCTGACTGCAACAAGTGAACATGAAGAGTTCTTGATGTAAAATACTATTTTTGGTTTTTGCACTTTTTGCATGGACAACATATAAAATCCTTAGGCTTGTGGGCATTGGCCATACTCAAAAAATAATGTACGCCATCAATAAACTCCTTCGACCATCGGTTCACGGTGTACATCCATTGCCGATTCATCTACATCAAATAAACAAATGTAAAGAAAGTCCACGAAAGTGAAACTAATTGAATAATCATATAATAATTTAAAACGTCATAATTAAACTGAAAACTAACTATACATATTTTTAATGTATTCTTCTTATTTCTAACGATTATAATGAATTTTAAATGGACTTAATCGGAGTCATGGTTAATTATCTATAAATTCTATCAGTTTCAAAAAATTGTAAATATAATTTTCCATGTATTATCCTTATTTTAAGTATTTTTAATTTTTTTAAGGTTCTAAACATATTTTTAATGCATTCTACTTATTAACTATTTTAATATCTTTAATGCATTCCACTTATTACTAACTATTTTAATGATTTTTAAATGGACTTAGTTTTCTATTCTTTTGTATTCATTTTCTATATTTTTCTTTGTTATATTTTGTTAACATTTTTATCCAAATGTTTCTAATATTATGAAGTACCATATTTTCCCTAAACAATTTTTCTCTCATCTTTTTCCATATTCCTTTTTAGAGAAAATAATGTATAGAAACATAGCTATAAATTTAAAAAATGTTAACCATACATCAATAGAGATGAAGTTGCTAATCTTTTAGATTCCTTCGATTTGTATAATATCACCAAAATATTTTCACAAAAAATTTTGGCAGCACCTCTCTTTCTTGTCCTTACACTTGCAACAATGGCTCCGGCTGTAGGAGGAAGAAGATCACCTATAAAAAGTATATTATCTTTAGTACCGGTTGGTGTTTCCAACCGGTACTAAAGATCAATATAATCTTTAGTACCGGTTGGTAACACCAACTAGTACTTAAGTGTTGATGTTTACTACCGGTTGGTGCCACCAACCAGTACTAGAGATCAATATAATCTTTAGTACCCGTTGGTAACACCAACCAGTACTAAAGTGTCGATGTTTACTACCGGTTGGTGCCACCAACTGGTACCAAAGATCCCAGGGGGCCTGATATGCTCTGACAAAGTGTGAACCGGGACTAAAAATGATCTTTAGTACCGGTTGATGTTACCAACCGGTACTAAATATAGCAATGTGCCGTTAGGCATTTTAACCGGTACTAAAGACCTATTTTAGTACCGGTTCATAAGAGATCCAAGAGATTTGTGATTTTCGCCGATCAAGCAAAGATCGGTTCTCCAGTAGTGGATCCAAGGGGCAATCCCCTGGGTCCTTGGCTGTGTGAGAAAGAGGGCAAGCTAGGGTGGTAGGAGGACATGGGATTGGTTAAGAAGGAAGGCTGGGAAGGGAGTGGAGAGAGAGGGCACACTCTACTCCCTCAGTCTCGCGACGGTGTGTGCGTGGATAAGCGTGAGACAGAGAGAAGGGACAGGGCAGGGCATTGCTAAGGCTGGTAGAGGGCATCTGGCGAGGTCCCAAGGTGGCTCTGTGTCTCCCTCTTGCGTGGTCTAGGGTGTGCAGAGGTAGCCACGTAGTCGAGCCGCACTGTTGAAGAGCGATCCTTGCATGATCACACATGGGCGAGAGGGGGACAACGCGGAGGGAGCCGGCTTGCTCTGGCCCGGTGAGGAGGCATGATGGAGCAAGGTCCCGAGGCAATAGAGGTAGCTAGGCATGTCTAGGGCGTGGCTGGTTCGTTGCGCACGTGAAACCCTAGCGTTTTCGCGTGGGCGGTGGAGAATAGGTCCTGCCCGAGTTGGTCTTGGCTTGGCTGGCCTGTGGGGCCCAAATTAGAGGTGGGGCCCAACATAAAAAGTGTTTCACGTGGTTACCTACCTTGCCAAGTCAAAACATGAGGTCAATATGTCAACAAAACCAGAGAAAACAAGACGAAGTGGGAAAGGTCTCCTCTCGGGTGAACAGTGCCCAGATTTTTCAAATTTCAACAGAGGTTTGACTAGATGGTTAGATGGGTTAACTTTCTTCAATCCGAATCTAATTTGCAGGCAAGGTTGGTAGTAAGGTATGAAATTTTTGGGAATTTATCCAGAATTTTTGAAGATTGAAAACTGAGAGTCAGTTAGGGCAGTAGGATCCGTTTAGAGTGATCATACAAACATTAATCTGCTCAGCAGAGATTTTTCATGCAAGAAATACAAAATGCAATGCAATGTACATGAAAAACTGTTTTATGCACCAAAGAACTAAAATGGGCTGTTACAGCAATGAGTTTGGAGGTCTCGTCATTGGAAAACCTGTCGCTTATAATGACGGGCGACTCCGTATCACCATGCAAGAAGGCATAGCAAAGGCCTGAAAGTAGATGTTTAAGCTCAACTTGAGGTCGTGAAGACGGATCGGTTTGGTTAACACGATCATCACTCTAGGATCATCCTTTTCCTCGACGAATTCATTGGCATCATCTTCGAGGTAGGATTCTGGGACTCAAAAGGTGAGAGAGCCAACACTTCCTCGAGTGGCTCGGAATCGGGAATAGGTTCCGTCAAGAAATTTTTTGATCACAAGATCCGAACGGAAAACACCATTTTCCTGAGTTTTATGTCGAGGACTCCGGATTGTGGCGCATCTATGAGAAGTTTCTCTATGGAATGGCCTATGAGAAGATCGAAGTAATTGACTGCAAAAACATGGAAATCTAGGATAGCCTCGACATCATTGTGCCAGATTGGCACTCTGTGAAGAATGCCATAACCTTTGATGATAGGACCAGATGGGCTCCCAAAAGGTTTTGTCTATTGGTGCCAATGGTTCGATCCCTAAGCAATTTAATGCAAAGGTTACGGATATAATGTTTGCACCAACAGTTTGATCATAAAGAGTTTGTACCATGGCCTCTCTCATGAGATATGGAATAGTTAAGGATGGTGAGCTAATCTGAATTACATCAGAGGAAAGTTCTACCTCCCTTAACCACTCATCGCTCATGATGGTAATTAATTCTTGCACGTCTTTTTAAAAGATTTTCCTCGAGTGGCACAGGAGAACTACACGAGACCGGTGGTCCCTTTTGGTAGGAATAGTTTGAGGTGCTTCCATAATCTTCAAAGAGATCACCCTCAGACTAGAATGGGAATTTCGAATGCTGAATTTCTTCTTCCTTTGGTTCTCGAGGTTTCTGTGAGGATTCAATGGTCGAATCATTGGATGTGGAGGTCGTATGCTTCGATTCGATAGTTGATGGTTCCTCATGCATAACCTCGATTTGCAAGATAGTTTTGCAATGAATGAAGGTGTTCTCTAGAATACGATCCAAGAGTTCCCTCCTCCTAACATCATTTTGTGTGCGAACAAACCTCAAGCGAAAGTATCGAGATACATGGCAGACTCCTTGTCTAAATCCGAGTAGAAATGTTGCAACAACTCGTGATCTGGTAGAGACAAGTCTAGGCCAGCTTGAGTTAACAAGGAGAACTGAGCCCAGGATACACCAATGGATTCCTTCTCATTCTGCCGAAGGTTGTGAACCTCCTTACGTGGAGATACTATATGGGTTAACAGGAAGAAAGCAAGCCAGAACTTGCTTTTTAATTCGTCCTATTCAACATGCAGTTTTCTCATGGTTTGGGTGTACCATTGCTTCGCCCCTCTGTAAGAGAGAAGGAAAACAATTTCCACTTTAAGGTTTCTTCTGTCATGCTTGCGATTGTCCGGCATGAACACAATTGCTCAAACTCACGTAGATGATGGTAGGGTTTTTCACATTTGTGCCCTGAGAAGGATTGTTTCTGAACCATTGCTATAAAGCAAGGACAGAGTTCATAGCCAGATGAACAAATTGGTTTTGAGAAAAAGGTGGCTCACGGAACTAGCCTTTTGGAGCAGAAAGGTTTTGAATAGATTGATGTTGTATGGTAGGTAAGAAAAGAAAGGAATAATGGAAAAGAAAAGATACGAGGATGAACCAAGTTCGAAGATGATACATCAACCATTCCCTGCAACGGTGGAAGAAATGCTTGTTGGTATTTTTCACGGTCATAGATAAATCCGCAAGCACATGGATACTGCTATAGCACTTCACCTTAGAGTTTTCCAAGGGTATCGAATTACAGGGAACATGTTTGTATACCTAGAAACAAGATTCTATACAAGGACAACAACTAATGGTAGGCTTAGGCTAGAGAGGATTTACTAGACTTAATTTAACGGTAAAACCCTACCGATTGTTTGGGCACTGGCTCTCTCATGGTCTGCCAAGCTAAGTCCACTTGTAGCTCTATGACGTACCTGAACATGGAGGGATACAAACGACAGACTTGGTTGTCACCACTTGCCGCCTACCTCACTTTCCATGGAGCACAAACAAACGAAGGTAACCGCTAACCTAGACACCATGCCTAAGTTATTGATTACTATTCTAGCCTCGCGTAGGAACTTGCTTGTTTATCGAGTCCTAGTACTAGAGAACTTAATAATAATACTAAGCGACGAACCCGCAATGATGAAAATATATCTCACTTAAGTAAGTAAATTAAATACCATAAGAAAATCTCGAACACTTACTTTATTAAATAAGCATCCGCTAAGGTATAGAAGTGGAGAGAGTGCTGACAACTCCGGCACTCCGCCGGACCTTTCTGTTACTCTCTACCTATTTTCTCCATACAACTAAAGTGATGCCTATAATATGAAAGTGAGTTGTACTCCACTTTGTTGTGTGTCGAGAGTGAAATGGATTCCCCCTTTCATATTTGTTGGCATTTATTACGAGCATAGAATAATCTGCAAGTGCACCGATACCGTTGTAGCTTTCGGCCAAAAGTATTCAAGGGTATCGTATCCACAGGGAATGTGTGTGTATAATCTACGAACAGGATTCTTTCAAAGACAACAACTAAATGGTAGGCTTGTGATAGACAGGACTCATATGGGTTAGTTATGTTAATTAAGTTAAAGTAAAACTTTATCGATTGCTTCAGGCACTGGCTTACCCCTGGTCTGCCAAGGAGACTCCAGCCTACAGCTCTATGATATACCCGAACATGGAGGATTACAAAGGACACACAAGTCTGTCACCACCTGACGCCTACTTCCACAACCGGTGGAGCACACAACAAATAAAGGTAACCTCCAACCTCGACACCGCGTCTATGCTATTGATTACTACCCTAATCTCGACGTCACGTTAGAAGATTAAGGTACTCTACCCAAGCATAGCGATGAACCTGCAACAATGAGAATATATCTTACTTAAATAAGAAAAGTAAATACCGTAGGAAATCACAAATGCTTACTTATATAAAATAAGCATTCGTCGAGGTACAAGATTGGAGAGAGTACCGACATCTCCGGCAGTCCTCCGGAACTCCACTGGAAGAGTGTTGACATCTCTGGCACTCCTCCGGAACTCCCCAGAGAGAACTCCACTATTTGGGGCACTCCTTTCAGAGCTTCCCCTCACTCTCCTCCTACTCTACTATAGCAATGCCTAAGTATGAAAGCGAGTTATACTCTACTTTGTTGTGTCTTGAGAGTGAGAGCTTTTTCTCCTTATATAGTGTTGTAATGACGGTTTGAGGTTGGTTAAGCCTGGGAACCATGCATAACCGCCATCTGGGAGTCATCAGGAGCCTACACATGGAAGCAGATGGTGAGGGGAGCCATGGTCGGTTTGGCCGAACCAGTGGTTCAGCCGAACATCTGGCCCACGTCCCGACCAAACTTAGGGCTGCCCGGTGGGCCCCTAACAAGTTGTACTATGGTTGGGCTAAATTTTAAGTGGTTTTGATTGATATGTGGGGCCTCCAATCCGTGTAATCGCATTCGATTGTCCAAAGGTGTATTTTATCGCATGGCGGGTTGTTTTCGTCCATATTTCACCTGCATACAAATATTCACCGAGAGTTGTGGAAATGGTTAGTAATAAGCACTACCTCATGTTTGGTAAATTATTTTATATTATTTCATTCACTTTTATGCAGGAATTGACGGTCGGATTTGGCACTTAAGTACCATCAACAACAGCCTCCCAATGGCGGTTGGAATGACGGTTGTGGAGATCGGTTCACCCACAACTGCCATCACCATCCAATTGGCAGCTGCCATGTGCAAGGAGACAGTCGGGGCCGCCAAGGCTGGTTCAGCCGAACCAGGCCACCACCTTCAACCACCGACCTTCTTCGGTGAGGCTAACAGGTGGGTCCCTATGGCGGTGCACCGTGGATAGACTCATTTTTAGTCGGTTTTAACTGATTTGTTGACATGTGGGCACTTCAATCCTAGTGTTCATGTGTGATTGGTACATTTTGTTGCATGGCTGGTGTGTTTTCATTCAGAAATCACCTGCATACAAACATTTATCAATACTAGTGAAAATGGTTAGTAATAAATCCCTACCACTAAGTTTGATATTATATTTTGTATTCTTTTACGCATGAGTTGACGGTTAAAGTTTGTACTTAATGACCATCAACAAAGTCACCAAATGGTCCTATTTTGATTTTCAAAAAGATAAGATTAGGGGACCACCTCACATGACTCCAAAGTTACATTTAGTGAGTCTTCTTTTCAAGAAAAGTCTGCCTACTACTCATGGTCAAATGACAAGTTTGATTTTAAGTAAAAGAGTATTTGGAAATGCAAAGTTTGGAAAATCAAATATGATTGCAAAAAAAAATGCAAATGCAAGTTGAAAAAAATCAAATATGCAGTTGGGAAAAATCAAGTATGAGATAACTACCGAGTTTACATTTCGGCGGAGGACTCATCATTTTAAGTCCGATGAGTGGGACTTTTCTCTTTTTCGTTCAATTTGTCATCACGGCATCCGACTCTGAAGATGATGAGACGGATGACTAAGGTTGTTTCACTGGCCACACCTTCTTGGTTTGCTTTTGTTTTGCTGGTGTGGACGATTCTGTGGACTTTGGGAGCTGCTGCTTTGGCCTTGGCCCATGCCTTCTAGGCGTCTTGATATTGCAGTATTAGAGAGGGAGTTCCCTCTTCAATAATTTGTCCATTAAACCCACAATGTTGTCCTTCTTTAGGGGTGTCACTTCAACCTCTTAGATATTTTCCTGTTTGGCTTGTACTTGATCTTGATCAGGGAACATTGCTCCTTCGGAGGTTGGAAGTCAAACTTCTCCTCCTTACCATTATGTGGAGTCGGATTTCTCCAGCTCCCATGTCAATGCATGCATCCGTCATGGTCAGGAACTGGCATCCAAGGATAAGAGTTGTATCCTTGTCGTTGTCCATGTCCAGCAACACAAAGTCGACAGGGATGAAGCAACCTCGGGTTCTCACCGGAATGTCTTCGTCGATCCCCGCCGGATAGCGAACCGTTGAGTCGGCCAGTTGTAGCATCATTGGAGTTGGCGATAAAGTAGTGTAGTTCAATTGATTAAAGACAACCTTGGGCATAATGCTGACGCTTGCTCAGCACATGGGATAGTTGAGCTAATTGAGCCTCCAACATCTTGTTGTAGCTCAGCTGGTTATAAATGGCTGAGGAAAGACCTTCAATCTTGGCGTGGATACCTTCCAAGGTTTTGTCATTGGTTGTCAGCTTCATGGACAGTATCGTTGATTTTGGGTTGGCGAAGACAAGGTCTTTCCAGCAGGGCTGGTTAGGATTGAGGATTGAAACTGCCAATATTACCTCCTTGATAGTATGGACATGGCTGGTTCCACCCCTGGTCTCCTTGTGGATGGTGCCCGTTGTTGTTGTTGTTCATGAAGAATACATCCTCACGGGACTCGGGGCAGTCATTCCCCGAATGTCCAGTATTGCCGCAAGTTTCACACATCATCTGGATTTCTAGTGCCATCTTAGCGACGAGCATGTCCGTCTCCTTGGTGGTATGCATTCCCTGCTAACGAGGTTGGATTCGTTCTTCGCTCCACCCTTAGTTGGAGACCATCTTCTCAATCAAATATGCTGCGAGAGCAACAATGAGAAAGAAAAAGGTTCCTCCAGCAGCAACGTTAATGTGATCATGGGCAATAGGTGTCAGCCCATTATAGAAGTTTTGGATGATAAGCCAGTCATCCATCCCATAATGAGGACAAGCAGGATGTATTCCTGGAGTCTTTCCCATGCCTCTGGGATTGACTCATGTGATGTTTACTGAAAGCTCGAAACCTTTACACGAAGCATGTTGGTTTTCCAGATCAGGAAGAATTTCGCAAGGTACATTGTCGAATATCTCTCCCAAGTGTCCACAACACCTTCAAGTAGAACCACTACTTCGCTCTCCTGAGTAGAGAGAACGGAAATAGGCAGAGCTTAATAGCATCCTGAGTCACTCCTTTGATGACGATGGTGTTGCAGAGTTCAAAGTATTCTTGGAGATGAGCGTTCGCATCCTCATTGGCTTTCCCATAGAATGGGTAGTTTGCACCATAGTAATAATGCCCGTGTTGATCTTGTCGAGTATCCGCGTAGCTCTTCTGTAGAGATTGGGCTACCTTTAGTCGATCTCGGATCAGACGGACCTTTTCCTCAGCTTCTTTGATTATGTCAGGTCCAAACATGGCTCGTTCACTAATCTCTGACCACATCAATGGGGTTCGGCATCGCTGACCAAACAGTGCTTCATTCGGCGACATCTTCAGACTTGCTTGATAACTGTTGTTGTAGGAGAACTCAGCGTAAGGTAGGCATCTTTCCCAATCCTTGGTGAAATCCAACGCGCAAGCTCTCAGCATGTCCTCAAGAACTTGATTTGTCCTTTCAGTCTGCCCATCGGTCTACGGGTGGTATGCGGTACTAAAAGCAAGGTGACTTCCAAGTGCCTCGTAAACTTTGCCCTAGAAATGAGACGTAAATTGAGTACCGTGATCTGATACATTCCTTTTTGGTACTCCATGAAGCCACACGATCCTGGACATGTATAATTCCGCCAACTTAGTACTATTATAATTGGTCTTGACGGGGATAAACCTGGCAGTCTTGGTGAGTCGATCCACGATCACCCAAATAGAGTCATATCCCGTGGCAGTCTTGGGTAATCCGACAATGAAATCCATGCCTATCTCATCCCATTTCCATTTGGGAATCTTGAGCGGTTGTAACAAGCCTGCCGGTCGTTGATGCTCAGCTTTTACCCTTTGACATATATGGCCACGTACTCAGCTACGTCCCTTTTCATATTGGGCCACCAGTATTCCCCCTTCAAATCCTGGTACGTCTTCGTGCTGCCAGGGTGTAGTGAATATGCCGATTCGTGGGCTTCTTTCAGAATCAACCCTCTCAAACCTCCTTGCTCAAGCACATAGATCCTTTTCTTATACCAGAAGATTCCCTTGTCATCTGTCGAGAATTCCTTCGTGTGCCCAGCGGCCATGCGCTTCTTGATTACTTGGATCTCTTCATTATCCTTTTGAGCTTCTTCTATTTGGGCCCTCAGAAGAGATTGGATTTCTAGTGAGTTTAATTCTTCGCGAGGAATCAGGTGCAAATTAAATCGAGCCATTTCTCCTCGGAGCTCAATGGCCATGCCTCCTAGCCTCATATGGTTGCATTAGGCTTTGCGGCTGAAAGCGTCGGCCACTACATTCGCCTTACCGGGGTGGTAATGGATTCCCAGATTGTAATCCTTGATCAATTCCAGCCACCACCTCTGTCACAGGTTGAGATCAGTCTGGGTAAAGATGTATTTTAGGCTCTTGTGATCAGTGTATACATCGCAATGATTCCCGATCAGATAGTGTCTCCAAATTTTTAACACGTGAACAACTGCTGCCAATTCTAAATTATGTGTGGGGTAGTTTTCCTCGTGGAGTCGCAGTTGAAACACACAAGCTGCTTCCTTCCATTATTGTTGTCTTCTTGAGACTGATCCTGCTGAATTGGCTCTGGTTGAGTAGCTTGCTCATTTCTTACTTCATTACTTGCATTGTTAACTAAGTCAATTTCACTGCCGTTGTTAAACTGCTGTGACTGTTCTTGTGATGTAGAAGACGATCCTTCAATTTGAAGTGGATTGATACGTTGCCTCTGGATGCTACCTTGTGCTTCCTTGAAAACAAACATTCTTCTCTTGCGGTTATCCATCATGTTCTACTTATCTTCCTGGCGAATAGCTTTGTCAACTAACTTTTGAAAATCAGCATAGTCACCAGAGATTAACTTAACTGACTGACAACTCATCATTCAGTCCTTCCAAGAATTTCTCCTGCCTTTCTTCGTCAGTACGTACATCTTCTGGAGCATAACGGGCCAAGCAATAGAACTCATGAACATACTCTGTCATAGTGCGATCCCTTTTGCTTTAGTGTTCTGAACTCACACTTCTTCAAAGCAACAACTCCTGCAGGTATATGCGTCTTCTTGAATTCTTCAGTGAACTCGACCCAAGTGATTGGTTGTCCTTCTGCTCTGTTCATCTGGAAGTGATCCTACCATTCTGAAGCAGGTCCTTGCAACTGATGTGAAGCAAACATGACTTTCTCCTGATCAGTGCACTGGAGCAATTCCAACTTCTTCTCGATAGTATGCAGCCAATCACCAGCTTCAACAGGGTTGGTAGTGCTAGAGAAGGTAGGTGGCCTCACACGAAGAAACTCTGTCAAGTTGTTTTGCGACTGAGCGGAATGCGCATTGTTGTTCCCTTGGTTTAGCTGATTCTGCATCTGCTGTATCATCATTGTCATAAGTTGAGTCTGGTGGGCTAGAACTTGAGCGAGTGTTGAGTTCTCTTCATTGTTATTGTTTCCACTTCCACTGGCACGAGAGTTCACCATCTGTTGCAGATTTGGAAAAGAATAGAAGGGATGGGGTTACACTAAAGATGAGATCTTAACCATGTTACCACTGATCTGGTGTGGGTAATCTATTATATTGTTCAAGTTGATTAAGCAAACAACCTAGTACAGTTACACGTTCATCAATGACCTACATCAATGACGGGAATGTAACCATGCCTACACACAAGCAAACAACAAATGTTCTACCCTGCAAAGGTCACTTTGGTGGTTGGGGTTCTAAGGTAGGATCCAAACTTTACTCCATCTTGATACTTTAGTCCGACCATCATCTCCTTGTTCCTCGTTCCACTTGAATTGACTTCCGTATGTAGACAACATCGACATTTTCAAGTTTCTCCAACAAGTTTAACAACTATTCAAGTTGAAAGAGAAAGAGAAAGATTGATAAAATGATTTGCAAAGAATTCTGGCGAAGGAAGAAAGGAAAATTTTTCAATAATAAAGTTTTCAAAAAAAAAATTTTCCTTAAGGTTTGACCATTTGGCTTATCCTACAGTCAAGATGGCTCTGATAACAACTTGTCACGCCCAGAAATTCACAAGTAATTTTCAAACTAATTTGTGCATTAAACCCTCGTCCAGGAATCAGCCAAGGTACACAAATCGACAATTTGAATATACAGTACCAAATAAACTAAAACGATAAATACTTACGAAAGAGGCACTTAGTCCTCACCACGAAGAAAACTGCAGCGGAAAAGAAAATCTAGCGAAACTTCAACTCCACTCCCACAGGCAGCTCAACTGGGGTATAAGCCAAACGTCTCCTCCAACAGAACTTCCTTCAACTGAGGTTTGATGATTATTGCAAGGTGAGTACATGGAATACTCAGCAAGACACACAGCAAGTATGCAAGTGCACCGGGATACAAAGGATGGCAATAATAGGGTTCATTTGCAAAGGCAACATTTAGCAAATATTTGAGAATTGTTAAACAGTTGAGTTACTAAATATCAATATTAACCAATCACTGCACAAAACACCAATGCTGCACAGGCCCAACCAAACTTGAACAACCAATCCCGGTCGTACAAATCAAACCTCCAAACCGGAATTAACCATTCCATAGCAGGAGTTAAGAAATTATTATCATTTATCACATTATCACATTCCCTCCATTAATGAATAGTGTGAGACTAATCACGAAAAACATTACTAGGCTCGCCCATAACCGCGGGCATGGCTATTCGAATAGTTTTGCTCTGGCCAGAGGTGTACAAATTTACCCACAAGACATAGCCTCAACATCATGTCAACCATGCGACGCGATACTGGAAAAGTACCCGAATAGAGACTGTGACAGTACCCCCAACATAACACAACGCAGAGCAGTGCACCATTCCTGGATCATAATCACCCCCTTAAAACCAAAGGCATGGACTCCCCAGCGACCCCATGGACTTGTCGCTATTTCGCAGTCTGGTGCGCTGCTAAGAACCATGTTATACCAAGGGTAAAGCCGTTGCCCACGCTGGCTTGTGGTTAGTACGGTTAATGTTTCACAACGATAGCTCGTGAACCGGTTCTTAATTGTCATGAGCATGACCATCAAAACCATGTGCTCACAACCCACCATTAGCAAGTTTTAGTTTACAATTATTTAATTAACCAAGCACGATTAGCCATCGTGAACTATACGTTAATCAGTGATAGTGAAGCATAGTTCTCCCCATTAATGAGCTAATATTTCTAAGCATGGCTAAGCATCCTAATAGTTTTAGCTAAAACCATATAAAGTTCTAGCTAATCCAATTAATAACCTGGTGACGAAGGACGGATAATCAAATTACAAAGGGGTCATATCAAAGGCAATATGTTATTCCCACCTAGTGACATTCGAAAATAAATGCAACAGTTGAACAAAAACAATAGCTTTAAATGGGTTCAATATACTCAAAGGGTACTTTGGAATCTGTGTGACTTGCCTTGCTGGTCTTCGAACTCTTCAAAGTCTTCTCCTGCAACGATAGACTCTCCGGGAACGTCGGGAACTAAAGGAAAAGAACAAAATCAACCAAAACAGTACATTAACAAGCATCAACCGTACATGAGGATATTTTTATTGTGTAGATCTTGATTTTAGATGAATTTAGCAACTTGAACCACCCAAATCCGAGTTACGGTGAATTAGTTATGAATTTTATAAGTTTACCGATTTAAATGCTGACATTAGCGATGACATCATCGTCGGGGGCAACTCGAAACCCAACAGTTACCGGCGAACAAAGGCAAAGCGACGCTAACGGAAGGCACCAGCGGGTAGAGCACGGCTCAGCGAACTCACCGATGGCGGCACGACGAGAAACGACAACGAACGACGACGATGGTGAGGTTGGAACGACGGTGTAGCACGGGTTGACGACGACGACGACGTAGCTCTGGCGAGTTGCAGCTGCGGCGAAGGCGTGGACGGTGTTCCTCTCCTCCTTGCGAACTCAACGGTGGCGACGGCTCGCAGAGATGACGGCTGCAGCAGCGGCAAAGCACAGCCGAACCCGCGTCGACGGCGGCGGCGCAAGAGCTCGGGCGGCGGCGGCTCTACTGGTGGCTGCGAGCTATGGCGAGGGTCCTATTCATAGGCTCGGAAGAGAGAATCCGGGCCCAGGACGGCTAAGGCGGCGCCGGGAAAAACTAGGTTCGGTTTGGAGAGATAAACTCAAGTTCGAGCTCGATTCCGCGTCGGATTCAAAGGGATAAACTCCGATTCTTGGGGGGAACGGAAGAGGAGGATAAGGGAAACAAATCCCCTCAATTTATTTTGGGGAAATCTTCACGGATTCGAGAGGATTTTGAGGCTAGAATTAAAACTTACTTCGGTTGCTACAGTGTCACGGGCTGGAGGTTGAAGAAAGGGTACTGTAGCGAGAGGGACATAAAGCAGACTTTTCCCTAGACTTCCATTTCCTTGCTCGGGCCGGCTAAGCGAGAGAGAGAACAAACAGACTTGCGTAGAGAAAAGGGAAAGGCTACTGGATCGGCTGGGCTGAGGGAGAGAGATGGGCCAGATTAAGCCGAGAGCTTTGGAAAGGATTTTAATTACGTTTTCAAATAAATTAATCAATGAAATGATCTTTGAATTGTTAAGAATACTTCCCTTGCGCAAATAATTCCAAGAAAATTCCTGAAAAAACTTGGACACTCAAAGTATTTAATAAAATTATAATCAGACCATTAAATTATTAATTTATTATTTACATAATTACTGAAATGTTCTTTGTATTATTAAAATTAGTATTTGAGCTCCGAAAAATCCGAGAAAATTACAGAGACTACAATTAACCATGAAGAATTTAATTGAATTCAGCCATGTTTAATTTAGGAAATTTCATTTGCCACATTAACTTCACTTGTAAATTAATGAACATTTAATATAAATTATAGAAATAATTTATTAAATAATTTATAAACCCCTGAAATGAAAATCAGGGTGTGAGAGTAGGTATCCCACCAGTCACTAGCAGGTCCTTCCAATTGATTCGCGGCAACGATCACTTTGTCGGCCTCGCGTACATGCACCAGGGTCAGCTTTTTCTCTATGACGCGTAGCCAATCCTCCGCATCCATAGGTTCTTCTGCCGTAGCGAAGGTGGGCGGTTTAGCTCTCATGAACTCGCCAAGGCTTGAGCCTCCACGGCCTCCTTGATTGTTGGCGATGGCCTGCAACAGCTAGGTTTGTGCAGCCATGACCTCAGCCAACGTGGTGGGGTTGGGCTATGGTGGGTTCTCATTGGCGGCCGTCGCCCGACGTCGGTGAACCATCTGTAGAGTGTAGTTAAGTAAGCGCCTTGACCTCCTAAGGTCACAATCCTACTCTTTTTATTTTCGTTGGGTAAGGTGATCTTTTATGTGGTAAGCATGGTGGAATAAACTCATTTTCAATACAACAATAATAGTATCATAAAAACATCACAGAGGTTACAAATAGTACATAAATTATGATGTAATCGACTGCACACATACGCAGCCCAGATAGAATACAGTCCAAAAGCTAACATTGAGCTAAATGCCATCTACTCCTCAACTACATAAGGGGGGGTGTGTGTCTCGCTATCCAAAAACCATCCAAGGCGAGATCGAAGCAGTAGCAGACCTCCTGTCTAGTCATCCAGCTAGCCGCAGGAACCGGGTGCAGGAAGTGGGTGGTCCCTGGTGGACGCGAACCTGAGTCCCCACGGCTCTGAAGTAGTAGCAGTCTCCAGGTCTGGCTTGGGCTTCCTGCCCGGGGGTCATGTACGCTTGCGAGCAGTGCTGAGGGTGCGAGGGCCTCCGGCGAAGGGTCGGTGATGTTTGGCTCTATCTCCTCTGGCTCTGACTCAGTCCCTGGGTCGGTGTCGATCTGGATTGGGGTCTCCACTCTGAAGTGGCTCGGACGAAGCAACTATGGCTATTGGTGTGGGCTCCGTCTCTGCAGCAGCAGGCTATGTCGTAGCAGGATCCACCAGGTAGGGTCTGGACTCTGTGCTCGTCACACCAACCTCCTCCAGTAAAGCGTGGAAGGTTACTAGGCACGGCGGAGTGAGGAAGTAGTAGTGGTCGCGAGCCAGTGCAGGAGGTGGTGGCGGTGCGGTGGAAGTAGAGGTAGCCGTAGTGGTAACTGAGACTGTACGGAGCTGCTCCTCCAGCTGATTGACCTGCCTCTGGCTCTTCCTCAGCTGCTCCTCGAGGGTGGCCATGGCCTCGCCACAGGCGTTGTACTGGTCCGAGAGCTGCTCGAACTGCCCGCCGTTAACCAGGAGCTGGGCCTTCAACGAGTTGACCTCGCTGCCCCAGGCGTGGTGCTCCTCCGCGAGCTCGCCCATGCGTCTCTGCTGCTCGTCGATCTCCAGTAATGCCTCCTCATAGCAGTCGTCTGCGGCCTCAGCCCACCTGTACAGACATGTCACCATGGGGTTGTAGCAGCACGGGGTAGCCTACACGGTGCAGACGAAGTTGCCATCCTCCCGATACGAGTGATGTGCAAACTCAGTCCTCGTCAACTCAGCTCTGTGGATGGCGTTAATACGGAGAAATGCCTCCCGGGAAACATCCTAAACTGCAGTCTCTACCGAGTCACGCCGGTAGCGCGTTCGGAAGCGAAACTCCGGCTCGCTAACAACGCAGGACTCGATAGTCATGGTAGCCTCCCACTCAGGACGGTCTCCAGTACCGAACCTCCTCTTCCTGAAGGTGGGTAACTCCGGGTATCTCAAGCACCACATCAATTGTCTCAGCTGTAAGACATATCCATCTTCTCGAGGAACCTCAACCTCCCAGGCTCTGTTCTGACCTTGTCCTGCCATCTATACCTAAGAAAACCTGAGTCAGGGAGAAGTGGAAATAAGACAAATTTTTGTTTTATAGACATAATGTTTTTATTTTTCAAAATAATCCTAGATGGGGATTCCTCCCTTTAGCCAGCTATAATGGGTGGGGCGCCATTTGGTCTTTTCCTACAGTTGTATGGCTCTGATGCCAGCTCTGTAGACTCCCGTTTTTGTAACAGGAATAACTCGTGTTCATAATACCATTTCCCTTTATCGAGTAGTCTGGTACCCACAATTACCTTGCTGAATCATCAAGTGTACATACACCAATCGTCTTACGCAAAATATTACAATATAACGCCCAAAGGCAATAGCCTAGAACAAGGGACCAACCGGTCCAGAATACAAGCAAAAGCAAAATATAGATAAGGCAGTGGAGTTAAGGCATCAGCACGCCATTGCCACAGGCAACGACCGAGTGTAAGACCTACTGAGCACCATTGTCTTCCATACCCTCCTGGTAGTACTCGTACGGGTCTTTGGGGACTTCACCGCCCATATCTGAATGTTTTGCATATAGCAAGGATGAGTACCAACCGTACTCAGCAAGCCACCACAGCAACGATGCATATGATAGGGGATAATCAAGGAACGACTGTGGTTCTTTTGCGTAAAGCTAGTTTTGCAATTCTTTTCACAAGTCTAGGACCTTGGACAGGTAAAATTTTATTTCCATAGTTCATTTAATCAGCGACTGTTCTGTCCACCATCCGTTGTGATCCCAAGGATAGCTTCCCGCCACTGGATCATCATGGTTTTCTAGGGTCTACCCCTTCTCGCTTTCCGAGAAGTTGAACCACCAGCACATAAAAATCATTATGCATGCCCCTCCCATCATTTTAAAATTTAGAGTCTAGCCAAGCGAAAAACTTGTCCCGGTGCTTCATATCCACGAGCATGACTATTCGAATAGATTGCTTTACTCACACTGCAATGGATGTACACTTTACCCGTACTCCATGACTTGCCCAACACATGAGCCGAAGTCCCAACGAATGAGACGCGTCACGGCAAAGGCTTTCAATAATCTCACTTTGGCAGTACCTGCTCCATGAACTTGAGCCCTCCTGCACTTTAGCCATACACGGTTTCTAGCAGTGGGATGAGTTCTGGCGCTCCCGAGAGGGGAAAACTTACTCATTCTTTAAGTTGTAATTAAGTCCAGTTTCAGTTCGGTTAGCCACCGATGGTTACCCACCTGTAGGCTTCCCGCCTATTCATACACCTATGTGAACCACTATGCAGGGGTACCGCCTCCATTCGGCTATTTAATCCGGTAGGTCCATACCCATCGAGAAGTACGGTTGTACTAGCTCGTTTCATGTTTATCTCATGGCTCGGTCCTTAATTGACCAGGGACGGCACTAGCCTTAACCAGATTCCACCCAAGTCATCCAGCCGCCCCAGTATAAAACATTTGTTTAGTTTTATTTCTCCTTTCGCAAACCATGTCATCAATGTCATGGCAATGTGGCGCTCATGTCTCCACATGCCACATATCAATTACCTTCCCTAAGGTAATTGCCCAAGCATATAGCATTTAGTAAATATGAGAATGCATGAATCTAAATTAGCATTACTAAGCATTTGTCATAAATAACTAGGGACTCACACGCATTTATGGGTACGAGGGAATAAGGTAGACAATAGTCAAAGGCATGGCACAATAACAAGTAGGATATTTACCATTTCATGCAATTTTATTTGTAAATAAAGTAAGTTCACAATTGGGATCAACATGTTCAAGGATTAGTGATAACTTGGCTTGCTCGAAGCCCTGCGGGTCTTGATCCTCGATCGGACTCGCAACTCCCTCGGGGTCTAGAATTACGTGCGAAAGAAATTGATTTGAATTCGATTAGAATTCAATTAAAATCCAATAAAATTTGATTAAAGAAAAAGATCGAACGCGAGCGTCATATTTCGCTATCGATTCTATTATTTATGAAATAGTAAAATTCTGATTTTAATCCATTTGTCCTAAAATATTTGTGTTAGCCGATTAAGGTATTAACTCATTATAATTTACGCGATTCCAAATATATCCGCTCTCTAATTAGACCCAGATAATAATAATTAACCCTAATACTTTAATCCGAATGAGATACTCCGAATATTTAATACTTAGGTTCCGATAGTAATTAACCCTAATAAATAAATATATGACTAATTATCCACAATGAATAACTAAGTGGATAGATAGATTAATGAGTGAAAACTGAATAGATAACTAATTGGCTAAATACCTAAGTAAATCACCGATTAAATAGATAACCGCAATTTATTATATAAGGATTTTCAAAAATAGCCGACGACACACACACACACAGATATATATATATATATATATATATCACCTAGTAAATAAATATCTAAATAAATAGCTAAATAAATAACCAATTAAGTGAATAATCTCAATTTATTAAATAATCCCGATTTATTTTCTCGAAGTTTTCAAAAATAACCGATGATTGATTTATCGACTAACATATATATCTATATATATATAAATTAAATTTTTCTGATTTCCTAGATTTGCCCTTTCTTTTATTTATTTTTCTCTTCTCCCTTTTTCTTCCTTTTTCTTTTCTTTTCTTCTCTTTTCTTTTTTTCTCTTTCCTTTTTTCCTCTTTTCTTTTCCCTTTCTTTCCTCTCCTGCTTCTCCCTCTCTCTCTCGGCTCACTGTCTCTCCCTCTCTTTCTTTCTACTCTCCTCTCCCTCGGGCTCCCTCTCTCTCTCTCTCTCACTCAGCGCAGGTGGCGGCCCACGGAAGGGAGGGGAGCGGGACTCACCAGCGGCGGCAGCGACGAAGGGCAGCGACGCAGTGACGGCAAGACAGCAGCAAGGAGGCGACGGCTGCGTGGGTGGAGAAGGGGGAAAATTTGGGGGGAAGAAGAAGGAGGAGTAGGGCGGGGAGAAAAGAGGAGGCCGGGGGTTGGATTTATAGGCGGCGGGGAGGATGGTAACGATGGCCGGTGCGGGAGGGGCGCGGACGGGACGACGCGTGTCGCGCGGAGCTCAAGGCGCGACGTGGGGTGCGATGCGGAGGGGACGCGATGGCCCGGCGGCGCGATGAGACGGCACGCGGCGCGGCAGAGGCGACGGCGCGCGCAGGCGCGGAGCTCGACGCGGTGGCAGCGGCGCGGGGCTTGGCGCGTCGCGGGCGGCAGCGGCGATGGTGACGGGACGGCGTGGTGCGGCAGCGGCGCTGTGCTTGGTAGGGGAGAGGGGCGGCGATGGCGACGGGCTGCAGTGGGATGGCGCGGGGCGCAAGGCGCGGCCAGGCGTGGCCCGTGGCAGAGGGAGGGGACGGCTAGGGTTTGGGTCGAGCACCTAGGGTGCAATGAAGTGCACCACCCGATTTTTGCAAATTTTGATTGATTCCCTATTCAAAATTTGTCCAAAAATTCATATTTTCACACAATTGAACATGACTCGATATTTGTATTATTCCATCCTAAAAATTTGCCCAAGATTTTATATCACCATTAATTATATTTATATACATTATATATATATATGTATAGATAATTATGTATACATATAATTTCCCATTTAAATTTATATTACCCAAATAAATCTATGACCTTTATGTAGAATATTTTCTTTACTACTAATTTTGCTCCAAAACATTATTTGTACAATTTTATTTCTATTATATATTTTGCCATTGTCTATTTTCCCTTTTTAGGGTTTTACACCTAATTAATTTTGATTAATTAAACTCCGCAAATAAAGATTCGAATAAACGATCAATTAAACTTGGCATGATGCAATTTAATTTAAATGTTTTTGAAATCACGTGTTTTAGGGTTTCGTTTTCGACGGTCGAATTTGCAGGGCGTTACAGTCTTCCACGACAACGGCACCAGAAATGCTTGTTGGTATTTGATACGTGTGAAGGCACCCAGGCTATACATTATATATTGCTAATGGAAATGACCTCATCAAGTCAAATAGCAATCATAATAAAGAACCCAAAGCCTCGAGTAGAGAGCATAGGAGATATTGCTAGGACTCAGCATACCAGTCAACTTCAACTTGAGACATGCCCATCAAACCACACGAAGGTGGCGACTAGATGTGTTACACATCTCAGGAGAATTGACAAAATCGCTAGAGCTGTACAACTTCTCAAATGCTCTAAACTCATACTCATATCAAACTGGTTCCCAGCTTGAGCACTAGTTTCACATTTTCATCTAAGAAATGATAATCAGGAGTAAGGCATAAATATAGATTAAGATTCAAATTACAACTAGATTAGTTATACAATGGCCGACCGGCCTAATATTCAGAGTTCAGCGGAAGCTTGTATACCCGTCCCCACAAGCAGCCGACTAGGGATTTACCCCTAATGAACCAAGTCCTAAAAGAAGTAGACGAATCCCATATCACTCACCTTAAATTAAATCTAACACGTGCAAAACAAAGTTAGGACAGTAATGCAAGAGTCAGTACATTAAACAAGTTAATGTACTGGGAAGCACTAGTTAAACCTAACATACTATATGCAAGGCCTAAATTCAAATGAAGGCTTTATTTAGCTTAATTTTAGCATAAAAACAAATTTGGGTTCACAATCATTTGTAAAGGAGTTGACAATTCAATTAACAAAGCCTAAACATAAATATAATATAATATTCATCATAGCGTCATCATAAATATACCTTTGCTGCCTTTCGGGGTAACAAGGTATAATTCCATCATCATATTAATTCAACCCATCCCAATTTATCATTTCCAAGTTCACATTTCACAAACACAATTTTAAATGCACAACACTATACTCATGACACTTCACAAAGTCGCTCATGACCATGAGCACAGCTAATTGATTAGTTTTGCGAACTCTGCAGAGTTTGTACAACATTAACCATATGATATGAACACTCTTGTTTGTTTTGTGCTTGCGAGGCACTACCACACTCTTCATGGTGAATGTGGTCTATAGGTCATAACGAAGCCTTTACATTACTTAACGCCTAGCCTTGCACTAGCACAACAAGTGTGAATCCACCCTAGGAATGACCTAGAACTGTTAGGTGGCGAGTCCACGCCTTAAACCTAACGACTTGGTAGGGAACACATCCCTCCCTCATGAGGCACTTTACCGTTAAATTGAATAGACTTAGACGTCTAAACTACCCCAATTAAATCCTGGGTAAATAGGTAGTTCCTATGAATCATCGCTCAGTGTAATTTATTCTTTCCCAGCCTACCAAAATGCAAGGCTAGACTTTAAGTAACTTAATTAGCTAAGGTCACCCCATAAATAGCACATATGGATACAGTAAACATTAGTTGGTGACACGAAGTTCAGTCCTTAATTGACTCAGGCGAACACTCCCCCTATCGGTGTGCAACTAAAACCATATGCACACCACTTGCTGCCCAAGTCCAAAATCATTTTATTCTCATTTCGGTTCATAAATACTTAGCATTTTCTTTTTCTGTGCACCAATAAACAAATTGCCAATATTTCATTTATAAAGTGAGAAGAATGGCTATTTGCTTGTTTCTAGGCTCGGCTAAGCAATTAGCATATTTATAAGCATATTTAAACCCAAACGAGCATTTAGAAAATACTCAAACTAAACCTATGGTTGCAAATAGAGGGATGTTAATATTTCAAGGTAGATTATGCAGCAAAAAAGTTATAGCTACCATTAACCAAGTTTCAAGTATCGCTTTTATCAAATACACATGCAGTTTTGCAAATAACACTTTTCATCTCCCAAATCATGGGTTTCAATGTGATCAAAGAGAAGGGGAGGAAGAACTTGCCTTGATTTGTTGCAACTTGCTCAACTCCTAAGTCACTCCTTTACCGTCAATGCAATTAATCTATACAATTAACACGATATGCAAATAAATACCGAGATAGGCGAAAAATTTCAAAATGCTTTTAAATGCATGATATGTGCAAAATGAGTGGGTACTGACATAAGATGAATTTGAGTGAAAGAAATTCTATTTTATCTCTTTTTATTTGTGAGTTATAAATTTTCAAAGTTTGCATTGTCGTATGGTATTATTTAGTTAGGTAGTGTTGTAAAATACTTTTACTATGTGATTTTGTTAAACTAGAGACCTTATAGGGATGAAGAGAATTGTTTTATAAGACTAACCCAAATGTTTCATAACTTTTGGAGCTTGTATGAATTTTTATGCATTTTACAAGTTTTAGAGATTTATTTTGTACAGAATGTGTTACTTTCTGTTTTTGTTAAATGAAAAGAATGATTTTCTTGACCTAACAAAACTAAGTTCACAATATTTGAAGCTAATATGAATTTTTCAAACATTTTATAAATTAGGATGTGTTTTATGTTGATAATTTGTAATACTATTTTGAGAGGCATTAAATGAATGAAGGGCATAATTATGTGAGTCTAACCAGATTTTATTCAGCTTATTTGGAGCTAAGATGTATTTTATATAAATTGTAGTTTAGTACTTACTTTACAACATAAAGGTTTAGAGGTGTCCTTTATATTAAAGGTACCACATTTTATTTTACAGTGCAAAATGTATATGTTTGTCAATCTAGCAAGACCTGGTTCACTTTAGTTTGAGCTAAGATGAATTTCCTATGAATTTTAGAAGTTGGATTATGTGGGTGGTGATCATTGGATTTAAAATGAATTTTCTATGAATTTCTAAGTTTGAAGCATGTTTTATGTCAACTATTTATTAGATGAAATTTTAGAAATAATTACTATACTGTAAGTGTAGTCTTTTATTTTACAACACCGAAGTTCATCATTTTATAAACCTACAGAACATGGATTCATCACAAAATGAGTTTTATTTGATTTTATTTGAATTTTACAAGTTTAGCATATTTTTCAGTTCAACAAATAATGTTTTCCTTATGTTCTTTGCATTTTCCAGATATTAAATTCATAGGGTCCACTGGTCAGTGTCTAGCCAATATTCAGAAAGGCCCCTGGGTTTTCAGGGAATATATCTCGTGGTCCAAACACGTGTGATAAGCTAAGTTTATTAAGAGTCCTCGATGTTTTTGGTTATTACTATTTGGTCCTTGGTCCCACATGTCATCGAGAGTATTTTTACTAATAGATCCTTATTGTTTTGAACTTATTACTAATCATGGTCCTTAGCGCCTTATTAACATGGGCCCACACATCGATGGTACGATGGATGGGAGGCAACGCTGAGGCGCTCTGGCGAGTTTTTCACCGGCGCCAGCGACAAACCGTGGCTCGGCTAAAGTTGTGACCAAAAGAGAAAATGAAGAGGAGCTTACGGCGAAGCTATCGATGGTGGTCTTGTCGGCTATGGTGGTCAGAATCAATGGCGATGGCGGCGCATGCGGTGGCCGTGTTCGGGGTGGTATTGCATTTGGAGCTAGAGCTCGATTTAGTGTAAGGGAGTGCATTCATGTGCCTTTACTGGATTCCAGATCATCTACTGAAGAGTTGGCCGGGATTACTGGGGTCCAGATGGTGGCGACAGCACACAGGACGGCTTGGCTAGGACGCTTCACTTCGGGATGACGACGACAGCCTGATCTACCAATCCAACAGGCATGCATGTGGTCACATGTTGTTAGCGAGGTCTTAGGGATGTTGTATGTGCAAAGAATCGCAGCAGGACTCACTAGAATAGGCAGAATTGATGATTGAAGTTGGAGGCCGGAGATGAGGAAGACGATGGTCGATCTGCTGGCTCACTTGATCTTCGACAATGGTTCTTGGGGCATCTTGAAGGGGATGTCGAGACGATCTTTATGGCGTGTTGGCTTGTCTCGGGGTGGTCGGATTCAGCCGGGACGATGATAAAGTCCCGTGGGCACGTTTGCGTTCCAGCATCACCATTGCATGATATGAGGCGAGATTAGATGGAATGGAAGCGGCGTCTTAAGAAGGTAATGGGACGAGAAAGAGTTGATGACGACCGCCGCTTAGACAATGATTGCGATGGTTGTCGTCTTCATGGCCGGTGACAGTGGTGAGGGCAATGAAGGCGAAGAGAGCTCTCTCTCTTGACTTGGTCTTCTCAGAAGCGAAATGGGAGAGGAGGCACTGCAGCTGGGAGGAGTCATAGGGTTAGCTTGGCGTTGCCACGTCAAGGCTATGCGTCGAACACAGCCGGCACCGATCTCTCTCGCTCTCTCATTCTCTCTCGGGTTCTTGAGCGGTGGAGGATGATGTACAAAGGTGAAGCGAGTCTAGGTGGCTGCCAAGTGAGTCCAGGGTGTGTTAGGCTAAGTATGGATGTGAGGGATGGGTAGAGAAATTAGTGAACTTACAGTGTGAATGATTTTCAGGGTTTTTCCGTATTTATTTTCGTTCTATCTTTTTGTAATTCAATAGTTTATTATTTGAAGCTGATAAATTATGGTGCATTTTTGTGGAGACATATAAAACGATCTACTTTCCATTTTTCATGGTTTCACTCAAAAATTGTTTTTATTTTATTCTCAGGAAAATAAATAATTAAGGTTAGGCTTATTTTGGTTTGAATTTTTAGAAGGTTAAAACCAGTGATATAATTTCTGGAAAAATTATATTGTTTCATGATAAATAAACTAGTATTTGAACAAATTATTTTCCATATACTCTCCTATGTTACTTAATGCATATCTGAGTGATGTATTGTTTTTGTCAATTAGGTTTTAGAAGTAATCTATTGTTTGACCGCTTTGACCGATTTATTTGAGGGATAAAATATAGAGTTAAAATTATACCAAAATTCCAGTGCGTTATATGTATTAAGAAACATCTACATGAATTTTTCCATGATTTTATATTGTACCAATTATTTTTAGAAATTACACCAAGCCTGTCCTTATATACTTGTTTTTATTAAGAGAATGTAACTAAGTATTATAAAAATTATATTTAGATTATTCTTGATCTGAGATAGTGTTATTATGCTGGATTTCCATTTCACAATACATATCTCATAAGACGTTTAAATGTATTGATTTGGATTAGGTTAGGTGAAGCTTTATATGACAATTAAAATAAAATTATAATGTATATGAGTTGATGTGTTTATTGAATTTTATGATCATGGCATCTCTTCAGATGAGTGACCAAAATTAGTTTTTATGGATTTGGACCTAGGTCATATTGTAAGATTTTAAGTTGTATGAGTTTTAGATAATAATTTTCAATAGATAACATTATCCCTTTTTAGTTTAATTGGTTGCGCAAATTTTAATTAATATTCATGGGACCTATTATGCAATTCAAATTAAAATCCAAAAACACATAAAAGGACTCAAATCACACACCATTCATTGTGTTGATGCAAACATGCAATGTTTTACCTTTTCATTTTAGATTAAAAGGGAAAAGGTTAAAAATTCCTCAAACTTCCTTTTAGGTGCTAGCTATGATGGGCACATCTAGGTCTTTTGTGCAAAAATTTTAGGATTTCTGTTTATGAAAAAACCTTTTCAATATTTTCTATGCAAAAGTTGAAATTCAAATTTTTGGGTATCTTACAATACGGTCATAGATAAATCCGCAAGCGCACGGATAGCGCTGTAGCATTTCACAGGGAGTATTCCAAGGGTATTGTATCTACTTTTAAGCAGGGAAGGCAGTGGTGACAGTGGTGTAAAGAGTGGGTTCATATATTCGTAATCATGCTATAATTAACATACCATAGTCTAAACGGTGGTAAATGATAATAATAATAATGGGGTAGGGTGACACACAGGAGATTCACCACTAATAAAGATAAATTAGATAGTGAAGGACTAAAGATAGCTAAGGTTCATATGTACTGCTATATTTATAATGTTTAGTTTACATTTAACAAAGATATTCTTATAAGACTAGGACTTAGTTCTAGGAACCTAGGCACTACCGAGAGACCACTCTCTGCTGGTCTACTAGTGTGGTTATGGCAATTTACGAACTCTTTCGTCATACCCAAACGTGGAGGAATATAAGGATTGGGTTGTCACTACCTATCATCAATAAAAATGCTTTAATGCAAGAAGTTCAAATTGTGAGAAATCAAATATAGGATACATGCCAATTTACCTATTGGCAAGGGCGGTGTCATTTTAAATCCAATGAGCAAGACCTTACTTCCGTTGCATTTAGCTTGATGATGAGGCACCCTGTCCCAAAGGTGTGGGTACGGGTGACTTTTCTTTTACGCGCCACACCTTCTTTACCTTTGGTGTGGTCGGCGGCTTCTTGGGTGCCGGGGTTATAGGCTTTCTACCCCATAATCCTGGCTTTGCTGATGCTGGCTTTAGATCCTGACGGGGCCTTGCATCCCTTGTTTTTCCAGGAATTTCATCATGAAGGTGATGAGGTTGTCTGCCTTTAGGGGCTTCACTTCGATTTCTTTCATATTTTGTGGGTTCGGCCCATACTTGATCTTGACCATGGAGCATCGCTCCACCCTTGGTCTGAACTCGAATTTCTCCTTCCCATTGATGTGAAGCTGAATCTCTCCAACTCCCACATCATGTTTGCCTCCGTGGTACTCAGGAACAGATGCCCAAGGATGAGCGGCGTCTCCTTGTCGGTGTCCATGTCCAACACCACGAAGTTGACAGGGATGATGAAATCTCGAATATTCACTGAAATATCCTCCACGATACCCGCCGGGTAGCGGATTGAGGAGTCTGCCAACTAGATTTGCATCGACGTTGGTGACAACACTGTGAAGTGTCAAAGACCTCCTTGGGAATGACGCTTACGCTTGCCCCAAGGTTGCACAAGGCGTGGTCCAAGTGTCATGTCCTGATCGAACAAGCGATCGTGGGATAACCTGGATCTTTCTTCTTTTCAGGAAGCCGGTTGAGTATAGCAGCACTACACTCTTCTGTCAGTTTTACCACTTCTGTGGTGGGCATCGATCGCTTATTGTTCAGGATGTCCTTGAGACAGCGTGCAAAGGTTGGAATTTGCATCGCATCAAGCAGGGGGACATTGATGTGGATTTTTCATATAACTTCAACAAAGTGAGCGAATTGCTCATCCACAGATGGCTTCCTGTTGCGCTGGGGGAACAGCAGCATGTTGGTGTCGCAGAATTCGTGTGGTGTTGTCTTCCCTTTCTGCAAAATTTCTTCATCGATGCTTGACGGCGTATCATCCTTGCCTTCCTCGTTCTTCTTGCAGTGTTAGGATATGGTAGGTCGCGACTGGATTTTCCTTCCCTTGTGGTTACCGCTTTAACATTTTCTAGAGAAGGTTTAGGTTGCCTCGGAATCTTCCGAGATTCGGTAGCAGGAACAAGAGTAGCCAGCTGAGCTAACTGGGTTTCTAGCATTTTGTTAAAGCTTAGCTGGTTTTGAAAGGCAAAGGCGAAGCTATGTAGCTTAACATTTATGTTCTCTAACACCTTGTCATTAGCGACTAATTTTTTAGCTTGGCCCAAAACAAGATCTTTCAAGGAGGGTTGGTTATTGTTCAAATTACCATTGTTACCTCCTTGATGGAAAGGGTGGGGTTGGTTCCACCCTTGACCTCCTTGTGGACAGTACTCGTTGCTATTGTTGTTGTTCATGAACATCACGTCTTCACGGGTCTCTGGGCAATTTGTGCCGGAGTGACCGGTTTTGCCACAAACCTTACATGTTATGTGAGAGTCCAGGGCCTTGACGGTATCCTGCTTTGTAACCTTCTCCTGGTCGTCCAAGCATTTCATTAGAAGGTCTAGCTTGGCGGCAAGCATGTCCATCTCCTTGATGGTGTGCGTGCCCCTTTGACAGGGTTGGAGTCGCTCTTCACTCCACCCCATGTTGGAGACCGTCTTCTTGATCAGATCAATTGCACCTTTGATGGTCTTTGAGAAGAAAGCTTCTCCAGCAGCAGTATCTAAGTGATCACTTGATGTGGGAGTCAATCCATTGTAGAAGTTCTACACAATTAGCCACTCGTGCATCCCATGATAAGGATAGGCAGCAACATACTCCTGTAGTCTTTCCTAAGCTTCTAGGATCGACTCGTCTCTTGTTTGCTGGAAGATGGATATTCTTCCACGAAGGACATTGGTTTTGACCATCGGGAAGAATTTGATAGGAACGCAGTTGAGCATTAGATCCAGGTGTCAATCGTAGCACAGTTTGCATAAAACCACTGTTTTTCTCTCCCAAGGAGAGACAACGGAAATAGGCAGAGTCGGATGGCATCTTGGTTGACTCCCTTAAGGGTATTGGTGCTACAGATCTTCAGGAACTGTTGAAGATGAGCGCTTGCGTCCTCGTTTGGTTTGCCACGGAATGGGCTAGCCTGCGCCATAGTAATTAGGTTGGACTTGAGATCAAAGTCCACATCTCCGACGTTGACTCTAGGCCCGACAGGCACATTGTTAGCGCAGGGAGCGGCGAACTCGCAGAGGGTCTTCTCAGCCATTGTCGTGAAGGTTGAAGGAGCGGAAATGACAGGTTTAGTTGCTGATAGAGTCACTTGAGGAACGACGACACAGGGTCTAACTCTCCTCAAAAGTGCTTTAGGATTTTCTTTGAAATTTGTCGGCAAATCAAAACCGGTCATGCACTACCCTATTTTCACTTAAAAGAGAAAACAAGCAAGGTTAGCCTGCAAAGCATAGTGATCAAACAAAGGTAGATATCAATTAATAACATGTCGTAAACTCTTAAACCAAATATCTTCCCCGGCAACGGCACTAGAAATACTTGTTGATATTTCTTAACGACATTACAAGGAATATAATTCCCAGCAATGGCGCCCGAAACATTAGTCGATATTTCTTACGATTACAGATATAAATCCGCAAGCGCACAGATATCCCATTGTAGCATTTCACCCAGAAGTAGTCCAAGGTATCGTATTTATTTAATCCCAAGGGAAGATATGGTTAAGAGAATGTCATGTTACTAATTCATATCATACTTATGTAGATCAAAGTCTATGCAGGAGTTATAACAATAAAGCATAGGGTAGGTTGATACACCAAAGAGGCAACAAGATATAACTCTCCCTAAATAATAAATCTAGGCTAAGTAGAGAAGAATAAAGAAAGCCTCATTTCTGTACTTCTATTATATACTCATTTTAGTATACACTTGCTATTGTACATTTACATGCCCGAGCCACCTAATTATGCCCTCCTGGTATATCGAGAAACCACCCCAGATTGCCGAGTTTCTTACGACAATCTTTCATAGCCATCCAACCGGTTATAGATACGGAGGAGTACCCACACTAAGAACCTCTCTTATCCCTATATACGCACGTGGAGGAATACCCGTACTAGGCTGTCACAACCAGTGGTCTACCTCTACAATTCCTTGGCATATAGCAACTCTTAATGATATTTAATAACCTAAGCACCATGCTTACATTACTAAATATTACTCTACACCTCTGCAGTTGACATAAAGAAATCATATAGATGAACATTAAGCCAATACCATTGCATATATCCAGTAAGCTAGCCATATAATTAATACCAGGCAAGTTTAGACTAAAGTCGGTACTCGAATGATTTTGCAAATAGAGTACAGTACCATGACTATATAAAGAAGAGTATTTCATTATTCTAGCATAAAGTCTTACAAGAGAGATATTAGCTACTAGAACCATACCAGGATTCTCCCGAAAGACTCGAAGAACTAGAGCACTATTCTATTCCTAACTCTACTATCACTAGAACTAAGAAAATGAACTATGGAGAGCTTCTTCTTTTTTTCTTCTTTTTGGTGTGTGTTGGAGAAGAGGATGAGAGGCCTTTATATAGTGGTGGAGGAAGTGGAGATTCCAAGCATGGTGGTTCCTTGGTCCCCATAGCCCAGTCCTTCATTCAGGGCTTTCTCTGGTGGGTCCTTGGTCCAGTGGCATAGTGGTTGGGCCCATTTGCAGATGTTCCATTGGGTTTGTGAGCCCTTCCATTCATGTGTATGCTACGTGTGGACCTTTGATTGGTTGAACGTGTATTTTCCACCATTTCTCCTCCATTTATTAGGTAATCTCCTGTAGTCAAAAACTTTGCCAAGTACATGTGGAACTACGTTATTTCTAAATAAATATGCATGCAAGCATTGCTAGTTCTCTATCGTTTTTAGGAATATTGACGGTCAAAATTGGTCTGTAACGACCGTCAACAAATCCCCAAGCTTGAATATTGCTCGTCCCGAGGAAAGCTAAGAACATGCAAGGCTAATAACTTAGTTGTTGATTAGGAGTTGTTGCACTGTTCTATTTCTCAAAGGTACTAAATACAAAGTATGGGCACTCTCTCTGGAGTTAAGTCAATTGGCACGGAGGCATACCCATATGCCCAATTCTTGTGGAGCATCATGCTTCTTCTTGTCTTGGGCGGTTGAGAGACAGAACAGTTAGCAGAGCACTACTCACTCATTCCTTGTCTTTCTTTTATTACGGAGTTTTTCAAAAGTTTTTGCAAATAAAAACCAAGTTCCTCAAGTGATTCTCTCATTCACTCAAACATGTGTATTGTATTCCTCACCTAGATGATGCCTTTTTGTCCCTATTCTACGGGTCATATACGAGGAGCTTGGTAGGGATAAATTGAGGCATACTTGCATTTCATATGTTGCTAAGTCAAAAAACAAATCCAAGAAGATAGCAAATCATACTTTCTGATAAAAAATGTTCATGTGTCTGACATGGGTATGGATATGGAATAAGATTACTCCTTTTGTATACCTCTTTCTCCCTCTTTTGTGTACCTCAATGTTTCGAAAAAGACAATTTGAGAGAGTGCATGGCTATATATTTATATATATATATTTTCATGCTACATACTTGTATGAGCAAAATTGTTTTTCTCTTTATTTTTGCATAGCTATGCCTCTCTTGTATTTGAATGGTACTTTGGATAGAGGGGCATAAATATTGTGAAGTATTTATTCTGTAGACTCTATCAGCTTGTCAGTCGATCAGCTCTTTGATCTGCTGTTTATATATTTTGTCAGTTGTAGGATCAAACTGACTGGCATGCCCGCATCTCATCAATTTTGGACCTGCACTGGACTAAAGCAAATCCCCCAGGCCACCGTGTTTTGCATCAACACCTACCTCTAGAGTTCCATGACATATAGCACCTCTTAATGATATTTAATAACCTAAGCATCATGCTTACATTACTAACTATTACTTTATACCTTTGCAGTTGACATAGATAAATCATATAGATGAACATTAAGCCAATACCATTACATATCTCCAGTAAGCTAGCCATATAATTCATACAAGGCAAGTTTAGACTAAAGTTGGTACTCGAATGATTATGCAAATAGAGTAAAGTACCATGACTATATAAAGAAGTGTATTTCACTATTCTAGCATAAAGTCTTACAAGAGAGATATTAGCTACTAGAACCATACCAGGATTCTCCAAGAAGACTCAAAGAACTAGAGCACTATTCTATTCCTAACTCTACTAGCACTAGAACTAAGCAAATGAACTATGGAGAGCTTCTTCTTCTTCTTCTTCTTGGTGTGTGTTGGAGGAGAGGATGAGAGGCCTATATATAGTGGTGGAGGAAGTGGAGATTCCAAGCATCAAAAGGGCATCTTCTTCCTTAAGCTGCCATGTGTCCACTCTATGACGGTTTCCACCGGTAGAAATGGTCACAACTGTCATAGATGGTCAATAGTGAAAGTTGAGGGCCAACTGGGGTTGACCGACCCCTGGCTGGGCCCAGTCCTTCATTCAGGGCTTTCTCTGGATTGTCCTTGGTCCAGTGGCATGGTGGTTGGGCCCATTTGAAGATGTTCCATTGGGTTTGTGAGCCCTTCCATTCATGTGTATGCCACGTGTAAACCTCTGATTGGTTGAACATGTATTTTCCACCATTTTTCCTCCATTTATAAGGTAATCTCTTGTAGTCAAATACTTTGCCAAGTACTTGTGGAAGTAGGTTATTTCTAAATAAATATGCATGCAAGCATTGCTATTTCTCTATCATTTTTAGGAATATTGACGGTCGAAATTGGTCTCTAACGACCGTCAATAGCAGCCGATTTTGTCACAACCACCAATTGGACCACAATATGTGCATGAGATGTCACAAAATTTCCAATATCAACCTCACCAAACATACTTGGGCCAGAATTCAAGTTCTCAGCATCAGCCAATATCACCACACGAGTACCGACCAGAACCTATTCCACAATATTAGTATCATCCTCAATTCAACAGCTATGGGCAAATGCTAGAGTTTGGAGGTAATGGACAGCAGCAGCAATGGGCTGCTATGATTGTAGAGGTGGTGAGAGAACAATTCGGATTGAAGCCCAAGGACAGTGAAATCATGTATCGGTATCCATACCCAGATATTTTGACAAAGTTCCTTTACCAAACCGAGAAAAGATTCTAGATTTCTCAAAGTTTTCAGGACAAGAGAATATTTCTCAAAGTTTCTCGATTCCTAGCACAATGTGGGGAGACATCGGCTGTTGAAGCTTTGAGGGTTAGACTTTTTCCGTTGTCATTGTTTCGATCGGCATTTACCTGGTTTTCTTCCTTGCCTTACAATTCTGTTAGAGGAAGGGCCGATCTAGAAAAGCAATTTCACAGATATTTCTTCAATGGGGTTCAAGAGATGAAGTTGTCAGACTTTGACATTCATAAGACAGAAGTTTGATGAATCGGTTCTAGATTACATTCAGAGGTTTAGAGATATGAGGAACATGTGCTATAGTCTTAATTTAACCGATTCACAACTTGCTAATTTAGCTTTCCAAGGGTTACTTGGGCTGATAAGAGAAAGATGTTCTGCACAAGATTTTGAAAGTTTAGCTCATCTGGTTCAGAAAGTATCAGCTCATGAACAAAAATTTCAAGAAACAAAGAGGTTTTCCAGGAAGGCTAACAATGTCAAAAATATTTTCAGCTATGATTCAGAATCAGAAGATGAAAACCCAGAAATTGATTTGGCAGAGTGGTCAAGAAATAAAAAGATAGTTGTTTGCCAATGGGTCAAAGATACTGGGAAAGAAGAAAAATATGATTTTGACATCAACAAAGACGATAAAATATTTGATCTATTGCTACAAGAGAAACAGATCCAACTCCTAGTAGGACATATGATTCTATCGGCTGAGGAGTTAAGAAAGAGTAAATACAAGATCTCATCATACCAATGAGTGCAAGGTGTTTAGGCAACAAATCCAATCAGTTATAGAGCAAGGTAGAATCAAGTTTGATGATGGTAAAAAGCTGATGAAGATTGATGGCCACCTTTTTCCTGTCAACATGGTCCACACATCAGCAAATGAAGCCGATAAGAGAAATTATTGGACTTATCAACAAAATTGGTTTGATTCCACCAAGTTGATCGGCAAATACCAAAGGAGACAAGACAGACAAGTTTAAACATATTCTCAAAATGATGAGGTTTGTTTTGATCCTCATTGGAGATGTGAATTCTTTAGGTTTTGCTGGAATGAAGGGATGAGGTTACCATTGGTTGAAGATTGTCCAGACTGCAGTGATGAAGATGCAATGTGCCATGGTAGTTCTCATAAATCAAGTAGTTTAAAATCTGAGAATCGACCGATACAAGAGAGGTTATCAGTGCATCAACGTTTGGGGCCGATTCACCAAGACTACTTCAAAGATGACGAAGATGAAGAGCAAGGAGAGCAAGTTCAAAATCTCCAATGGTGTCCAACCAAAATTTTTACAAAAAATTAGAAAAGGAGAGTTCAATGGTTGAGAAACAGGGAACAGATGCAAGAATCTAAAGAAAAACTTGGTCATCGGCTAAAACGCACCAGGAAGGAGTGGCATGTTAAATCCAAAGTTGTGTCAGCCAATGAAGTCAAAGTCGATAAGATTAAATGTTTTGCCTAGGAGTATCATGAGATGCCAACACTTAGCCGATCTGTTGAAGAACATTGGCTCCCTATCAAACCAGGATATCGGCCGTATAAACAACCTCAAAGACAGTTCAAACTAGAGATGTATGTTGCTGTCTAGGTGGAGATTATAAGACTTTATGATGCCAATTTTATAAGCCCTTGCTGATATGCTGAATGGGTTTCAAACATAGTACCAGTGATCAAGAAAAATGGGAAGCTTAGGGTTTTTATCGACTTTAGCGATTTGAACAAAGCTACACCCAAAGATGAATACTCAATGCCGATTGCTGATTTGTTAGTTGATGCAACATCTAGACATAAGATTATAAGCTTCATGGATGGCAATGGAGGATATAATCAAATTTTTATGGGTGAAGAAGACATTCATAAGACTGCCTTTAGGTGTCCTGGTGCAATCGGCTTGTATGAGTGAGTTGTTATGGCTTTTGGATTGAAAAGTGCTGGTGCTACATACCAAAGAGCAATGAATTATATATTTCATGATCTTATTGGCATATTGGTTGAAATTTATATTGACGATGTAGTTGTGAAGTCTAAAGAAGTTGATGGACACATAGCCAATTTACGAAAGGTGTTGGAAAGAACAAGGAAGTATGGTTTGAAGATGAATCCTTAGAATGGTGCTTTTGGTGTATCGGCTCGACAGTTCCTTGGTTTTCTAGTTCATGAAAGGGGGATTGGAATAACACAAGGAAGTATAAATGTTATTAAAGAAATCGAGCCTCCACAAAGTAAAACCAAGTTATAATCCTTGATCGGCAATGTTAATTTTGTAAGGAGGTTTATTTCAAACTTGTTAGGGAGAATTAAGCCGATCAAGAGTTTGTGTGGAGGGAGAAGCAACAAAAGCATTGGAAAATATGAAGGAATATCTGAGCTTGCCTCCAGTATTGATGCCACCTCAGAAGGAGATTCTATTCAAGCTTTACTTATCAGCCGATGAGAAATCTATCGGTTCTGTTCTGATTCAAGAAGTTGATTGAAAAGAAAGAGCAATATTTTATCTTAGTAGAAGGCTTTTAGATGCAGAAACAAGGTACACCCCTGTTGAGAAGTTGTGGTTGTGTTTATATTTTTCATGTACAAAGTTGAGGCATTATCTACTTTCAAATGAGTGCACAATAGTTTCCAAGGCCGATGTAGTCAAGTATATGCTATGGGCTCCAGTTCTAAAAGGTAGAGTGGGGAACTGGATTTTTGCTTTAACAGAATTTGATCTTCGATATGAATCAGCTAAAGCAGTAAAAAAACAAGCAATTGCCGATTTTATAGTTCAACACTGAAGTAATTCAGTTGAGAATGTTGAGATGATGCCTTGGACATTATTCTTTGATGGATCTGTTTGCACACATGATTATGGTTTCGGCATGATAATCATATCGCCTCAGGGGCCAAGCTTTGAATTTGCTTTTACAATCGACGCTTATTACACAAACAAGCAAGCAGAATAAGAAGCAGTGCTTAAGGTTTTGCAACTTTTGAAAGAAGTAGAAGCCGATTGTCACACCCGGAAAATACCTTTCCCGAACGCTAGTGTATTAATCCCCGTCCCAGGAAAAGCCGGGGTACACCACACAAACTTGATACAAAAGACACATTTTTATTAATTATCACGATAATATTCACATTATTACAAAGGCACATAAGGCCTGACAACAAAAGAAAAATAGTAGCGGACTAGCGGGTCTACGGCTCCATCTTCACAGGCGCTCAACTGGGGTATAAGCCAGAACTCCACCTAACACTTTTTCTTCAAGAGCTTCACTGACTGGAGGGGGAAAGATTGAGCAAGGATGAGTACAACCACCGTACTCAGCAAGCCACACCGGAAAATGCACTAAATGCAAGGCAGTACAAGGATTCATTTATAAGGGTTATTTTGCGGTAAATAAGCATTTCAAAACATTTAATCATTTAAAGGCATTTTAATCAAACCACGGCTTATCTCTAGTCAAATTATTATCAAGCCGCGCACCAACGCAATCTTGCCTTAAACAAGGCCCACAAATAATCAATCCAATTATTCCAGTTCATAAGAATAAAACTTCTAACTTTGGGTCATTGCTCCGCTTGCCCATAACTGAGGGCGCGGCTGTTCGAATAGTTTATACTCTGGCCAGAGGTGTATATCTTTACCCACAAGACACGTTTTCCTCACGTGTCACCACGTGCCACATGCCACCATGGCATACGGGCGGAAACTGTGACATAACCTACCGTCTAGTACTGCCATAAACAAGGAAGACCAACATAGACTTCCCCCGCCAGGTGCCCTGGGTTGAATGGACAGTCTATGCCCCCGGACATCGACCCCACCAAGGGCTTCATCCACCCCTATCCGTGTCTTCCTTGTTCATGACCGCACTAACCGATACGTTAAGCCTTACCCATTAGACATGTGGTAGTACGGAATATGCTTTGCAATCGTGCCCCGAAGACTGGTCCTTATGTCAACTTAGGTGCGACTAACAAAACCATGCACCTCGAGCCCAGCCGAAAACAAATTTGGAAATTTTGAAAAGGGATCCAACATGTCCAGGCTAACAAGCCTCTAATCCAATTAATCAAGAACATATAGTGTTATTTCCAAAGTCTAGATATTATAAAACAACTAAATGTTTCTAATTAAGTAGGACTAAGCATAATCCTAAAATTTCTAGTAAGCACCACATATACAGTTCTCACTAGCTGGTTTTTGTTACCTAGGGTTATCAAAGGTAATTACACAATAACAAATAATAAGGCTATAACAAGGATTGTAGGAAAGGCTAAATAAAATAGTTATAACACGGTAAATTTAGTAAAGCGAATGCAATAATTTAAATTAAAATATTTTTCACAAGCTAGGATTCAATATGCTCAAGGAGAGCGTGACTTGCCTTGCTCACGGAAAAAGGGAGGCTTCTGAAGCTTCAGCGGCGAACTTGAGCTGCACCACAGGAACCACTAAAACGAGAGCAATTACACGAACAAACAAAACAAAGCTACAGCTCTAAGAAAGAAACAAGAACAATACATAAAAACAACAAACACGGGTTCTTTAAGTTATAACAAAAACTAAACAATTTGAACGGGGCAATTTGGAGCTCGTACGATCAAGAAACGACCATCCGAAATTTAGGTGCAATTAAAGTGGATATTTCCGAGTTGTTTAATTATTATTATGCCATTAAATTATGTGTAATGCAACATCGCTCGGGGAGAGAAAAGGATCGAGCGACTGGCAGCCGGGACCCACAGGTCAGATGGCTAGTTCACCGTGGATCAGGTTCACAGAGACGATCCACGGGAAGGATGAAGTGAGACTATGCGTGTCAACCGAAACAAGTGGCCGACAAGTGGAGACACACACGAATGCCATGCGGGCTGCACACGTGGGCAAGCACGAGGCGGCCAAACAGGCAGACAAATAAGACCACCACATGTGCACGCGAAGACCGAACAAACGACTACCGACACCGGTAGATGAGACCGGGATCGACAACGGCACGACGTGCACGGTGGCGACTCGAGGAGGATGCGGAAGGGGCAGCGAGGCAGGGGACCTTACCACAACGCGACATTGACTATCGACGATGAACGGGGAGACGGCTTCGGCGGTGATCCTTGCGCGAAGGCGAGGACGAGCTTGACGACGAGGAGCCGAGGACGAGGGTGACGACGAGGGCAACAGCAATGACTCAGGGACGACGAAGACGAACGGGCGGCACTTCGGCGAACTTCGGGCTTGGCAAAGGGGCGGACGACGACGGGCTGCGCTCGGCTTGACGGGAATGACGGCCGGAGGAATGTGACGCCCGGAAATTCACTAGTAATTTCTGAACTAATTTGTGCATTAAACCCTCGTATAGGAATCAGCCGATGTACAAAAATCAACAACTTAATATACAGAATCATCAAAATAATAACGCTACATACTTACAAAAGTAAAGAAACCAGCAGCGGGCAAATGATCTAGCGATGGCTTCAACTCCACTCCCACAGGCAGCTCAACTGGGGTATAAGCCAAACGTCTCCTCCAACAGAACTTTCTTCAACTGAGGTTGATGATTATTGCAAGGTAAGTACATGGAATACTCAGCAAGACACACAGCAAGTATGCAAGTGCAAGGGATACCATAGAATGACATAATATAAGGTTCATTTGCAAAAACAGCATTTGGCAAAGAGTTGAGAATTTTTAAAACAGTAGAGTAAATAATTAAACAACATTAATCAACACTAAACAACACCCCGTGTTGTACAGGCCCAAACCACCACTGAACAACCATGTCCGGTTGCACATATCCAATCTCCAAACCAGGAATTAGCCATTCCATACCTAGAGCTTAATCAATTATCACCATATATATCACATTATTATTATTAATGAGCAAGTGGGACTAATCACGAAAAACATTGTTAGGCTCGCCCATAACCGCGGGCACGACTATTCGAATAGTTTTACTCTGGCCAGAGGTGTACAAATTTACCCACAAGACACAGCCCCACAACATGTCGCCATGCCCTCAATACCACCACGGTACCTCGGAAAGGAGCTGTGACAGTACCCCTCGCATAACAAAATTCAAAATAGTGCACCGTTCCCGGATCATAGTCACCCCCTTTAGCCAAGGTATGGACTCCCCAGCGACCCCCATGGACTTATCGCCACTTCACAGTCTGGTGCCTCACAATGAACCATACTATACAAAAGATAAAGCCGTTGCCCACGCTGGCTTGTGGTTAGTACGGTTAATGCTTCATAACAGTAGCTCGTGAACTGGTCCTTAATTGTCATGAGCACAACTATCCAAACCTCAAACCATGTGCTCACAACCCACCATTAGTCAAATTTTAGTTAGACAAATTAATTAACTAATCACGATTAACCATCGTGAGCTACCATGAAATATCCATCATTAAGTAATAGTGAAGCATTATTTATCCCACATGGAATGATACTAGAGTTTCTAAGCATAACTAAGCAATTATATCTAATTTCTAGTTGAACCAATATATATAAAGTCCAACTAGTCAAATTATAACCCAAGGTATCAAGGAATAGGGTAATCAATGCAAATTGGTCATACAAAGAATAGGTTCACACCACCCAATGACATTCGAAAATAAATGCGTATTTGAAATAAATAGAGAATTTAAATATAGGATCAACATGCTCAAAATAATTGTGTTTGGGATTTGTGTAACTTGCCTTGCAAACAAGCGTCTTCAATTTGTCTTCAGGAACTTCTCCAACGAACAAACGATCCTTCGAAACGAGTGAAAACTAAACCTAAAACACAAAACGAGAAAAACACTAATAAAAACCAAATAAACAATACAAATAAAATGCATAAATGGGTTGAGCTTAAATTTAGATGAATTTAGAGACTTGAACGACCTCATTCTGAGTTCATATGAATTAGTTATGATTTTTACAAGATTTACTCCAATTAAACATTAATTAAAAAGATTAAATAGATTTATCACACAATTTATATTTATTGTTATTATTAAATAGACCTAGATTTTTGACAAACTTAGCAACTGAAACCACATTAATTCGAGTTACGATGAATTAATTATGAATTAATGAAGTTTACCGATTTAAACGCTGACATCAGCGATGACATCATCGCTGGCGGAGAGAAAAAGAGCTTGCGGGGAGGTGGTTTCCGGTGACGGCGGAGAGAGGGAGGGGTGGCGGTCGAAAGAGGAGAGGGAGGGGGTTCTATTTATAGCCACGGGAAGGAGCAATCAAGCCCAAAACAAGCCCAAGGTCGCCGGGGAAAATTAGGGTTCGTTTGAGTGAGATAAGCTCAAACCAAACTCGATTCCGCGTCGCATTCAAAGGAACAAAGCCCGATTCTTGGGGGAAACGGAAGAGGGAGATAAGGGAAATATTTCCCCTCAACCAATTGAACACGGGGATTAACGGATGCGCCGGATTTGGAGGGGAAATGGTGGCTTGGGGCTTGGCTGGAGCTCTGTCCCGAGCTAGAAGATGACACTGTAGCACGAGGGAAGCAAAGTAGACTTTTCCTTTTTATTTTTTTTGGCCGGTTGAAGAAGGACACAAAACAGACTTTGGAAGGGAGGGGCAGTCCGGGCTGAGAGAGAGGGACACGAAATAGACTTATCAGATTCGGCCCAAATCAGGAAAGAGACTTAAATTACTTTTTCCAATTAAATAATTGCTGAAATGATCTTTTGATTATTAAAAATACTTTCAATGCTCACATAATTCCAAGCAAAAACGTGAAAATACTTGGGCACTCAAAGTATTTAATAAAATTTTAACGTTATCATTTAATGATTAATTTATTATTAAAATATTTACTGAAATGTTCTTTGTATTACTAAAATTAGTATTTGAGCTCCGAAAAATCCGAGAAAATTTCAGAGAGTGTAATTAACTATGGAAAATTTAATAAAAATTAAATCGAGCCATGTTTTAATTAGGAAATTTTATTTGCCACATCAACTTCACTTATAAATTAATGAGCATTTAATATAAATTCTAGAAATAATTTATTAAATAATTTATAAACCCTTGAAACAAAAGTCAGGGTGTGACAAGGAAGACGATGACGACGCAAACGACCTTGATAATGAGGACGGCTACGGGTTGATGAAGGGAGGGCCAACGGCTAGCGTGACCGGGAATGACTAGCGGACGACGAAGACTGCCGGCAGCGGCCGAACGACGGTGAGGCTGACGTGAAGCACGCCGCTGCGATACCGACGGCAGTGGGGACACAGCGGGTCGACGTGCTCGCGAGGAGGATCGGTCGGCCGAAGGTAGCACCGACAATGAACGATGATGGAATGTTTGAGACGCACGGCAAGACCAAGCGGTGGTTGGGGAAAAGAACGATGCCATGACGTTGGGCAGCACACTGACAAGGACGGTAGGGGCTTCTGGAGTACGAGGAGGATGACGGTGGTTGGAGGTGCTGCAGCAGCTACGGCACCATGGGTTGCCGGCGTCCACGATGCTCTGGCTGACCTCGGACAAGACGAAGGTGGGGCCAGGAGAGAGGGGAGCAACTGCAATGTCGGGGGAGGCGACGACATGGTCGGCGCTGCTCCGGCCAACTGGGAGGGGCAGTCGGAGTTGGCCGGCACGGTGGAGAGAGGAGGCCACACGGGGAGAGGCAAAAGGAGAGGAAGGAAGGATGCCGCGCCATTTATAGGCCGGAGGAGAGGAGGGGGACAGCCGGGGAGATGAGAGGATGGCCGGGGAGAGGAAGGGATAGCCGGGGAGCTCGCCGGCCGGCCATCCATGGCAGCCAAAGGAGAGGGTTTAAATCCCCACGAATTTAAGCCGAATCAAGAGGGGAAAACTTAGGGAATTGAAGAGGAGGCTGAGAGGAACCGATTTTTGCAATCAAATTCAAGGGAAAATGATCGGGGAGGGAGATCAAGAGGTGGCAGCAGCGCTTCTGTTCGGTTGGGAGAAGAACAGGCGGCGGCTCAGCTGTCGAGGAGGAAGAAGACGACCTCTTGCTTCCTTGGGCCAGCTGGGCCGCGCGAGGAGGAGAGCAGGCCGGTGGGGGAGGGGTGGCTGGACCGAGGAGGGGGGAGAAGAGATGGGCCGAGGAGGAGGGAGGAGGAAAAAGAGACTTCGGCTGCGGGCCAAGGGAGAGGAGGAGGACTTTGGGCCGAAAGTGGCCCAAAGAGAGGGAGAAAATTATTTTTAGGTTTTCCATTTAATTAAATCTGAAATTGGTTATTGTTGCATTAAAATTATTTCTTGTGCTATGAAAATTCAAGTCAAAATTGAGGGACAAATTTAGAGCATGGAGAATTCAGGAAAAATCCTCCAAGCCACTTTTGAATTTTTCTTGCCCATATTTTAGTTTTTGTCATTTTCTTTTTGAATTTTAATTAATTCTATTATTCCTTTTAACGAACGATTTTTAACTTGGGATGAATTTATCAGGACGTGACATCGATGCGATTGAAATTATTGGTGATCAATCATTTGTTGGGAGAGTATGAATGCAAGAATGAAATCTTAAGAGTTTAAAATGAAAAATGTCAAGAGTTGATGAAGAATTTCAAGGTTATCACTATGAAGCATATTCCCAGAGAACAGAATATTGAAGCCAATGACTTAGCTCAAGGAGATCGGGATATAAGCCGATATTGAAAGATATAGAGATGTCGATGATTGGAGGTATGAAATTATGAATTATTTAAAGAATCTTTCTCAATCGGCGTCAAGCAAATTGGAGTATAAGGCCTTGAAGTATGTCTTGCTTGATGATGATTTATACTATCGAACGATTGATGGAGTCTACTTAAATGTTTAAATCTAGAGGAAGCTAAAGTTGTTATGTGTGAAGTGCGTGAAGGGATCTGTGGTACACATCAATCGGCTCACAAGATGAAATGGTTACTTCGAAGAGTTGGATATTTTTGGCCAAGAATGCTGGAAGATTGCATATTACGAGGGATGTCAAGATTGTCAAAAGTTTGGAGCAGTTGAGAGAGCACCAGCATCGCCAATGAACCCAATTATCAAGCCATGGCCGTTCAGAGGTTGGGGAATTGATATGATCGGCCTAATTAATCCACCATCAAGTAAAGGGCATAAGTATATTTTGGTGGCAACGGATTATTTTACAAAGTGGGTTGAAGCAATTCCTTTGAAGAAAGTTGACTCCAAGGGTGCCATTGAATTTGGTAAGGAAGATAGAATCTATCGGTTTGGGATTCCACAGACGATAACAACAGATCAAGGGTCTATCTTTGTAGCCGATAAGTTTGCTCAGTTTGCTGATAGTATGGGTATCAAATTGTTGAATTCTTCTAGTTATTATGCACAAGCTAATGGATAGGCTGAAGCTTCTAACAAAAGTTTGATCAAACTAATTAATAGGAAAATTGCAGAACAACCTAAGAAGTGGCATATTACTTTGGCTGATTCACTATGAGCATATCGGATGGCATGTCATGGAGCTACACAAGTGCCACCTTATCAGCTTGTATATGGGCATGAGGCTATTTTGCCTTGGGAAAATAATATCTACTCAAGGACGATTTCTTTACATAATGAGTTATCGGCCGATGATTATCACAACTTGATGATTGACAACTTAGAAGATTTGGCGCAGGTTCGACTACGTGCTTTGGAAAAAATCACGAAAGATAAAAAAAGGGTTTCAAGACACTATAATAAAAAGGTTGTGCGATAAAAAAAGGGTTTCAAGGCACTTTAATAAAAAGGTTGTGCCAAAGACTCGTGAGAAAGGAGAACTTGTTCGGAAGTTGATTTTGCCGATAGGGACAAGAGATAACAAGTTTGGAAAATGGTCACCTAATTGGGAAGGACCCTATCGGATTCATCGTTGTGTACCTAAAAATGCATATATGTTTGAAGGGCTTGATGGAGAAGTTTTTGGGAAGGCATTGAATGAAAAGTATTTGAAAAAATTTTACCCAAGTGTTTGGATCAATTCATAATTGGTTGTTTAGCCGATGTATGATGACATCGCCTTAAGATGACCGATCTATATTATCGCCCTTAGACCAAAATTTCAAAAATTGACAAGTGTGAAGGCAAGAATAAAATCGCCTCAAAGGCCGATGGTTATATTACGCAAAAATACTTCAAGTGTTTCAAAGACAGAATGTGTCAGGAGCATTGAACTATTACATCAACCCAAGATATTTTGGATTGTTGATATCGCGCGTAGACAAATTTGATCAACTTCTGCAATAACTCTAATGTCATCGGCGTCTATTCCTGGGATCGGCTTCAAAGCCTTGTTTTGGGCTGTCAAGTATTTAGCTGATGATTTCAGCATTGCCCTTTGGTTCTCGATGGCCTTAGGGAGATTGGCTAACTTCTTGGGCAATTTCCTTGCGGGTTTGCTCTAGCTTGGCCAAGAGATCAGCTTTTGTTGTTCCAGCTCGGCGATTTGTTTTTGGGTTGCTTCTGGGCCAGCTGTTAGCTCGTCAAGCTTAGCCTTGTTCTCGTTCACCTGCTGTCGGCTACTTTGAAGAGTTGATTCCAATGCTTTAAGCGCAAGCTGATCTGTAAGCCTTTGTTTTGCCCTTTGGACCTTGATTTGGTGAGATTCAAGGAAGACTGCTGGGGATATGGCGTCGATCACTTCCTCAGGCAACTGGTCTTGAATATCTTGAAACCTACTTCTGATTGGCCCGCTGTTTGCGACAAGGGTGTCCAAGGAGGCATTGAGTCAATCAGTGATATCTAGCAATTGGGCTCTCAAGCTTTCAGAAATTGGGGATTTGGCCTTACTGGTGGTCTCTTCATCGTGCTCGTCCAAAAACTGCCTTATGTCAAATGAGAACATATCGGCTAAGTTCTACAGATCAAAGTTAATGTCTGGAAATTACCGGAGTTGAGCCGATAAAGGATATGTTGATAAGTTTACCTAAGCTATCGGCGCAGTAGCAGTGGTGGTTTGTTCTTCCCCATGATGGTTGCCAGTGGCAGAAGGTGCATGATCACTTGGGGTCGGCCGATGAGGAGAAGCTGATGGAACTCTTGGCTGAAACAAGAGTAAGTGTTAGGTATTGTCATATCGGCTGATGCTGAAGATTTACAGAGTTTTTGGGAAGTTACCGATGCAGCTGGTGAAGCTTGAGGACTTGGACATAATGGGGGCATTGAGAAGTGTTTGTCTTTGGCTAGAGCTGATACAGTCTTGGGCTACAGAGAAACAAGTGTTAGCAGCATGTTGGAAAAAATCAAGTTTGACACAATTTGTCTTTTACCTTGACCTTATGGATTGCTTTGCGTAGGCGTGGTCAAGGTGAAGTTTGGACGTCAGTCTTGGCCGATGATTTTTTGGGGGCAGCTGCATCGGATGGCTTTGGATCGGCTGAGTTATGGTCTTCACTGTCGCTCATCTCAGCAGCAACTTCATCAATGTCCTCATCAATGATTGCCTCCTTCAGATATTGTTCAACGTCAGAATCGGTAGGAGGGGTATCATCGGCTGATTTCTTGGGAGTTGAAGGCTTTGGTTTCTTTGAAAGCTTCTTGGTAATCGGCTGCTTGCGTTTTCTAGCAACCTTGGGGATCAGCTTTCTTATTTGGCCTCGGAGCAAGGAAGCCATTGTGGGGGCAGCGAAGCCGATGACAGATGGAGCTGAATCTCCTGATGACATTAAGGATGGTGCATATGCAATCGGCTAGTCACTTATACTTCTGGTGGGAGGAGAAATGCTGGCAGCCTGCAAGGAAAAATGTGTTAGATAAGTTTATAATTTGAGATTGTTTAAGGAAAAAAGGAAGATGATTTACCTGGGGTTGGTTGAAGGAATAATTGTGGTCAAATAGAAGCTGGCCGATAGGTGAAAAAGATGTTTTTCCATTCGCTCCACTATCGATCAAATAGTTGGCTGCGTAGGAGATGGATGTTGACATGATTCAAAGAGCGTAGCACAGGACCTTCAAGGTTCAATACTCTATCTGTCAAGAGAGCCGATGTAATAATCTCCCTGGTTTGGATTTTTCTTGAGAAATACAGGCCAATAGGGAGTTGGCCCAAACCCAACTATCTTGCAGCCGATATAGGGTGATAGAACTCGTATGAGACTTGGACGTTTCGGCCTTGGGATATTCATCTTGGAAGTATGCATGGTGAGATGGCCGAAACGAAGTTGTCCCTAGAGCTAGGATCTATTCCATCATTTAGATAGTTGAGTCTCAGATCGGAAGGAGTTCATAATCGGTGAAGCTGTTATAGGGAACTAGACTCTTGCGTTCTTGGGAATCCGTTGTACAAGTGGTCAAACCACACATGGAAAACTTCAGCCGATGGCCCTGATCATGGGTAGGCTGATACTGCTTCACCCTAAGATATGCATCGGTGGGTGTTGGCTTCTTCATCATCAGAGCGGTCTGAGGGAAAGCTTGATGAGTACAGGGGAGCTCTTTCAGCAACATTGATGGTGTATAGATTAAGCCAGAGTTGCAAGAACCACCAGGGACCGCCATAGCCGACAGGGTTGCTTGTTAAGATCCTAGTAGTGGCTTGACCCAACATTTGATATGTGGCTCCAAGCAGATATTTTCCCAGGGGGAAGGATCTATTTTCTACTATAGCTTGAGCCAAATGCTGCATATTCACTATTGGACCACAGGTTGATCCACAAAAGACAAATCTTTCCAGCCATAAATTCAGAAAAGCTACATGTTCCTTGTCTGAGACTGGGCTTGTGCCAATGTGTTTTGTTATGTACCCTGACCAGGCGCCTACATTCTTGGTTGATAGCTTGTGCTCACGTTTAACTTTCAAGCCAAAGCGGTTGGCCGATAAGATTATGTCTAAGCCAGTGAGCATCTTGATGCCAAGCAAGGTAGGTGTCATCGGGTGTCATCAGCCGTTGGCTAAACTTAAAGGTGTTGATGCTATCGGACCAAAACGTGCTTGGTGGCCGATATCCTTTTCTACCAGTTTCTCCATCCATCCAAGTTTGAGTGGCAAGATCTAAAAACAGTTTGCCAATCAGCTAGGTTGGGCTTGGTCTATCTGAAGGGAATTCTGTTGGTTTCAGCATTAATAAGATACCAGGGGTTTGCATCGCCCATCGGCCCAAGGAAATAATAGGTTGGTTCTTTGAGGACAGGGATCGCAATTTGGTGTTTCAAGTGCTGTAATGAAAGAAAGATAGGAGAAATCAAAAAATTCGGTGCAAAAGGAGATCTAGAGCAAGGATTCAACCTAAATTGAGGCGGTGTAAGTAAAAGAAGGCGATGAAGCATAAAATCGAGAAGAACTGACCATGGGGACGTCGGTGATAGTTGCCATTGAGCTTGAAGAAGGAGGAGCGCTAAGGGATCAGCGAGGTTGCCACCGGGGAGCTTGCGTCATCGGCGAGGTCACCAGAGATGAGAGAGAAAGCTTGCGCGTTTTGGCATTGGTAAGCAGTGAAGAGAAGTTTATGGCGTCAAGTTTGGAACCAAAGCCTTTGCTATTTATAGCATGTGGCCTTTAACAGTTAAATTATGAATGTATAATCAAAATGTTTGATTATTATTTTATGTGATGAAACATTGGTGGCTTGCGACATTTTATGTGTGTAATATTGGTTTATTGTGATGGTATTTCATGTGATTATATGTGATTGATTTTGTGAAGAAGTGTGCGGATTTGCCCTGACGGTCAGACCGACCAGGCACGGCCGGTCCGACCGGAGGTATGCACGCGGTCAGACCGGCCAGCTGTTGACGCCAAATCCGTACCGCCGATGTGGATTCGGCGCGCGGACACACGAAGGCCTGGGAGATCTGCTTAGCTCCAGTGCAGGTCCTAAAATTGATGAAGCGCGGGCGCGCCAGTCAGTTTGATCCTGCCACTGACAAGATATGCAAAATAACAGAACAGAAAGTCTATCGGCCGATAGGCCGATAGGGCAAACACGTATCGGCCGATAGGCCGATAGCCAAAACAACCGATCGGCCGATGAGCCGATGGCACAATTCCAGCCGATGTACTGAACAAATATCTATATAGAGACGATCGGCTGACGATAACATGATGATATAGCAATATGATATAGCATAATCCAGATAAATATAAGATAAACATTTGATATGAAGATTAAAGCACACATCGGCCAGAAGTCCGATGGCATAAACTCTCAACAAGCAGATAAACAATATATACTCTGTTGTCATTGGCCAGATCCAATCTATATGTAAAACTCTTGGGCCGATGCAACGTCCAGATAACTCACCGGCTGAAACCCCAATGAAACCCTTATTGGCAGTCAATAAGCAGGCTAGAGATTACGGTTCTAATCACGACTTAGTAGGTCAAACCGAACTGATGCAGCACTAAGTATGAGAAGAAACGCAAGACCTAGACAATCAAGCCCTTGACTGATTTTCAGGGTGATGGATACCTTAGCCAATCTAATCTAGCAAGGCAATTTAGTCAATACCGGCATAAACCCTAAAGCGAATCTCGGCCGATAAGACTAAATCGAGAAGCCAAACCAGATTGACTAAGATATATGATAATAGGTGCTTACGTTGTTGAGATCAGAACGATGATGCCCTAGCCCCGACAACGCAGGCAGCTATAACGAGACTTACCCCTCGTGAGAAGGGCATGAACTCGCCGAAGAAGACGAAAAGTAAAGGTTGGCGATGCGCCGAAGTTGTATTGATCGTGTGATTTCAATTACATGAACTACGGGCTTACATATTTATACCCATAGGCTAACAAAAATCCTAACAGAATACAACTCAAACTTTCCTAAAGATAAAACAGAAAACTAACAAACTCTTCCTAATTAAGAGATACAAGCCGCATCCTCCTCAAACTCGGTCTTCTCTGGATAAGATCTTCCCGAATCTAACAAGAATCCGACTGCTATTGATGATTGGTTTGAGATAACCCCCATCGGCCGATGTAGAACTCTAGGCCGATACTAGCCTTGAGCCGATATAGATCCTGGGCCGATGAGGACTTCGGGGCTTACCAAATTCTGGTGTTAACACCAGCCCGCGGTCAAACCGACAGGTTACCTATTTGCTTTTGGTTTCGGTTTATCTTTTCGGTTACGGATTGTTTCTTCGTGGATTTGACTTCTAGATGGTTTCTATGCGTATGGTTACTGTTGTTATACTAATGTGTGTCATGTTTGGACGAACTTGTGCTCGGAATATGGTTTCTTTATCGTATGTGTGTAGGTATTGCTTAAGGCCTCGGGATAGTGTTGCTGGTGATGGATCGGAGTCGACTTGGGAGAAGTGGACGTCTAGGGATCAAGAGATCACGCGGGATACTAAAAGGCTAGAGGATAATGCACGTGGAAGATAGAGAATTCATATGGTATACGAGAGGAATCGTGTACGTGTGGAAAGAGGAGTTGAATTTGGAAGGGAGTCCGAATTCGGGAAGATGGATGGAGATAAAGAAAGAGATGAGTTTGAAGCTTGCAAGAGGAGGTTTCCCACGTGGTTGGGAGTCCTAATTCATGAGAGATTCGTGGGTTTTGTATAGCCTACTTCGTGTATAAATAGAGAGGGAGGGTGTGCCTCCTAGATATCGATTTTGTAGTTCATAAGTTGAGAAAATAGCTAGAGTTTCGAGTAAGGTTGAGATTTTGATGAGGAGTGCTGTTGTTGCACTTTGTAAACACTTTTAGATGCATTAAAGTCGAGAGTTACAATCTATATCTTCGAGTTTGTCATCTACCGGTGTTTTCTGGGTCTCGACGGTCTGACCGAAGGTGTATGTGCAGTCTGACCGGCGGGAGTGTGGCGGCGGTCCAACCGGAGACAGGGCGGCGGTTTGACCGGCCAGTAGGGGCGGTCTAGCCGGCGGCTATACGATGGTGTGACCAGCAGTACTTCGTCAGCAACAGTTCGATTTTGTTCTTGAGATTGATTTCGTTTTTCTAGATTGGTTTTGTTGGATTCCAGAGGTAAGTTGTGATTTGCTTAAAGTTTTGGTTTTTGGTCTTCCCTACCATTCACTCGCCCTCTGGTAGGGTTGATCACTCTGTTTCAATCCTAGAAGTGGTATCAGAGCCTCGTTCTTGATTGGACCTTTTGTTGCTTTTCTGATCTATTTAATATGGTTGAAAAGTTTTCAAATAAACCTGATGTTTTCAATGGAATCTTGTATAACATCTCAAGGATATGACACTTGGCTAAAAATTGCACAACCTTATGAAATTCCTACTCGTATTGATACTCCTGCTGTCAAGTTAGATTTTAAAAATAATTGCAAAGCTCGCAATATTATTCTTAATGCAATTTCTCGCTCCGACTTTGATCGCGTTTCGCATCTTGCTACTGCTAATGAGATTTGGAAGGCTTTGAATGATTTTCACACTGGATCTTCAAATATAAAGTAGTTGCGAAAAGACGTTTTCAAAAAGGAGTATATCAAATTTGAGATGACACATGGGGAGTCTTTGGATGATTATCTGGGTCGTTTTAACAAAATTTTGAGTAATCTTAGATCTGTTGATACTTCTTATGATGTTAATTATTCTCAGTCTAAGGTTGCTCGTCATTTTATGAACGGTCTTGATATGAAGGTTTGGGATGTTAAGGTTACTTCGATTCAGGAATCTGTTGATATGAACACTTTAACTTTGGATGTTCTTTATACTAAATTGAAAACTTATGAGATGAACATTCTTTCTAAGAGGACTCATTCGAAATCTTCTGCTTTGGTGTCTTCTTCTGCATCTTCTTCTGATTCTACTTCACAGTCGATGTTTACTTCTTTCTCTGCCATGTCCGATGATCAACTGGAGGAAATCAGTGAGGAGGACTTGGTATCACTTGCTAATAGAATTTCTCGAGTTGTGAATAATGCCAGGTTCAGGAGAAGAGGAGGACCAATCCGGTGTTTCGGGTGTGGACAACCAGGACACATCCGCTCTCAGTGTCCCAAGGCTGGAAAGGGTACACCGGAGGAAGCAAAGGCTCGAGATGGATCCAAGGACACCAAGCAGAACAAGAAACAGGCAAAGAATATGAAAATGAGGAAGTACTACCAAAAGGCCTTGGATGAAGCTTTTGCAGCTGTGCAAGGATCCAGTGACGTCGAGTATTCAGATGATGATGAGGACGACAAAGGAAAGAGCATCACTGGAGTTTGTCTCATGGCAAAGAGTATTGCAGATTCTGATGAAGAGAATGAGGTGATAAATGCTCCTAGTGTTGAATACCTTCAAGAAGTAATTGCTAGACTTGGTTATGAGATTTCTAAATTTGAAAAGAAGATTAATCAACATGAAGTAGTTATTGATTCTGTAAATGCTGAAAACAGCCGATTAAAATCTCTTTTTTCTGATGATGATGAATGCAAGTATTGTGAGGTTTTATTTGCTGAAGTTAATGCTGTTAGAGAAGTCAATTGGTCTAATTGCAAAAAACTTGATGTTGAAATTAAGAAATCTAAAAAACTTGAATCTTGTCTTGCTCTTAGCTTTGCCATGAATACTAGATTGATTGATGAGTTGTTTTTGACTAAAAGAGCTTTGAATAAATGTCAAGTCGCTTTGGTTGCTAGCTCAATGTTTAATGTGATTAGCTCTAAAAGGTTAAAACAATCTAGTGCAAAACCTTGCTCAACATGTCTTGCTAGTGATTTGAAACTAAAAAATGCTTTAGCTCGGGTTAAGCATATGGAAGAAATAGTTAAGCAAGATGAAGTGTTTTCTCGTCAAACATGTAGAAAAAACAAAGGTCTTTTGGATGCTTGTAAAAATTGTGCTACTTTGACTCAAGAGGTTTCTTACTTAAAAAGTTCCTTGCAACGTTTTTCAAATGGTAAAAAGAACCTTAACATGATTTTGGATCAATCAAAAGTTAGCACAAACAACCGAGGTTTAGGTTTTGATCCTTATAGTCAATTTTCTAGACATCCTCCTGTTGTTTTGAGCATAACTGAGAAAAGTGAAATTTTGACTAAACCTGATTCTAAACCTCCTGTTTTTAAGTCTGCTGGCATTATGACTTCTTTGAGTGCTTCTTGTTCTACAAATCCTGTTGCTAGTACTAAACCTGTGTTTAATGCTAAATCTGTTGTTAGTACTGAAAATACTGTTAATGCTAAGCCTGTTGTCTCAACTTGTGCATCAACTCATCGTGAAAAGTATATCTGTTCTTTTTGTGCTAAACATGGACATATTGCTGGTTTCTTTTTTAGACTTGCTGGGAAACAGAAAAAGAAACGGGAGATAGCTTTTGCGAAACAAAGGTGGCAAAAATCAGTTTTTTCCTCGAGGCAGGCGGTCAGACCATAGATGGATCGCCAGTCAGACCGGAGCTATGCCACCAGTCAGACCGGTGGGTAGCCGTCGGTCAGACCGCAGGTACAGCGGCGGTCCGATCGGCCTCGGGCAAACTTTTCTAACGGGAAACGTGTTGAATTTTCTACTAGTTATGTTCCTGTTGGTTCTGGTTGTGTGTCTCCGTACTGGATTCCTAAATTTTTATTATCTAACCCCAGTATTGAGGCTTCGACATCTGCTTGTGTGTAGGCACTTTTGCCGAGGAGGGAGAACGTGTGGATCGTTGATTCCGGTTGTTCGTGACACATGACCGATGATAAAAATTGGTTCTCCTCCCTCACGAAGGCATCAAGGAAGGATTCAATCATCTTCAGCGATGCTTCTACTAGCACGATCACTGCAACTGGATCTATCAAGGTAAGTGATAAGTTTACATTGAATGATGTCGCTTTGGTTGAAAATTTGAAGTACAATTTATGCTCCGTTTCTCAAATTGTGGATGAAGACTTTGATGTTTTATTTAAGGAAAGTGGAAGTAAAGTTTTTGATGTTTTACTTGTTTTAGAGACAAATAAAATTGTTGAGACTTGTGAAGTCACTTTTGATGAGGCTAGTCCAGGTACTAGACCCGAAATTTCAGGTACTCTATCACAGGTTCAGGGGGAGGATATTTTTGTGGAGGAAAGCAACGACGAGGACGACAACGAGGCGTCGGCCGGTCAGACCGGGGCTGCGGCCGGTCAGACCGGTGGTATACCGTCGGTCAGATCGGAGGCAGAGGAGCGGTCAGACCGGCGGGATGGCGATTCTTCATGAGCTTCGGGTACCGATGCTAATAGACCTCCAGAAGCTGCAACTTCATCAGATTTGAGTGCTCCACTTCGTATTCAATGACGACATCCTCCGGAACAAATAATAGGTAATTTGGGTGAACGTACTACAAGATCAAAGGTAACGAATCATGATTTTCATGCAAATTCTGCTTTTACTGCTAATTTTGAACCCAAAGATGTTACTCATGCTTTAACTGATGAATCGTGGATTAACGCCATGCATGAAGAACTTGAGAATTTTGAAAGAAATAAAGTCTGGTTTTTAGTTGAACCTCCTGTTGATCAAAATATTATTGGACTAAGTAGGTTTTCAAAAATAAACAAAATGAGGATGGTTTAATTGTTAGGAACAAAGCTAGACTTGTTGCACAGGGTTTTACTCAAATGGAAGGGTTGGATTATGATGAAACTTTTGCTCCTGTTGCTAGGATTGAGGCAATTATACTTTTGTTGGCTTTTGCTGCTTCAAAAGGTTTTAAATTGTTTCAAATGGATGTTAAAAGTGCTTTTCTTAATGGTTATATTCAGGAGGAAGTTTATGTAAAACAACCACCAGGTTTTGAAAATCCTGTTTTTCCTAACCATGTTTTTCGTTTGTCAAAAGCGTTGTATGGTTTGAGACAAGCACCTAGAGCATGGTATGATAGGCTTAAAAACTTTTTACTTGCAAAAGTTTTACAATGGGAAAAATTGATAAAACTCTCTTTGTTCTCAAGCATGGTGATGATCAACTGTTTGTTCAGATTTATGTGGATGATATCATCTTTGGTTGTTCATCTCACACTTTGGTGGTGGAGTTTGCTGAAACTATGTGCAGGGAATTTAAGATGAGCATGATGGGTGAATTAACTTACTTTTTGGAATTGCAAATTAAGCAAACACCTCAAGGTACGTTTGTTCATCAAACAAAGTACACCAAGGATCTTCTACAATGCTTCAAGATGGACGATTGCAAACCTTTGACTACGCCGATAGGAACTTCTACTGTTTTGGATCCTGATGAAGATGGTGAAGCTGTAAATCAAAAGGAACACAGGAGTATGATTGGATCATTGCTCTACCTCACCGCTTTGAGACCGGAACATACAATTTGCTATGTGTTTATGTGCTCGATTTCAAGCTTCTCCAAGGGCTTCGCATCGTCAAGCTGTGAAACGCATCATGAGGTATTTGAAACACACTCTTGAATTTGGAATTTGGTATTCTACCTGTTCATCTAATTGCTTGAGTGGTTATTCGGATGCGAATTTTGGAGGTTGTAGAATTGATAGAAAGAGTACTAGTGGTACATGTCATTTTCTTGGTACTTCTTTGATTGCATGGTCTTCTCGAAAACAATCAAATGTTGCTCAATCAACGACTGAGTCTGAGTATGTTGCTGCTGCTAGTTGTTGTTCTCAGATTCTTTGGCTTATTTCAACTTTGATAGATTATAATATTGCTTTTGATAAAGTTCCTCTCTTTTGTGATAATACTAGTGCTATAAATATTGCAAAGAATCCTGTTCAACACTCACGCACTAAGCACATTGATATTCGTTTTCACTTTTTGAGGGATCATGTTGAGAAGGGAAATGTAGAATTGAAATTTGTGGATACAAAGTTGCAACTTGCAGATATTTTCACTAAACCATTGGATTCTTCTCGCTTTGCTTTTCTAAGGGGAGAATTGGGAGTTATTCATCCTTTTGGCATCATTTGAGGGGGAGTTGTTGGCTCTTTGTTGTATGCATATTTTCTTTCTTCTTTTATTTTCTTTTGCATTCATGTTTTAATTCATGCATGGTGTCAAAAATATCAAAAATATAAAAAAAATGAGAAAAAGAAAAAGACAAAGATAGATGAGCTTTGTTTTATATCTTTAGTATATTCTAGTGCTTGCTAGCAATTCTTGTTAGATAATTTGAATACTATATTAGCTTGTGTGCATTTTAGTAGTTATATGAGCTTTGAATATTGCTTTTAAGTGATATGATACATGACACATAATTCTTTTACTTGAATTACTGAAATATGCATTATTGAAGCAAGTGCTTAGGTTGACTGATTAATGCTTGTATATATATTTTATGGCTTGTTATTCCTCATGATAATTCTTTTGTTCCAATCACTGCAAGAGTACATACATGCTATAAAAAAACAAAAAATGAATACCGAATCCTTGGAAACAGACTTGACGACAAGGACGTATTCGCAGTGAAATAAAAAAAAGGGTGCCAAATCCTTGGAAACAGTCTTGACGACAAGGACGTACCCGCAATAAAAAAAAGTTCAAAAATAAATAGCTTAAGGTTCTCTTGGTTGTTTTTGGAGAAGGAAATTATTTTGAGAAAGAGTATCAATGCCATAGTTTTATATATTTGGGTTTTTCTTTCGGTCTTTGCAATTGTGAATGTGTTGCATTTTAAATCATTGAAATCATGAATCCTTAATGTTGACTTGATCTTAATTATAATCTTTAAGGTTCATGTTTTTACTCTAGTGCTAGTCACTTTTTCTACCTTGTTATTGCAATACATGTACTTGAGTTATTTTCGGTATATTGCAATGCTTATCCATGATCACGATACATTGATGAACTCATTGTCAAAAGGGGGAGAACAAGGTAACAAAATTGTGCATCATTATCATATTCAAAGGATTTTCTTTCTTTTCAAAAGTGAGAGATTTTTCTTTGAAAATCGTCTGGCATTTGTAATGCTTTTTGGGTTGCTTCACAAAACAACATAAACCAATTGATTTTGTTGGGTTTGCCAATGGTTTCATCAAGGGGGAGTTTGTAGAATCAAAATGTTTGATTATTATTTTATGTGATGAAACATTGGTGGCTTGCGACATTTTATGTGTGTAATATTGGTTTATTGTGATGGTATTTCATGTGATTATATGTGATTGATTTTGTGAAGAAGTGTGCGGATTTGACCTGACGGTCAAACCGACCAGGCACGGCCGGTCAGACTGGAGGTATGCACACGGTCAGTCCGGCCAGCCCGCGGTCAGATCGACAGGTTACCTGTTTGCTTTCGGTTTCGGTTTATCTTTTCAGTTATGGATTGTTTCTTCGTGGATTTGACTTCTAGATGGTTTCTATGCGTATGGTTACTGTTGTTATACTAATGTGAGTCAAGTTTGGATGAACTTGTGCTTGGAATATGGTTTCTTTATCGTATGTGTGCAGGTATTGCTTAAGGCCTCGGGATAGTGTTGCTGGTGATGGATCGGAGTCGACTTGGGAGAAGTGGACGTCCAGGGATCAAGAGATCACGCGGGATACTAAAAGGCTAGAGGGTAATGCACGTGGAAGATAAAGAATTCATATGGTATACGAGCGGAATCGTGTACGTATGGAAAGAGGAGTTGCATTTGGAAGGGAGTCCGAATTCGGGAAGATGGATGGAGATAAGGAAAGAGATGAGTTTGAAGCATGCAAGAGGGGGTTTCCCACATGGTTGGGAGTCCTAATTCATGAGAGATTCGTGGGTTTTGTACAGCCTACTTCGTGTATAAATAGAGAGGGAGGGTGTGCTTCCTAGATATCGATTTTGTAGTTCATAAGTTGAGAAAATAGCTAGGGTTGCGAGTAAGGTTGAGATTTTGATGAGGAGTGTTGTTGTTGCACTTTGTAAACACTTTTAGATGCAATAAAGTCGAGAGTTACAATCTATATCTTCGAGTTTGTCATCTACCGGTGTTTTCTGGGTCTCGACGGTCTGACCGAAGGTGTATGTGCGGTCTGACTAGCGGGAGTGTGGCGGCGGTCCAACCGGAGGCAGGGCGGCGGTCTGACCGGCCAGTAGGGGTAGTCTGACCGACGGCTATACGACGGTGTGACCGGCGGTACTTCATCAGCAACAGTTCGATTTTGTTCTTGAGATTGATTTCGTTTTTCTAGATTGGTTTTGTTGGATTCCACAGGTAAGTTGTGATTTGCTTAAAGTTTTGGTTTTTGGTCTTCCCTTCCATTCACCCCCCCTCTGGTAGGGGTGATCACTCTGTTTCAATCCTACAATGAAAACCCTAGATTTTTGTGGATCTAAGAGATAATTCCGCAGCATATCAATCTATACTCCGGAATTGGGGGGCATATGTTAACAACAAAATTTGGTAAAAATATGCCAAAGATAGAGCTAGTTCCGAAGCGGATTTGAAGGAATAAAGTCGTTTCCAAAATCAGGACAGTGCCTAAGCTGGAGGTCATATTGGTCGATATGGAATCGGACTCGGTCAGCCGACTCGATCAGGTTCGGAGAAGAGCTTGAGGATATTGCCAAACAAAAATTGAGTCATAAGGAGGCAATTATATCTATTAATTAGGAATAAGAGTTAGTTATTTCCTTTTACAAATTTGTGGTAAGAGTCCACCTAGGACTTGTTTGTTTAGGCAAGTTTTGAGTAATGTGCGACATGGACAAGGTTTGTAAGTTTGGGTATATATATATGCCCAAGGTTTTGTAAGAAAATAAGAACTGTTCAATGCACTCTCGGCGCATCGCCACAATTTTCCTTTTACTTTCAACGAGTTCTTGTTTCGAGTTGGTTTCGATCTCCAATAAGAGGTATGGCTTGTCAATAGCGGCTTGTATCGGCGGATTAGCGCATCATTTTAGATGTTCTAATCTATCTTGTCCACCCGCTAATTATCATATAACTTAGCCAATCTAAATCGATGGTTGGATTTACCTATGTCGGCCAAGCCTTACTTAAGGTTTTGTCGGTATCGGCTAAATCGTCTTGTTGGCTTAGATTAGCTAAGTTATCCACTACCATTAAAATCAGTCAGAAGCTTCATTGTTTAGACTTTATGCTTCTTTTCATACTGTGCGCTGCATCAGCCCTAGTAATGTTTAGAATCATAGAAACTAACCTGCTTTTTGATTGCAAATAAGGGTAGCATCGGGGTTTCTGCCGATCTTACATGACATAATTGTTTAGCTTTGTTTAAATTCTTTTAATCATGCTTTTCATGTTATATGTGCCCCTTTTACAAGGATGTCACACTATTTAAATATAACAAGCTTGCTCTTGGTATATTTACCTAGATTGATATTCTTGTATAAGACTGTATCGGAGTATTAGCCGATATGGTATCTATTTTTAACCTAAGTATGGTGTCATCGGCTATGACTTGATCAGATATATTCTTTATCTATAGATTACATGTTTGATTACATCTATAGCCGATGGAACATGTTTTAGGCATGCTTAAATTTATTTATCTTACACCTTACAGCTGATTCGGTCAGATCGCATCGGCTAGGTTTATACGATACGTCATCGGTTCATCGGCCAATCGACTATCGTAGATTTAAATAGTTTTATTATACATCTTATTGGTTGTAGGATCAAACCAACTGGCACGCCCTGACTGAATGCAACATTTGGACTGCACTGGAGCTAAGCAGAACTCTCAAGCAGCCGTGTTTTCGCATCAACAGGAGGGCAGGGAGCCCCCCAAGGGGCATAACCACACCTCCATTATCAGATCAATACAACACCCAGCGAATACAATCCTAGAAAAAAGAGAGATTGACATGAACAGAAACAAGACAGATCGACATGAACAGAAAGAAGAGAGGCAACGAGAGGAAGGAAAAAGAAAACGAGAAGAAGAGAGGAAAGAAGCAAAAAAAAGAGGCAATTTGGATTTATGGAAAAAATTCAAAAATTAGAGATTTTGGATTTTTGGGAATTTTTGAGGAATTTTTCTAGACAGGGAATTTTAGGAAATTCCAGGATTTGAGCTCTACTTCAAAAACACAAATAAAAACCAACTAACTCGAATTAACCAAAAAAATGGCGATGTAATTAATTTACTTAGTCAAATTAAACCCTTTTTCCTTTACGAAATTTTCATTAAGCTATTTTAGACGAATAGACATGAATGTGAATTTTCAAAAGCAGGCAAATTTGAAAACATGAATAACTTGACATGACTGTGCGTCTTCCTAACGGTGCGAGAAGAATTATTCCCGAACCATGGCTATAAAGCCAGGACGGAGTTCATAGCCACATGTGAGAGTGGATTTTGATAAAGGGTGGTGGCACTTAGAATTTGCTCTTCGGAGCAGAAAGGTTCTGAATAGATAATTGCTCCAAGGTAGGAAAGAAAAAAGGGAAGAGATAAAAGAAAAATGTACGAGGATAGACAAAGTTCGAAGATGATACAACAACCGTTCCCCAGCATCGGCGCCAAAAATGCTTGTTGGTATTTGTTACGGTCATAGATAAATCCGCAAGCGCATGCATACTGATGTAGAACTTCACCTCAGAGTAATCCTAGGGTATAGAATCACAGGGAACGTGTGTGTATATCTAGGAACATGATTCAACCAAGGACAACAATGAATGATAGGCTTAGACTAGAGACAATTCTTATGGATCAACTAACATACTTAAGTTAAAGGTAAAACTCTATCGATTGCTTGGGCACCGGTTCACCCCTGTCTACCAAGAGACTCCATCCTGTAGCTCTATGATGTACCCGAACATGGAGAGATACAAAGGACGGACAGGGTTGTCAGCACCTGCCACCTACCTCAATTTCCACGAAGCACACAACAAACAAAAGCAACTTCTAACCTAGACATCACAACTACATTATCGATTACTACTCTAGCCTCAGCCAAGAACTTCCTTCTTCATCTAGAGTCTTAGTACTAGAACACTCAATATAAATATTAAGCGATGAACCCGCAACGGTGAGAATATATCTCACTTAGGTAAGCTAACTAATACCAAATGGGAATCTTGAACACTTACTTTATTAGAAAAGCATCCGCCGAGGTACAAATGAGGAAAGAGGGCCGACAACTCCGGTGCTCCTCCAAGACTCTCCCTAAGATAGGCCAACATCTTCAAAAATCCCGAAGAAAGAGCCAACATTTGGGGCAGTCCTACCGGAGCTTCCCCTCACTCTCTCCCTATATTCTAACTCTACTAGTGAGTAGCTTTGATACCACTTGATACGCCTAGGTGCCAAATCTTCCAATAGGTTTATTTGGTGACATGAAGACAATCATGTTTTGAGTCTTCTGATCAGCGATTGTTACTTCTCAACCGCTACACCCACACAACTAGTTGTTATCAACCACGTTGTCACCTAGTCAACCTTTCGACAAAGGTTTTATCCCCGCAAGCAATCAATGAAATTCACAAGAGCAAGGAAGAACACAATCTGAATTGCAGATGAAAAATAAGGACTCGAAGTTGGGGATCCAACAAACCAGACTTGTCAACGGCAAGGCTACAGCATATGGGGACAGACTAATCTAAGCAAAACATGACTCTAAACGATGACGGCTACAGAATATATGTGATTAGGGACATCCTAAGGTTAGCCCTAGGACGCACACGCCATTGGGCCTAGCCCACGACACAACTACAAATCCCAAGGCCTAAATCAGACTCGGATTGGATGAGATATGTGGCTTGTATGATGATTTCGAACAGCCCATAAGGTATTTTGATGTGGGACCAAACCCATCGGAAAGTAGACTCAATAATCTTTCCACCAAGTACTCATGGGCTCCGAGACTCCTTCTGGCTAAGTGGTTAGGTACATTTCAAGTTGATGCTGGCACAGGGCCCAATCTTGAAACCAAATCATGTAGAATTTTATCTCTTGGCTTTTATGGCCCAAAAGTGATGTGTTGGCATGGATGTAGACTTGGGGAAGGACTTCACATGGCCCCCAATCAACTTCATTGATAATCTGTTGTCTCCGTATACTTGCTCGCCTTTGCTTGATCCATGCAAGCACCTATGTAAATTAAAATATGGCAAACTCGTGGTGTAGCAACATTTGTTCAAATATGAAACAAGTAAATCTTATATAAAAATCATGCACCTTTGGTTGATGAATACATAAGGTAGCTATGGTTATATCCAAGCTAGTGATGTCCTCATGACACTCACAGCTCTGATTGACCAGATCTTTCAGTGAGATGATGAGAACTACGATTTAGGAGAAAACTTCACGACCCGACTACAACCGTAAGAGACGTTGTTGTGTTGCGCCTTAGTGATCAATACACCTCTCTGTGTGTTGTTGATCTTGCTGCTGTAGATCAACGTTATTCCTGCAAGCAAATCAAAGAAACAAGCAAGAATAAGATAAAAAAAATCTGATATAGAAAATAGGAATTAAATACACAAGACAAGTTGGGGTTCTGTAACGAAAAAATGGTGATCCAACTTAGCGCAGCTTTATCTAAAATAGTAGCAATGGCTAAACATTAATCTAGAAAAAACCCGAGAAACCATAAAGGTGATGAGGACATCACTCCTTTGGATACACACAAGGCTACGAGATGGAGCCAATTCATATCAAGTTCGAGGTCACCTCATCATCCAGGAGCAGGCCGCACTAAATTGCTAGCCAGGCTTCACTCAGACTTCGTTTTTGACGTTCTACATATGTATGGAAAGCTAACGAGACCACCTTTCGAATGGGATTGGGTTTTCGTCAAAATTCCTTCCAAGTCAATAGGAATCTTCAAAACAAAAGAGCGTCCAGAATTTGTCCGTGTGTTGCGTCACCGTCTTTAGGCCCGTTGGAAAGTGTATTGTGTTGGAGTCCATAAGGGACGCATCCAGAGGTCCTAGGCCAATCCTATAACCTATTTAATCAGTAGCTGTCATCAAATTAGGGTTAGGTTTTGTTTAGATTATTTTGCCATTGCGGTTTCGCCGCTAGATTGGTTTATGGAACCCCAATTTGTGAGGTTCATCTTATATTCGCAATATATTCAGATTGCAAGATTCATCTTATATTCGCAATATATTCTGATTGCAGCATTTACTCTCTTGCTTGTGTTCTCGATTCGCTTGTAGGAGACAGTCTTATCGGCGAGTTCAACCGTGTTCCAGCTCGGGTGATAACCAATGGAGGGGTGGTGTAGTGATTGCGAGGGGTTCAGTCATCCTGATCGGAGTCTTTGGATCATCAATGTCGAGTCTCCACAATCGACTTATCCAGTACCTAACGGAAGACCAGTACCTTAGTCCTCACCAAAGGGTTACTTAACTATTTAACAAGGTGGGAGGACAACCAAGGGATCGCTAGAGTCGTGTTGCATTAGGTTGGGGCACACCCAAATTTGGGCCCACATGGGCCAGGGTCCCAGAGAAAGTTACAAGCCCAACGGCCCATGATAGGTGATTGTTGACGATCGTTACTGACCAATTTCGACGGTCAATATTCCTAAAAACAAAAAAGAACTAGCAATGCTTGCATGCATATTTATTTAGAAATAACCTAGTTCCACATGTACTTGGCAAAGTATTTGACTACAAGAGATTACCTTATAAATGGAGGAGAAAAGGTGGAAAATACACGTTCAACCAATCAAAGGTTGACACGTGGCATGCATATGAATGCAAGGGCTCACAAACCCAATGGAACATCTGCAAATGGGCCCAATCATAATGCCACTGGACTAAGGACCCACTAGAGAAAGCCCTGAAAGAAGAACTAGGCCAGGGGGGCTAGCCAGGGGTCGGCCGACCCCTGGGGTCGACTGACCCAGGCCCAGCCCAGTTGGCCCTCAACTTTCACTACCGACCATCAGTGACGATTATGACCGTTGCTATCGGTGGAAACCATCATAGACTGGACACATGGTAGCTTAAGGAAGTAGATGCTCTTTCGATGCTTGGAATCTCCACTTCCTTCACCACTATATAAAGGCCTCTCATCCTCTCCTCCAACACACACCAACAAGAAGAAGAACAAGAAGAAGCTCTCCATAGTTCATTTGCTTAGTTCTAGTGCTAGTAGAATAGTGCTCTAGTTTTTTGAGTCTTTCAGGAGAATCCTGGTATGGTTCTAGTAGCTAATATCTCTCTTGTAAGACTTTACGCTAGAATAATGAAATACTCTTCCTTATATAGTCATGGTACTTTACTCTATTTGTATAACTATTTGAGTACCGACTTTAGTCTAAACTTTCCTTGTATTAATTATATGGCTAGCTTATTGGAGATATGCAATGGTATTGGCTTAATGTTCAGTTATATGATTGCTCTATATCAATTGCAAAGATGTAGAATAATATTTAGTGATGTAAGCATAGTGCTTAGGTTATTAAATATCATTAAGTGGTGCTATATGCCACGAAACTGTAGAGGTAGGCCGCTGGTGGTGACAGCCCAGTACGGTATTCCTCCACGTGCATCTATAGGTCTAAGAGAGGTTCTTGGTGCGAGTACTCCTCCGTATTTATAACCGGCTGGATGGCCGTGACAGATTGTCGTAAGGAACTCGGCAATCCGGGGTGGTTTCTCGATATAGCAGGAGGACATAGTTATGGGGCTTAGCCATGTAAATGTACAATAGCAAGTGTATACTAAAATGAGTATATAATAGAAGTACAGAAATGAGGCTTCCTTTATTCTTCTCTACCTAGCCTAGATTTATTTAGGGAGAGTTATATCTTGTTGTCTCTTCTGTGTGTAAACCTACCCTATGCCTTATTGTTATAACCCTGCATAGATTTTGATCTCCATAAGTATGATATGGATTAGTAACGTGCCATTCTTTTAACCATAAATTCCCTTGGGATTAAACAAATACAATACCTTGGAATACTTCCGGGTGAAATGCTACAGTGGTATATCCATGCGCTTGCGGATTTATATCTGTAATCGTAAGAAATACCGACTAATGTTTCGGGCACCATTGCTGGGAATTATATTCCTAGTAATGTCGTTAAGAAATATCAACAGGCTTCAGCTCCACTCCACAGGCAAAAACTCAACTGGGTATAAGCCTTGGTCCTATAACTTCATCTTCAGCTCAAAAGCACTACACTTCTAAAAAGGGAGAATAATAGCAAGATTGAGTACAACCACTGTACTCAACAAGCCACACCAATGATGTAGACGTGCAAGGGGAGACAAAGGAAGGTGTATGGCTATTTGCGTAAAGGCAATTGTAAACATTTATAGTTGAAAACGGTAAAACAGTTGATTAATTAAGGCAAGATTAAATGTCCACTCAAATACGCTACACCATGTTGAACAGGACCAACCAAACCACTTGAACTACACTAGTTCATTAGATCAAGTTAATCAATAGGGTGGGACTAATCACTATGAAGCTGGTTGATTGCCCATAACCATGGGCATAGCTATTCGAATAGTTTTACTCTGATCCGAGGTGTACAACTTTACCCATAAGACATAATTCCACACATGTTGCCATGCCCCGAAGTACCACCATCATACTGCAAACGGGCAAATCATGACAAGATACTTCGCATAACTCTCCCTAACCAAGCGCATCACACTGCAGGTTTCGCCCCCACCTTTACAACCAAGGTAGGCAGGCCCCCTTGTGCCTAGGTGAATCCGAAAGTCACATAGGCCGTCGCAGGGCTCGTCCAAACCCCATCACGCTCACCCTTGCCTAGGTACGTTAAAAGGGAAAAGCTACACTACAAGTCGAGCAGTTGCCCACGCTTGCTTGTGGTAAGCATTGTGAGTCTTCCTGGGTTTCCCGCAAACCAGTCCTTACTTACCATGGGTGTGACAAGCGAAACCATGCACCCATAGCCCACCATTAAGCCATATTTTAGTTGCATAATTAAGTGAGCTAGTTGTATTAAGCATGGTTAAGTATATATATAATTCTTGCCAAGTCAACATAAGTGACACAAGCTAGTCAAATTATCACCCATGTTTAGGAAAGGACGGATAACAAATAGTTATGGCACAAGCAAGCAGATAGGCAATTCCAATCCCATGTAAGTAGCAAAACATGCACTTTATTTGCAAACGGTAAAACCTTTCATAAATTAGGTTCAACATGCTGAACGAGGAATGTGTTACTTGCCTTGCTTCTTCAAAACTCCTCTCAAGACTTTTCCTCGCGAGCGCGATATTCTGAAACGGTGAAATCTACACGCTAGCACGCAAAACAAGGAAAAACCCTAATAAAAATCAAATAAACAGTACATGAAAACTACATAAAAATGTAGAGCTCAATTTTAGATGAATTTTGCAAGTTGAATTGCTCAATTTGGAGTTTGTATGAATTAGTTATGAATTTTAGAAGTTTTGAGCCATTCAAACAGATTTCTGGAAATCAATTTGATTTATTACATCATTAATATGAATTATGACTTCATCCAAGGAGAGAGGTGGCACCGGCAAGCGGGCCCCACCTGCCGGTGACTCAAAGGGGACGGGTGCACAAGGGACTGGGTCCACGCGCGCACGCTTCGCAGGTGCACCACATGGCAGCCACGTGGTGGCCACGGCAAATGGGGAGTGCGAGATGGCACTGACGTGGCGTCATGACGGCACAAAAGGGCAGCTAGTGCACCGTGGACTGGGACCACTAGGTGGTCCACGGGCACGGATGGCCCTAATTGGCCAGGACCGATCCGTCGGTCGTGACCGGCCTCGCAGCTGGGAGGCGGAGGCGGCCTGCCCTCCGATCGGCGATAACGCGCGCGCTTCCAGCAGGGCGGCACGAGCAGGGTGCGGCAAAGAAAAATGGGGAGCGGAGGGGTTGCTGGCAGAGAGAGGCGGTGGCGCTACGGTGACAGGTGGCGTCGACACAGGAGCGGTCGAGGAGCGCCAGGGCCTGAGGAAGGTGATGGTGGCAATGCCACAGTTCGGCGGTGGCTAAGGCGGCGGCCGTTGCTAGCTAGAGGCGGCAATGGTGGCAGCAGCTTTGGGTTGGCGGTGGGGATGGTTCTTCAGCAGAGGGCGTTGGCGGGGAGGTAGTGGTCGGTACGCGACACGACGCGGCGTTGCTGGAGGTGGCCATGGCACGGTATGGCAGCGGCTTAAGCAGCGGTGGTGCTCGGCTAGAGGAACGCCGACGTGGCCGGAGAGAGGATGTGGCGGCGAACTCGAGAGAGTGGGGGAAAAGGATGAGAGGAGCTCGGGTAAGGTTTTTGTAGCCTGATGGGCGACGGGGAAACCGGGGAGAGTCCGGAAGGGGCAAACAGAGGCGATTGCCGGCGTGGGCGTGATGCGGTTTGGCTCGACGGGGAGAGAGGAGGATAAGATGGAGGAGGTGGGGACGACCGTGTCCACGCACGCGCGGGAGCGGGATGCGACGGGAGAAGGTGGCGACGTGCGCAGGGAACGGCGGTTGCTGGCTCTCTCGGCTGGAGGTTGGTGATAGAGCTGACAGGTGGGGCCGCCGGTCCCACCTATCGGCGAGTGGGAGAGGGGAGACCGGGTCAGGGACGAGGAAAAGCAGACTTTGAGCGAGGGAGGAGGCAAACGGGCCGACGGCCCAAGGCGGGGGGAAGGCAAGTGGGTCGAGGAGAGAGGGAGGGAGCCGGCCCGAGAGGGAGAAGAGGATGGGCCAAGGGGGAAAAGTAGACTTTGGGCCGAAAACGGCCCAAAGACAAAAAGGAGATTTTTAATTAGTTTTCAATTAAATTAATTGATTAAATGATGTTTGCATTATTAAAATTACTTCTTGAGCTTTGAAAATTTACGGGAAATTCCAGAGTGTACTTTAGGGCATGGAGAATATTACAAAATATTCCCAGCCATGATTTTTAAAGGAAATTTTATTTCCCACATTGAATTCACTTGATTAATTTGCTTTACAATTTAATATAAATTCTAGAAATGCATTATTAAACGATTTTTAAAACCAAACAAGAATCGGGGCATGACAAATGTATCCCCCTAACAGGAATCTCGTCCCGAGGTTCGGGGATAGCTAGAAAGAAAACTGGATGTGGGTGGTCTTGGACTGGTTTGCTAACTTCTGCTATTTCTTTTTTATCCAACTGACTGGTCGACTGACCAAACCTGTATGAGCTGGCACCAAGTTTGGTGTTTCGTTGTTTCCCATAGGAGATCTGAATGGTTCTTCTTGATCTGGCCCTGATCTGAACTACGAAAGTTCATTGAGCTTACCTTTCTTGAATTGCCGTGTTACCAATGGCACCTTTGGTAACCTGAGAACTCACCATTCGGATTTGAAATTGGTGGGGCTTTTATGAAACCTTGAAATTGACTTTCATAACCCCATAGACTGTGAACATGCTTTAAATGCCCTTGACCCGAATGACAAGCATCCCAAAAAACTGATGGACCTGTCCTTTCTTTAACTATGGGGTTTTAAGCTGTTGCTTCTCTAAGCCGAACTGTTGATAGGCATCTCGGGTGCAACTCATGACTCATTCTGTTAACTTGGGATTGGTGTAGGACTGACAGACCTTGCAACTGACTTCTCTGATTACAACCCAATTTGTTTCTCTTGGTTGAACCTTCAAGCGAAACGGTTACGAGGTAAACCAGCTTTTAACGTCAACTCACTTTATCACGGTGGTTGACCTTTCGTTTGACTATGAACAGTTAGACTACTATCCTTGAGAAAACCAACTACTTTGATTTTCACAGAATTCTGAATTTGAGAACTTGATGCTCCATTGGTCAACCAAAATAAAAGGTGATGGTGCACTTTGAATCCAGGAAGGCTTGGAATCTAACACGCGGTTGATGACAGGAAGTTTCGTATAAAAGTGACTCTTATTCATCTCATGAACATGTAGACCCTTGATTTACCTTTCCATCAGCCCTAACTACTGGCATCACTGTTTTGCTTCTAACCTGACTTCGGTGTCAACCATCTGAATGAGTTGCTTGGCTGATATCTTCGAAGGAAGCATTGGTCACTTAATAGATCATGCCCAAAGAAGTATTTCGACAACTTAACATTCCGTTTGATCCCTTATTCTTCGCTGGTTCTTCTAGGTTGATAGGCTAAAGACCCTACAGATGCTTTCGCACAAATTTCGCAATCTGTACAACTATTTAAAACTGCCTTGGACGCTGCCAAGAGTTTATGTCCTTGGAGTAGAGATGGTGCACTGAGAAGGATTTTCTGCTCTTTGATCAAAACAAGATAACTTTCAATCTTTAAATAGAGACGATTCATCGAGAAGGATTCTCAGTTGCACACTCGACTGATTGTAGTTTCTGGCCTGACATATGAATCCATTTGCTTCAGACAAAGGTGATGAAACAATTTCTTTTCATCTTCCCGGAAACACTGAGGTGGTTTTCGAAATCTGCAACGGTTGCCTTAAACTAAGGAAACCATTCTTACTCCATATCCTCACCACTAGGGTGCAGTCACCACTTACTAATCTCTTCCGGATAGGTGAGAGAGTTCTAATACTCCTTCCATGATGTTCCTTTCAAATATTTCGTTACCCTTTCCATTCTCATGAGCAACCATTTACATTTTTCTTTGAGACTTAGCTTATTCTGACCTTTAAGAATGTCCAGGGCTTTCTTTTAACCTATAGGTTATTCACGGACATCTGTATCACTCTTTTCATCATCATGAGCTTTCGTTCATATGGCCCTTCTGACATATCTCCATGTGGAGCGTTACTGCGATCTAACCATTTCTTACTTCATCGGTTAGTCATTTATCTCCTTAGTTGGCAATGAGGTTTTAGAACTCAACAAAGCTACAATGGCTCTGAAAAGAAAACTCTAGGTTTCTTGTGACACTGACCGATACACAAGTCAATCCACCTTTGGGTAGACAAGTTCAATCATATGAGAAGGAGAATTGTCTCACTCATACTTTATTCAACATTCCCTTTTCATTACATAACTTTCATAAAACTTATATATACAAGCAGAAGTACTACAAGATTGAACACTTGTAGGCTGTTGCTGGACTTGATCAGTAGGGGTCTTGACTGGTACGGCTTCTGACCCTGTGTTTCTAACCTGGTTGACTTCTTCCCTCGGAGAAACACCAATTTTCTTGGTAGCTCAAACAGATAGAAACTTCTTGATGATGGCTGCACTCTTCTGGGATTGATTGCAAGGCATCTGGGCTGGAGCAGCCTGAGGTGTTTTGCCGATGTCGTCGACAGTCTTGTGAACTAGTGCACGAGACTTTGACTGCGGATGCGGTTGAAGGAGTGAACTGTCTCTCTACTGTTGGAGTAGATTACTGTTTTCCTAACATTTCTTGACATGCTTGTGCTGGTTCTGTAGCTTTGGAGCGGTTGTTGGTGGAACAATAGAGCCTTTGCTAGTGCCATTAACGACAATTCTTCACGGTGGAGGATTCACATTCAAGTGACAATTGGTATTACTTGCCTTTCTAATGTTCTTTGACTAGATCTGACCATTCTGCTTTGAAGCTGGTGCAACTTGAGGAGCATGGGTGTTGCAAACAAAACTGCTGACTTGATGAAGTTGACACATTGGCATTGGGCAACTTTCTGAGAAAGGTCTTGTCTTCCCATAGTTGAGGCAACTAGGCCTAATTCCTCTGGTCTTGGAAATGGATATTTATTGACGTTGTGTCCTGGCTCAAGACAGTTAAAACAAATCACATTTGGTTAGTTGCATTGTGCTTCCTTCTAGGCCTACATTCTCACAACTAGAACAAGGGCGAGTAGGGGCTCATGAACCTTGTTGAGGATGTTTCTGTTACCATTGTTGGCTTCCAGTAAAGTTGGGGCTGAGTGTAGAGCAAAAGATTTGCAACTGTTGTTACCAATTGCCATGGGTTGACGAACAGGTTGTAGGGCTGTCCTTTGATCTTCCTTGGTGTTAGCTTGGACCAAATTCAGCTCACAATCCTTAGGCACATGATCTATTCCCTCGCACAAGGAATATGTGACATTCCTCATAGGGAATTCATTTAGCATATGTGTGTCTTCACCATAGAGGCAGTGTGGCTACATATACTAGCAGTGTGTCCAATTTCTCCGGAGCGTCTTGCACGCTTGGAGTGTATAGCATCTCGAAGAATATGCCAGGGCGTCAGCCTCTTCATTTTGCCCATAGGGCAAGTATTCGACAGTAATGCCGGTGAAATAGTTCTCCATGCCCCTTGGCGAAGTGAGGATCATGGCAGCTCTCGCCCACTTGTGAGACCATGAACCGTCCGAGTACATAACCCAAAGTTGTTCAACAAGTTCGGGCTCTAGCGCCAAAGCTTCGGTCCATTCGGCCACAAAGTCGGCTAGGACTTGGGACGTGATAGCCGTTTTGGCCACAAAAATGAGGTCGAAAGGAGATAGTTCGGCCGCCCACTTGCTTAGTCGACCAGTGATTTCCTTGCCCCAGAGTACTTCGCCAATTGGGTACTGCAAAGGTACTATGATTTTGTGAGCCTGGAAGTAATGTTTTAGCTTTCGTGAGGCCATCACTAGGGCGTATACTAGTTTTTCCATTACCATGTAGCATGTCTTCACCCCCTGGAGAGCTTCGGAGATGAAGTGCACTGGTTTTTTGCTAACTTCGGTGTCTTGTACCAACGCCGCACAGATCGCGACGGGCGAAGCCGCTATGTGTAACAACAATTCGCTTTGTGCTGTCGGGCTAATCAGTGCTGGCGGACTTTGAAGATATTTTTTTGGTTCATCAAAGACAGTTTGGCACTTGGGGGTCCAACTAAACTTGCTGGCCCGATGCAGGGTCATAAAGAAAGGAAGGCCCGTTCGGCTGCCCTGGCCAAGAAGCGGCTAAGTGCCGCGATCCGTGCCGTGAGCTTTTGCACTTCTCGTATGCTCTTCGGCAGCTGCATTTATCGATTTTCTCTGGTTTTGCCTCTATGCCCATGTCAGAGACGAGGAACCCCAGGAGTTTGCCAACGCGTACGCCGAAGACGCATTTTTCAGGGTTGAGCTTATTTTCGGCCGCTCGCAAGTTGTCAAAGGTTTCCTGCAAGTCGGTGGTGTGGTCGATCGCCTTTTGGCTTTTGACGACTATGTCATTGACATATGCCTCAATGTTCCTGCCACTTTGTGTGCTGACAACCTTGTAAATTAGCCCGGCGAAGGTGGCCCTTGTGTTCCTAAGGCCGAAAGTCATTCTGAGGTGGCAAAAGGTGCCGAAAGGAGTTATAAATGGCGTCTTCACCCGGTCCCTCGGGTTCATGAAAATCTAGTGGTACCCGGAATAGACGTCCAAGAAGCTTATGAGTTTCCATCCTGCTATCGAATAGACCAGCTGGTCGATCCGCGGGAGTGGAAAATCAGGGCAAGCCTTGTTTAGGTTGGTGAAGTCGATACACATTCGCCATTTGCCACTCGACTTCTTTACCAACACGGGGTTCGCCAACCACTCTAGGTCGTCGATTTCCTCAATGACGCTAGCTTTAAGCAGCTTCTGTACTTTGACCTTGGCTGTCTCTTGGCGATCGATAGATATCTTGCGAAGCTTCTGCTTTTTCGGCTTTGCGTCTGGTTTGACAGCCAAGTGGTGCATGATAAGATCTAGCGAAACACTGCCTACGTCATTAGGTCCCCAGGCGAAGACATCAAGATTGCTCGCAATCACCTTTAAGATGCCCTATTCTTCGTCTTCGCCCAGTTTGCCCCCGATTGAGAATACCTTCGTTGGGTCTGATTTGTCAATCTAGATCTTGTTTACTTTGCCGTGGGGGGATAACTTCAGCATCACTCGCCCCCTTTCGGCATCGTTCGACAGCAGGGTGTTAACTTCTTGCCCATCCACGACCGCTTCGCTTGCTGTGGAGGACGGAGGCTGTAGCCCCTTCACCACGACTACACCGGTTGGGCCTAACATTTTTAGCTTAAGGTAGTTGTGGTGGGCGATTGCCTCAAACTTGTTGAGCGTGGCATGGCCGAGGATGGCGTTGTACTGGTACAGGATGTCGACGACATTAAAAAGGATCAGCTCCTCATGGTTATTGCTCTCGGGGCTGAAAGACACCCTCAATTGAACTTGTCCCATGACTTGTACCGTGCTTCCACGGAAAACTTGGAACGAAGCGGGAGCATGTGAGAGAACCATTGCCAGCAAGCCCATTGTCAGCGAAGACGACATCCGCCGAACTTCCTCCATCCACCAAGATGCGTCGAACCTCGCACCATGCTATCAGCGCGAAAACAATGAGGGGGTCTTGGTGTGGGAAAATCACCTTCTCGGCGTCTGCCGAGCCGAAGGATATTTCAGAAGCAAGGAACTATGTCCCTTCGATGCTTGCCGAAGCTACAATGATGTTGTGAACCGCATGGGCACATGCTTTTTTTCTGATGCTTCGGCAGGTGGCCTTCCGTAGCTTCTCTTGTAATGACTTGTATCACCTTTCAGGGCCCGTCAGGTTGCTGCGGGTTTTCTTGGTTCGTCCCTCGCTAAACATCTTCGTCGGCGCCGGGGTTCGGCTTCGGCACTTGGGGGTGGCCATGGTGTTGGATGTTTCGGCATTGCTCGGTTGTATGCGATGACTTGCCATGGTACTCGTAGTACCTGTCTTTTTTGTACCTCTTCTTCGACAGCTACCCTTGACCAGCCCTTTGAGTTGTGTTGAAATCCTTGCGGAGGTTCTGGACTTCTTCGACTGCCATCACTGGTTTTCCCTTCTCGCTGTGGAACCTTTTCCACGTCATGGCCTGAGTCGCCGGTGCTTGCCTTTGGGGTGGGGCTTGGTTCTCCGATGTTTGGGCGACGGGCTCCTTTGCTTGAGACGCCGCCTAGTCATTATCTGCTTGGATTTCAAGTCACCTCTTGGTGTCCTCTTTGCCCCGAGTGTAGCCGTCGATGATGCGAAAGAGGTGCTCGACGGTTTGCGGCTCTTTTCTCGCGATCTTCCTCTTTAGGTCGCCCGGGCCAAGTCTAGCCGAAGCAGCATTGATCACTGAGGCTTCGGTAATGTCCTGCACTTGGCTTCTTTCTTGGGAGAACCGCCTCACGTACTCCCTTGTGGATTCGCCTGGCTTCTAGCTAATGCCAAACAAATCTTCTTGGGTTTTCAGCTCTTCATATGTCCCACAAAAATTCATGATAAAGATGTCGCGCAGTTGTTCCGACGAATAGATGCTGCTTGGTGAAAGGTTAAAGTACCATCATCGGGCGATACCATCCAAAGCGAGGTGTATCACTTCGGCTTTGGTGTTTTCGTCGCTGTGAGCTGCTTCAATTGCCGATCCATAGATCGACAAGGACTCATGTTGATCGGTTTCACCCAAATATCTTGTCACAGCGGGATACTTGAACTGGGGTGGGATTGGGTGATTTCGTAGCCCTCAGCTCAATGGTAACTTCTTCTCGCCCCCTGCCCTTAATGTCGAACCTTGCTGGTACTACGGTGAAAGGCCCGGGTACGGCGGTGTGAAAGGTGAAACCATTCTCTGGACTTGCACATGAGGTTGGACAGGGCCATTCGGCTGGTGTATGCTTGCGTTTTAGCCCGGCCAGCCTATGGCGTCCTGTAGGGTCGGCGAAGGTGTGTGGGGCGGCGAAAAAGAAGAGGCTAGGTTCGCCGGCCGCCATGCTGTTACGCCTGGGCTTGATCTGTTAGCGGCTTGGGCCGAAGGGGTTGCATTTGTTGCAAAAACAGTGTGGGGTTGACTTAGTTGTGGAAACAAATCTTGAAATTGCGCCTAGACGGCCGAAGCCACATCGGTTGGAGCTTACGGTGCTGACGCTGGTATTGGCCACATCGGCTGGGTTGGGGCGAAGCCGAGGCAGGAGCCACGACCGGTTGGACGACGGTAATCTGGGGCGTGGGATGAACGTGAAGCGCTAAAGGCTACTGCGCCTGTGGCGCCGAAGGCATGGTGACTTGGATGGCTGACGCAACTAGGGCCATGGCGATCGCGGGCCACGGAGTAGCGGTAGGCCTAGCTGAAGTCGCTGCCTTGGCTTGCATGGCGGCTTTGTGCACTTGGTGTTGTTCTTGCATCTGTCAATGTGTATCCTACAGCCTTATCATCTCCTATTGCATGGCTTTCATCTTCGCCGCGTGGGTCTTCGAGGGGTCAGGCTCTAGTCCCGTCGACGCAATGACCGCAATTACAGACAATTTAGGCTTGGGCCTCCTCTTGAGCCGCTAAATGGGCCTCCCCCAATGGGTTGGCCCTGCAAGGCACTGAATCCTTTGCCTTGGGGACGAAGGTCCTTTGCTCTGGGGAGCAAAAGCCTTCGGCTTGGGGATGAAGGTCTTCGGCATCGCCCTTGACATGTCACTTCGCCTGATGGCTTCGCCCGAAGCTCCAGTCCTCATAGCAATCGGTGCTCTGCCTTCATGCTCCGCCGTAGCGATTGCCATTGTGTTATTATGGTTGATTTGTATGTTAAATCCATCGTTCTCTGATGGCTCGGTCGAAGGCCGTCGTGACATGCCTCCAACAGCTCTTTTCTTTTCTTTTATATGTATGTAACATTATTATTATGATGGATTTGTATATTAAATTGTCGATTTTTGTTCCTCGGCTTTTTCCTGGATGAGGATTCTATGCATAAATTAGTTCGGAAATGACTAGTGAATTTCCGAGCGTGACATGTACTACATCTGCCGACAAAACGCCTCACCATAGCAACCACCATCGATTTCATCATTCTCTCTGTGCCAGATCTGCTCTGGGAAGGGGTCCTTGGGAAGGATTTGATACCTCCCATGCTCATGACATCTGGATCTGACGCCCTCAAGCTCATTGCTGCTGAACCCATCAAGGAGAGGTACTGGGTGGCGAAGCGGCACCGATGAAAGGGAGTGAGGAAGAGAGGGAGTTTCTTCGAGTTGGATGGAGCGAGTCAGCGCATGGGGGCTGGGAGAGAGGAAGCGTGGGACCTAGGGGGTGCGAGTTGATCCTAGCCGTCGTGACTCAATTGCATTGCCCACAGCAGCAGATGCGCGATGACATCAGCGATGGACAAAACTAAATGGACCTTGGTATCTCCTACAGGGGGTTGAATATGCGTTTGAAAATTTTACAAAAATGCGCAAGCTAGACTTGGGGAAAAATCGAATGCTCAATAAATCTTCAAGAAGTCAACACCAAGGACCCAAACAAACTCAAATCAACCATTTTCACATGCACATGAAATCCAAGCTTGTAGATCGGTGGAGAGGAAGGAGTAAGAAGGCAAGACTCAAAATGAATCTCAAATCAACATAACCCAAGGGCACAAGATTAGCAATAGAGCCAGCGACCCTAGCTTGTGGGTCAATGGGGCTATTTATAGCAACAACCTCAGATCTGCCCGCTAGGGGCAAAGAATTCATTTTTTCGAAAATTTTCGAAGTGTTTTCGGAAATATCCAAAAATTACCAGAGAGCAAAAACAACTTTCGGATTTTGGTACAGTACCTTTGGAGTTTTCTTCCGAGTTTGCTATAGTACCTTTGGAATTTTTCAGACAGTGTAAATCCAGCACTAGCACAGTAGAGAACTGGGCAAAATAGCATTTTGAAAATTTCTGAAAATATCTCGGAAAAATCTGAACAACACCAGTACCGAAAGTTGCAAAGTCAACATAGATCTGAAAGTTCCAAAATACTTTTGGAAACTTCCGAAAAAGACTAGTACTGATTTTCCAAGATCAAAGCGGTTTGGAAATTTCTACAGTACTTATGGAATTTTCTTCGAAGATTGCTACAGTACCTTCGGTATTTTCTGAACCGTGCAAAATTCCAACACGAGCACAATAGAAAACTGGGCAAAATAGCATTTCAAAAGTTTTCAAAAATATTTCAAAAAAATCCGAAAAACACCAGTACCGTTTTTCGAAGGCAAATACACTTCGGAAAAAACCCAACTTGATTTTAGAAAACTCTGAAAAACTCTTGTACACAAATCTAAGAGAGAGAACCACTTCAACAAAGATTTTAAGCACCAAACTCATCCCTAGATATCAAGGCAACATTCCACTTAATAGTACGGCTTTCCTACCAACTCAAGATCAAATATAAAATACAAAAGCTACACCAATACAAATACCTTTACGTCATCTTCTTTCATTGCCTTGATCAATGCTAATATGGAATTTGGCTTGATGTTCATCGATGAATCACATCCTCTTGATCTTCAACATTTCATCTTGCACTTTTTCTTCACTAAGGGTTGGTCCTCAGCAACTTGTGGCATTCTATGGCCTTGATCGGTTTGTCAGTATTCAGCCAAGAACTTGCTCCTTCACCACTACGTTGGGTCCTTCGGTGCCAAGCCTCTACTTGCCCTTCTCCCATGCATGGTCCATCGCGTAGCCAAGTCTTGCAACCCTTCACCGCATATTTCCATCTTTCATCACTTGTAGCCTTGGACCACAATGAAAACTTGTTGTATTGCATATTCTTCTTCATCATCTTCGTCGGTTCTTCATTGAACTAATCCCTTGCTTATACACACAATAGGCGCATTAGTCCCTTAATCGTTTGTTATCAATTAACCAAAACCCACTAGGGGCGTAAATGCTCTTTCAATCTCCCATTTTTGGTGATTGATGACAGCACGGTTAAAGCTTACAAAAGATTGATAATAACTGCTTTTGAATCCAAAGGATAGTTTTAGCGCCCCCTAAATGTGTGCATACAACTATATGTAGTGAACTCATATGCACATATTTTTGAAAATTTGAGAGCTCCCCCTATCCTTTTGCATCCGTGGGGTGTATTGTGTGTGACAAGAGATACCAAAAGTAAAACAACACACACAACTCAAATTCTTGGCACCGATTCAAAATGTATCAAATGAAATTATTGATGCCAATTGCAAAAACTTGTTTCTATACCAATTGATTTCGGTACCGATTGAGAAAGCACGAGTAACCAAATCTTGGAATCAATTTCAAGTATCAATAGATAATATCAATTGCATGTAACATGATGATCAAATAATAAGCATTGAATGCAACATACCGTGCATAAGCCAATTGACAAATATTTTCAAATCTTCTCTCTCCTCTTTTCTCATTGACTCTTTGGTATCTTCAAAGCATGCCTTTCGATAATTTCTCACATTGATCTCACCCTTTAATCAATCTTTTCTTTACCCCCTTTAATATACTTCTCCCTCTTTGACATCTAAGCAACAAAAAGAGCATAAGTAGGAAAATAAAAGCAAAGGGATCCTTGATGAAAGATCATCGAGTACTTTCCTCTCAATTTTATATTTCATCACTTATGATTAGGAAATGAACATCAATTTGACACAAAGATCACAATTAATCAATAAGCATTGAGATACAAATTTTGCACAAAAAAAGCTCATATCCAAAGGGTTTAAAGCATAGAACAAAAAGTATCCCCTTTGCATACCAAGAACACTCTTCTTTTCTTCTAGTTTAATGTATCCGTCCCCTTTAATCCTTCTCTCCCATTTTGGCATTTAAGCATGGCAAGAAGAGGATATGGTATACAATGAAGGGGATCATCGAGATTTAATCATGCCAAATCACTTCTTCACAAACTTGAGTGAGATTCAAGAGTTTTTTTTAAATAACAATTCACCCAAGATTTTCACAAAACATTTCGTAAATTAGTTTAGCATGTATGAATCGATAGTTTGTGCTAAAACCAAAAATTCACATAGAATGAGGTCTCTGAGCACTTTGATTCACTTAGAATACCAATTTGATGACTAATACTCGCTTATTGACTAAATAAGCATTTTGCCACAACATTTTGCAAACTAGGCCAGTAGTAAGGAATGAAACTTGGCCTAGATGCACAAAGACAAGGCAAGTGATCCAATCATACCCATTGAAATAACAAGCTATGGATCATCAGGCTACCTTCCTTGTCTATTTTTGAGATGCCCATTCAATGAAATTGATATCTTGATACCAATTTGAATTTGGCACCGTGATGGGCTTGATGAAGTCCCTTTCTTGATTTGCTTGACTTTGATCCTTGCGAAGCTTGTAAATGTGGCCAAGGTACTTAGGGTCTTCAAAGTTGGGTGGTTTCTCCATGTACTTCATCTCCAAGCTTTCTTGCTTGAAGCCTTAAACCACCGAACGGACTATGAGTCTTGTCACCAAACCATGCTCATTTTGCTTGATTTTGTTGATCTCTTCTTGTAGGGCCATGATTGATCTGGATTCACATATGCATCATCTTCCTTCGAATATTCAAAAGATAGCAAGAAAGAGTAACATTCACAAAATTTGCAAATTGAAATAGGATAGTTACTCCTTTTTGTATGTCGTCGAGGATGTTGTAGAGATGATCTCGTTGAACGCTTGATAAATCCTTGGGTGAGACACTATGCTCTGTTGCAAGTGGCCACTCTATTTTCGTCTTGTTTGTTGAGAAAGACCCACTTGGTGCCGATGACATTTTGCTTGTGTCTCTTCACCATTGACCATACACCATTGTGAGTGAAGTTGTTTACTTTTTCTTGCATGGCCATCACCCAATCCTCATCACCAAGTGTATATTTCACCCTAATTGGCTTCAAAGACGAAACAAAAAGAGTAGTTCTCACAAAACATACAATGAGATATAATAGTTACCCCATTTGTGATATCACCATGAATCTTATTGATGAGAGTGATCTCGTTGAACGGTGTGGTGAATTCTTGGATGGTACACCAAGGAGACTTGAGGTTGCACAGTGTCCCTTTGCTCTTGAGTGCCCTTGGCATCAATCCCATTCACTTATGCCAGAAGTTGTTTTCATGTTCTTCATAGTCGATTGTGGGAGGTTGACTTAAGTTGGTTGAGGTTGATCAACTACTCCACCATGGTCATCATGGACTTCTTGCGGTCTCACCTCCCCAAGTGTTTTTTTTCATTATCTAGCACAATTGAGAGAACTTACTCCACTTGAGAGTCATTAGTAACATCAAACACCACACCTCTCATAATTTCAACAATAGTGGTGGTATTTGTTGAAAACATGGTTGGCATGAGTGTTTGTCTAATAACCAAGCATAATCACCTTCTTTTAAAAAGATATGAATTGGAATGCCAATATAAGAAGATACTAATTGAAAACACTTGGTCATTAGGGATACCTTGAGCATCTAAGTTAAGATGCTCATTTACTTTCTTTCAGAACACATGTTGGTGGAGTAGGATCATTCTTAAATTTTCCCATCTTCATCACTTCACACGTTCTTAATTTTGGACTCAATCTTGTTTTGGGCACACCATGCATTTCACTCAAAGGTGTCTTGGGTTTCAAGTCAAGCACAAAGAAAAATACCCAAGTGAAGAAGAAAAAAATTTATTCATAAGGACAAGACCACATTTGTTACCTTCTGTGCTTAGATAAGCGATGAGTCTGAAAATATTTATGCATCATACCTTCAAGCTCTTGTCGCGAATGAGGCTTTGTCGATTTGACTTTTGACCAAAGAGGCTATAAATAAGAAGTTTGAAACTTTAATGTTTTGAAAGTAAGAGATACATGAATATGGTTTACATAAGTTCACCCTAATGTATCTCTCACTTAAAATCCATGAATACAACATTTTAGGATAAGTCACGAGTTTGAGAAAACATATACATAGAAGCTCACTTTTCCAAACCTTTCTTTATAAACAGAAAGAAGTAACAAACGAGATGTCTTGAATAGAAATGCATATATATGAGTTTGATATACCCTCATTAACCAATACATATCAAAATAAATGGTCATGATTGACTTTTGAATGAATTTCAAAATCAAGTTGTTCTCAAACCACTGGCCAAATAAAATATATTTGAACACAAAAAAGTTTGAAATGACCAACTTTAGTAGTTTATCAAAAGGATTGTTTGCAAAAACCTTATATATTTTAAAGGCAAAAACAAAATCCTAGCATATACAATTTGAGGCTAAAACCATTTTCTTTGTAAAACTCATTTTTATTTTGTATTAGCTTTTGAAAAACCTTTCAAATAGATATAGGAACTCTTTTGAACAACAAAACAAACTTTTTGCAACTAATTTTGTACATTTTGATTTTTGGACCAAAACAACATTTTTAAAACAATCATAGCATCAATTTGATCAAAACACTTATTAGGGATGCAAATGAGAGGTTATAGCACTTCCCCTAAATGTGGTAAACCAAAACATCACTCAAATTCAACATATGAATCAATCAAGCAACATTCAAGAATAACCAATGTGCACAAGAGACATTAAACCTACACAAGTAAAAGGGGTAGATACTGCAATACAAGTACTCGTTACCGAGACGACATTGGTTATCGATGTACAAGGATCATCCTCAAACTTGACTCCAATTTTAACATATTGTGAGAACTTTGAGTCAAGCCTACAATCACTACTGGAGAAGTGATCTTTGCCCGGATGGCAAAAATCACATTAGTCCCGGTTTGAATAGGAACCGGGACTTTATGATCTTTAGTCCCGGTTGGTGTCACCAACCGACACCAACCGGGACTAAGGATAAAAATGATCTTTAGTCCCGTTTGGTGTACCAACCGGGACTAAAGATCAAATACCTTTATATACTCCTTCCTACTCCAGCCCGAGCCATTGCTGCAAAGGTTGGGAGGAGGAAGGGAGGTGCTGCCAAAACTTTTTGTGAAAGTGTTTTGATGATAATATATAAATCGTAGTGTTCTAAAAGGTTACCAACTTCATCCTCTAATGATGTGTGCTTAGCATATTACATTTATAGCTATGTTTCTATACATTATTGTCTCTAAAATGGTTTACGAAAATGATGAGAGAGAAAATTTGTTTAGGAAAAATGAAGTTACTTTTTAAAATTAGAAACAAGTGGTAAAAATGTTATAAAAGAGATGATAAAGGAAAAATATAGAAAATTACGATAAAATAATAGAAAACCAAATTAATTTAAAAATCATTAAAATAGTTGGAAGTAAGCACGACACATTAAAGATATGTTTAGAACTTTAAAAATAATTCAAACATGAATAGTATGTGGGATTATTGTATAACTGTTGTATGATTGCTTATATATAATTATTGTACGATTATTTAATTAGTTTGACTTTCGTGGATTTTCTTTTTACAATTTTTGTGCATTTCAGATAGATGGATCGGCAATGGATGTACACCACGGACCGATGGTTGTCAGAGTTTATTGAAGGGGTGCGTTATTTTTTGAGTGTTGCCAATGCCAACAAGCATAAGAGTTTTATATGTTGTCCATGCAAAAAGTGCAAAAACCAGAAGGAGTATTCTACATCAAAAACTATTCATGTACACTTGTTTGAGTTGAGATTTATGCCTAGCTATAATTGCTAGCCCTCGCATGGAGAGTTAGGGGTTGCAATGGAAGATGATGAAGAAGAAGACGCGAACATTCTGGACTGGGCTCAATACGGTGGATTTAAAGGAAATACAATAGGCGAGGTGGACTGGGCTGATGAAGATAACGACGGTGCGGATGATCTTGGTCAGATGTTGTGCGACGTAAAGAAGTACTACGAAAGTGAAAAGGAGGTCCAAAATTTGGAGCGTATGTTAGTGGACCACAAAAAGTTCCACAAAAGGCTGGAACTCTTGCAATGGAAGGCAAAAAATGGTGTGAGTAACAAGACATTTGGCGAGTTACTGAAACTCGTAAAGAACATTCTTCCGAAGGGAAACGAAATTCCCGAAACAACGTACAAAGCTAAGAAGATAGTCTGTCCTCTAGGCAGAAGATACATGCATGTTCGAACGATTGTATCCTCTATCGCGGTGAGGAGTACGAGAACCTAGAAGCATGCCGATTTGTAAGGCACTATGGTACAACATTAGACAAGATGACCCAGGTGATGTTGACGAACAATCTTCGAAGAAGAGAGTTCCTTCTAAGGTGATGTGGTATTTCCCTATAATATCATGGCTGAGGCAGTTGTTTAGGAATAAAGCGCATGCAAGAATGATGTGCTGGCATGCTGAAGAACGTCAACAACACGGGATGCTAAGACACCTCGCTGATGGGTCGCAGTTGCAGAACATCGACAGAGTATATCAAGACTTCAGAGAGAATGCACGAAACGTAAGGTTCGGTTTAAGTATGGATGGCGTGAATCCATTTGGAGAGATGAACAGCGGCCATAGCACTTGGCCTGTGACCATGTGTATCTACAACCTCCCCGCTTGGCTATGCATGAAGCAGAAGTACATCATGATGTCAATTATTATTCAAGGCCAAAAGCAACCTGATAACGAAATTGATGTGTACCTAAGACCATTGGTTAAAGATCTCAAATTTCTGTGGAAGAAAGAAGGTGTCACCGTGTGGGATGAGGACAAACAGGAGCAATTTAACCTACGAGCGTTGCTGTTCGTAACCATTAACGATTGGCCCGCACTTAGCAACCTATCCGGACAGTCAAATAAGGGGTACAAGGCTTGCACCCACTGTATGGATGAAACTGAAAGTATGTATCTGAAACATTGTAGGAAGGTTTTGTACATGGGCCATCATTGATTTCTTGTTGCAAGCCACACTGTCCGGAAGAAAGGCAAGCATTTTGAACAGAAGGCAAACCACCGTACTAAGCCTAAACATCGTAACAGAAAATCCGTGTTTACTATGGTGAAAGATCTGAAAGTAGTATTTGGAAAAAGTTCCAACAGCAAACCTATAGCAAGTCAAGATGGTCACGTGGCGATGTGGAAGAAGAAGTCTATTTTTTGAGAGTTACCCTATTGGGAAGTCTTGGACGTCCGGCACACAATCGACGTGATGCACCTCACTAAGAACCTTTGCGTCAACTTGTTGGGCTTCCTAGGTGTATATAGGAAATTGAAAGATACACTTCAAGCACGTAATGATCTAAAGCATATGAAACAACGCAAGGGTCTTCATCCGGGTAAAGGAAATCATTACTTGAGTCCAACCAGTTACACTCTGAGTAAGGCAGAGAAGAAAAGTATGTTTGAATGTTTGGAGAGTATCAAGGTACTGTCTAGATACTCCTCGAATATAAAGGGAATAATAAGCACGAAGGAGAAGAAGTTCACAAACCTAAAGTCTCATGACTGCCACGTGTTGATGACACAACTGCTTCCTATTATAACTCAGGGTATCCTTCCTGATAATTTTCGGGTAACAATAACAAAGCTATGTGCTTTCATGAACGCAATTTCACAGAAGATTATCGATCCAGACAGTTTAATAGCCCTTGAAAATGACGTGGTGCAATGTCTTTTCAGCTTTGAGATGATCTTTCCACCATCCTTCTTCAATATAATGACACATCTTCTATGTCATCTTGTTAAAGAGATACATGGGCGTTCTAAAGAAGTATGTTCATAACCGTTCTCGTTCGGAGGCAAGCATCGCCAAGGGGTATGGAACAGAGGAGGTCATTGAGTTCTGTATAAAATTTATTGAAGACCTTCGTCCCATCGGGGTGCCCGAATCAAGCCACGAAGGGAGACTACGGGGAAAGGGGACTCTTGGAAGGAAAGCAATAATGACTGTAGACAACAATTTATTTTGTAAAGCACATTTCATGGTTTTGCAACAATCTTCGTTGGTGGCTCCTCACATCAAGGAGCAATTGGCAATTGTTCGCTCCAAAAATGTCGAAAAGTTCGATGCTTAGATTACATGCCATCACATTGATACTTTTCCCGTTTGGCTGCGACAACATCTCATGGGTAACGAGAAGATTGACCGACAAGTAGCCTTCTTGGCGAGGGGACCATCTTGCTCGATCATGACATTCCAAGGATATGAAATCAATGGGTATACATTTTGTGCAAGAGCCTAAGAAACAAAAAGCACGAACCAGAAAAGTGTTGTTCGTATCAATGCCATAAGATACGATAGGACAACTAGCACGTATTACGGTGGCATCAACGAGATATGGGAACTCGACTATGGACCGCTGAAGGTCCCTCTGTTTCGGTGCCAATGGGTTAAGCAAACTGGTGGAGGCGTAACGATTGATGACAGTGGGATGACAACGGTTGACCTTACCAAGGTCGGATACTCGGACAAACCATTTGTCCTGGCCAATGATGTAACACAAGTTTTCTACATGAAGGACATGTCTAGCAAACCAAAGAAGGGGAAAAGGTCCGACTAGCCAAAGTGCCATGTGGTTCTCCCAGGCAAAAGGAAAATCGTTGGAGTCGAGGACAAGACTGATGAAGATTACGATCAGTTTGATGGGCAACCACTGTTCGCGGTGACGGTTGACCCGAGCATCCTCCTATGAAATGAGGACACCCCTTGCTCACGCAACGATCATAGCGAAGGAACATTCGTGAGAAGAAAGTATGTCAGGTCAACCATCATGCTGTAAATTATTATTAATGTAATGACCTAGGTTGTTGTATGGATGATGTAAATTATTTTAAATGTATTGAATTATTTAAATCGGGCATGAGTTAATTATATATGATTTTTAAAATTTAATAACAATTTTAAACTATTTAAATCAGGCATGAGTTATTTATATATGATTTTTAAAATTTAATAACAATTTTAAACTATTTAAATCGGACATATGTATTTATATATGATTTTTAAAATTTAATAAGAATTTTAAACTATTTAAATCGGGCTTAAGTTCATTATATATGGTTATTTAAATTTAATTAGAATTTTGAACTATTTAAATCGGGCATGAGTTATTTATACTAGTCGTCAACCCGTGCGTTGCACAGGATGGATTTATATATTGCTATTAGTATTATAAATGTTTAAATATATACATAAAATTTATAAGTAAAATCTGTTTTAATGTAAGTTATGTGTACTAATGTTCTAAATACATATGTTCAAAGAAAACAGAATTAGTAATTATATATAATGCATTCTAATATTTATTTTGTTAATTTCTAATTTCTAATTTAATGGTCCATGTGATTTTTACAGGCAAGTTTGATTAATTACGTAAATTAGACATGCTATAAAAGCCATATAGCGAGTAGGCACTGGCCATATACTAAATGAGTTTTGAAAGTGCCTGACGATATCAAACGCTGATTAGTCTGCTAAATTATTTTTGTCAAATAAATTACGTATTGATCGATTGAAACAGAACAAATGTTTTCAGATGAAGCAATTAATTTATTAGTGGTATTGGGACTACTTATCAGGTAAATTTGACAGAGGAGGATAAAAATCCAACGACATGACCATGAATAATGTTATACAGACTCCACGTAGTGCATATAGACAATATATATTCTCTATATATGTTCTCTGCTTAAAATTATTCTTAAACACAATTTTTCAGTGAACTTTATCATTCAATAGACAAAACATCATCAGCATAATTCGTTACTTCAATCGAAACCAAAATTCAAAAGATTCTTAAATAGGTCACATGTGACCTGGAATACCTTCGTAGATTGTAGATTGGACTATCACCGATAGATATTCTTGGATGCAAGGGAATTTTTTTATTTGTGAATTTAATCTAACACCGAGACTTATAGAGCTATATCATGGCTGGGGCGAGTAATGATTCAAGTCGTTTCAGAATTCGGATGAGGGAAGAACGGAAATATAATCTAATCTTGAGTGGAAAATAATACAGTAGAAGCTAAAATCGAGAGTCCTGATTGATTAAAAAAATAGAACTGTACCTGGGCAGCTCTCAGCACCTGAGCTGTAGAAGTCTTCAGGTTGCGTATGCTGCCGATGAGCCTATCATGAAGTCTTCATGTCTCACGCTAGTTCCGACTCGAAGCCTGCAGTTTCATAGTACACAAATCACTGCCTATCTGGATGGATGAAGGGCAACTGAAGAGCGCTCGTCTACTCGCATGAAGTCGTGATGTATGATGCCCATCTCCTCTCACGCAGAGACATCTGCGCTCCATGTGCACCGTCAACATTTGAAGAAATCGATAAAGAAAAAAATTTACCGATCCAACTTGTCGTCGATGGGAGATTAGAATGAAGGGCAACTGGAGCCTGGCTTCTGTTCCCAATTTGAAGAAAACGTGAGAGAGAAAAAAGGTACCGATCCAACTTGCCGTCGATTGGTGATTAGATTCGATGGCAACTGGAGCCTGGCTTCATAAACTATTCAGGGCGAGTTTGTTTGTATTCACGATGAGATACGATAGTCTACGTAAAGATAAGATACAGTACATAGATGCAAACCTAGATTAGAGGGACTTTAATGATCTCCGGTACTGATAATATGATTGATCTAACTGACGGTCAGATTTTTCTGGTTAATGTGAGAACTTGTAGGAAGTGTCCGATTAGTATAGGTATAGATATGATTTTTAAAATTTAATAACAGTTTTCACCTATTTAAATCGGGCATATGTTATTTATATACGATTTTTAAAATTTAATAACAATTTTAAACTATTTATGTCGGTGATACGGGTCCGGAGGTATCGAGACCAAAGGGACGGCGGCCCCAGGGATCCACCTGGCGTGTTCCCCCGGAGGGGTCGGGCCCGAGGGTGACGTGGCGGCTACCCTCCCGGTTTCCCCCGGGGTCAGGCCGCTCCCGGACCTCCCCTGAGGCCTGGGTCGCCCCGACCCCCTGTGGCATTGGTGCCACGTGCGCAGGGTTAGGTGAGCGCGGCAGGGCTCACCTAACCGCATTTATAACGGCTCAGACGAGCGCACCACGCCGCATTTAATGCGGCGCGGCGCGTGCATATCCGGTCTGCGACCGGTCACGGTGATTGACCGGTCGCAGACTGGTCAGATTGCGGGTTAGGTGGTGCCAGGGCGCCTGTTCACCGCATGCGCGCCAGGCAGCCCATGGCATGCTTTGCCCCGTCCCATCAGAATGATGAGAGCTTCTTGCCTCTCATCTCTCAGCCGGAGTTGGTATGCCAATTCCGGTCAGATAATCCTCGCTTTCCAATACGAGTGGATCACGAAAGTCATCCACCGTTTAATGAAGCCTGACACGGGCATCCCCCGGATGAGCTGGCTGGCTGAGCGAAGGCTTGCCGCAGCTTCCGACAACAGGACAGCCCTAAATGTAAAAGAATGTTTTCTTTCTTAAGTAGCTTGTGGCCCATGTGGTAGCCCCTTGTTATATAAAAGGAGGCCCAGGCCTAACAGAGAACAAGGGAGGAAAAACTTGTACTCTTGATTTCTCGACTCTCAGATCCACCAGAACACAGGAGTACGGTATTATGCTCCCCAGCGGCCCGAACCTGTCTAAACACTTGTGTTCCCGCATCTCTCGCTAAGATCCCACAGATTAAGGGCAAGGGATTCACCCTATGTCCCCGGTCGAACTGGCAAAGGGGGCCCCTCACAGTCCCCCGGTGAGGAGTTAACACTCCGTCATCTGGCACGCCAGGTAGGGGGCGCATGCGTGTTTTCCCAGCTCCGCATTTTCTTTCGTGTGCGCCAAGCTTCCCCGAAGTAAGCCCCATGGCCGAAGAGGCGGTAGCGTACACCCCTTCTTTGAGTGCCAGCGACGATGACGGGGAGCCGAATCCTTCGATGGTAGCCCACTGGGATCTTGGCGACGCTTGTGGCACAGCAGCTCGGTCGGACTTGCATCAGATCAATGGGAACGACGATGCCATCCGTGACGGCGCTCTGGACACCGAGGACACCGACGAGCTTGGCACAAGCTGCTCGACCTGTGCCAAAGTAAGGGAGAAGGTACAGAGGGTTTAGGCATGGATACGGGATCATGTTCCCACGGTTGGTTTGCGGCGAAGCTCACCAGAGGAGGTTGGTGACGGTGGTGGATCACGATGGTCCCGGAGAAGATGGTTTTGCTCCCAGAGCTCCCGAGGCGATCTCGCTAGGGTTTTAGGTGGAACGCGATGAGTGAGATGAGACTAATCACGAGGTAAAGCGGTGCGTCAAATGATGGAGGTCGGGAAGGTGGTAGATGGCGAGGTGGCGCCCTGGCGTTCTGGCGCGTGTCCGCGACATGGCAGCCGTTCTTGGGCTTGGAGGAGGAGGTGGCACGTCTGTGTGTCCGACAGGTGGGTCCCACATAGGCTGAGCCCCACATGGCAGAGAGAGGAATGGAGTGGGAGGCCTAGAAGCTTCAAATTTTCCAAGTGTTGGTCCTATTCCAATGTATTGATTCATTTTCTTCATATCCTCTAATTATGTTGAAATTTAATGGGAGACAAAATTACAGTGGGTAGACAAGAATGTCATCCCATTAACAATTCAAGTCCCAAGGTTAGACCTCTTTTAGTTTTATCAAAGTAATTTCATAAAGTAACCCAAGTTACTAGGTTGGCTGCAGTCCAAAACTATTTAAGTAACTTGTGACTCTCATTTCATGTGATTATATTTCAAATTAGGATTAAGCTGAGACACCTGTCATTAAAGTACAATTTAGTTAACCTGCTGACCAAAGGGTTTTGCTAAATAAATTATGGTTTAATTTTGGTGAAGGTGCAAAGTAGGCTAAGTGATATCTGAACTTAGCAGATTTTGCTGAGTTAGAGGTTTTATTTGGGACACCAAGTTATTTGATAAATTCAAACCAATATTACTGTAAGACCATGATGTTGAATAGTATTTATGAGAATTTTTGTAGGGTTTAAAGTTGCACCATTAATTTTTAATATTTTCCTCTAACCATTTCATACTAATGAGTCCTATTATGAAATGCACAATAAAATCCAAAAACAATCCCAAAATAATGAAATACACATACCACCAACTGTATCTTATAATATTTTGGGTTTACATGTTTTTAAAACTTATATTCCCATTTGTTTGTATTTAACTTAAATATATTGATCAAGCCCAAAGTAAAAATCAAGATAATTAGAATTTAAGTTAAGGTTAAACTTATTTTATTTGAATTGGATTATATCAACACATGATTTATAAATTATGTTTTGGTCTTACTTCTGACTTGACCCAAGAAAATCTATGTGTTTTACTTTTATTAAATGAGTTAAGCCCTAGAATGAGCTTTAGAGTTTTTCGAAAATTTCAGAACTCAAAAAGTTTTTAAATTATCCATATGAATTCTTCCTAAGTGAATTTTCGGTATGTTACAGGTCTGCGCGCCGCCTCGAGTAATGCGGCGGTTACGAGAAGACTGCCCATTATTGCCAAGTGGCGTTTTTTCTGCTGCGCGTGGATCGCGACCGTTGGGTTCTTTTTCGCTCTAGGGGCCCGGGCCCACTTGTCACAAGACCCGAGGGGTGACGTCAAAGCCTAGGCGCCCTCCCCGAGTTGGGCCATCCAGGCGTAATGCCGGGGTCTACTGTCGGTGATACGGGCCCGGGGGTATGGAGACCAAAGGAACGGGCGGCCCTAGATATCCACGTGGCGTGTTCCCTCGGAGGGGTTGGGCTCGAGGGTGACGTGGTGGCTGCCCTCCTGGTTTCCCCCGGGGTTGGGCCGCTCCCAGACCTCCCCTGAGGCTTGGGTCGCCCCGACCCCGTGTGGCGTTGGTGCCACGTGCGCAGGGGCAGGGCTCACCTAACTGTATTTATAGCGGCTCAGACGAGCGCACCATGCCGCATTTAATGCGGCGCGGCGTGTGCATATCCGGTCTACGACCGGTCACGATGATTGACCGGTCGCAGACTGGTCAGATTGCGGGTTAGGTGGTGCCAGGGTGCCTGTGCGCCACATGCGCGCCAGGCTGCCCATGGCATGCCTTGCCCCGTCCCATGGCACGCTCGCCTTTTTGCCTCTCGTCTCTCAACCGGAGTTGGTATGCCAGCTCCGGTCAGATAATCCTCGCTTCCCAATGCGAGTGGATCACGGAAGTCATCCACCGTTTAATGAAGCCTGACACGGGCGTCCCCCGGATGAGCCGGCTGGCCGAGCGAAGGCTTGCCGCAGCATTTGGGAGAAGCAACTTCTGACAACAGGACAACCCTAAATGTAAAAGAATGTTTTCTTTCTTAGGTAGCTTGTGGCCCATGTGGTAGCCCCTTGTCATATAAAAGGAGGCCCAGGCCTAAGAGAGAAGAAGGGAGGAAAAACTTGTACTCTTGATTTCTCGACTCTCAGATCCACTAGAACACAGGAGTAGGGTATTACGCTTCCCAGCGGCCCGAACCTGTCTAAACACTTGTGTTCCCGCATCTCTCGCTAAGATCCCACAGATCAAGGGCAAGGGATTCACCCTGCGCCCCCGGTCGAACTGGCAAAGGGGGGCCCTCATAGTCGGGGTTGAGTTAATTATATATGGTTATTTAAATTTAATAAGAACTTAAACTATTTAAATCGGGCTTGAGTTAATTATATATGGTTATTTAAATTTAATAAGAATTTTGAGCTACATAAATCGGGCATGAGTTATTTATATATGATTTTTATAATTTAATAAAAATTTTAAACTATTTAAATCGGGCATGAGTTATTTATATATGATTTTTAAAATTTAATAATAATTTTGAACTATTTAAATCGGGCATGAGTTACTTATATATGATTTTTAAAATTTAATAACAATTTTAAACTATTCAAATCAGCATATGTTATTTATATATGATTTTTAAAATTTAATAACAATTTTAAATTATTTAAATCGGGCTTGAGTTAATTATATAATGTTATTTAAATTTAATAAGAATTTCGAACTATTTAAATCGGGTATGAGTTATTTATATATGATTTTAAGAATTTAATAACAATTTAAAACTATTTAAATTGGGCATATGTTATTTATATACATTTTTTAAAATTTAATAACAATTTTAAACTATTTAAATCGGGCTTGAGTTAATTATATTTGGTTATTTAAATTTAATAATAATTTTAAATTATTTAAATCGGGCTTGAGTTAATTATATATGGTTATTTAAATTTAATAAGAATTTTGAACTACCTAAATCGGGCATGAGTTATTTATATATGATTTTTAAAATTTAATAACAATTTTAAACTATTTAAACCGGGCATATGTTATTTATATATGATTTTTAAAATTTAATAACAATTAGACCATTTAAATCGACCATATGGTGGACACAACCGGACGAAAGAAATCTTTGGTCCCGGTTGTGCCCACCAATCGGGATTAAAGCTCGCGGGGTATATATATTATGGCGCATCGTCTTCTCCGGCCCGATCCCACACTTAGTCGTTTTCACCTATGTTCGCGGAGCACCATCACCAACCTGTGGTGTTCGCCGTCGCCGCCGCCATCATCTCTCCGTCGTCATCGTCGTCGTCGCCGCTGCCGCCACCGTTGCCATGCGTCGCCGCCCTCGCCGCCACATTTGCTTCAAGGTTAGACCCCCACCTCTCCCTCTCTGATCTCTCTCTCCTCCGGGCAGCCGCTGTCGTTGTCGCGCTGTCGACCCGTCATCGTCGTCGTCGTCGCCGCCGCCACATGCCGCCATCGCTGCTGCCGCCGTCGCATTTGCCGCAGCCACTGCCGCCATTGCCGACACCGGCCGCCGCGTGTCGCCACTCTTTCCACTGCCGCCACCGCCGCCGCGTGTCACCACTCTTGCCACTGCCTCCGTGCGCCCTCACCGAACGAACAAACGTGGACGACCGAACGTGAACGAATGAATGACCAAACGATCGAACGTGAACGAATGAACGACTTTAACAAGCTCAAGGACCGAACGATTTTAACAACTTTAACGAGTTTAGTGACTTTCACGACCGAACGACTTTAACGATTTTCATGACTGAACGACTTCCATGACTCAAACGAGTTTAAGGATCGAACGACTTCCACGACTGAACAACTTTAACGATTTTCACGACTGAACGACTTCCACGACTCTAACGAGTATAAGGACCGAATGACTTTCACGACCGAACGACTTTCACAACTTTAACGATTTTCACGGCCGAACAACTTCCACGAATCTAACGAGTTTAAGGACCGATGACTTTCACAACTGAACGACTTTCACGACTTTAACGATTTTCACGACCGAACGACTTTCACGACTTTAACGAGTTTAAGGACCAAACGACTTTCATGACCGAACGACTTCATGACTTTAACGAGTTTAAGGCCTTTCACGACCGAACGACTTTCATGACTTTCACGACTTTCGGTACCAATGTATATGCAATCTATATGTTTTAACTAATTATTTTTTATTGTCAGAATTACCTGGTCCAGCTGCTAACCGCCGACGTAGCTCAACCTTACATGGTCCCAAGGCCTCCTGGCAAAACTAAGGAAAGTTACATGAAACTATAAAAGTTTTCATACATTCCTATGAAATGTATTAGCTGTATTTAAAATGTACACATGTAGGTTTCATATTTCTTAACTAGGTGAAATTTAATGTAGGTTTCATTTTTCTTAAGTAGCTAGAAATTAGCTGGTCATCGTAGTTCTCGACAATGTTAATATATATATAACAATATACCTTGTTCATGTTACGAACAGATGGCCGATTGTGATGACGAACAAATCATCTACGTCCAGATCGCAGAGGGCAGCAGCCAATACTGGGTGTATGAGGATGGGAACGAGGACCCCAACCAGTACCTAAACGAAAAGGGCAATGAGGAGGGTAATGAGGAGGGAAATGAGGAGGGGCACGAGGAGAATAGTGACAACCAACCGGCCACAGGAGAGAAGAGGGGACGTGGACATCCCCGGAGGAGACGGGGAGACGAAACTAGTGAACACAGCCCACGCCATTATACTATGGTGCAAGAGCTACATCGTGTTTCCCGGGTGAGAAGCGGTGTCCGTTCCTACATCTCCTCTGCCTCCTCCACCTGCACTGTTTACTCGATGGGCACCGACTCCGAGGTCTTCACTGCGGGCATCGTCTGCTTTGTCTTCAATGCTGCAACCAGCTGCAAGTACAAGAAAGACTTGCCCACCTCGTCCCACGCCGTCAAAGTCCAACGTACAAAAGATGAAGACAAGACTTGATGAGCCTAAGCTCCCCGGTCTCAAGACTAGGGCGTACGACCGCACTCCCGAGGAGAATGACGAGATTGTAAGAGCGCAAGTTAAGGTGCATTTCAAGCCACGGAGTCCTGTAAAGAAGATTTCTATAGACCCGTTATCTAAGGAGTTCTTTAAGAAGATGAGCACATCGGTAAAAAAAGATCTTACCATCCGACTATGACCGATCAATAACAAAGTCATTTAAGAAGGCAAAAGGAAAGTCCAAAGAGGTCCCTCAGCTCGGAAAGCAACCAAAACAATCGATTGATCCGTTGCTACCGCCTGGGGAAGGGGAGATAAGACAATTTATGGTGGAGACGGGACTAAACAAGGAGCAATTGCTGGCCGTTGCACCAATAAAAAAAGCAACAGCAGAGGATCTAAAATACAAATTTACCCTTGATGAACCACTTGTCAAGCTTGGTCAGGTTCAAACCCTCTCTACACAGATGTACCGATTCCATCAATACTACATGGAAAAATCAGCCGCCGGTAAAGTGATGTTTGGTGTGAGGGTACAAAACTCAGATTACTTCCAAGGAGATGATGAGTTGTGGGTCCGTTTCGAGGAATTCTGCGACGTGTATCATCGAGACGCCCTCGACGTCTCTCTTCTTAGTCTATAGGTTCTGTAAGTATTGTTAAATTAATTTTATTTCGTTCCTTAGCTCCTTGTATGTAGCATCGAATGATTGCAGTGTGCGGATAGGTGATGAAAATGTCCTTTTTCCCGTTGTAGAATGGAGATTCAAATATGCAATAAGCAGGGAGCTTTCAGGGTTGGATTCATGGACCCCGCAAAGTTAACACTGCGGTGATAAAAGATCTTGAGCAAGAAACAGAAAATAATATTCTCCATTTCCTAGTGCAACAACATTTTAGGACCTTCATACTATTGCCGTACAACACCTCGTGAGTTTTTACCTCCTTTTGTACCAATTTCCTTCTCGTACTGATACTGTAACATATATATCATCTCACGCAATTTGCAAATTCCACTGGGTCCTTTTTGTTATAGACCTTACTGTAGGTAGCTCCATGTCTATGACTCAATGGATGAACCAAAGGAAACTTTCACCAAAACTTTTGAAAGTAATTTTGGTGAAATTAATTAAGGTAATGCCATCCATTGCACTGTCATTATGAGTGTTGCTATTGCTACTATATATGTGGATCTCGGATAATTAATCATAGCTTGCAACTGTACATAGGGCATGGACACGGTTCCATACACTCGTCCGCGGGAATTTCATAGAAAAAGTAGATGTCAGGATGAACTTTCCGGTGAGTACATGCTCAAAAATTATATTCAATCATTTAATTTGTTCTAAAATAAAATTATATATTAAATATGTCGTTTTGATCTCCTTTAGTGGCCAAAACAGGAGCAAGGGATGAACTTATGCGGCTACTACGTTTGCAACTATATTCATACCATAACACATGGAATCAACAGTGACAAGGATCTCGATGTACGTAAACATCATTCATACATTATGTCTCGATTTCTTATTGATTTTATATATTTATATCTCATGTTTTGAAATCATATATTCTTTGGATGATGGAGCAACTCCCCTACGATGCATTTATACAGGCTGTTCAAGAACAACTGATGGGATTTATCATGGATCAGGTTATTGATCCGACAGGACAATTCTACCACGATGGAAAACCTATTCGTCAACCCCACCCACGATTAGAATAGAAGGATTGGTATATATATATATATACATACCATAGATTTTATGTGTGTATGTAATTATTATATGTTTGTATATATTTTGGTAATCTATTTATGCATGTATTTACCTATGTGTCTCTACATATTTTGGTTATACATATATACATATATATGCAACATATATCTATAAATAGATTTATTATATATTATATATATATTATGCATATATATGTATATATATATATATATGTATTTATACATATATATGCATAATATATAAACAAGCAGCAAGCAGCATATGCAAATTAAAAAAAATGTAAGAACATCTTTAGTCCCGGTTGGTGTTACAAACCGGGACTAAAGATCCATCTGTAGCCCTGGTTTGTAACACCAACCGGGACTAAAGATGGATCTTTAATCTCAGTTAGTTCAACCAGGACTAAAGATAGGCATCTTTAGTCCCGGAATCGGCGTCCCGGTTTGCAACCCGGGACTAAAGGGGGTTGCAAACCGGGAGTAAGGATTTCCCAGTAGTGAATGTGCTTCGAAGTACATATAATCTCATTTTTGCGCATTTTGGTCCCCAAAAACATTGGGTCAATAGAGGTAAGTCACACGAGACTTAGGCACCCAAATGGATTTTGTGCTAGCATGCGGTGAACTAATCACCCTAGTAGCACAAATATCCTTTTTGGCCTTGCTAAGCAAATCATGATCAAATAAGGAGTTTGGCTTATGATTGTTACCCATGGGATAATTTTAACCAATATGTCCCTTTGCACGGCAATCGTAGCAAAGTTGAGTTTTTCTCTTATCTCATCCTTTGGTTTGCTTGTTGCCGGTTTGCCTCTCACTTGTTGGTTTGCATTTTTCATCCAATGTGCGCGGACAACTTGAGGCAAAGTGTCCCATATCAGTGCATTTGAAGCACTTGATGTGAGCAATGCCTTTCTTCTTGCTCAACACCTTTCCTTTCTTCCAAGGGCAATCTCTAACATGATGTCCCTCTTTCTTGCACTAGAAGCAAGTAATGGAGCTCTTGATTATCTTTTAATTTCGTCCCTTGGTATGGGCTTTGATGGACTTGCTATCCCTTTTATGGAGCTTGGTGCAAGCTATGGTTGATCCCTTTTCAAGCTTCTTCACCATGCCCTCACAGTTATCTTGAGAAGGTTGAACAATGCCCACAAGTCCATGATCCATGTGCTTCTCCATTTTGCCTACATAATCCATGTCACATGTAGTGCTCGAGGAAATGTTTGCTTTGGAGCAATAAGTGTTAGCTCAAGTAAGGTCAACTCGAACATGAGGCTCATAGAATTTTACTGTTGCAATTATCACCTCATGATCTATCTCTAGCATCACAGGAGAATCTACAAGATTCTCATGAGAACACAAAAGTTCATCATGTCTTTCTTATAAATCGACATACTTGCTAGTGATCTCCTCAAGTTGAGATTTAAGCTCTTGATTTTGTTTCTCCAACGATGCTACACAAACAATAGAATTAGTGGCACAAGCAAATTCATTTTCCAATTTTTCATAGCTCATAATTACTGAAGAATCAGAGTCCTTGAGTTTCTTGTGTTCATCGGCTAGACTCTTGACTTCCTCATTCTTCTTAATAAGACATGCTTGTTCCTTCTCAATGATTTCCATGAACTTGATTGCCATTGTCATGTCATTCTTGTTCAAGTGATCAAACTCAGAGTCATCATCATCACCCACAAAGCAAGCATGATCTTTGGCAATGGAAGAACAAATTAATGATGTGGAATCTTCACTTAGCCATTGATACTCATATACTTCTTCTTCCTTCAATAGATTCGTACCATAAGTACTGTAGGAAGTAGAAGCATCCAAATTGACCCTACTCACCATTTCATTACATCGAATGGAGTCATGGGTTGGTGAGAAGGTGGACATGGCAAGATCATCGAAGATAGTCACTTGAGATTCTTCGCAATTTAATGATGAAGTCGAGCACTTCTCAAGTGATTCTTCTATAAAGAGTACATCAGCACATTTGGACTTGTCGTATCTCTCCTTAAGCGTGGTCCAAATAAGATGAGGATCTTCGAGCGGCATGATGATTTTAAATACATCTTCACTCAAAGCACTAAATAAAACATTAATAGCTTGAGCATTGAGATGTATGCATTTCTCTTTCTCATCAAATGATAGATTTGATTACTAGGAGGAGAAATGCTCACATCTACAACTCGCTCTATTTGAGGACCCATGGCTCTAAACTCATCAAGCATGCAAGTACTACAAGATAATTAATTTGAACCATCTAAAAGAAGTAAATGAACTATATCCACCAAACCACTAGTTGACATCTTTACTCTCTAGGCAGTAAAGCCCCAAAAGAGAGACTTGGCTCTAATACCTATTGAAAGGACATTGATCTCACCTAGAAGGGGGTGAATAAGAGAAAATGCGAAAGGTAGACTTTTTGGATATTTCTGAATATTTTTGAATATTTCTGATAATCTCGGATTTACAAGCAAGTTAGCAAGGCAAGCAAAAAAGGATAGCGGCACAATTAGGAAAAGGATTGCAAACAGCAACTAAGCTATTAGCGGCTCCAAATAGCAAAGCTAAATGAGTGAGAGAGAGATCACTGGGATTCTTGTAAGACGATGTGTTCCCAAAGTTTAAATCCTTGAGGGGATTCTACTCTCCGTTGAGAAGCTCACAACGAGTTGAGTCTTTTCCAACCTTATTCTCGTGAGGTTACACAAATGCACTCCTCCTTTTACTAAGGTTATCTCTTTCCTTTCGGATGTGAGATCTGACCTTCACAAACTCCCTCGGCACACCACAAACAAATCGGTGTCTTGAAGTTGACTCCTAGCCGTCTAGTTGTGCTCAACCACCAAGAGTAACAAATGCAACAAAGATTTCTTCGGGATAAATCGAGTGCTCAATAAATCTTCACGAAGTCAACACCAAACACTCAAAAAAACTCAAATCAATTACTCTCACACACATATGAAATCCATGCTTGTAGATCCGTGGAGAGGAAGAAGTGAGAATGCAAGGCTCAAATTGAATCTCAAATCAACATAAGCCAAGGGCACAAGATTAGCAATAGAGCTAGCGACCCTAGCTTGTGGGTGGACGGGGCTATTTATAGCCACACCCTCAGATCTTCCCGTTAGGGGCAAAAATTCTATTTTTTTGGAAACTTTCGAAGTGTTTTTGAAAATATCCAAAAATCACCATAGAGCAAAAATAGCTTTTGGAGTTTTGCTACAATACCTTCGGAGTTTGCTGTAGTACCTCCGAACAGTGTAAAATTCCAGCACAGTCACAGTAGAAAACTAGGCAAAATAGCATTTTCGAAATTTTTGAAAATATTTTAGAAAATTCCGACCAACATCAGTGCCGAAATCTGCAAACTGAACACAGTTCGGAAATTTTTGAAACACTTTCGGAAACTTCCAAAAAAGACCAGTGCTGATTTTCCAAGATCAAAGCACTTTGGAAATTTCTATAGTACTTTTGGAGTTTTCTTCGGAGTTTGCTACAGTACCTTCGGAATTTTTCGAATAATGCAAAATTCCAACACGAGCACAGCAAAAAACTAGACTAAATTACATATCAGAAGTTTCCAAAAATATTTTGGAAAAATCTGAAAAATAGCAGTACTAATTTTCTCAAGTTCACAACGCTTCAGAAATTTTCGAAGCTCCTTCGGGAAATTCCAAAAAACACCAGTACAAAATCCAAACTTAATTTTAGAAAACTTCGAAAAACTCCATTACACAAATCCAAGAGAGAAAACCACTTTAACGAAGATTTTAAGCAACAAACTCATCCCTAGATATCAAGACAACATCTCACTTAATAGTACGGCTTTCCTCCCAACTCAACATGAAATAGAAAAACTATATCAACACGAATACCTTTACATCATCTTCTTTCTTTGCCTTGATCAATACTAATATGGAATTCAGCAATGAATCACAGATCTTCAACATTTCATCTTGTGCTTCTTCTTCACTAAGGGTTGATCCTTAGTAACTTGTGGCACCTTATGGCCTCGATCGGTTCGTCGGTATTTGGCCAAACACTTGCTCCTTCACCACTACATTGGGTCCTTTGGCGCTAAGCCTCTGCTTGCCCTTCTCCCATGCATGGTCCATCGCATAGCCAAGTCTTGCAACCCTTCACCGCTTCTTGCCATCTTTCGTCACTTGTAGCCTTGGATCGCAATGAAACCTCATTGTTTTGCATATTATTCTTCATCATCTTCGTCAGTTCTTCATTGGTCTAATCCCTTGCTTATACACTCAATAAGTACATTAGTCTCTTAATCATTTGTCATCAATTAACCAAAACCCACTAGGGGCATAGATGCTCTTTTAGAAACACATATGTGACGATTGGAAAATTGCATATTTTTTAAGTAGGTATATCTTTTTTTTCTTTATACTAGCAAATATGCCCGTGCATTGTAACGGGTGATTATCAAACAAATATGGATGTGCAAAGATTCCCTGTGTACTTATAACACATGTGCACAAAATGTCAAATTTGTACATACCTCGCAAATATCTCAAAATTTTATATGGGGAAATATCAAAACATATCACATATTATATTCGCATTCATGTCGTATCTGAAATTTTGTAAAACACGCTTGAGATTTTCCAAATTTTCTACACATTCAGAACCTATTCAACCTTTAAAAAATTTTCACAATCGGAGGCAGTCACCATCCTCTGTAAAGGGGAAAAGGTAGAAGGCATCCACAAAGGGAAAGAAACATGTACTCTGTAGTATCAAAAAAAATTCACACAAAGATCTTTGAGGAATTTGTCCAATTGTTCATGTCTAGATCCCTCTTCAGAAAACTGCTAGCCTATAGAAACTAAAAAATAGGTACTCAAGGCACCCAACTACTTGGTCTTATTCTTATCGAAAATGGTAATGGCAATCGACAAAAAATTGGGAATAAAATTTTATAGATTTTGGACCATTGGATGCGCACTAAGATTCATGCATGGGCTTCTTCTCCTCCGACTCCAGCGAGCTCTCCCTCTTCTTTGACGCCGGCGATGCCCCCAACTCCGGCAAGGGACATACAGATCAAGGTTTGGGGTTGAAATTGCAGTAGGAGGGGGGAAGGGGGAGGGGGAAGAGGGGGTTCCATAGGGCTAAGAGGGATCGTCGTGGGTGGCGGAGGACCGACGGTAGGTTGTGGTCGAGGGCGGACGAGGAGGCTCTAGCGGCGGCGCCGGTGACACACAGTTGGTAGGAGGCGGTGGACCAACGTTGGCGGTGGAGGGAAATAGCGAGATTGGTTAGGAGGTGGCATCTGGTGGTGGCGGAGATGGGGAAGACGGTGGCATGGGGACTCAGCACCGCTGCCTTGGGAAAGAGAAGGGGGGAGAGTGAATGGGGAAGGGAGAGAGAAGGCCGGCCAGGGAGGCCTTAGCACAATTACACAGTACCATAGTGCTCTCCTTCCTCCTGGAGCACGAACACGTAGAGAGCATAGAAGATGGAGAGATGTGTTGGGTTATGATGAGAGATTGACAACATCTTGAAAAAACATGTTCTCAAGAGTCATGAACTCGATGGTGATATAGATTTCCAAAGAAGACGTCAATGTTGGTTGGAACATGGATTCCAGATCTAGAACCATAATGATGTCGGGCAAGGCACTGATCAATCTGATTTGAAAACAGATGGGAATGAGGGAGCATCATGTGTTTTCAGACATGAGGATTTGGTTTTCATTGTTTTTGGAAGAAAAATCAATTCGCGATTTGCCCTCAGCTTCACTTCAGGATGAGGTGGCAAGCAGGAAGGCGATGAGGAGGGAACCAAGCTCCTTGTCAGTGTGTGGTCTAGGGGCAGCGGCTGCTCTCCTCTTCCGGCTTTCGTTTTCGGATGTGATGAAGATTAGGTAGGACGTCACGTGGGAGTCTGATTCCGGTTCACTTCTCTTGGTTACAAATATTCGGGAAGAAAATTTTGTCTCCAGCAAAATGGGGACAATGGATTGCGTGGGATCCTTTTTTAATCTTGGAGAGGACGTGATGTGACCAAGCCTACTATGAATAAAACCGTTGCTCATATCATATGTCAGCAGGAAAACATCAAGATCAAGCCTCGGAAGTTTTGAAATCTAAATCGGCAACCTGCAACAAAGCTGACTTCAAACGGCCATCAAATGTGCATACGAGCTCCGTTTTGGGCCCATGATGTACTTGATAAAAAGCCCTCAGAGTACTCTTTCCAACAGATCCAGCCTTGTCTCCGAATTCCATCAAAGTCACCCGCAATCATAGAAACAAGGTGTTGCATCACCTATAATGGCCTATGGGCTTGTAACTTCGCCTGCGACCCTGACCCAAGTGCGACCTATATGGGGTGTGCCCCAATCAGGTGGAGCACGACCTGAGGGACCCCATGGTCGTCGTCCCGCCTCCTTGAATAGCTAGATACCCCTTCAGGGTTGTTTGGGTTTTGTTAGATTAAAGATTAGCCATTACTACTTTACCATGTAGTTACGTGTATCTGCTAGACCGCCTAATTACTCATCTTTGAAACCCCAACTTATTGTGTGTATTCAATTCCTATTCGCAATATCAGATTGTGTTTATCTAGTTCTTGCTTGTTTCTCCGATCTTGCAGAAATAAGGTTAATCTGCACCAGCAAGATCAACAACCCACGGAGAGGTGTATCGATCACTAAGACAGAACACAACATCGTCTTGTATGGTTTTAGTCGAATCGTCAACGTTTCTCCCAAATCGTAGTTATCATCAAATCATCAAAACATCGGGCCAATCAAAGTCGTGAGCGTATCAAGTGGACCTTCGGTTTATCAGGACAAATGAAATCTACATCGTATCGGAATAGGGTGACGTAACATAACTTTGGACAGAAACATTTTCAATTTTTATAATAAAACTAGAAAAAATGCATGTGCGTTGCAATGTGTCACTGTTATAGATAAGGCAAACCCAATAGTCTTGGATTGGGTTTGACGGGGCCCACCATATACCAAGCCTTATATGGAATCATGCCTCATATACGAACGCTGTTCTGGATAAGGAAGGAGAAGTGGAGTACTACTCGAACACTATAAGGACTACTCGGATCGTATCCATACTTGTCTTCCTAGTTCTACTTGGACAAGGGGACATCTAAGGGTATAAATACAAGATCCCTAGGAGGAGAGGGGGAAGAGGCCAAGACATGCCAACAGACACCAAGTCAGAATACAAGCCTAGATAGACCCAATCTACAGACACAAAGGCCGACATGAGGGATCTAGGGCTACCTCCAATCTCACCGAGTTCATATTTGAGAAAGAAGACTACGCTAGCCGTCGACTACGTGTTCAAGCTCCATGTCGCCAACCAACGTCAACTAGATTAGATCATTCCAAATATTGTACTCGTGTGATATCAATATATAAAGGCAACACTGGCTTCGGCCAACAGGAGTAGGACTATTACCTGTCAGTTAAGGGGCTCGAACCTATATAAAAATCCCTGTCTCCCGTCTCTCTTGCCTCACTCTCGCGCATACCCTGGTTCCAACAATCCCCATACTCTACAAATACTGTGGTCGACGCATAGCCCATCGATAGTGGCACACCAAGTAGGGGACTTGGTGCTTCAAGGTTTCGACGAGATGGGTTCAAAAGATGGATTTTCCAACAACAAAACTCTTCGACAACTTCAGATTTGGGAGATACGACTTAACCGGGGTGCTTTCTCTTATAGATCAAGACCCTTGTCATATCAATCTTCATCAAGATATCGCCGTATGGATTTTTCAACGAGGGATACTTCGATGACTTTGGTTCTAGGAGATTTGACCCGACCAAAGTATGTTCCCTGACCAGATCAGAATCATTGCCACCAACAATTTCATCTATCAAAATCACCCAAGCTTCATGACGGTGCTGTGGTGGAGAACAACGATTCAACATTGTCGGCCATGAGACCTCGGTCAGTGCCGACTACTCCAAAGCAGATATCGCCGCCGCAGAGAACATCAATTCAATATTATGGACCATGAGGCCTTGGCCCGGATAGACTAGATCCAAACCAACGTCCCGTCTAAATTTGACTGGATCAAACCGGTCGACCACGATGTAACACACCGACGAAAGTGTCATTCTGCAAACACCAATCGGGTACATCGTTCCAATTCCTAATTATCAATTTTTCCTTAATCTATTTTCTACATATTGATGGATCGGTGTACTTCATTTGTTTATTTGCTTGTACCTTCTCCCAAGAACCGAGTACTCGTAATGAACATGGAGGCAACAACGGAGTCGGTATCGAGCAGGTATATGGGCAAGGGAAGCATCAGCAGGTCCGTATTCGACCACGAGCCTACATCATCTACGTGCTCACCTATGTGTACGTGCACATGGATGACATCAGCTCACATGAGCATGCCTAGATAAGCCTAATCAGGTCCACACAATATACCTACAAGTTCTAAGGTAATTATTTGGAATGATTTTTGTCGAAACTTGATTTTGGCAATGAGAAAAGGGGTAGCACACAAGGCCTAAGTGGAAGGGTTATGAGATACAGGTTTAGACAGGTTCAGGCCCTCTCGATGAGAGGTAATACCTTACTCCTATTTCGGAGATTATATCCGCCAAGTTTTGTATTGATCTGATGATCGAGTTGTGTCACGCCCTAAAGCACCCTAAAATTTTTACCTTTTAAATTGTTAATCAGAAATTGTAAAAGTCGAATTAGCCTTCAACAATTAAAAGACATCAAGATTCAACTCGAATGGGTGTGTGGGAATTCCTCATGCCTCAAAATATTTAACCAATTTTCAGAGAAAAATAAATAATTTTAATGCCACAATAACCATTTTTGAAATTAACTAAAAAGGAAAATCAATTAAAAATCCCCACCCCTTCTTGGGCCGGTTTTGCCCCATTCCATCCCTCCTTCCCCCCTTCCCCGGTCCGGTCCAGCCACCCCTCGCACTTTTCCTCTTCTTTCGGGCCGCCCCATTCAGGCCCACCCCGCTTCGCCCAGCCTGGCTCGGCCCAAGACGAACCGGCGCCTCCCGCCGATGGGGCCCACCTATTGGGGCCTTCTCCTACCTCTGGCCGTGCCCTTCTCTCTCTCTCCTCCTTGCGGCCGGCCGCCTCGCGTCGCCCGATCAGGGTTGGACTTATCGCCGGGGGCCCGGTTACCACCACCCGGCGGTACAGCGGTTACCGGTGGTAACCGCGGTAACCGCGTAAAACCGCAATAAATTTGCAAATCAAAATTTGAATTCAAAAATTCGGGCAAACCGTGGTATCGACCGCGGTTACCGTGCGGTATGGCGCGGTAACCGCGCGGTTTGGCGAGGTTACCGCGCGATGTGTGATGGGCCACACAGTAACGGGCCGGCCCATTTTTTTTTCCAATTTTCAAATTTATTCTCCGTTTTGCTCTCAAATTTAAATTAATATTACTCTTTTTTGAGAAATTTTTTCACCATAAAACACTACAAATCAAGCACTACCTTCACCATTTTATTGATTTTATTGATTTTTTTAAAATTTTTTGAATTCGGGCGAATTTTATTAAACCGTACCACGCGGTACGGGTAACCGTACCTCCGTGGTACGGGCGGTAACCGCGGTAACTACACGGTTACCGCCGGTAAGTCCTACCCTGCGCCCGATTCGCCTTCCCCATCGCCTTCCCTACCTAATAGAGTGGGGGGAACTGCTCCCCACCTCTTCCCCTTCCTTCCCCCTTGATTGCTCCCGGAAAATCGCGGCCTGTAACATACCGGAAAATGACCAACGTAAGATTTGAGTTCGACCCTTGTGTAAAATTCAGAAAAATTCTAAACCGGTATGTTAACTCAATCATCCTAAAGCTAAACTAGTAACTAGCCCAAGACTAAAGTAGGGGCCACCTAATTTTCGCCTAAGCTAGCTCAACTAGGACCGGGAATAAAATACGCCGGCCAAGCAATTTGACCTCACCTAGGCTAAATAGGTGTAAAATCTAAGGAGTGACATACAAGGATATCATGAGGTGAAGGGAGATAATAATAATCTAGTGGACTTAGTCCCCTATAAAATTAGGATACAACTTTAGCTAGCCTTGTGATTAGGCAAATGCAATTAAACTATATAGACCCAAAGGTCACAAATTTGGAAAGCTTTGAACTTAGTAGAAATAATTCAACCCAAAATTAAACTCAAACATCAAAGACACTCAACATGCATGTGTTTGTTTTATTTTCATTGTTTTTAGATTTCTAGCATCTCATGTCAAAGCAATTACATTTAGTGCAATGCCTAGCTAATAATTATTAGGGGAAAAATTAGGAACCCAAAAACTCTGGAAAATTTCCCATAAATACTTCACCCCAAGAGTAACCAACCTGAAAATTTTGAGAATTTTACCACTTCATTTAGCACCTTGATGATCTACTCTAAGCTTACTAAAAATCTGGAATTTTCAGTGCTCTGATATGAATTTTGGGCTTTTGCCTAAACTTAACTAAAACTGACAATGTGAAACCATTTCAACCAAATTGTACACCAACATATGTAGTGCATACCCCAGGCTTTGATTGAACTAAATCACCCTCTAGCTAAGTTAATTCTTCTCTCTAAAACTGAAACAGCCACAGTCCAGGACTAGGAGAAATAAACTAAGTCTGGAAAACCTGCAAAACATGGTCTGATCACATGTTTAGGAGAGCACCAGAGATTAACCAAAGATTATTATTAGGCCAAACCAATTGTTTGAGGTGAAAGTAGATGTTTCATACATTCACCAGGGGATATTCTCATGCATTGACCATGGCTGTAATTCGGTGAAAGCAAAGTAGCAAGACAGCTCATGCTACCCAGTCCAACACTTAGCTTCCAGGGAGTTCTTGTGGATGTTTCACTGACCAGTGGGCCCCACAGGACATGGGACCCATATGTAAGCCTCACACACCGCCCTAGCCGTCCAGGAACGCAAGGAGACGCAGCCACGCCGCACACACGCGTCTCTCCCTCGCTCTGCCGCTCCGGGGACGCGCCACGACGTCGTCGCCGTGTCGACCTCCTCCGTTTTGAGCGAAACCTACACCAAAACGTGTCCCAGGATCCCCACGTCACGTTCCAGTAGCTCGTTACTCCAGAAACCCCAGGAAACGCGAGAGACGCCCTCATCTTCCTCGGCGTCGGCGAACTCGCCGCCGTCGCGCTCGTGCTCGGGTGAGCTTCGCCGCTGTCGATCTGCACGCCTCCGCATGCCTAACCAAACCCTGCCTTGCTGTTCTTTTTGCACTAGGTCGAATACCTGCCGTGCACTGGTTCTCGTCGCCGGAGTCCTGGAGCGCCGCCGCCAGGGTCTTCACCGTTCGTCCTTCACCGCCCACCGTCGGTTGAGCCACTTCGCCATCGTCATCGACTGGCCTAGGATGATCTCCAGCTCAAGCCCCAGCACGTTTCTTCGCCCGTACGTGTAGATCGCCGTCGTCTTCTTCTCCGCCGGCCGTGAGCGCCGCCGTCGCCGATCTGCTTACTCCGGTGAGCTCGGGTTAGATTAGCTCGCTTTCTACCATCTCTAGAGCCTTAGGGAGCTAGTGGTGTAGGACTTTCACCAGGACACCGCCCGAGGCGTGCTGCCGCCGTTCAACCGGGGAGTTTTGCCGCCGCCGACCTCCAATCACCTTCGCCATCGTCGCCGGGACGTCGCCGTCCTCTTCCAACCGCTTGGTGAGCTCCAGCGAACCTCCAGGATCCCTTTTTGCACAGCATTTAGCCACATCCGAGGCCACAACCCTTTTTCCCTCGCACACCCGATAGGAGCCGCCGCTCTCGCCGTCGCCGGCGAGATTCCGGCCACCACAGTCCACACCACCACCACCAATAGACTCGTAGCAGTCTAAGGAACGTTTTTCGTTTTGGGCGCAACCCATGATTCGCCGCTGTTCGCCGCCGGCGAGCTCGGGATCGAGCTCGGCCATGGCTGCTCACAGTGAGGGACGAGAGGGACTTCCTGCGCGAATTCGATTAGTTCCAGGGTTCACTTTGCAAAAACGACCAAGACTCATTTCACTGTGCGCTGGACCGGCTCGTAAATGCGAACAACTTCAAGGACTCTTAATGAAAAGAACAAGTAACATGTGCTGGAATTTTGCCACAAAAGCTCTAAACCTCAAAAACCCATAACTAATTCATTTTAACTCATTTTTGAATGATTCAAATTTCTATAGACTTATAAAAGCGTTATCCTTAATGTTGTAGAATAAAAAGAGCCAACTTTTGTATATATTTGTGCTGTAAAATTCAATCTAGCTCTTATGTGTATTTCAATAGTTTAAACTTTATAAATCCTAGAGAAATCCCTGGAAATTGATAAAAATATGAAACTAATTTTAGAGGTCTTATAAATATGCACTCTTAATTATCATGTAATAAAATTTTGTACACCTACTATTCACATACTATTCACATGTACACCAAGTCATACACAATAAGGAAAATACCTACTCTATACCTAGAACCTGTAAATTCATATCAAATTCACCTCAAGTCCAAATGGGGTCAAACCAATTTTGCTAGATTCATAAAATTGCACACTATTTTACTGTAGGATTTGATGTGGCTCCTTCTGTGTAGGAATTATCTCTAAAATTTGTGTGGTAAGCAAATAGTGTAGTATGTGTGTGGAAAATAATTGGAACTTGGGAAATTCATAGGAAATTCATCTCAACTCCAAATAATTTCAAACCAGTTTTTCTTTTTGACTTCTAAAATTATGCACTAATTTCCTGTAGGGTCAAACATCACACCTTCTGTACAGAAACAACTTTAAAATTTGTGTTGCAAAATAGAGTAGAGACTTGTAAAATTCATAGGAAATTCACCCAAGCTTCAAAAATTATGAAACCACTTTTGTTCAACTCCTGGGAACATTCTCTATGTACTGAAAACATGAAACATGCCACTTTTCTGTATAGAACACTACTTATGATTTAATTGCCTAATTTGGACATACAACCTTGTAAAATTTGTATAAAATCCAAAGTAACTTCAAAAATTGTGAAACCAATTTTGTAGGTCTTGAACTGTAGAACTCTATCTTCCTGTAACCTGGGAACTAGCTGGGACACTTAACTTATGCACGCTAAAATTTGGTACACTAGCAAGTAGGTTAAATATACAAAACTTAAAATACTTAAATACAAATAAATGGAATACAAATATGTTTTACCAGAACCCTATCAAACCATAGGAGCCTACTGCATCCATCATATGCACTTTCATACATATTGATTCTTATGCCTGTTTGTGTATTTATCGTGCATGCGTATGACTTGCATTAGGTATCGATATCGACGGGGTAAAGCAACCGGTTTTCTTATTTGATCTTGCTGTGCCGAGTGAAGTGTTGCTGAGCCAGGCAAGTTTATTCCTCCCCTTGCCTTTGATCACATTGAAACCCATAATTTGGGAGATGAAATGTGTTGTTTGCGAAACTGCATATGTATGTGATTAAGAACGATATTTGAAATTTAATGAATGGTAGCTATGACCTTATTGCTGCATAATCCATCTTGATATATTGTTACCCTTTTATTTGTAACCATAGAATGAAATTGAGTATTTCATAAATGCTCATTGGAGGGTATTTATATATGTTTTTACATATGCTTTTTGTTTAGCCATGTCTATACAAATAACCAATCTTATGGCTTGTTCAATGGGGTTTTGATTATTTGATAAATACTGGATTGAAAATAAGAAATGTTAAGTATTTACGACCTAAATTGTGAGTAAAATGGTTTTGGACTTGGGCGACAAGTGGTGTGCATATGGGGTAGATGTGCACCGATAGGGGGAGTGTTCGCCTGAGTAGTTAAGGACTGAACTTCGTGTCACCAACTTAAGTATACCGTACAACCACATGTGCTATTTATGGGGTGGCCTTAGTTAATTAAGTTACTCAAAGTCTAGCCTTGCATATTGGTAGGCCGGAGTAGAATGAATTAGTCTGAGCGATGAATCATAGGAACTACCCATGAGTAGTGTTGTTGATTATTGATCATAGGATGAAACATTCCCTATGTGTGTGTGATTCTGTGAGGGGACGGATGGTCCGCTTCACAGCATGGGCGTCTAAGTCTGTCCAATTCAACGGTATAGTGCCTCGTGGGGGAACGGATGTGTTCGCCGCCACGGCGTTAGGTTTAAGGCGTGGGCCCATCACCTAACGGTTCTGAGTCATTCCCAGGACGGAATCACACTTGCCGTCGCTGATGCAAGGCTAGGCTTAAGTAATGTAAATGCTACGTTATGACCTCTAGGTCACACTCAATGTGTAGAGTGTGGTAGTGCTTTGGCCGGCACGAGATAAACTAGAGTGTTCATATCATGTGGGTAAAGCTGTACAAACTCTGGAGAGTCTAAAACTAATCGATTAGCCGTGCTCACGGTCATGAGCGACTTGGTGAAGTATCATGAGTATAGATCTTTGCTTTATAGTTTCAAATGAGGTTTGTGAACTATGAGTTTGGAAATGGTAACTTGGGTTAAGTTATGATATTTATTTTATATTGATGACGCATGTGAGACTTGATGCCGGGTGGGCAGTCAAGTATATTATTATGATGAGATGATAATGTCTAGTTGCCGGTATGGGCAACAGGAGTATGTTTATGATGATAATATGGTAAATATTATGTTTTAACTATGCTAATATCTTGTTAATTGAATCATCAACTCCTTTATAAATGTTTGTGAACTAAAACTTGCTTTACGCTAAAATGAGCTACAAATAGCCTTTCCTGATTATATGCCATGCATGTAGTATGATAGGATTGACTTGTACTTGCCGGTACATTAACTTGTTTAATGTACTGAATCTTGTTATACTGGAATATCCATTTTGCAGGTTGTGTGCTTAGTTATTTCTGAATGATTCGGGTAAACGTTGGTTCTTCTAGGACTGGATCTGAAATGGGGATCTCCCAGTCAGTTGCTTGTGGTTTCGGGTAGCCAAGCTTCTATGGATCAGTAATTATCTGGCCGATTGGTCTAAGTATTTAATTAAAGATGTAGATTAAAGTTTATCTATGTTTACACCCTATTATTCTGATTTTCATCGCTTAGATGAAAGTGTGGAACTAGAGCTTTTCCTGGGATCTAGTTCTACATCGGTATGGGTATTGAGCATTTGGGATGTCGTAGAACTTTAGCGTATTTTGTCAAGTCTCCTGAGATGTGTAACACATCTGGTCGCCATCTTCGTATGGTTTGACGGGCATGTCTCAGGCTGAAGTTGACTGGTAGGCTAAAGTCCCAGCAATATCCCCTATGCTCTTTACTCGGCGCTTTAGGTTCTATATTGTGCATGTTATTTGACTTGGTAGAACAGTGACGAGGTTGGATGGTTATCGTTTTACTTATTTATTTCTAGACCTCATCCAACTAAGTAATTCGCTCTATCATCTCAAGTAACTACATAATATTTAACCCGGGGTGGCCCGACACGGCCAGTGGGGAATATTGGACACCGGTGAACCGACGCCATTAATGGCCGCCAAGCGAGCTGCTCCTCAGCCATTCCCCTCCCCGGCAATCTAAAAAAGGAGGCCTTAGTCTCCTCTCTGTCGTTTCCCCACCGCCTGCCTCTCTTCGCCTGGGCCCCACCATAGTCGCCTCCTCTGGCCACCGCTAGGCGTCGGTCGGGACCTCCCCGAGTGCCAGTAAAGCTGCTGCCGGCTTCGCCGCCTCTGTCTGCACCCCATCCATGCCTTCCCCTTCCTCGGTGAGCATCAAAGCCCCGCCTCCACCTCCATCTCGATCCGGCTCCTCTCTCCTCCCCTCCGCCGCTCGCCGCCGCCGCCTTGTGCGCCCGCTCCCGTGCGCCTGCGCTGTCGCACCATGGTCACCGGTAGGTGCCGCCCGGCTGCCCGTCGGCGAGCCGCTGCTTCCCTGGCCCCATGAGCCACCATGTGCCTGGCTCACGGTGGACCGAGGGGCTGACCCGTGGGGCCCATGTGGTGCCCCCGGTCCACCTCTCTCTCCCCTGTTTAAATTAAAAATAAAAAGGGTAAATTTACAAATTGGAACATTGCCACTTAAACAATATACGAACTTCAAATGGCCATATCTTGACAGTTTGGACTCGAAATCTACCCGTTTAAATTTCTAAATTTTCCTTAAACAGTGTAGAACCCATTTTCATGCTTTGTTACTACTTTTTATATGGTGTTATTTATAGTTTGGACCCCCTTTTTGTTTGCACTGTCATGTAGACGCCACTGTTTCGGAGGAGCCACTCTTCCTCGAGGTTGCAGTTGAGGACGTGAGGAGCGAGCAAGGCAAGCCATGTCTAACTTTATCATATTGTCATCCCAATTTGTAAAATTATTTTTGATTTAAATTATTGCATTTCTCTTTATTTAAATTCCCGCGATAATCACTGTTTAATTTGGCCATACCTTTAAATTCCTTCGTTATGGCTTAATTACTTGTATTGTTATTATACCTTTGATAACCCTAGGCAAAACAAAACTAGGGAGGACTCAATTTATGTAGTGCTTACTAGGAAAACTAGGAATATTCTTAGCCCCGCTTAAATTAGAAACTTTAGAGTTTTCAAACACTAGACCTTGCTATGAAACCCTGAAACTCTAGAAATACTAGCTTAGCGGTTGATTAGCCGTGGAGGATAGTTTCCCCTTTCAAAATACCTCAAACCCTGTTTTCGGCTGGGCTCGAGGTGCATGGTTCCGCTAGTCGCACCTCAGCCATCATAAGGACCGGTCTTGGGGGCACGATTGCAAAGCATTTTCCATTCGACCACCTATCTAATGGGTAAGGCTTAACGTATCGGCTAGTGCGGTCATGAACAAGGAAGAAACGGATAGGGATGAATGAGGCCCAAGCATCGGGCGGACGTTCCTTGCAGTTACGCCCGGGGGCATAGACTATCCACCTGTCCCAGAGTCTACTGGCTATGGAAGTATATGTTGGTCATCCTGGTTTATGGCAGTACTAGACGGTAGGTTATGTCACGGCTTTCGCCTGTATGCCATGGTGGCATGTGGCACGTGGTGACACGTGAGGGAGACGTGTCTGGTGGGTAAAGTGGTACACCTCTAGCCAGAGTAAAATCTATTCGAATAGTCGAGCCCTCGGTTATGGGCAAGAGGAGCAATGACACAAAGTTAGAGATTTCTCTATGTTAGGCTAGAGCTACTTGGAACTTGTGCGCTTGGGTTAAGGCAAGATCGCGTGGGTGCGCGGCTTAATAATAATTTGACTAGAGTTAGGCCGTGACTTATCAAAACGCCTTCAAAATTTATAAAAGGAATTAAGATGTTGTTTTCTGCAAATGAGCCCTTATATATTAATCCTTTGTACTCCTCTACAATACTTGCATTTCCCGGCATGGTTTGCTGAGTACGGTGGTTGTACTCAGCCTTGCTCTCTTTTTCCCCCTTCAGCAGAAGAGTCCTTCGAAGATGGTGGGTTCGTCTTCTAGCTCGTGCTTGACGTCAAGTGCTTGTGGTTGCCCGCGCGTTGGCTGTCTTCGTTTTATCGTTTTTCTTTGCTGTGTTGGGCCTTTGGTCGCCCATGTAATAAAAGTACTTTATTTACGCTTCCGCTTGTAAACTCTATTAATTATCAGCTTGGTTATGTGTACCTTGCCCCCTGGGACAAGGAATAATACACTCACAAATGGGATATAGTTTTCTAATTTTCGGGCGTGACAAATTGTATGTACTGAAGAAAGTTATCCACCCCTCAAGGGGCGACCTGCCCTACTTATATAGCTTTAGAGGACAGGACTACAAGATGGAGACTTAATCACATACGGTATAAGTCTCCTAAACCGTATCCATGATAGTACTAGTCCAGGACTATATGCCGCTCCTTTACACACAAGGAAACATAATACTTAAATCCTAAATAGTTACATAATCATTGTGTACAACCTATCCCCTATAATTAGTCGGATAAGCTAGCCGTGTGGGTATATGGTACCCATAATCTCCACAATAGCCCCTGAGACCTTCGCAGTCGACAAGATAACTTCATCTTGAACCAAATTCCTCCATAGCCGAGTGCTTTAATCATCTCTACCATAGCCTCCTTTGTGCTATCAATCCACCATAAAGGCTGTGAAGGGCTGAAAAAATTGTAGTAAACAATATACCTAGGTGCATCGACTAGATGCACATAATTAGGTGTAGCCCGACTATGTGTTTAGTTGAACAAACTAAGCATATAGTCAAGAACATAATAATTCAACCATCCAAGTGGTTTTATAGAAATAACATACTCTTCTGACCTTTGAATTTTTCCACGGCATCCTTGACTACTGCGGAATCAGGATCTATCACTTGAATCCAAACTCTATCTTGCATATTGCTATTTTTGTCCATGTTTGTGAAGCATTTCTCGAAATCCACCCCCACTTTAATCTTTTTCGGCGCATGTTCTATCTGAAAGCCTATCCGACAAAAGTAAATCCTTGTGTTGTTGGTGGCTTCGGATTTCAACTTCGTGGAACCCTCCACAAGGACTATTTCTCACTTCCTTTGAAAACCTCCAACAAGGGTTGGCACGCTAATTGGTTCTACATTTCGAATCCTACTCCTAGCTTGCCCGACTTTGTCGGCCTTCCACCAATCCCTCAAGCTCACTGAAATTCTGAGCCAGAGGGCCGAGAATTTATCGAAGCCAACACTTTGTTATAAAAAATCCTTGAGATTAATTATAAGGGGCTCCTAGGGGAACAAGTCGCTCGGCATTTCATCAAGTGTCGACCGGCTCCCATAAAAGGGAGTTCCAAACCCACTTTCAAATATGAAGGGCAGACTGATCCCAACCGCGAGGACCGTGACTCTCTAGATTTTCAAATCTTATGTTCACGCATGTACAAAATTTTCTTCTCCAGGATCGTAGTCGATTATAGCCACAACCTGCCAGTTGTCCCTTCAATCTTCATCGGCCACCACCTCCGGTAAGCAAACTCAAAAACCCTCTCCAATTTCAATTACTTCATCTTATTTGTCAATGTCATATCTTGAAAGAATATCTCTACTGGAAAATGCTTTATTTGTCTCCCGGCCATACAAAGTTTACCATCAAGCCTCCCAGACACACTCAGCCAGCAGCTTTCGGCCAACTGGCGGGCTGACAATCAAGCCTCAAGCAAAAAATAGAAGGGCTGCTGCAGAAGAAACAAGCAAACGTGCCAGCAAACAGACAAATCTTATCATCGATGACTCAGACAAAGAGGACGAAGAAATTCAATTTCCGAGAGTCAATATCAGCTCGCCAAGGCCTTCATCTGCTAGGTCTGCACCTAAGATCAGAAAATCCAATAGGTAACATTTGTATAACTTCTACCGCATCTTTTGCCTTCGAACATGCTCTTGGCTGCATTTTAATCCAATCCTGTACATTCCATTTGCAGAAAACGTCAGGATATCGATCCCACCGGCTAATCTGAAGTGCCACGTCCTAAATCGGGATCAAAAAACCAAGAAACTACAGAATCTAGGGCTCAAGACACATTGCAAAATCAATCGGATTGTGGCCACTTGATTGCTAGCCAGGAGCCCCCGACTGGAAACCAATCGGACTCTTCTGACCAAGCAGCCGAGCAAGAGCCCCCGACTGGAAACTAGTCGGGTAAAGAAGATTCAACCCTAGGCAACCGAGAGACGCCAATTGAAGATCCAACTCCGGGCAATGATGAAAACATCAATAAAGATCAGTCCACGATAGACACTGCTACCCAAAAAGATCAAGAAAGATCAACTTCAAGTGCAGATGAAAGAGTTCAAAGCCCCACGCGCAAACGTCTCGAAATAAACACAGGTAAGTTTTTCAATCATTTAAATTTCTAACTTCAACACTTGTCTTGAATTCTTGCAATCTTCTTCCTTTTAGAACCCATAACGAGAGAGAACGAAGAAATACACTGCATCAAGTCAGCAGAAGATTCGCTCCCACCAGTTAAAATTCAATGGCGCGATTCCGAAGGCCGAGCACACGGGATTATTTTAAATAAACAAAAAGAAGTCGAGGAGTGCGACCTGCTAGTAGCCCGACTGACAGAATCCTCCCGACTACTGAGTGTAAGTATAAAACCCCTTGTTCTTCAATTGCTTCTTGTCATGGTATCAACTAATCTATCCTTTGTATGCAAAGAATATACCGCCAATCTCAAGCCAAGTCGGAGATGTTAGAAAAACTAGTGCCGCACTTCAATACCCTGGAGGTTGTCCAGCAGGAGCTCAAAGAAGCCAAAGAAGCCAGCATAGCCAGGGAAACTGAAGTAAGGGCATAAATCAGACAGCTTCAGGACACCAACATGGAATACCGTGGTTCAGTCGGAGGTAAGCACAAATATCTCAACTGTATCTGTCAATTGATGTTTACTACTAATTCTTTGATTCCATGTTTCAGCTGATTTATCAAAAATTGAATCTCTCAAAGCCCGATTGAAGAAAGCTGAAAACGATAATGCCCGACTAGAAACAGACAAAACCAAAGCCGTAGCTGAACTCGAAGGTAGTTTTCTAACCCTGACCTTTGATCTGACTCATAATATTTTCAATACATCTTGATTGTTTGTAACATTGCAGCTCACAAGGTAAAATCCCGACCCCAATTTGAAGTGTTTGTCGAGAGAATCCAGAGGGCTGAAAGTATCAGGGATGATATTGCCAATGCTACTGCTCCGATCCTGAATGCTATTTCCAGAATGGCTTGGGCTCCAAAGAAGTATCTGGACAACATTAGTGAAGCAGCTGCCATGGGTGCAAGTCAGGCTCTTGCAATGACAAAATCCTTGTATCCCCGAGTGGATATAAACACTATAGGAGGTGGCTTAGCTGATGGCACTTCAGATGAACAAGCCCTTGACTTGATAAATGAAGCACAAGAGTCTGCCAAGAAAATAGCCGCTGATGTAATAGAAAACTTCCAAGGATAAATTCCCGATGTAAAAATACATTTGTAACCTGACTTGTAATATATCAACTTATTTATGTTTGTGTCTTGAATACTGACTCCATGTTGTAATTTCTTAGAAATTTTCATCCAACTGACATCAAGCCTAAAACTTGAGTAAGTTTTCAAAAAGTTTTTAGTCCTTATCCACTCGACTTAAATCAAACCAAAAATCAATGATAAGCCAAATATAAACAAGTCATATCTGAAGGAAAATGTTATACTTTACTGATAGCCCCCGACTGTCAACTCAAGAAGGCAACTTACTTGATGACGGCAGTCGAGACGAATAAGGTACAAAAAGATAACTTAAGTATAATAACTCCGAAGGAGTTCAATATTCTAAGAATTCTCCACAATCGATCTGTCTTCATGCTCTAGTCGATAAGCCCTCGGCCAAGTGACCTCAGCAATTATGAAAGGCCCTTCCCATAACGGAGACAACTTATGCCTATGCTTCGTCGTCTGAATCTTTCTCAAAACCATATCTCCAACAAGATGTAGAATCAACATGTTTGATTATTATTTTATGTGATGAAACATTGGTGGCTTGCAACATTTTATGTGTGTAATATTGGTTTATTGTGATGGTATTTCATGTGATTATATATGATTGATTTTGTGAAGAGATGTGCAGATTTGACCTGGCGGTCAGACCGACCAGGCACGGCCGGTCAGACTGCAGGTATGTGCGCGGTCAGACCGACCAGACACGGCCGGTCAGACCATAGGTTTGTGCGCGGTCAGACCGGCCAGCCCGCGGTCAGACCGACAGGTTACCTGTTTGCTTTCGGTTTCGGTTTATCTTTTTGGTTATGGATTGTTTCTTCGTGGATTTGACTTCTATATGGTTTCTATGTGTATGGTTACTGTTGTTATACTAATGTGAGTCAAGTTTGGATGAACTTGTGCTCGGAATATGGTTTCTTTATCGTATGTGTGCAGGTATTGCTTAAGGCCTCGGGATAGTGTTGCCAGTGATGGATCTGAGTCGACTTGGGAGAAGTGGATGTCTAGGGATCAAGAGATCACGCGGGATACTAAAAGACTAGAGGATAATGCACGTGGTAGATAGAGAATTCATATGGTATACGAGAGGAATCGTGTACGTATGGAAAGAGGAGTTGAATTTGGAAGGGAGTCCGAATTCGGAAAGATGGATGGAGATAAGGAAAGAGATGAGTTTGAAGCTTGTAAGAGAGGGTTCCCCACGTGGTTGGGAGTCCTAATTCGTGAGAGATTAGTGGGCTTTGTACAGCCTACTTCGTGTATAAATAGAGAGGGAAGGTGTGCCTCCTAGATATCGATTTTTGTGGTTCACAAGTTAAGAGAATAGCTAGGGTTTCGAGTAAGGTCGAGATTTTGGTGTGGAGTGCTGTTGTTGCACTTTGTAAACACTTTTAGATGCAATAAAGTTGAGAGTTACAATCTATATCTTCGAGTTTGTCATCTACTGGTGTTTTCTGGGTCCCGACAGTCTGACTGAAGGTGTTCATGCGGTCTGACCGGCGGGAGTGCGGCGACAGTCCAACCGGAAGCAGGGCGGCGATCTGACTGGCTAGGAGGGGCGGTCTGACCGGCGTCTATACGACGGTGTGACCGACGGTGCTTCGATAGCAACAGTTTATTCTCGTTCTTGAGTTTGATTTCGTTTTTCTAGATTGGTTTTGTTGGGTTCTAGAGGTAAGTTGTAATTTGATTAAAGTTTTGGTCTTTGGTCTTCCCTACCATTCACCCCCCCTCTGGTAAGTTTGATCACTCTGTTTCGATCCTCCAAGTGGTATCAGAGCCTCGTTCTTGATTGGATCTTTGTTGTCTATTTAATCTGGCTGAAAAGTTTTCAAACAAACCTCATGTTTTCAATGGAACCGACTTTGATTATTGGAAGAAAAAGATGGAATCTTATATAACATCTCAAGGATATGACACTTGGCTAAAAGTTGCACAACGTTATGAAATTCCTGCTCATATTGATACTCCTGTTCTCAAGTTAGATTTTGAAAATAATTGCAAAGCTCGCAATATTATTCTTAATGCAATTTCTCGCTCCGACTTTGATCGCGTTTCGCATCTTGCTACTGCTAATGAGATTTGGAAGGCTTTGAATGATTTTCACACTGGATCTTCAAACATAAAAGAGTTGAGAAAAGACGTTTTCAAAAAGGAGTATATCAAATTTGAGATGACACATGGGGAGTCTTTGGATGATTATCTGGGTCGTTTTAACAAAATTTTGAGTAATCTTAGATCTGTTGATACCTCTTATGATGTTACCTATTCTCAGTCTGAGGTTGCTCGTCACTTTATGAACGGTCTTGATATGAAGGTTTGGGATGTTAAGGTTACTTCGATTCAGGAATCTGTTGATATGAACACTTTAACTTTGGATGTTCTTTATACTAAATTGAAAACTTATGAGATGAACATTCTTTCTAAGAGGACTGATTCGAAATCTTCTGCTTTGGTGTCTTCTTCTGCATCTTCTTCTAATTCTACTTCACAGTCGATGTTTACTTCTTTCTCTGCCATGTCCGATGATCAACTGGAGGAAATCAGTGAGGAGGACTTGGTATCGCTTGCTAATAGAATCTCTCGAGTTGTGAATAATGCCAGGTTCAGGAGAAGAGGAGGACCAATCTGGTGTTTCGGGTGTTGACAACCAGGACACATCCGCTCTAAGTGTCCCAAGGCTGGAAAGGGCACACAGGAGGAAGCAAAGGCTCAAGATGGATCCAAGGACGCCAAGCAGAACAAGAAACAGGCAAAGAACATGAAGATGAGGAAGTACTACCAGAAGGCCTTGGATGAAGCTTTTGCAACTGTGCAAGGATCCAGTGACGTTGAGTATTCAGATGATGATGAAGACGACAAAGGAAAAAGCATCGCTAGAGTTTGTCTCATTGCAAAGAATATTGCAGATTCTGATGACGAAAATGAGGTAATAAACGCTCCTAGTGTTGAATACCTTCAAGAAGTAATTGCTAGACTTGGTTATAAGATTTCTAAATTTGAAAAGAAGATTAATCAACATGAAGTAGTTATTGATTCTCTAAATACTGAAAACAGTCGATTAAAATCTCTTGTTTCTGATGATGATGAATGCAAGTCTTGTGTGGTTTTATTTGCTGAAGTTAATGCTGTTAGAGAAGTCAATCGGTCTAATTGCAAAAAACTTGATGTTGAAATTAAGAAATCTAAAAAACTTGAATCGTGTCTCGCTCTTAGCTTTGCCATGAATACTAGATTGATTGATGAGTTGTTTTTGACTAAAAGAACTTTGAATAAATGTCAAGTCGCTTTGTTTGCTAGCTCAATGTTTATTGTGATTAGCTCTAAAAGGTTATAACAATCTAGTGCAAAACCTTGCTCAACATGTCTTGCTAGTGATTTGAAACTAAAAAATGCTTTAGCTCGGTTTAAGCATATGGAAGAAATAGTTAAGCAAGATGAAGTGTTTTCTTGTCAAACTTGTAGAAAATACAAAGGTCTTTTGGATTCTTGTAAAAATTGTGCTACTTTGACTAAAGAGGTTTCTTACTTAAAAAGTTCCTTGCAACGTTTTTCCGATGGTAAAAAGAACCTCAACATGATTTTGGATCAATCAAAAGTTAGCACAAACAACCGTGGTTTAGGTTTTGATCCTTATAGTCACTTTTCTAGACATCCTCCTGCTGTTTTGAGCATAACTGAGAAAGGTGAAATTTTGACTAAACCTGATTCTAAACCTCTTGTTTTTAAGTCTGCTGACATTATGACTTCTTTGAGTGCTTCTTGTTCTACAAAGCCTGTTGCTAGTACTAAACCTGTGTTTAATGCTAAATCTGTTGTTAGTACTAAAAATACTGTTAATGCTAAGCCTGGTGTCTCAACTTGTGCATTAACTCATCGTGAAAAGTATATCTATTCTTTTTGTGGTAAACATGGACATATTGCTGGTTTCTGTTTTATACTTGCTAGGAAACAGGAAAAGGAACGGGAGATAGCTTTTGCGAAACAAAGGTGGCAAAAATCAGTTTTTTCCTCAAGGCAGGCGGTCAGACCGCAGATGGACCGGCGGTCAGACCGGAGCTATACCACCGGTCAGACCGGTGGGAAGCCGTCGGTCAGACCGCAGGTACAGCGGCGGTCAGACCGGCCTCGGGCAAACCTTTCTAACAGGAAACGTGTTGAATTTTCTAGTGATTATGTTCCTGTTGGTTCTGGTCGTGTGTCTCAGTACTGGATTCCTAAATTTTTATTATCTAACCCTCGTACTGAGGCTTCGACATCTGCTTGTGTGTAGGAACTTTTGGCGAGGAGGGAGAACGTGTGGATCGTTGATTCCGGTTGTTCGTGACACATGACCGGTGATAAAAGTTGGTTCTCCTCTCTCATGAAGGCATCAAGGAAGGATTCAATCATGTTCGGCAATGCTTCTACTAGCACGATCACTGCAACTGGATCTATCAAGGTAAGTGATAAGTTTACATTGAATGATGTCGCTTTGGTTGAAAATTTGAAGTACAACTTGCTCTCCGTTTCTCAAATTGTGGATGAAGACTTTGATGTTTTATTTAAGAAAAGTGGAAGTAAAGTTTTTGATTCATCTGGTGATGTTGTGCTTAATGTTTCTCGCTATGGAAGAGTTTTTAAAGCTGATTTTGAAAATAGCGTTTCATCAGAAGTTACATGTCTTGTTGCAAAATTTTCAAAAGATGTGATGTTTTGGCATCGTAGACTTGGACATGTTGGCTTTGATCATCTCACTAGGATTGGTGGTTCTGAACTTGTTTGTGGTTTGCCTAAGCTTAAGAAAGATCATGATTTGGTTTGTTCTCCATGTCGTCATGCTAAGATGATTGCTTCTTCACATACTCCTATATTTTCTGTAATGACGGATGCACCAGGACAGCTTTTACATATGGACACTGTTGGTCCAGCTAGAGTGCAATCCATTGGAGGAAAGTGGTATGTTTTGGTTATTGTTGACGATTTTTCTCGATATTCTTGGGTTTATTTTATGGCAACTAAAGATGAAGCTTTTGAACACTTTAAAAGTTTATATCTTCATTTGGCTCTTGAATTTCCAAACTCCTTGAGAACTATTCGATGTGATAATGGTGGTGAGTTTAAAAACACTACTTTTGAAAGGTTTTGTGATGAAAAAGGTCTTGAACATCAATTTTCTTCTCCTCGTGTTCCTCAGCAAAACGGTGTTGTTGAAAAGAAAAATCGTTCTTTGGTTGAGATGGCTAGGACTATGCTTGATGAATACTCTACTCCTAGAAAATATTGGGTTGAAGCTGTTAAGACTGCTTGTTATATTTCTAATCGTGTTTTCTTGAGATCTAAACGCATCATGAGGTATTTGAAACACACTCTTGAATTTGGAATTTGGTATTCTACCTCTTCATCTATATGCTTGAGTGGTTATTCGGATGCGGATTTTGGAGGTTGTAGAATTGATAGAAAGAGTACTAGTGGTACATGTCATTTTCTTGGTACTTCTTTGATTGCATGGTCTTCTCGAAAACAATCAAATGTTGCTCAATCAACGGCTGAGTCTAAGTATGTTGCTGCTGCTAATTGTTGTTCTTAGATTCTTTGGCTTATTTCAACTTTGAGAGATTATAATATTGCTTTTGATAAAGTTCCTCTCTTTTGTGATAATACTAGTGCTATAAATATTGCTAAGAATCCTGTTCAACACTCACGCACTAAGCACATTGATATTCGTTTTTACTTTTTGAGGGATCATGTTGAGAAGGGAGATGTGGAATTGAAATTTGTGGATACAAAGTTGCAACTTGCAGATATTTTCACTAAACCATTGGATTCTTCTCGCTTTGCTTTTCTAAGGGGAGAATTGGGAGTTATTCATCCTTTTGGCATCATTTGAGGGGGAGAGTTGTTGGCTCTTTGTTGTATGCATATTTTCTTTCTTCTTTTATTTTCTTTTGCATTCATGTTTTAATTCAAGCATGGTGTCAAAAATATAGAAAATGAGAAAAAGAAAAAGACAAAATGGATGGGCTTTGTTTTATATCTTTAGTATATTCGAGTGCTTGCTAGTAATGCTTGTTAGATAATTTGATTACTATATTAGCTAGTGTGCATTTTAGTAGTTCTGTGAGCTTTGAATATTGTTTTTGAGTGATATGATACATGACACATAATTCTTTTACTTGAATTAATGAAATATGCAATATTGAAGCAAGTGCTTAGGTTGACTGATTAATGCTTGTATATATATTTTATGGCTTGTTATTCCTCATGATAATTCTTTTGTTCCAATCACTGCAAGAGTACATCCATGCTATAAAAAAACAAAAAATAAACAAAAAATAAATACCGAATCCTTGGAAACGTATTCGCAGTGAAATAAAAAAGGGGTGCCGAATCCTTGGAAACAGTCTTGACGACAAGGACGTACCCGCGATAAAAAAAAGTTCAAAAATAAATAGCTTAAGGTTCTCTTGGTTATTTTTGGAGAAGGAAATTATTTTGAGAAAGAGTATCAATGCCATAAGTTTATATATTTGGCTTTTTCTTTCAGTCTTTGCACTTGTGAATATGTTGCATTTTAACTCGTTGAAATCATGCCTCCTTAATGTTGACTTGATCTTAATTATAATCTTTAAGG